>JAODLD010000052.1:2956116-3020286 GCA_026781065.1 Mormyrops boulengeri | reverse complement strand
GGACAGGCGGTAAGCCCTCCGTCACACCTTCCCTCTCTCTCTCTCTCTCTCTCTCTCTCTCTCTCGGCTGTCTCCCTCCCTCGCTCCCTCCCTATCTCTCTCTTCCCCCCTCAATCATTCTTTCTGTCTCCCTCCTCTCTCCCGCTGGCTCCGCACGCCTCGCCACACACACACGCACACACGAACTCAGGAGGGAGTATACAGGACACCGACTGCCGGTTACTAAAGCAGGGTACTGGGGGCTGGAGCAGGGAGCAGCTCAGCAGGCGGGCTGGGAGAGGGACGGCATCCCGGGACTGCCGGCCAGCACGTTACAGGACCCTGGGGGAAGTGGCGCCCCCCTCAGGCTGAGGGTGGAGGTGCAGAGGGGGGCATGCAGCAGCAGGTCCCGGGGTGCGAAGACAGGAGCAGGACGGCACGACCATGGCCTCCACTCAGCAGCCCCCAGACCTGAGGCGTGCCACGCTGGTGGTGCAGGAAGAGGAAGAGGATGAGGAAGGCTCTGACGGGAGCTGCGGCCACCAGGGGGTGCCGGCCTTCGACGTGCCATACTTCCGCTACATCGATGATGATGAGGAGGGGGAGGTGGAAGGGGACGAGGATGGGGACGAGTGGCTCGCCAGCCGCTCCCCGTCATCCAATGAGGAAGACTCTGTGACCGACTCGCCCTCCTCTGCGTCCGACAGGTACGTGGTGGTGTCCGGGACACCCCAGAAGATCCTGGAGCACCTGCTAAGCGACCTGCGGCTGGACGAGAGCCAGGGGGCGACACCGGGCAAGGAGGCGGGTGAGTGAGCGGAGTTTGTGTGTGTATGTGTGTGCGTGTGGTGTGGGCTCGACTCGATCAGCAGAGTTGTGTGACTCTCCTTAACCGCTTGGTGTACAGGGGACGTAGGCCCTGGCTGATGGTAATTACTCTGTAGAATTCGGATTATCTCTGGGAGCAAGTTGGACTGAGATGGACCCAAGGAGAAACTCGGGTACAAGCAGTACGTTTTCGGACGCGCCCGTGGTTTCGGCTCCGCGGTGATCGTCGTCCCCCAAACAGGCTAATGTTGATTCTCTGCCCCTGGGCGCAGACTCGCTATGTTTACGAAGTTCCCCTCCAGGGCCGGCTCTGTATTTAATCACCGTTTATCAAGCTCTGGAAAGTATTCTGTCTACGGGGTGGGTCCACAGCTGGTGATGCCTTGGAAGTCTTACTTATGCCTGCCTGCAGCCACCGTGCGGCTGGAAGTTTGGGCCGTTCCATCCGTTTCAGTTCTTTCCACCTGCTGGTTGATTTGAATTGCAATTCCCGTAATTTTTGGTGGAGTTATTCTCCGTCCTGGGTTTGTGGTTGTGGTGGTTTTGGCATGGTATGCCCAGCGACATGTAAGAGGTCGTGACCTTCCCTAACACTTCCCCTACCCCTAACTGGCAGACACATTGTCAAACATAGAACCAAGCATATAGAACCAGATCAAATCATTAAGATCATTTAGATTAAGAGTTTAATACATAACTTGAAGTTTTCTGTAGGAGATGTTAATAATTCCATTTTCCCCGCACCGCTCTGTAATTCAGTTAAATCTCTCTCATCTCCGGTACTTGGTTTTCCCGGAGCCACAGTACGAATTATGCAAATTGTGTTATCTCATTAACGATATGGCTTTCTGATACACAAACACGCACCTCAGGCGGTCCCAAAGCGCTGGAATGTTTCTCCTGTTGATGGTAAACTCTCCCATGCCGTGCCTACAGACATCCCCATGAGCAGGTTCTGGACTCGTCGACGCATGTGGGGTGACTGGGCTCCTGATCAGGGTTGGGGCACATCTAGCTTGCCTCTGGAATCGGACCCCCCAGAAGCAGCGAGTCGAAACACGGCTCTCAGGCGTCCCACATACTTACACCAAGGTTTATCGCTGAAATTCCCTGGAGATGTGCGTGTTTCCGCTCTCATTATAACGTTAATTTGCGGTCTTCCCTTGAGGGTCAGGTGCCTCTACTCACTTCTGGAATTCAGACCCAGTTAGTGGTTTTACACAGTCTGCTCTATTGATGTCAAATTTTATTTCAATCTGATAGATTCTGTGTGACAGGCCAAACAAACGATCACAGAATGAAAGTGAATTCGAGCAGCTGCTGAAGTTTCACTTCAGGGTTTTTAGTGAAACAAGGAAAATATAATGTGACTCATAATCAGAGGCGCCATGAAGGAGGGGAAGTTAGAACGATTCAGTGGGCCCCTAAGTAACTGGGGCCCTAAAAAATTTGGAACATAATTGGATTGGTCTGGGTTGGGGACCCAGTAGGATATCCTTTCAAAGGATCCAGAATCCATGGTGGCGCTTCTGCTCATGATTATCACACCTGTTAGCCTCCTGTTGAAAGCGTTTGTTATTTTGGAGGATATTACCTCCACTAGGCCGTGAACAGCAACTTGGGGTGTGATGAAGGTCGATGGTGTCGTCTTGAGGCCAGCCAGCCTGTCACGGCACCAGGTCACAGGGTTTAATCACACAGACGCACTGGTATTCGCTAAGGATAAGGAGGACACCGAAGACGCTGGTTCCATGATTCCTTTGGTTGGCGCTTGTGAAACACCGTCTGGGGGCCGAGCAGATGCATGGTGATTGACGACCACCGCTTCCGTTTCTGAGGCGGAGCAGGGATTTCAGGAAATCCAGCATGATTCCTATTGATGGCACGTTGCCCCCCCCCCCCCAAAAAAAAAAATCACCAGCAAACAAACAAGAAGGAGGATGAGTTCCCATGAGGTCTGGTGAGGAACAGCTGGCTGATGGCTGTCATTCCTAATGTCATACCTCTTAATGAGGACCCCCCCCAAAAAAACTGTCTAACCAGGAGATCATGTACGATACCAGGGCTTTGTGTTTGACAGGACCCAACCCCCCCAAACGTATTCTTTGGTGTTGGCTTGGGAAAGCACAAAATGGAAAGCTGATTCAGCAGGTAGATGTGCTTTGAGTCCTGGCCATGCCCCCCCAGTCAGTGATCGCTTAATAACACTGTCAGATGAATCCACTTTCAGTCACATCCTCCCTGCTGGTCACTCTGGACAAAAGCTCTCAGTTAAGTGGTGATTTTTCTGAAGTTGAGCTGGTGGCCCCCATGCTGTAAATCTCAGCCCGGCCTTCCCTGGAAATAACGGGCTACTTATGGATCTCTGGGTGGGGGGGTGCCATGCGGTCTTCGGAAAAGCAGCTGTTTCCTGAGGGCGGGGGACACTGCCAGTTTTTATTTGCGGGGCGTCCGGCGGAGGACAGTCGCCCGCTTTGTGCGCTTTGCGAGAAACCAGGAGCATTGTGGGATAGCTGGGCATCTTCAGGGCTCCCAGTTAGCATGAAGAAGCCGGGGGGGAGGTCGTGATGGTCTTCATCATGTGGTGACCTTTGCTGACCTTCTGAATTGTCATGGGTTCCAGAGCCTGGTCGGCGAAGACTTTCGTTTTGCCAAAATTACTGGAATTCAGGGGCTGGAATTCAGTTCTAGGTCCTGGTAACGCAGTGTCTGCTGGACATGTAAGGGAGCGCAGTGTCTGCTGGACATGTAAGGGAGTGCAGTGTCTGCTGGACATGTAAGGGAGCGCAGTGCCCTGAACAAAACTCACAAGCAGATAAGGTGTTTCATTGGAAAAAAGCACATGATACTTCTGGTTAGGAAATGGGCTTCCAGTTTTCACACTCCTGTTTATAGCGATTCTAGCGGCCCCTGTAGCTCCACAGATAAAGCATTGTGTTAATAATGGTAAGGTCATGGGTTCAAATCCCAGGGAGTATGCATAAATTTGTAACCCTTCCCTCTACTGTAAGTCACTTTGGATAAAAGCATCAAGTAAACATTAATCTCCCTGCTCGCTGAAACTGCGGAATACAGCCGGATAGCTTAAAGGGGGGCATGCCAGTGATCTTTACAGCAAATGGAGTAACTGTGGTGGGTGATTGAAGTGGTGTGTGTGCGCGGGGGGAGCGACTGATGAAGGGTTGATTGATTGGCCGGGCACAGAGATGACGGACAGAGCCGCTCCGCCAGCAGGGCCGCGCGCGTTCCAGCTAATAAACGCCAGCGTTGGAGCGGCCAGGCGAGGTGCGGGGATTTTACTGGCGTGGGGATGATTGATCGAGTTTAACGTCAGCGGCTCACAGAGCGCTCGTCTGGGACGTGCATGGGTCAGCAAAAATGAGGGGTGGGGGAAAGAAATGGAGAGATTAAAAAGAGCGTGAAGGAGGGTACCTTTTCTTTGTCTGCGGGAGAAGGTGGATGGTCTACCAGGATCGCTGCAGGGTTGTTGGATCAGCACAAAACACAGGGCTGCCGTGATGTTTGAGGGTTGGGATTGTTAATGAAGGAAAGGCCCCTTCAGCACTGACGCAGAGCTGCTGTAACACCAGCCGGCTTCCAGGCTCGGGAAACAGAGCTGTTGTTCTTGTCCTGGTCCCTGATGCTAACCTTTTTTAAGATGTGGGGAATAGTCTGGCCCGTACTGGCCAAGGCATGACAAGCATCTCTTCTCCCCTGGGGAGTTTCCGGAATGTTCCGAAGAGGAGCTTCGAACAACAGAGGCCCCATCCAGAGCCTGGAGATCCGTGGTAGGCCCCAAAAACATCGCTCGCGTAGGTGGGACTCTCCCAGGACCTTTGTTTGCTTACAGTGATGTAGATCTGTAAGATCATATTGTTTTTTTTTTTCTTTTGCTTTGTTTTGCTGTCAATCAGATATGTTTTCTTTGACGATGTGTGAGCCAAATTTTTTGGAGAGAGGAGAGTCTGTCCTGGCAGCCCGTAAACACAAGCAGTGGACAGCTAAGTAAATATCAGACGGACCCTGTGCCTGATGGGTAATTTAATTGCGGCTGTGGAGGTTGCTGTGATCGGCCTAAGGGGATTTTGGCCATGTGAGATGGGTGTCTCGGGTCGCTCGACTGAGTACCGCCACGGAGCACGGAAACTGGGCAGGAAGGGTGGCCAGCTGCGTGCAGATGTTTGGCTGGGTGTCGATCGAAAATTGGGCAGAATGATTTGATGGAACCGGAATCTGTGCACATATTGATTAAAAATGATAAATGACTGCTATTTACTGGCGATTCTGGGAGGTCACGGCCTTTAAAAAAAAAAAAAAAAACTGATATTGAAACGTGCCCCCGATTCTCCGTTCGTCCTGGAACTGTGTTGTGTTGTGTCATTAAATATAATATTTATTCTCGGTATAAACATATGGGATCGGACGAAAAGCCTGAGCAAACAGTGCTGTTGCCGGCCCCCGGCCATGTCTGCACACCCCACCTGCCCCCTTCCTAAAACAAGGTGCGCCTGTTTTGACCTCTTTCCCGGGGGGGTATTTCACGTGATGCTGGGCGTCATGCAGCCGCTGTCGCAGGCTCCCTCGCAAGAAGTTCAGCCAACAGACCTTTGGGTTACAAGTCTCTTTAGGACCTGAGGGGTCACCACCGATGTCACTGCTACCGTCGATGTGTGTGAGTTTGAATGTCCTTCCTGTGACATTCAGGCTAATCGGCATCTCGAAGTTGCCCGATATGGGTGTGTGTGCCTGTTGATGGACTGGCATCCTTGTGCTGGCTCTGTGTCTTTCTCTGAATGCGATATTGCTGTTTTTGTGCATCAGCTGCAGTAATTTTAAAGGCCGTCGTTCTTGTGTTTCAGAGATGCTCCTGGACGACTTCCTGCTGACCTACCTTGTATTCATGTCCACCAGTGACCTGTGTCAAGCCTTACTGGGACAATATCCTTCCAGAGCCGCTGTGTGATGGTCACGTCACTCCAGCAAATGGCTTTTTCACAGATTCAAAACAGAAGGTGGCGCTGCACGGTGGACATAAGGGGATTCATAGGGGCATAGTCAGCGGAAGATGTAGCTATCCTCCTGAAGGAGATTAACGACTAGTTACTACTAGTTGTGCTGAAGAGTATTTTTAAATGGCTGAGTAAGCAAGGGAGTATTTAATACTAAGCAGCAGTACTTGTGAGGCAGTTTTTTTTTTTTTACCCTAGAGGGCGCTATAAGAGACCTGTTCTTTTTTTTGTGTGTAGTGCAGTGTCCCCTCCCCAGTGAAGTCACACCAGCTCCCCGTTGCTGGGGGTTTCAACACAACCCCCCCCCCCCTCCCCCCAGTCCCACATGTCACTTTTGTCACTGGTGAACTTCAGCAGAAAGAGCATGTATGGCCACGAGCCAGTGCCACAAAGCTAGAGCCCCCCCGCCGCCCCCCCTCCCGACGGGGGACACTTTGATTAATCTGCGTCGTTCTCTAAATGATCGCCTGTGGCGGTTTCCTGCAGAGAGTAATTAGGCCCTTCGCTTTCCTCCTCCTCCCAGCCACCAGAGAGCGCTGCCCACAGGCCCTGTCTCTCCACCAATACAACACCCCCCCTCCAAATAACGGGGGTGCTTTTAATAGGCCCCTTAGAAAACACGGGGATACTTCAAGGACAAATCGGGCCACTTTTTTGAAAACCGCGAACGCTTCACAGATATGATCTTACCTGTGTACCTCACTGGAGCTTGAAATTAAATGTTTCGAGGTAATCAGTTTTCTGCAAAAATGTGTAACTTTGCAAATCTGCAGAAGCTCGAGCTGGTCAGAAGGTCCATAAATCTCCTTGGCAAACAGCTTCCACCTGCTGGTCTTTGGGATCGGATCTCCGTCACCATGACAGCAGGCAGATAAGCTGTTATTGCAAAGGGGTGGATAGATGGTATTTTACAGCTGACAGCCATGCAGCTTGATTCTTCATGATTCTGCTTGGACTTTAAGCCAGTGTGACATTCAGCTGCATATTCCTGGTGTCTCTAGGCCAGGGGTGGCCAGTGTTATCCACCACGGGCCAGTGTGTATGCAGGTTTTTATGGAGTTGCAGCGAAAACCCGCATACACAGCGGCCCTTTCTGGATAAGATTAAACCCTCTCCCTGCTGTGGGGATTCTAATGAGCTACTTGCCTGTAGGTTACTGGTTCAAAACCCAGGGAAAACTCTGCAATGGTTCTCTTGACAGATGCTTATAAAACGTGCAGATGCACGATTAGTAAAAGGTTAGCATCAGCTAGGTGACTAAACATCAGTCATCACCATTCCTGGAGCCCGCATCCCATGCGCTGTCCTGTGCTGCCCGCATCCCATGCGCTGTCCTGTGCTGCCGTTGTGACCCTTGACCTCACTGGCCTCACCTACTGCACCAAGAGATGCCGGGGGAAGGAGGAGGGCAAGGAAGCCCTGTACCGCAAGCGCAAGGTGCTGCACCTGGTGTCGCAGTGGACGGCCCTCTACAGAGACTTCTTGCGTGAAGAGGAGAATGTCAAGCTCTTCATGAAGGTGTCCGCCGCGGGGCGGGGGGAGCCTTCTGATGAATGTTTATCACCCCTATGCTTTGGGGGACACCCTGTTGGCCATGAAAAGTCGCTACTCCAAGTATTAAATATACTTTTATATACTTAGGAGATACTGAAGCGGCATGTTCTGCTAACCAGTCAATTGGCTACGATCTTCTGATGCTGCCTGCTAGATATTTATTTTGTTTTTGAAACATCCTAGGGGGGTAGGGGCCCCGAGGTGACTTTTTGAGTGGGGTCCCATATTGGGGATTCAATGGGACCTCTTCAGCTTTTTACAGGGATTGACAGTGTAACGGCATCCTCAGGGGGCCCCTGCCTGCCTCTGGACATGGTGCCAATTTGTTTGCATAGCATGTGGCTCAGTGGGCTTAGCAACTGTGGCTGTGATCAGAAGGTTGTTGGGTCAAGTCTGGCTTTGTGAGAATAATCACATGTCCATGGGGCCTTGAGCAAGGCCCTAAACCCCCAGCTCCAGGGGTGGTGCACGTTAGCTTGACCCTGCACTGTGACCTCCAAGCTATGGAGAACAAGATGGGGTCGGCAAAGAGAAGCATTCCAACGTACCGTATCGGTGCTCGTACTTGCGCAAATGGCAAATGAAGGATTATGTTGTGTCTTTCCCGTCTTCTGGAGCTTTGCGTGACAGTGTAGAGCTGCCTTTCAGACAGAAATGAATCGTTTTCCTTGCCAGTGTCCTGGGGCAGACAGTGTAACATCACCCCAGCCTTGTGTCGTTAACTGGGCCAGTGTGATGTGAGCAGCACTAAACTAATGTGCAGCTTTAGACCCCTGACAGAAATATAGAAAAAATATCACATTCACTAGTCTATACAGCATAATAAAGGCTGTTAAAATCCCTGGGTGTCCCGTGGTTCAGTCTTGGGACAATTATTTATTCGTTAGGCCATTTATATTGGAAATCAGTGGGGCTTTTCCTCCCAAAGTCGACGCTATTTTAGGCAAATTTGACGGTAATGTCGACTTGAGTTTCGACACACACCAGTAGTACACCCTCCTGCCTCAGTCTGCCTGCTGCCATGGCAACACAGCTAAGTGGAGACGAGCAGAGCAGCACTTTTGCGGGCGAGTGACCACTCCCGGTGACTCGCCCGCCGTGGTGCATTTCCTAGCCTCTCGGCAAAGAGGGCGGGGCTGCCAATTATGTGCAGGAGGGGCGGAGTCTATTTCCGAGGTGAAAGTTCAACATCCCTGTACTGTTAAACTGGTATCAAACTGGTATTATTTTCCCCTTGTCTGGGAATAGAATCGTCAACCTGGGGCGAGCCGTCCAGTTTGATGACCGAACACTTTAGATGTGATCATACATTCATGACATGATCACAAAGACCCATTCTTGTCTCCTTCTTGTCTATGGTCCTCGCTGAAAACTCAAACCTGCAATCGTGTATAAAACTGGCTCCTCTGGCACTGTGCTACCCCCACTTCCTCGCTGCATGTCGCTGGTGTCTCTCTGCATGCGTGCGGTACTTTCTGGAAGCCTTCGCCTAAAGCCCTCGTTGTCCACCCACAGACCCTGTACCGATACGTGTTGGATGACCTGTACGAATATCCCACCCTGGAGAAGGACCTGAAGGAGTTCCAGAAACTCTTACGCATGCACCGCAGACAGTAAGTAATTTGTGTGTGTGTGTCTCTCTCTCTTTCTCTCTCTGTCTCACTTCCCTCTGTAGGAATTAATATTTAAGTTTGTCAGTTTATTGTTTTAGATGGAATGATATTTAACAATGTTGAATTTGAACTCTCTCTTTATATCTCAGTCCCCATATTAAATTCCATTAAGGCCCAAAATGGCTTTTGCAGATGAATTATGCATCTGGCCATAACTGTCAGATCTAACTGCCGGCATCCAGAGGAACATCTCCCACTGTGTCCGCGGTTTTTATCTTAAGTGTAGCATTCAGGGAAGTTTGGTGATGGAGAGGGTGGGGCTTAGTGGAGAGGATGGATGCCCTGAGGGAGGGCCAGGACTGGAAAGTGACAAAGGATTTAAAAATGACGGAGGAAGGTCAGAAGAGATAAGGGGGCACCTAGAGACTGGGGAGAGGACAGTAAATGGCATATTGGGACAGAACATTTCGTCTTGTGAAGCTGTGCTCTGGGAACACAACACTGTTTTATCCTGATGGACCCCCCGAGAATCACAGGAAGTGTCACCAGGCTTGGTGTGTGATTGGAGCTTCGCAGCAAAGTCGGCTTTCTTCTCATAACCGTTTTGTGGGATGAATCATCAAGAGGCGAAACTGTCACTGGAAAAACGGCAGAGCTGTTAACAGTAGAGAGGAGATAGAGAGCAGTACTGGTGCCAGTGGGCGTCGAGGCCTGTGGCCCATGATTTCCCAGGGTAGAATCATTACTGGTGTGTGTGGGACCATGGTATCTCATCAGCTTTAGTGCTCACTATGCATCATTCACCATTTTGCTTCAAATTCAAGCCCTAACTGGAGAGCAGCACAGTCTGATGTGTGACAGATGTCCAGCTTGTGTGTTTTCACCATGCGTGATGCATTGAAGTTTTATCACTGTATCCCTACTAAGAATGACCATGGGGGAATTCCATAAAGCTGAATTTAACAGTCAGCTGGATGACTTAAGCCAAATGTGAAAGCTCAAATACAGAGAGAGATGAGTGGCGTTCCTACTGGACAATCCTTACATTTGGCTTAAGTTATCTGGCTAATGAAGAAATCCCTACTTTGTGGAATACCCCCAGGGTAGTAGGTTTATTACCTAAACATTAGCCAGATAATTAGCCTGATAGTTAGCCAAATGATTACCTAAAACGTGACAAGCCAGATGATTAGCTAAATGACAGGTAACCAGCTGAATAGCCAAATGACAAGTAGCCAGATGATTAGCTAAACAATAATTTCAAAAGCTTCTCTTTAACAAAACATTGAATAATCAGCAGTCGGCTATGTTTATTAAAAGAAATTAGATGAAAATTTAAGGAAACGTACAAATCCTAGGAACTGTGATGGGGCATCGAGGGACATGTTTTTCAAGAAGTCACTAAATCAGACTGGTGACAGTTACACAGCAGGGGCCATTTAGCCGGCGATGAGGTCCCCTTTATGTATGACGGGGTGAGAACAAGCCAAGGCTCTAGGCGGGGAGGCCTGTCCAATCGATCTTGCCTAGAAAATGTCCTGGTCAGTGAGCACTGAAGGTGGGCCGGACACATCTGGAGCGTGTGGTCGGATGAGAGCCATCAGCGGGTGAGCGATGGAGTCCGGGACGGTCTCTACCAGACACCTTGGGGACAGTAGCCTGCTGTTTCTGTCCTGTCCACAGAAATGAATCAGCAACCTTCTACTTGATAAGTTGGATGAATGGATGAAGAATATCATGTCCTGTGTTAGAGGTGAAATCCTTTATGAATGTTTTGTTAGTTTATTGTTCAAGAATTCTTTTTTTAGTCTGGGTGACAGAAGCATCCAGATGCAGTGACTACTTGCACAAAAATGTGTGTGATGATCCTGATGTTGGAGGGTTGGCAGTCGCCCTCTGTGTCACCTGTCTGGTCCATCTGTGTGCCAGTTAATAAAACCAATTCGGCTATTTTTGAATTATTTTCTCAGCTGACCTTTGACCTCCTCGTCAGCAGAGGAAGCAATCAGACAGATGCTTAAAATGTCAAGCGCAGCACATCAAGGTTGACGCTTCATGTTTCGGGGGGGGGGGGTGTTCAGGAGCACGATGACTCAGCCTGACAGCTGATTAAAAGGCCGTCATTGGACAGGCAGCCCCTACACCCCCCCATAGACAGCGGCCGTGTGACAGGAACGTGGATTCGGGTGTAGTGTCTCGCACTGATTGAGGACTGGCCGCCGTTATTGACGTGCCCAGCCGAATGATGAGGACTTTAATTACCTTTTCTGCTCAGGTAGCAATTCACCCGAATCACGTTTTAACGCCTTCGGAAATCAATACCTCCCTCACCCCTCCGGCTTGCCATGTACCATGAAATATGTGAGCAGCTAAAGCCCATTTAATGGGGATCCTCATTGTGTTTCTCTCTCCACCCCCCACCCACAGCACCGTGGAAGAGTACTCACCTCGCAAAAAGGTAAGAATGCCAAAGGTCTATGGGGGGGGGTTCTTCTTTTTGGTTTATTGGAAAGTTTTTTTTTTTTTTTTTTAATGATTCACAAGAATTCATACACAAAAGGCCAGCTCAGTCTCACCTGTGACCCAGAGGAAACTGGCACAGATGATACATTTCCTCTGACCCCTCCGGCGTCGGTCCTGGTTCTCTCGTGACTATGAGCGCATTGCATCATTTTTCATGACTTTTACCTCCAGTCTGCTTGTAGGTGGAAGGTTGGTTCTCTGGGTCGCTCTAAGGCGCCTCCGTGACTGCGTCGCGTTCCTCAACGCCCCCCCCCCGGCCCCGTTCCTACCTCATCTCCCGCCGGAACATTCCATTGCTAAACGGCCTCTCAGACACAATGGTGACTTGAGCTCCGCTATTTCTGCGTCCTCCCTCATAGAACAAGGTCCTTTTCCACCAATTGAGCCTGAAGGAGAACGGTCTTCAGCTCAGAGGCGTGTACAGTGACACCAGGGAAGGTAGGACCCTGGGTCCCCCCCCCGGGGCGGCACTCGGTGAATGTCCCTTGAGGGCTTTATGTGCGTTCGGCACCTCTGTAGGTTACCTGCCAAATGACATGCCCTGCGTCACGAAGATAGAATAGAGAGCATTAGCAGCTGCCTTTTAGGTACTGTATTTGAATTTTATCCAGGAAATCTAGGACCAGTTAAATGTATAGTAGCAATGTTCAAATGAAGCTTCATGAACCACTTGCTGTATTTTTTGCCCCCACTAGATGGTGCTCTCTGTTCACAAAAGAGCTCAAAGCATGCCACACAGCAAACAAAAAGCACCATCTAGTGGGGTCAGAAAATACAGCAAATAGTTCATGAAGCTTTATTTGGCCATCACTAATGCATCGATAAAGGTCAATATACAGATAAAGGCATATAGATAAAGATTTATAGACCCGCCTCCACAGCTGTTAACAATGACTCAGTCTAGCACCCCCTACAGGTTTGATGGTTGTCTGTCTGTGAACCCTGCCTGCAGTTCTGTGCCGTGTTTATGTGACTCCGGACTCGTACCTGAGCGTGAGGGCGAAGGCTACAGTGGTGGCCCAGGACCTGCTCCGCGTTGTGGCTGAGAAGATGGAGCAAGCAGAAGAGGAGCTGGCCCTAGCAGCCGTCAGCTACACTGGTGGTAAGGTTGGATGCAGCCCCATTCCCACCCCCGAATCCATAGGCTGTACCTGGACCTCTCTTCGTATTTAGCAAAATTCCACTTCCTGCGAGGTTGGAGGCGGAGCATCCCTTTCTCTTTGAGTAGAGCCAATCAGCATTGGGAAGGAGGCCACACCTCCTTTTCATCACTATGTTGCTAATGCCTGCTCTGTGCTTTTCTCTTCATACAGAGAAACTCGTCCTTCAGCCCCATGACAGCATCTGCTCGGAGTCCCTGGCATTACCCGAGAGACTGCTAGCATATCGGAAGGACACGGGCGACATAATGGTACCAGCAAGTTCTATGCTCTGTGACCCAGTGCCCCCATCTTGTCTAGATCCAGGATCATTTGCCTCTCTGTTTGCTCTCAGAAGCCCCGTGACCCGATGACACACATCCAGCAGTGTGATGTCTCGCTCTCCCCCCTTCTCTGTTCCTCCCAGAAGCCGCTGATGGACGGCGCCGAACTGGGACACCGAGCTGCCCGACTCCTCAGCCTGAACACGTGGGATGTGGCTGTCGCCCTCACCAGCTTTGACTGGAGTCTCTTCAGCTCCATCCACGAGGTAAAGCTCATTAACACACATGCGTTGGTGTTTAACCGTAGGGTCATACTGTAGGTTCTGATTCTTTTATTTAAATTTAGTTTGTATAGTAAAGCATGTAACATAAGACATTGGTCAAATAGTAAGTTTCAGTTTCCAAATGGACAAAACTGGAAAATTATAAGCTTATGGAGTTTAATCATTCTGAGCTCAGCTGCCGTAGATGAGGCTGAAACGTCATTCTCTCTTTCCCCACCCCGCACCCCAGCAAGAGCTGATCTACCACACGTTCACCCGGTCAGCCAGTGCGGGGTGCACCGTAGCGCTGGAGCTCCTCCTGCAGCGCTGCAACGAGGTGCAGCTGTGGGTGACCACAGAAGTGCTGCTGTGCGCCACAGTGGCCAAACGCGTCCAGCTGCTTAAGAAGTTCATCAAGATCGCTGCCCAGTAGGTCCCCCCCCCCTCGTCTTCGAGCTTGTGACAACTGCCCAAAGGCCTTGTGCTTAATGACAAACAGCTCCATTGTGGACAGGAGGAATAGCGGTTTCGAAAATACACTCGTAACCAGAAGGTTGCTAGTTCAAGTCCCAAGGCAAGGTAGTAAAATGAAATGTAGCTGCATAATAGTCTTTATAGTCTTGCTATCCCAGGGTGCCCTTCTCCACCGCCTAGCTCTAAGTGCCTGGCTTTCATTGTTTTGTTCTGGACAGATCCTATAGTTTTGGGGGAAGGTATAGCAGGCAGACATGATAAACAATGCCCCCCTTTAAAAAAAAAAAAAATGCGGGTCTGCTTGTTCTGAGTTCAGAAAGTGCCTAAGGGGGCACAGTGGGGGTAGATGTAGGCATAGAGAGGAAAACTGCACAACCTGCCCCCCCGACCCACGCACATGCACCATATGGCAGACCCCCATCTGTCTGGCAACATGTGCACGTGTGCCCCCCCGCCCCGCACCTCAGGTGTACTCCATGATCATTGTATGCTTATACCTCAATCTGAGTGCCCCCCGCTCCATTATGTATCTGTAAATGTGGCACAGAATAAATGGGGCTCATCAGGACATATAAAATATTTATCCTGTTAGTTATACGTCATTGGGCAGGAGGGGGCCAAGGGAGCACAGGTGCATTTCCGTGTATAAAATCATGACGAACCATCGTTATCGTTGTCCCTCCCCCTCCCCAGCTGTAAATCCCAGCGAAACCTGAACTCCTCATTTGCCATCATCATGGGCCTGACGACGGCAGCAGTGAGCCGACTGAGCCAAACGTGGGAGGTAAATACAGGTCCCGTGACGTGGGGGGGGGGCAGTGCTACACATGAGCACGATCCTCGGCACGTAAGTTGTAGTTGTCGGAGCTGGCGCTCCCTGGGGTCACTTTTTCCATGTTTGCTTTTGTTTTCCAGAAAGTTCCAGGCAAATTCAGGAAGCTGTTCTCAGAACTGGAGCTGCTAACAGTAAGTTGGGGTGGGGGGGTGTTGACAATAGAAATAGAATAGAAAGCCTTTATTGTCATTATACTGCAGCACGGACGCCACTTGTACAACGAAATTGCAGTGGCTACTTCTAAAGTGCAGACATATAGACATATACAGACATTACATTTACGCAATACAAACAGCATTCTGCAATAGACAGTAGTGCAACAGACAAAGTAGTATGAACATGTGCTGGGGAGTTCTGTAATAAGTGAGATAGTCTGTGGTTTGCCATTTGTGTGGCTGTGCCTCTGCCCAGCAGCTTGTTCTAATTGTCCCTCCTCAGGATCCGTCCCTGAATCACAAGGCCTACAGGGACGCTTTCAAGAAGATGAAGCCCCCAAAAATTCCCTTTATGCCTCTCCTGCTGAAGGGTGAGGGCCCGTGCATCGCCCTGTGCGGAGACTTGGTCTTTGAGGGGTGACAGTGTGGTGAAAGCTTTCACCTCTTTTCCCCTTTTGGCCTTTCAGACATCACCTTTATTCACGAGGGCAACAAAACGTTCCTGGACAACCTGGTGAACTTCGAGAAGCTGGTGAGTGGAGAGGGTGTCCGGCGCACTCGTGTTTATTTATGCACCATGCTTAAAGAGCATCTCTCTCTCTCCTATCTATCCCCCACAGCATATGATTGCAGACGCCATTCGGTTGATCCGCCACTGCCAGTCTGATCACATGGGTAGGTGTTCCTCCTGCCCGCAGGCGTCGATCAGTGATGCTGAATGCAGTATGTGAGAAAATGTGGCCACAAGTGGTATTGCATGTGTGAGGATGTTCACGGGTTAAGGCCATCTTCCCTGTAATTTCTGAGCATTTATATATACAGCGATCAGAGGAGGTCGTGTGATGACAGTGACGGCGGGGGGGCCATTGAGCAGTTCGTGCCAGCAGCGGGGAGTCACTACATATAACATTGCCCACAACAAACTGACTGAAGGGGACTTTATGAGCATTCTGAACTTAGCTGCGGGAGGAACAGAGCCTAATGAATACGTCCTCCATGAGAAATTTGCTCCCCGTTAATGCTACTCTAACTCATTCGGTTTGTGCGAGGCACACAAATGCCCTTGTTCTGTAGCGGGGGCTGTGTGAAGATGTCCGTGCCCCCCCCCCCCAGCCTATCCCTTCTGCTGACGAGTCACAGATTCGCGGGTCTAATAAACATTAAAGGTTTCCCCCAGGGAGCGATGCACATAGGCATCCTGCACATGGCGGCATCCACTGGAGACAGCTAATGGCCCCCTGCGGGGGAACAACACAATGAAAACGTCTGCTTTTCCTTACCGCTGCAGTGCTGCACTCCTGATAGCACTCGATAATAAAAGGGGCTGGGGCGGGAGGGGGAACTGTTGTCTGACTTACGGCATTTGTAAGGCATGTGGTCAGACAGTATCACTGTACTTGATCTGAGTATTTGAAATTCTTTGAAATAGACAACATCCTCAGGTGGACTCATAATAAACCATTATGTGAACGGTGGGTGACATGCATGTTATCAGTATGCTTTTTTGTCCATTTATCTGTCCATCCATCTATCTTTAGACTGAACAAGTATGACTTGTATGAATCTGCAACCTACACTCTTTTTCTGTAGTAGTTCTAGTATAAACTGATTTGTTATGTAGCCCCTATATCCTTTCATGGAGAGATGTGTCTTTAGGAATTACTGATGAGAGCACAGCAGTTTTGAGAAGGTTGTTATTTTGCACTCATCCATCTATCCATCCATCTTCAGGCCCACTAGTCCTGGAAACCAGGAATTTTAACTAGATACCCAATGAGTGTTTTTCATAGGTACTTTGCTAAAAAAGATAGAGGCTTTCTGCTAGCGATGGCCAAATGAAGCTTCGTGAACCACGTGCCGTCACTAGATGGCGTCCTCTTTTCAAAAAAAAGGCTCAAAGCATGCCCCAAAGCAAGCCAAGAGCGCCATCTAGTGGGGCCAAAAACACCGCGAATGGTTTGAAGCTTCATTTGGCCATCACTGCTTTTTGCTGATAATACTGATGTAACGGGTTTGCTGAAGCTGTGTGTGTATCTTTTTGAACCCCAGGCAATGAGATGACCCAAAAAGATAGTCCAGAGGTGCGGGCTTGTGTCCACTACCTCCACGTCATCGACAATCAGCAGATCCTGTTCGAACTGTCTCACCGACTGGAGCCACGGGCCTAGGCCACAAAGACTGAGAGTGTGCACTAAACACGCCAAGCACTTTGAGATGGGGGGGGGTCATTCCTTGACACATGGCGCTTTGGCCTGTATCGGGGCAACAAAATAGGCACAGGCGTCCATGCGTCGAACAACCCAGAACGCAAACTACAGCCAAGCTGGTTCTGACGAGTCTGTACGCATTTCTATGCTCAACCACCAGGGGGAGACAGACACTCAGCTGCGGAATACCAAGGCAGAAGCCAAACAAGAAGCAAAGGGCACCTAGTGGCTGAATGGCGGGACTTCAAACCCCAGTGGGTGAGGGGTGTTCGTTTATGCATCTGTAGATTTTGAACACGCGAACTGTCAAATACAAATCTAAAATCAGTGTAGCTGTGGACAGAGAGGGGCAGGACATTGGCATCCAGGGATGTGCAACCATGAAGTTTGTTAGTCGACGTTGAGCAGATTTAAAAGCCACATTTGTGAGAATTCATCCAGAGTAGTTAGAAAACAAATAGTGTTAACATATCCTACAAGTGACCAGAAATAACAGTATTGAATTCAGAGTCATTTCAAAACTAAAGTTTGTGTGTGTGTGTGTGTGTGTGTGTGTGTGTGTGTGTGTGTGTGTCTGTCTGTCTGTCTGTCTGTCTGTCTTCTGGGGACAAAGTATTGTGAGGCCATAATGATTCTACTTGTCCTGCAGTGTTTTTGCAGGCCCACGTTTCCTTATTCCGCACCTTTTATGTACTTTGACTCAAACAATTTGGTTTGGGGGATGATCTGGCACCTCCTTGCAACTCAGTCAAAGCTCCATATTCTTAATTAGCAGAATATATTTTTAAAGGTATGTATGCGTTTCAGAAGCCAATAAAATATTTCTAATGTGGTGCCAAACAATTAATGAAGACAATGCAATTTAAGTAGAACAACATTTTTACAGTGTTGAGCCTTATCTTTAATAATCAAATCTCAGTACAGCCTTTTCACGACCTGCTGTATGTCTGCAAGGCCCCGATCGTGGCGCGTGTTGGTGCAGACCGCGGCCAATCCATCGTCACCACAGTCTCTACAGGCCCAGCTTGCAGTTTCGCCAGCAAACGCAGTTTTATAGGCATAATATGGCCGTTTCCCTCGTGTATCTTTTTAATGGACTCTGTTCTGTCGTGGTACACAGTTATAACTCTCATTACGACTTTGACCAAACAGTGCGTTAATTAACATGTAGCGTCCTCAGGATGGTGCGACTCCCGCTCTCCGCTCCCGAACATTTGCTATAATACATATATGCCAGGAATGGACTCTGGTTTTGGGTGGGGAAAGAAAACTTTATACTCTTTGCAGCTCTGCTATCATGTTCTTTGTGTAATAGTGGATATATGTTTTAGATTTCCACTATGTGGTTCATGGTATCTGTAAACCTGTTTACACACAACACGTGTAGATTTTCTGTAAAGATGTTGTGAATATTTTCCTGTGAGGCATTGATATTATTTATTGGGGAGAGTATTTGAATGAGGGTGATAAAAAGTAAGCCCTGAACCATGCAGGTTTTGTTATACGCTGTACAGGGGTTACGGTAGACAGAACAAGTATGACTTTGAGAAAATCTGCAACCCACACGCCTCGTTTTTCTGTAGTACAAATTTTGTACAAACTGATTTGTTGTGTATTCCTAATTCAGTTACGTGGAGACGTTTCTCCGGGAATTATTGATGAGAGGACAGTGGTTTCGAGAAGACGGTCATTTTTGGACTCATCAGATTAGAGGGGAAATTAAAATAATTCGTTGTGGGCTGTAGTTTTTCCCAACAAGTATTGTTCTGTATTTATTTATTTATTTTTCAAGATGTTACTAAACTGGTCTGCATGGAGTTCTTCAACCACACATCGACCAATTCACCTTGTGGGAACAGAAGCCTTTGTAATAATCTGTAAATATGCAAACCGTGTGAATTTATTTATATGTAAAAAAAAAAATAATACAAAAAAAACCACAAACTATAAAGCAATACATTTCCAGCATGTCCGTCCCTCACGCCGCTTCCAAACCATGCCTATTTTCTAATTATATGCATTTTTACAGTGATTTGAAAGTTTATTGAAAAATAAAACGTTTTATGTTACAAAAATTGCCGTGTTCATATATAGTTGATGGCAGCCATTGGAATGTAATGAGAAAAACATTCGCCTGCAAAACTTATTTTAATATTTACTCCCAATGCTGAAATACGGAAACTACTGAAAAGTGAAAGCCTGACATTGCAAGATTCTTCCGGGTATCGGTGAATAATGGATACCAGTCTGTCAACATCTACGAACAGTTTCTTCAGGCATAACGTAAAGACAATCTCCACAAATATGGAGGGGAAAGCAAGACACACTTAATGCCTACGGTCCACAGAATATCCACCGCCTCTCAGCATTTGCTATTCATGTCGATAGAAAAGCGTCTATCAAGTCACATAATTTACAAATGTACGCGAATATTTCATGTCAATGTGTTTAAATCTGGTCTTGACTAATTAATAAAAGCCCATCAACATAAAGAATCTGAGACGAAAAAAAGTTTTGCATCCTGGTTTTCGACCTAAAGCATATAGGAAGTAGTGGTGAATTCAAGAAGCTTGTTTTGGGGACAGAGAAGCACGAAGCGGGAAGGCAGCCAATAAGAAGCACTTTGAGAGTGTTTTAATTGAGGCGTTTGGATTTGGGGGGGGGGAGTGGTAATTTTCCTGCACCTGCGTCCCAACGAGCTTCAGCGGGTATCTAAAAAAACAGCATTTATTTTTGCCTAATATACTGAATACCTTCCTTATATTACCGTTCGAAGGAAGGAAAATGATCATATATTTCCAGTCGTTAGCGGTGTTGCCAAGTCCGCTTATTATAAGCGACTTAAACTTTTAATGAAACCGCTTATTATTTCATTGAGTTGCGTTTTTTGGGGGAAGTTATTTTGAGGTTGCAGTGTTAGGGATTTTTGATCTAATCTTATTTTTCATATAGATTTATCCTTCGAAGGAATTCAAAGATTGAGAACAATTATAATCGGCCCTATATACAGACCCAGCACGTCATTGATCAAAGGATTGACATTAGACAGTTGACTTGTGCTTACTTGCATGAAAGAGCTTAAAACTTAAATGACGACATGCCATCAAATGCAGCGTAAGGTTAATGGTATGTGTAACTATGCTTTGGTAGTGATTTCACCATGGGATGAATAAAATTATCGTACTCTAATTTTCCATTGTAGTTATATATTCCATACATTAGTCCGCGTTATATATCGTATTTTTATTTTCCAAACACACACGTTTCCTTAAGGATAAATCCAGCCATTCTGATTAGCTCAGTTAATCTAAGAATTTACAAGGGCCTAATTTTACATCGCTACAAGTTGAATTTTAGCCAAAATATGATACTGAATGAGTGAAGGGTAGTTCCGGTTACGTATCTCTCAAATATTTCCTTTGTGTCGTGATATTTAAGTTCAATATCGAATAATTTGTGTAAGGACCATATTTAGTTTGTGGCTAGTCATAAGAAGATATTTACTGCCACACTAACAAAAGAAAATAAATTAAAACTTATAACCATGCCTTCAGTATTTCAGTTGCTGTTGTACGCATGCTATATGCACAAGGAACACACATAATATAGCGAACAGGGGACAAGCTGTGTTCCAGGTGATTGTGTACATTGGACTTACTTTTGAGCTTGGCGCAGTAGGCTCGTTTTCAGGAGTGAGGATGCTTGTTTGTATCGCGAGACTTGGCAACGCTGGTTGTTGGCGTTATGGTGGCGCATGGGATTATCCACATAGCGGCTATCAACGGACAGGACTTTATTAACAATACAGAACACAAACGGAGAACGAGAATATAAAAAATATAACAGGGAAAACAAAACTAAGGCAACACTGGGAACCACAGGGCAATAGCCACAATGAACTACTCGGGAACAGAACAAAGGCAGGCACTAAAAGACACTAATAACAAGACTAGACAAAGGACAGGTGAGAACCATAACCAATTAAATAATCACAAAGCCCATTAAGCCACGCAGTGGCCTGAGGAGCAGGGAAACACACTAGGACAGTGTTTCCCAACCCAGTCCACGTTTTTGCTTCTTCTCAGCTCCCAGCACACCTGTACCAGGTATTCGGTGTTTCTGATTGACTGGGAGCTGGGAGGGAGCGAAAACGTGTACTGTCTGGGGTTCCCCAAGGACTGGCTTAGGAAACACTGCACTAGGGTAACACCACATGGCATGGCCAGTGAGAACTGCTGGCCAAAAGAGAAAAAGACACATGAGTCAGCTAAAGCTAAACTCCGGCCTAAATATGCCGCACTGTTGAAAGTTTGACTGGTAATTTTAAATTAATCAAAACATCTTATTGTTTTAACGTAGTAGTCTGGACGTTTGTGGACATCATGTATGAGGTGAGTAAACCACTGTCCAAATCATAAGGGAGGTTTTCATGATGACGAGTCCCATGGACATTAATGGTGAACATATATAGTTAAAACAGTCCCATTGCTTGACGTTAAGCCCCCGGGTGCCACGACAATCTACCCGACAGTGTGGACGATCCGCCGAGCCTCATCCTAAACTGAAGGCGGAGGAGGGGGATACCAAACAAAGCTTAAACAGCTGCCTCCAATTTACTTTTACTGGGCTTGCTGTGACAG
The DNA here is from genome assembly GCA_026781065.1 of Mormyrops boulengeri. NCBI lineage: Eukaryota > Metazoa > Chordata > Actinopteri > Osteoglossiformes > Mormyridae > Mormyrops > Mormyrops boulengeri. The sequence goes on along the minus strand of JAODLD010000052.1, from coordinate 2,998,783 downwards.
CGCTACCTGCTGCGTGAAGGCGATGGGGCTCTGTGATTTCCTCCGCTCGCCCGGCGCAGCATATCATTTCCCCGTCATCTAATGGCTCGTTAGCGCAGCGCCTTGACGGGATCCGAGCACCGAGATAAAGACCCGCTGACGGGAAGGAGAGCCCCGATTCCCCCCGGAGGATGAGCCCAAGTACCCAGCTGCAGGTGTTCCGCTGACAATGTGGGAAGCGCTTAGGTCCCAATTGAGCAGAAAATTAAGAACAAAAAAGTATTATTTGTGGGCGAAAGATGCTCGTCTCCAGCAATCATGCGTAATTTAAACGCAGCAGTGCGTTTAACTATACGGCGTGACAAACAAGTCGCTTCCTTCGCGCCGTCTTCCATTAATCGTAGTGAGAAACAGTTTATATACATCCATTAGTATTTGCCTACAGATCCATGTATTTTGAGTATCTAAAACAGGTAGAAATTTTCTTTTTAATAGGCTTGGATAGAAATGAAGGGATTTTATTTTGACCACTCCTTGTCCAGTAAAACCTTTATCTCTGTAACTTAAGACGAGCATCGGAAATATTGTGTCATACACTGAAACTAAGACTCAAAACTTTTTCATAAAAACTGACCACGTCTGTTGCGTCCTTTGGTGAGTTGTAATGTAATGAAGAGTCTGTATGATAATGTATATCTTACAACTGTTCGCAAAGTTACTGTCCACCAAATAACTATCGGAGGAGGGGTACCCCCAGTGTTTAATTTGGCTTCATTCGTCCCTCCAGAAAAGAACTTTACATTCGAATTACGAAGTTGAGTCCCCACCAACAGCGAACTCTCTCCCACGCCATGGAAATTAGTTAGGCTGTATTTAAACAGTCCTTTGTTTTCCTGCAATCCTATAAAAATCTGAACGAAATTGTTTTCCTTCCATCTATGGATGTTTCAGAGGAAATGAAACACCAGAAAGTCCAAACCCAGACTGGTGATGACACTCCGGGTTTCTGAGCAGATATATTCAGAGAGGTCTTAATTGAATATTGCATCAAGAAAATAACGCGCAGTCTATCTTCAAACAACACATTGCTGTGATACAACAGTAATATAATAATAAATTACTTTGTGTACAATGCTTCACAATCTTAGAATGGTTTTAATACTTATGTCGTTTTCGGCTATAGATTCGGTGAAATGAGCTGGAAACTTTGAGTCCTTTGTAACGTCATCATCGGTCATGTGACGAATGGGGACGTTGTACAGTCATATTTAAGAATTAGAACATTTAATCTATCCGACATTACATAAGCTAAACTTTCCACCTGCAGATAACAGCTGACACATGTCGAGCTGATCCCGGATTTCTTTCTGTGTAAGAATGAGATCTAACCCATCATTATGGTGAGTCCTGCAGGTTCCATCACTGTGTATTTTTATCCTATTTCGTCATCCTGGAAATGCTAGACAGACAGGAACACCTATTTTTCCTTTGTATTCGTGCCTCAGTTATTCCGTACTTAGAAAGAAAGCAGGGGACGACAGTATAAATTTTAGTGACTCACCGTGTGACCTTCGTCCTGCGACGCGAAAAATATATATCTGCCTTTAAAAGTATACTCTAATATTGCTTGGTTTATGTGTGGATGCACACGGTCGTGCCCTTTGGCCGTAACTATCTTTAAGAGTTCAAAGCAGTCTTCAAAGGAGTCCAAGTGTCCCGGTATTTTATTAACATTAAGCGGTGCAAGAGGTCAGCGTCAGAAGCGGCCGAAAGTCGGCTGCAGCGCCATGTTACTGCTTGGGAATCACATAAGACACGTGCTTCCATAAGTCTCCTGGTTTGCTTTGCTTCCCGCAGGGTAAACCTATATTTATTTATCTCATGCATATTAAATTTCTCGCTCTGCATTCCTGGGACATCCTTGTGAAACGATTTTAGTAAAGGTGTATCGGCAGATGTGAAATATTTCTGCTGCTTCAATATGTACAGTTCACGCTTTGTTATTTTTAGGACAGTTTAGATTTGTGGATATGGCTGAAATAATAAAGATCAGAAAAGACTATAGTCTTAAATATTGTCTTAAACGTGTCTGAAGCAGGTACCCGTAGACGTATACATCAGTTGCCTACGTTTACTAAGGAGGGCAGGAGACGGTGTGTTATTTCTGGGGACCCACTCAAAAAGTCATGTGGGTGCCCCCTGCCATTCCCTCAGAGGTTTAAAAAACGAAATAAATAACTAGCAAGTAAAGTTGACAGATCGCAGCTAGAAGAAAAAATGTATTTATAAAATGCCTTTCACAGAGTCACGAAATGCTGTACATAAAAACAAAACATTAAGACAGTCCCAGCATAGGGAGCATTAAAAGCGTGAACTATCACAGCAATGGACAATAAACACTAAAGACAAGAATTTAGTAGGAGCCAAAGGTGGTGAGCAGAACACGATGCTTCAAGCTCCTAAATAAGTAAACTGTTTATTAATTTTTTAGTGTATGGACTGCTTTTGGGCAACTGGGGGCCCATAAACCCAGGGCACCACACAAATGTGTGGTTTGAGTGGTGGCAACCATACGCCTCCACTGAATAAGGGATGTCCTCCCATGCCAGGATGGTGGTTCAGAGCCACTTCACACCTCTGGGGTTGGTGGTTTGAATCCCACCCTGTGTTGTGTGTGTGGAGTGGGCCAGTGGAAGATGGATGGATGTTTAGTGAAATGCCTTAAAATGGCTACCCAGAATCTTTTAATGACTACTGACCTGTTGCCCTAATGCCGGCGTCACTGAAAGCATTCAGACATATTGTCCTATTTCACCCAAAGTCCTGCAGTTCCTCATTACTGGACCTACATAATTTGCCTGCCACCCAAACAAGTCTGTGAAGAACACCATCGATCAAAGACATAACTTTGGGTTGAGGTCTCTATTTAAGGGGGTCCAGGGGGTTGTATATGTTGGTTTGGATTATTGGGGGTGGGTGTAACCCCCCATCTCCCCCCATAATTTACACCTGTGCCATCAATCAAACACTTTACTGCATTATGCAGCATCTAGAGATACTCAATACCAATGCACGTGTGCTATTCATGGACTTCAGCTCTGATTTACTTACTGTCAACCCCCTCACACTCTTCCCCAAACTAATGGAGATGGACACTGACAAAGTTTATTATCCTCCCTGTCATCAGCACCGGAAAACCACAAGCCTCCATATTCTTTGGTTCTGCCCTGACCGAATGCGTCTCAGCGGTGAAACAAGGCTGTCCCATTTCGAAGGCTTCTTCACATGCGGTGTGGAAATGTGTCCTTTTCCCGCTCTGCGAAGAATGCACCTGATGGATCCTTTGCAGTCCAACATATCCCAGGATTCACTGTGCAGAAGTAAAGTGGGCATGTCCCGGCTAGGCTATAGGAGCAGCACTTTATGACTTGAGGGTAAGGGCGGGAACAGCCGGTGACACAAATAGGAAATTATCCAGAGGCCAGACTGTTCCATTTGACAATGGTTTCCGTTCAACCTCCAAGGAACGCTGCCTAAACGTCTTAAAAGGATTGCATGTGGTGTCTTTCAGTGGACAACTCAGATCTCTCACCACAAGATCATGCTTCAAGAAAAGCTTCTTCCCTATTACTGTGACTCCTCAACAGTTTCCTCTGCTTGTAATCAACAACAATGCAACATTTGCACAGTTTAAATGTTTACATTTGCATCAGCACAGACCCCGGACAATCTGTTCATTGATTATAATTGCACGTTTCAGGTGAAGTATGTTATGCACTATATATACTGATGTATGTTGTCTGATCGTACCTATGTCAACTTTAAACATTGCACTACTTAAATTTTGGCACTAATCAGTTTATCACAACTTTCGCTTCCCCCTCTCTTGTGTATTGTGCTTTATTTTTATTCTCTGTCTGTAACTGTTTATTGTCTATTGTCATGTCTGAAATAGAAGCAAACTGTGTCGTCAAAAAATTGCACCGGGCTTGCTCGCCTGGCAATAAAGATTGTGATTCTGATTCTGCCACAATCTCCGCACCTTGCCGCGGGCATTTCTCTTCGCGCGAAACTGCGAAGAGCAATAAATTGGACTGTTCCATTTACAGCTGTTTGAGGGGAGCAAGACGACACGGCCAAATTTACGTAATTGCGAGATTGTTTTGCTTATATTTTAACATAAAGTTAAATGAAGCGTTTTAATTAATAAACATAGTGTTTGTATAAATTCAAATAAAAGGTGGATTATTTTATTGTTTTCTACGTAATCATACTGGGTCGTAACCTGCTCTCTCTGCCGCGGAGCTTTCGGCGTGTGTTGTTTTTTAAACCATTCATCTCATTGTGTGGGCATGTGAAAAAGTTTAAAGGAAGGCTAGTAAAAACTTATGTCAATGGAGGTGAGTATTAAGCGCATTTATTTTTAAAACGAGGTTTTAGATTGTCTTTGTGGTCTTTAGGGTTGACATCAGTGACTGTATTGTTGTAAGGGATGTTTTCGGTAACAGACAATGCCGCACATTGCCTCATAGCTAGCCGCATTGTATCTTCCACAAGAAGTAGCGTTCTTTACGGAGCCCATAAAATTAGAGCAACGTTTGTGTTTTAGGTCAGATCACATTAGACCATAGCCAAGTAACGTTTATTTCAGATATTCTCCACAATATAGCTCAAAAACCGAAATCCATTTCTACAATGCATGCTTAATCCGGTGCCTAGAATAGTACATTATCACAATTACCCGCGAAAATAGACCCAGCGATTCCTCGCCAGTTATTAATAAAGTTTCACGAGTTAATAAGTGCATAGCTTAAGTGCTGGTCCGTTTGCACATCCCACGCCGCTGAGTGACACACAGCTGAATTATTGTTGACCTCTGACGATGAGGGAGGTCTGTTTGCTTGGTAGGCTATCCCACATTCAGCTGTTTATGATCCAGCACAGATTCCTATCGCTTTCAGGGGAGCCTAGGCACGATCCCTTTTTAATCTTCAAGATTAAGTAGTCTGTACACACGTCCATTTTTTCACACGCAGTAACACTGACGTGTAAAACACTTGGGACGTCACACCCTTAAACATTAATCTTAAATACTTTAAGTAAACTGGGGTCTTGAATTCTACAACAGCCATGATTATATTACCAGTCTAAACTTAGAATTATTTACTGATTTAGTCACTTAAATAGTAAGGGATTGCTGTGAGCAGGATGAGGGATCCTGCCCTTGATAGACAGAGACGCCTCTGACTGCGTAGCTCTATGTAGGTGTTGTGTTTCCGGTCCAAGTACATCACGGAGGAGCTGGTTCGGATCTTCTCCGAGGAAACGGACAGCGAGGAGGAGGAGTTTGAAGGCTTCGGCTGGGATGGAAGTCCGCGGCTCAACTGCTGGATAAAGGGCGTGGTGTGTGTTGTTGCTATTGCCAAAAAAAACTATTTCCTGTCCTGAATTCAGATGCGAGCTTGATGGGCCGAATGGCCTCCTCTCGTTTGTAAATTTCTTATGACTTATGAGTAATTAAGGCTGATTTAGGCCCATGTGTGAACTTGCAACCCTGTAAGGTCATGGTCTTAAAACTTCTCTCAAATGTTTTGGTTACTATATTTCCTCAGACTGTAAATGGGAGACTTTGGGTCAGATTTTGAATTTAGGTTTGATTTATGGACTCATCTCTCTTCTAACCAATTATCTTGGTCAAGGTTGTTTTAACGGTATGGTATCCCCCCCAGTCGGAATCAACAGAGGACACGGGCTTTTATTCTGAAGGGGAGTCAAAGGACCCCGTGAGACGCAGGCCCCCTGGCCTCTGTGTGGCCTTCCGGTTCCCCTCCAAGAAGCGCCCGGTCCAGCAGGAACACGGGTCCGACTCGGACCCCCAGGACTCTGGTGGGGCCTGGGCAGAGATGGAGAGCGCGAGGGCTGCCCTGAAGCCCAAGCTGGGGGGGCGGGGGAAGGCCCTTGGGCCATTCGCCAGGGCAGATCTTGGTGATGACGACACGGATAGTGATTTCCAGTGCAAGCGGACCAGGAACATCGAGGAAAATAAAGCGATGGTGGGTTTCCATTTACTTAATGATGCATCTGCTCTTATAATGAAGGACTTAGAAATGTCACTCTAGGGTACAACAGTCGAGCCCTAAATATCGAAATGGCAGCCGTTAGGTCACGAGCAGTGCAACATCAAACAGTCGATTTATTTTTGTATAGCACATTTTCACAACATTAAATTGTCTCAAAGCACTTACATTATCCCCACCCAAAGCCCCCAGTGAGCAAGCCAGATGCAACAGTGGCAAGGAAAAGCTCCCTAGAAGGAAGAAACCTTGGGAGGAACCAGACACAAAAGGGGAGCCCATCCTCTAGGGGGCGGCAGAGGAAGTCCAAAATAGCAATGTCTTGATTTATAAAATAGACTTGTGAATAGGCCAGGTACAAAGGCGGAAGGTGCAGTGGAAATATGGAAGCTGATGTCTGGGCAGGAAGGTGAGGATGCTGGATCAGTCGCCAGGACAGACAGGGGTGCTGTCCAGCCGCCGGCAGGAGAGGACAGGCAGATGTGTAGTCAGGATGGGTGGGCAAGCAGGAGACTGTCCACCATCAGGAGCTCCAGGACAGAATCCTTCCTGTTGTGGGGGAGGAATAAAAATGAACAGTGCGTTAATAAAACTGCGTGACAAATAGATGAAATCATATGAAGTAATATGTACAAGTTTCATCTTCCTATTATCTGTGTGTCTGCATTGCTTGCAGAATTGATGCACAGGTGCTGTGTGACTGGTGTTTCTTTCCCCCCCACAGCTTGCAAAGTTATTTGCGGACTTGAATTCAGTTCCTGCGCTTTCCCCGCTAAAAACGCCCACGGTGAGTGTTGTCAGCCTTGGCACCTGGTCTGTTTTTTCTGTTACGGTAAACCGGCGGTTACTGTGGTGGCTGCCGTCGGGAATTTCTGGGTATTTGCATGCGTTACTGGTGAATTATGGGTGTTTTTTTGTGTTTTTTAAGAAAAAGAATAAGACTTTGAGAAAGAAACTCTCCTCCAATGGGATGAGTGAGCGGCGTAACCCCTCCCGAAGCGCGCGCCCCCCTGAGCACTTTGGAGTCGAGGAAGTCTTGGTCTCCACCACCAAGCTGTCGGCCTTCAACAGACTAGACACCAAGAGGCTCTTTGAGGTGAGCTAATGTTCAGTTTGAATTTGGATGCAAATAAGGAATGAGATAAAGTTTGAGTTTTTACCCAGAATTCTAAGGAGAGTGGTGAGCTGTATGTTGATTCTATAAAACTGAAAAACATTGAATGAATGAAGGTCAAGAGACTGTGAATTTGGTGTCATTAAGGTCACAGTTGGTTGTTCCTTGGGTCATGACCAACGGTATAGGTTTGATCTTGGAGGGAACACAATTTAATAATTTAAATACAAAGGTCTATTTACTTAATTAATGAAGCCAGATTAAATGGGGGGGGGTACACATCCGGTTATTCTGTCCTTGATCATGACTGAATGAAAGGTGCCTCTGGTCATTATCCAGGTGAATGCGGGTGGTAGGCGGCACAGGCCGCACTCCGTGAAGAGGAGGTGCAGGAAAAGGCATCCCGTGCGTGACGTGGTCGACATCACCGAGGAAGAGCTAGAAAATGTGGCCCTGGTACCAAAGGACAAGATTCTCGACAAAGATCATGTGAGTTTCTGTCGGCTCTGATCCTGGAGCCGGTGAAGGAGCTGCTGAGGCTCTGAAAACTGATGTTTACGTAAAACGTCAGTCGCTGATTAACCCATGTGCAAGAAGTCAGCTGGCCTGAGCTGGCAGTGATTGGCTGGTCACAGTAGCCCCACCCACTCTGGAATCCAGAGGCTTATTTTGTCGAGGCGGTGGCACATATATATGCCGATTTAGTAAAAAGTTTTAATTTTTAATTTGCTAATATGTATGTGTGTAACCGGGTTATTTTGACGAACGCCATGTGTCAATCCTCCTTGAGGATCAGGTTGTAACGTCCCACAGATCTTGGACTGATCTATGCTCTCCGTTTGAGCTACCCTGAAAAGCTAAGTGGCTTCTTTGACTTCATCCAGATTATCCTTTTCATTTTTGATGATGGGAGAAAGCAGCTCACACCGAAGTTACAGGCTTTGAGAAATGAGCTGGAATGAAGTCGTCAACAAAATTTGGCCAACGTTTTGAAAATCATTGTTTGAGAATATTTTCGCTTGAATATCTTCAGAAAATTTTACATAATAATACATTAATAATAATAGCAATGGATAGAAATCTGATCAAATCTTTAGTTGGTGTTTTCATGAATTTCACATGTGACATGCAGGAAAAGTTAAAGGTCAAAAGGCATTGTGTTTTAAAAGCTTCTTAGAAACAGAAACACTTGCCTCAGTTTGGCCTCTTTGGCTGTTGCTGTGAATTAGCATGTCCCCTCTTCATTCTCCACCGTGTCCATGCCTCAGGGGACGACTTGTCACCAGTGTAGACAGAAGACGCTCGACACAAAGACTGTGTGCCGGAGCGCATCCTGTCAGGGTATGAGGGGGCAGTTCTGCGGGCCCTGTCTCCGCAACCGCTATGGGGAGGACGTCCGCGCCGTCCTACTTGACCCTGTAAGTCACCCTCGTGGTGTTTCTGGGCTCCCACTTCTGTCAGGCTGCCATTACCCTCAGCCCGATTAGCTTCTGCCTTCTTGACTGTCTCCCCCTGGTGTACAGGCATGGAAGTGTCCCCTCTGCCGTGGCATCTGCAACTGCAGCTTGTGCCGCAAACGGGAAGGCCGGTGCGCCACGGGGTCACTGGTGCGAATGGCCAAGTTCTATGGCCACAGCAATGTCCGGGAGTACCTGGAAAGGTGAGCCCCCCCCCCCCATTAACTGTCAGGCTGGGATTTGCACTAACAACCTTCTGGTCCTGGATTGATGTCCTTAATCACTATGCCACCTGCTGGTTGTAGAGTGTATCAAAATCTAATCCGTGTTGTTCTTTATCTAGTCTACAGAAGCAGCTGTCGTAGGACGGGCCTTTGGTGGACAGATATCGGATCAAAGTCTGTAGTCAGTGCTGATTCCCTTTAAATCTTGTGTTTTGATTGTGGATTGTGCCAGGATGGAAATGGGTAATGCCTGTTGATTGTAATGCAAATGGATGCTTGTCTTATCATCATTAGTCTTAAATTTTTTATATTGTACGATGTGTGGGGGACGTGTCCCCCCCACTTATGCACAGAGCCTCATTTGGCAGGATAAGAGGGGTAACTGTTGTTGGTAATTAAATGTTTGTATCGATCAGCCTTGTGTTTGTGTGTCTCTCTTTGCTTGTCATAATGATGTCCAGTGCACCAGTGAGGCGTTCTAGAAACTGATCATTTTCTTGGCAATTCTGGAGGAAAGGTGAGTAGTGCTGCCAGTCTAGCAAGCTTTGATGACACCAGTACTTCCATTATGTTAGCTTAAGATGAAAATGTAGACCATCGAGGCAATGCGAATTGGTGACCTGAGCCGGTGTTCTGACGAGTTGAGCTACCTGTCGAGCCTTTCTGCGCATGTGCAGTTCCACCGTCTTGGGATTAGGGTTGGGGTTTTGGGGGGTTAGGGTAAGAGTTAGGGTTAGGGCTATCGATTAGCACTACGGTAGCCTAACTCGACAAAGTAGTTCAACTCGACAGAACACCCGCCCTTCTGGGACTGCAAGATGGTGGATGAGACAAGTTCCTCAGTTGAACACTAGAGGGCAGCAGTATTCTTTCTGAATATGTTGCGGTTGCCACAGTCATTCTATACTTATAAGTCTGTTTGGGGTGGAAAAAAATGACACGTACTGTTTAGTTGCTGCAAGTTCCTGCCTGTCCAGATGACCTGGAGACGGCTGTCTTTATTGTTGTGCGTTGAACTCGTGCTTTAACTGTACTGTTTGGCCATTTTTGGTAAGGTAAGCTAAATAAACTCAATAAAAATGCTCTGTAACTACGACCCCCAGACACGCGTACACAGGCCGTGGAAGGAGGAGCGCGCCCTGCAGGGCTCAGCGGGAATGACACCTCCAGGGGTCACCGGTCCCAGAGTTGCCGGGTCCACGGTTTTTGTTTGAAAATACAGTTACAGGTAAATATCAGGAGGTCGTGTGGACTTTATGAAAGCAGCCCATATGTTATGTGCCAGCGGACTGTAAGGAGAAAAAGAAAATTATTATGAATGTTAAGTGGCTCCTAAGGCTCAAGTAATGCTGAACCACTAGCCATCGAAAGTCAGACAAACCACGGAAAACAGGGTTGCCAGATCTCACGCATCTTATATATATAAGTGTATTATTCCATTATAAACCTAAAATTAGCTACATCAGAAGCGTTGGGTAGTTTGCACACTCAATAGACTACTTACAAGGTAATACGACTGATACTTGTAAATGTGTGTCCAGACATCTCGAATTGAAAATCTCACCCCAGCCAAGCGACCAAAGCAAACCTGGGATAGTGCGTCCATGTGACGTCATTGTGTACTGTGGTTTTAAAATGTTGAATATTTTAATTTAATTAGCATCCAAAATACCGGTTTATTTCTATGAGATACAGTATACTGGGATTTCAGATACTGGGCTAGTTTCAGCTTCCGTTGGGTGGATTTCAAGCAGACCTTGGGCTGGAGATTTTTGCTGGACCTGGCAACACTGACCGGGCCGTTTGCCCTGCATCTGCCACAAATCGCTCCCATCGCCGCTGTTATTGCAGTGATCAGCTTAGGCCGTGGTGTGAACCGTCTCAATTTCCCCACACAATTACCCTGCTCCGATGAATTTTCCGCACTACTTCGTTAACGTGTGAGAGAGAGAGCACTCGTTCTTTCTCCATAACTAGTTAAGCTGGTGATAAAAGGTGGACGTCTCTACGCCCACTCAATGCTGATTTTTTTTCCGTTCTCATGCTGTCTAACGACAAATTCTACGTGCGAGAAAATGCTGTATAATCCTTAGAATCATTAAATATTTGACATTTAGGTTAAACAGCACACTATTTTTAATGCTGATTGCAGTAGGATTAGTTAGGGGAATTAAGCTCAGATCTTGAGCTGGAATGATTTGGGTGAAGAGTTACATATAGTTTGACTGTTTTCCATGTAAAAACGCCCTGTCGATGCTAAACATACGCACCACTGCGTCATTCCGTTATCGGTGGTTTCCGAGCAATGAAGGTCATTGTTTCAGGTAACGATTGTCTCACAGTACGTGTGACAGGAGAAAGGCATTCTGGGAAGGGGAGTCACCTGATAACGGTGGCGGCTGGTGCTGGGGGAGGGGCTAAAACTTGTGACAACAACACGTGGAGGCTGGAACGCGCACTCCCGCATGATCCTGCCTTCTTGTGTTCAGAAGTTGTAACAGGAGGACTAGCGTGACCCACAGATGGGGGTGGGTCAAACGGGGCTTTGTGTATGATGTGCCAGAGAACCCCCTCCCAATGCATGTGAGTGTGACAAGTGTCAGAAGGGACGCTCGAGACTGAAGCTAAGCTTTGCTGATGGTACCAGCGGGATTTCATCCATGCCTCAGAGCTGCCATGCAGTATAAGCGGTTAGTCAGAAGCGTGTGAGTCACCGGCTCTGATCTGTGAGGCTCCTCGCTCTGCATGCGGTCTCTGTCACCACGGTCTGACTCCCAGAATGCTGACAAACAGCAGAGACTAGAACCGGTTAGTTATGGGGGTTTTTTCTGGTTGAGGGGAATCCCAGCTGGCTGGCCGACACCAGCCTCGCCCTGCCCCGCCTGTGAAAAGCGAAGATCCCACCCCTCCAGCTGAACGATGGATGTATGACTTTCAAAATATAAGACAAATAATAATTCATGTTCAGATTGTTGAATTATCCTGACATGTTTAATGTGATTAGCCCATATTTTATGCAGATGACATAAAAATGTCAGTAGGATCATTCTAAGCCGAGATGGACCAAATGAAGGTTGAAAACTTATTATTGGAAAGCTGGAAAAAATCAAGAGCGTTGGCTACATAACAGTGAACGGAATACTGAGATAAATAAGATTTCCGAAACCCTTGGTTGTCTAATTGTTTCCTAATTGACCTTGCAGTCTTTCGCGGAAGCGCTATACCCACGGTGGAAGTTTTTTTATGACCCGAACAGGGCTCGGCTTAATATCTTCACAAGCTGGAATTAATGTAGTATTGATGGAACCATTACGCCTTCGCTGATGGATCGCTAGGCGCGCTCCCGACACGCGCGGGGGCGCTAATTAGTATTCATTACTCTGCGCTCCGCGGCGTCCCGAGTATTAATGAAGTCGGGCTGCGGAGCCCGAGTTGAATCCATCACGTCTTCCTCAGCAGGTGGTATTTATCATGCGGGAACGCAAGTGTGCGGGGTCAGCGCAGAGCAATTAAGTTATAACCGCTCGCCATGGCTTCCCCGAGGGTCCCGCGGCGTGTAAGTACATGGACCCTCAGAGCGCGGAGGGTGGCAGGGCAGACGTGGTTTGGGACTCTGGGGAAGAAGCTCTTCTGGCGACACCGCCTTTCCTTAATATGTAAAACCTATATTCTGCCTGTTCATGACGCGCTGGACGGCTGGGCTGCGTTATCGTTCATTCGCCTTGTCTATAACTTCTCGGAAGCTGACTAATGTAATAAGTCACCGTTTTCCTATCAGGATCAGTATTACGGCATTACGGTGTGTACACATCATTTTTTCATTAAGGTGGTTACCCAGAACCCCAGTGGTGATTGCTATGGCAACACGCTGCCAACACTTGAGCACCGTCCCCCTCACCTGAGGTCGATAATATCAATGTGGAGGGAATTTCATTCACTTAAAAGTAATCGGTAATCGGTTTGTGACCTGAACTGTCTTTCTGTGTTGAGGCTCAGAATTCTTCCTGTTACAGAGCTTAGCTTAAAGTTGCTCTGGATGAAATTCTACATACATGCTTTGGATTTTTTCCACTCGAGCAATTCCTATTAAATCGATCAGGAGTTCAGCTGATTAACCACTGAGGGGCCTCACACTTTTATGGTACCAGTCAAAAGTCTGTACACACCTGCTTTTAACGCCTTGGTCTCTGATCTAGCTGTTAGTAAAAGGCCTCGAGGCAATGAAGTAATGCATATCAAATATTGCAACAACGAAGAGAAGTGTTCAGCATCTCAAAATATTGACAGTATTGTAGGCTCCTGGCATTCTTTCAGCAAGCATCCAGATGTAGCCACCTGGAATGCTTCTCCATCAGGCCTGAAGGAGGTTCTACAAGTTCTGGCCAGGAGTCAGCCACTGTGCTCTTACACTTTGATTCTCATCCCAAATGAGCTTTATGGACTTTAGGTTGGGGGGGCCAGGTCATCTGTCGCAGCATGTCTCTTAAGGGGTCAAATCCCACCCCACTCTGTGTGCACAGCTTTCCAGGTGGGGGTGGTCTGGTAGTTGAGAGAACTGGCCTATCTAAGTTTCCCACAGTGTGTGAATATGTGCCCTACAGTGGACTGATGTCCCATCCATGTGCCCCCCTGCCTTTTGCCCTGTGGTGTCTGGAATAGGTTCCAGACCACCCCCTTCATGACTCAGGGGTGCCATTAATGGGGGGGGAGGGGGGGGAGTTAGGCTGATTCCAAGGGTCCTTGAGTGACAGGGGCCCTAAAATACTGGGAACATAATTGGATTGGTCTGGATTGGGGGCTCAATATTATACGCTTTTATGGGGCCCAAAATCTAGTGTCACCCACGCTTGTACCTTATAAGCACTGGAAGATGGATGGGAAATGAGGATATTTCTCAGTCGATAATTGTTTTTGGCTCAGAACATGTTTAAAATGTCAAAGTCTTTTTTAGCTTTTTGTTTGATGTCATCATGCGCATCTTTGGTGATTCATTTGCCTCTTGGTTTTTTTCCTGTTATACTGCAGAAATACTGCGATGTGTTTCCCGGGTTCCCGCGGTGGGATCCCGACAGTGGCCGGCCCTCGTGCCCCTCCCGGGCAGCGTTACTCTCTTGTCGCCTGGCAACCGCTCAGCATTCCAGGCGTTCTCTTCCTCGGCATGGAAACGGAGCCCAATGTCACGGCGATGGAGACTAAAAACGGGGACCCCTTAAAAGGAAACAAGGATGTTTATGCTCCTTGATGGTCAGGGGCCGCACTGAAAGGGCAGGGTCTTTTCTAAGCGCGCTTGATCTGGGGTGCCTCTCCATGCCCACACACAGCGTTCACTAACTAAACCAGGAAGATTCACACCCCCCCCCCCCTCCTGGACACATTCAACTGCACGCTGACATTTAACAGCTTTAACTGAGGCTTTTAACTAAAGTGACCTTCAACTCGCATTCATTCATACAGCCGGATATCATATATCAACAATTCATGTTTGACGATTTTCTCCAAAGTGCTTGAACTCGAGTCTTCAGCCTTCTCTTTAACTACACCTTCTCTACTTCTCAGTTGCTGTTTCCTTGATCCCGTTCCCCAACTCTCCATCAGAGAACACCTACGGAGTTCCTACACTGTTCTTTGACTAGTTCTTCAGTCCACCGCTGACCTACTGCAAACATTTATCTACAGTTTGAGGCGAATCGTCGCTTCCTCATCACCATCAGTCAGAGAATCCCTACCACATGCTTAGTATGATGTCTTGACCAGGGAGCCATAAATGTTTGACCGTGCCGTGTAGGTTTTTGTTGGTCCCGAGACCCGTTTTTCCGACCCTGGCTTTACGTCAGGAGTACAGCGGCCTGAACTGGCCACACCAGGCTGCACGCAGGGTGGTGATGGATCCCCCAATGGTAAAAAAAATCATTTCACCCTAATGAGTTATAGATTGCCCATAACATGGTCCAGTCAGAAGGGGACTTTCGCTTTTCATTTCCAGTAGATGTTCTGAGTTTCAGTGTAAGTCGACTGACTGATATATTAGCCAAAATGACGTTACTTCCAGGTCATTGGAAGCAAGACATAATCATTTGTCTTTGTTTCGTTAAAGGGCTTCCTCTCCATTTCCAATCATATTTATTTTGTGGTGTAATAAGCTTAGCATTTGAAAATGAAAATGAATGAAGACACACCTGTGATTTTGTCGATATTTTTCACATCCCAAGAGAATGAAAATAGAAATTAAGGTAACTATCAATGAAAAGGATTATTTTGTTTTTCAGCCCATTAAAAAGAAAAAAAAAACTCATTCTATTCAAAGAAGAAAACATCAGGGAGATACATTAAACAAACCATTAAGGAAATCATCATTATACTGTCAGCTAAATATGAACCAAAAACCCAAATGAGGCCCCATAATTCTATTACATAATTATTATTACATAATATTATTAGTGTGGTAATCCATCCATCCATCTTGTAGCCGCTTATCCTGAGCTGGGGTGGGGGGCAGGCTGGGGCTTTAGTGTGAAAATGCAGCTAAAAATATTTGTGAAACCAGTGGGCACTTGAAACCACAGTGCAGCTGTACATTTTATCTGATGTGATTTTAAATAAATATTAGATTTGTGTCACGTGCTTTGCAGACTTAGAGACAACTGCCGTGTTCTCATAAGTTAATGGAGCTGTTACCCCCTAAAAGATCAGTATCCCAGTGACAACACAGACTGGACCAATGCAGGCCCTTCCCTTCATTCAACCATCACTCCTGGATTTGTGGTTGTATTGTAACCCGAGGGTTGCCGGTCCAAACTGCATCAATCTGAGGCTCAACTGTTGTACCCTTGAGCGAGGACTTTACATACATACATACGTCCATCTTCTGTACTGCTTATGCATGGTTGTCGTGTACTTAATCTGAAATGCTACAGTAACAAATCCAGCTGCCTGATCACAAGTGCGGCACGTCAGTGATCACATGCGGACGTAGTCAGATGTATCTGTGACGACAATTTATTTGACACTGTAAGAGGTTATTTCAAACTTGACAATCTGAATCTTGAAAATGTGTTATTTATTCATTTCATCTCATTTCAAATTTATCCAAAGTGACTAACAGTAGAAGGATTACAGCTTCATGTGAGATTTCCACCCATATCCTTTTTGTTAGCGCAATGCTATTGGATGAGTCAGCAAAGGAATGGTAGTGTCTGTCTACTCAGCCTGTCCCTACACAAAGAAATGAGAACAAGTGATGACGGAGTCCTGAACATGATGCTTTAGTGGGTGGGGGGCAGTGTGAGGCTCAGTGGGTAAGGAGGCTGCATTTGTGATCAGAAGGCTGCTGGTTCAAATCCCAGGCTCAGCATGGTGCTTCCAGCAGCTCTTGAGCAAGATCCTGAATCCTTAATTGCTCCAGGGACCGTTTGATCCTATTTTCCCAAGAAATATATGTTGCGTTTGATAGAAGTGTCTAATAAAAAAATCAACATCCATCCATTCACAACAACATGGGGCACACATGCAAACTCCACACACGAAGAGCTATGGCAGAGACTTGAACCCAGGTCCTACAAGCACGAGTGCTAACCACTGCACCACTCTGCCACCCCTGGACATCAACAACCTGAGCTAATTATATTTGAAATCAAATCTTCCCAACAAGTGCTGCAATTTCCTTCAAAATTAATGAAGTATATATGTATCTGTCCATCTACTCCAAATTTTCCAACCCCTTCTGGTCATACAGCAAATTGATGAATTCAGACTTGCATGGTGACCGTTAGACCGGCGATGTGACGGCTCCGGCTCGGAGCCCGATCACTCACATTATCCCAAATGTCCCCCGGCTCCCTCACCTCTGCAGCATAACTCGCCATATTCGTAATGGATATTTATAACACCGTCACGCAGAAAGCAGTTTAATTAACGGCAGTATGTTCGGGCAGACGCTTAATGCAAATGAGCTGTGATGCCCGTCAAAGTAATTAGCAAATACAGAAATATCTGGCACAAACACGGACACACTGTCGATGAACATTATTAGATGTTTAGCAATGAAGACCTTAAATAATGGCACTGGATGCAGTGCTTGTAAGGTGGTCAAACCTCAGGCATAGTTTTCTATCCAACACCCTTAGCACTATACAGGGAAGTGTTCCATAAGCCAAAGTTCTGATTGGGTTCTGCTTGGGTCACCAGCTGTCCCAGCCACGCAGACCGCTAACTACTAACCCCTGTGTCTTGCGCCTCCCCTCTGTGCCTGGTCCTGTCCCCAAGGGAGCACTTTTACATGCCCTTTGCCCCCCCCCCGGCTAGAAGAGGAGTCATCCTGCCATACGATCGACTGAGCTGTTTCATCAGGTAAATCGCCACGGCCAGTGACACTCGCACTGTAGCATAATTGTTGAGCAGCTAGATTCACACAGTTAATTATGAAGAGCCGTTCGATGGTTATTCTCTTCCAGCTTCACAATGTCCATTCGAGGTGTAATTAAAGACAAAGGGCAAAAGTGAGGCCTCCGGAGTTTACATGATCAATAGCCAATGACAAATGCTTAAAGCCTATCCATTATCAACAATCATTGACTCACTGAAAGTGGTTGCGGTCCGTTGTTAGTCCCAGAGGGAAACAAGGTGCAAAGCAGGTGTCACCATGGAAATGATACATTTGGTTACTAAAGGCAATACATCAGTATGACGACGGCATTTCTTCAGACCATAGGAAACGGGGGGGGGGGGGGGGGGGGGCAAAAAAACCACAGCCCCCCGGGGGGAGGGAGCGGGGGGGGGAACAACACCCCCCCCCCCCCCCCCCCCCCCCCCCCCCCCCATCAAAACCACAGAAGCACTGCCATGAGAGTCAATAATTCATTTTACAATATTACATCAAATCTTGAATTTTTCCAAAGGTGAGAGAAAGTGTGTTTTTAAAGGACAAAGAAAACAGTGATGAGTTATTTCATAGTTACTTAATTTTCATATTTCGATCTCAAAAACAGAAGGGGCATTACCATCTGCAGTTCAACGAAACAGGCTCCTGTGATGATACGATACTGCTCTGGCACTCGCAGCCATGCAATATAACTGGAAGAAGGCAGCTGAGTGTAAAATAATGGCTGAAACTCAGGGACAAAAGACCTAAGGCTGCCCAAAGCCACTACAATTGACTTGTCTTCATTCCACTGAATGCACTGAAACAGCAGTATTGTTGAATTGGCAGCTTTAGCCGTTAGCCGCTTTTAGCTGCTCTAAAACTCCTCAAGAAACCCATTTTAAATGTTAGTGGCAAACGGGCAGCGTCTGGTAATACAGGCCTAGAGAGTAAAAGTCCAAACCAGGATTTTGTTTCAATCAACCAGTTGAATACTCTTCAATGTGACTGTGACTCTATGCTCAACTGGTTGGTTGAAACAAAATCCCGGTCTGGACTTATACTCTCTGGACCTGAATTACCCAACTCTGCAAGGTATCACCTTTGTTGTTTTTTGTTTGTGGACTTGTTCACTTCCCAGACTTTTTGTTCTGATATGGCACATGTGAATGAGATAGTAATCATTATATACTACAGTGTGCAGCAGTCATGGAGACCGACCCTCTTGGTTGTTCATTGAGTGTTTATGGGACACCCAAGGTGCAAACTATCACACGGTTCTCATGTTGCCATATGTACCCTCAGAACAGCCTATAGGTGCTATAGCTGCATTCAATTGGATTGCAAAATGACCTTTGAAGGCAAATAGTAATTTCATAAGACTGATTATCCGATGAACAATCCTCCACAGTCCACTACATTTTTCTGTCAGCAATTTGGCTTTTTAATATTCACTAAGGTTAAAGCCTTCTAGATATCATCAGGCTATCTGTCATGAAGAGACTTCAAAGCGGAACATTTATCAAAAGTAGAGAAGCTTTCGGGTTTAAACATAAGGTGTACATCTGCCCTAAAAACAGCCTTTTGAAACCTGCAATTTTTAGTCTACATTTAAACACTTCTGGAGGCCTCTACAAAAAATAAATTATGTATGATATCGATCTTCAAAACTTTTAGACACATGAAGAGCACATTGCAACCCCCCTGGGGACCAGGCAGCCAAGCTTGTAGAAGCTAAGATGCAACTCCTTGCCAGTTACACAATATTTATGTTCTCTTTAACAGGCAGACAATTCGGTCAGATTTATTCACTTACTTGCAAGTGTTATTTAGGCAATATTTTTTTATTTTGTTCATAAATCATCTTTGTACAAACGTCCTGCTTTAAAAATATTGAGAAACTGAAGTTTTTGAGGCTAAACCTGGCAAAAAAAAACCATTATCAAACATCATGGTGACAAATATTTTAGAAAAAGATTTACAAATGAGATGTCCCTAGAAAATGTAAAAAAAAAAAAAAAAAATTAATAGTCCCACAAAATATTACGAAAAAACATCTAAATCGTTTGGTATCAGTTATGTTGCTTTAAACAATATTTAATTTTTTTAACAGGAAAAGCTTGTTAAATAAACTGTTATGTTTCCACATATAAAAGCACCGTACAGTTATAATTCAGCAATTACTATAAGCAGAAATAAAACATGCTGTACATAATCTCAGAATTTGATTATAATACACTTTTTTAAGCAATATGCAATGGAGAATGGTAAAACCACCAAAAATAAATTAGCCAAATGCAGTTACTAATATACAGTGACAGGACAAATGAGGCTTGGTGGGTGGGAGGGATTATTGTAGGCTGTCAATCACCTGCTTAGTCATTCCCCATTGGTTAATTTGTTTGTTGCTGTGGGGCTCAACCCAGCTGTAACTGACAGCTCACAATGACATCACTGTGGCTTTCACAGCCTCATTTCTCCTGTCAGCACTAATAAATGCGCGAAACTGAGGAGAACAGGACTGATTGCGAAATATCTAGAACACCTTGAGAAACACATCTCAGAACACCAACACTGCCAAACGGGTCAGATCCTTGGGGAAACCACGACAGACAGCACGAGGACACGTAATGGGACACGCAAGAAGGAAAACAAAAACAAGACAAATAAAGTTTAACTTCAACACAGTTCCACATGGGGGGGGGGGTAGGATTATTGCACATCAGGGCCTAATTTCGGCGTGTAATTATACACGTCCCTCTGAACACCAGCAAAGTGTTCGAGGGGGCCGGTATACAATAACCACCTGGTCAAACCCCTGGTCACAGAACCAGGGTTTTAATCATATCACTTTCTGTGATTTATACCAGTGGGTCCAGAACATCTCCATGGAAACCCCCAGACGTTCCATACATCTTAGATTCCTCCACCACCAGCACAACTAACTGAGCTAATTAACTAGTGGTGGAATGGAACAAATATCCAGAAGGGGTCGGGGAGTTACAGGGAGAAGTTCCGGACCCCTTGGTTTATGCTAAGGCAAAGTAGCATGATCATACGACATATATAACATTTCAGGTTAATAAACATCAAGAAAATTTTCTGCTTTTTCATTATATATATATATATATATAACAATATGATTTGTAATTTACATTAATGTAAACATGGTCTCAAAAAGATTGTCTCAATCGTATCGCTCACCAAATGTATCAAGAAGAAAAAAGCTTGATTGTTTTCTTGTAGAAACAGAGGGTGCATTCTCACAGCGGTTTGAAAGGTAGCCATCACTCGCTTATTCACGTGTGCTTCTGTACATAAAAAGGTATTCGTTTTTTTTCCTTAAACAAAAGGAAATTAAGCTTGTAGCCAACTCTTCAATAAAAGAGAACCATTTAAATGGAGTCTGCGTGCCTCGTCACCGAGAAGTACGCTGGATCAGAACTTTTTACAAAAAGCTTCAGAACCAAAGGAACCAGGACAGCACATGGTGTCCTGAATGTCAATCAAACGGACGCCGACGGCTTAAAATAAAGAGAAATCCTCCCCGGCCTACCCACCGACATCCACCGACATCCACCGCACACTCCCATCGCCATTTTTCGAGCTCACATACTTAGACCAGCTCGAGACTGAGGTTCAGTACTACATGAAAACGTAACACTCCACGTGTATAAAAATCCACCTACTCAAATACCGCGATTTGCACTGTAATGACTGCGAACCCCAAGCAGAAACAGGTCTTTCGTGCATAGAAACGAATATTGAATTTTTATGCAAGAGATTTTATAGCGACCTGGGGCCCTGCCTACCCATATTTGTGCTTAATTCAGTCATATAGAAATACTCTTTTTGCAATAGCTCTTTCTAAAATGTCTACTTCACTGAACATTCGTTTAGAAAATCCCAACAGCCACCAACACCGTTCTACGCAGACCTGAAACAAAAAAAGGGACCTTGCTAAGTTCGAAGGCGGAGCTAAAACTCCTCTTCCATGCTGCTGGACGCAGTAGGTGTGGCCGGGTTGGAGTCCTGCGATAGGGATGCCACGGTGACGATCCTGGGCGAAGCCAGCACGTCGTCAACGGTGTCCTCCATATCCTCCGTGGTGACGATAGCCAGGGCCGCTCCACCTTTCTTGTTCTGGTGGGTCTTGATGTGCTTAGATAGGTGGTCACTACGCATGAACCTCTTGGAGCATTCGGGACACTCGAACCGCTTCTCTCCTGCCAGGGGACAGATGCAGGGTCGTTTGCTGGCCCACTGGTACCTGGGCATTCGTGTGGAGGGGTCGACGTGTTGGGAGGTGTGCGAGTGCTTGTATTTGCATTCGAATGCAGGAGTATTTATGAGCGTCAGCACCCATGCAGCTCCGTGCAGCTTATATGTGTGCATGGGCGTCTGTGTGGTCACACACGCCTACTCACCCGTGTGCGTCCGCCGGTGCCGCTGCAGCTCGTCGCTCCTGGTGAACCTCTTCCCGCAGAAGATCCAGTTGCAGACGAAGGGCCGCTCACCCGTGTGCCAGCGCAGGTGCGCCCGTAGGTGCGACGTCTTGCCGTACACCTTCCCGCAGCCCTCCATGTGGCACACGTGCTGCTTCTTCTTCCCCGGATCGCTGTTCCTGGGAGACGATCACTGGCTGAATGAGTGGGGCGTGTCCATGGACTGAAGGGCGGGGCTAAGGGGTAGGCCTCTGTCGCCACCCCACATCAATAAATCTGGCCAATTGATCTATCGGCACCGGTCCCCCGCGTTTGTTAGTTTTTTTTTTGTTACCACCCGAAACACCACCCCCAGCTGGAAGGTTTCACCCCTGGCTACACCGACAAATATAACTGGTCACTGATGGCCACCCAATCAAATTCTTCTACAGGTGCCGTAGGCGGGGTCTCAGTCCAAAAAGATACCAAACTCCCGTGCCCTGAAACACATCTAACGGAGACGTCGCAGTTCTGGATTTACCATGATGATTAACATTTTAGTCAATTTTGACATCCAAACTGATATTTAAGTATTAATTACATTGGAGTGTATGTTATATAATCCTTTAATAACACACAATTTAGCAAATTATGCTACTATTAGCTACTTATACAAACTAGCTGTTTGGGTTAAAACTGAACCTAATTGTGTTTGCAGTTTTAATAAAAAATCAAATTCAAAACAAATTCTGTCTCCCTGCTAGACCAAAATTGCACCAAACTGTGAACCTATAAACGAGAATTTTATGTTCTGCTGCACTCTTCGATTTTCTACACTGTGTAAAGTTTTTTTATTACAACTCTGACTTTAAAAATACTGCTTGATATTCTTTAATTCAAGTATTTGCATTTTTGGCTCAATAATGGATAAGTAGATTGTCTTGTCGCATGATTAATCGATTATCAAAATATCACTTATTTGCAGCCCTAGTTCAATTGTACCTACAACAGCACCGTTAACCTTATCTTAACCTAATTTCACAAGTTCTCCATGTGATAGCATTCCCGCCGCCTGCCCTGAGGCCCGGTGAGCCGCACTTGCCTGCTCTCGCCATCTCGGCAGTTGGGACAGGAACAGGCCACCCGCCGGAGCCTCTTGGTGGGCTGCCCCTCTTCAGCAGGGCTCTGGACGCGCGAGGTCTGGTCGGGGCTAACAGCGCTCAGGGCTGCCGCATTGGCGATGCTGCCGACGGTAACCGTCACCGGAGTTGGCTGTACCTTCACCCCACCCTGACCCTGCTGCTGTCCTGCAGGGAGGAGGGACAGATTTACCAGCCTGATTTCACAGACTCGTCATTTTCGTTACGTGGTATAACTGGAATCCCTGAATACTATCCTCAGATCTCAAGTTCATTGTCAGATTTTTGTGACTCTGGCTCCTCAGTTTGCGCATCTTGGTTAAGGAAATTGAAAAATAAAGAAAGTCACTAAGAAATTATGCATTTTTTCAAAGAGAATCTACTTGGAAGGGGAGAGTCACTCAAAATGAAGATTTTCCACAATTAAGCTCTTTAACAGACAGCTGTCTGTGGGGGGAAAAAACAAAAACTAAATGGACTCCAACATTCTAGAAGGTTCTTGCTGGTACTACATAGTAGGAGAAGGCCTGAAGCTGAACCTAAGCCCCCAACAACTAAACACCTGAATGGGCTGCTGTGGTTCTCCTGGTTTGCACAGACAGACCACAAAGCTTCTGTCCCGGGAGGGGGGGGGGGGACTTGTAACAGAGTTTCAGTTCTTAAAGTAATGTCAACTAACACCTGACTTATGTCACCTGACTTTGACACCATTAACAGAGCAAAAGAGCAGATTTTCTATATGAGATCAAACATGTCAGCATGATTGAGTAAAAAAATAAAGGAATGAACACGTCAATATCGAAAGTAAGATGCCCGAAAAGTCAGATGAGGGAAACATGTTACTTGTAATTTTGCTTCTTTTACTCTGTGGGGAGAGAGAGCGAGAGAGAGAGAGAGAGAGAGAGAGGAAACAAAAGGAAGACTGCATGATTACACTCACTAACTTAATGTGTGGTCTAGACAACTCTACACGCAAAAATTAGACAAACTGAAGTAGTAGAAACACTGTAACCTCCATGAGGACGGCCATTTCTGCTCCCTCCACCTTCTGTAACCTTCTGTAGGACACATTTATTTCCCTGGCTGCAGACGCGGTGTATCACTGATCCAGATTCTGCCAAAAGGCCACCAAGACTGTCCTGATACTAGCAGACCAGACGGCCAATTTGTGAGTAGAAGACTGCGGTGGCTTAGTTAGAGGAGTCCATGGAATCCATACAATCAGAAGCCCCACATCCCTGAAGGTACCACAATTTGCCAGGCTGTCGTGCAAGCATATGAGTAAATTTACCATCAACCACGGAAATTTGTTTGGCAGAGTGAAGATACGGTGTTGTGTGTGATATCACCATGAAGAACGGTATAAACTTAACAACTGCAGAAAACAATGGCAAATTGAAATGGTCAAATAAACCTGGATTTTGCTTACACTTTATTAGAGACTACGGTAAAGTTTCTGCAAACTCATTTAAATAGAGGCCTGATAAACCACAAAACTCACAAACCATTGCATTATAGAGGAACTTCGCCAAATTATCTTTCAGATAATTTAATTAAAAAACTTCTCAATCTGACCATAAAGGGCTTAACTTCTGGAGCCCCTGCAGAACTGGCGGGATACCAGTGGGAGCCCCCTAATCACCTGGCCAACTGGAAGGCTCCTCCTCCACCTGCCAGACCGTGGTCATGCTCACCAACCACGTGTCCTCATGGACACACAAAAGACCCAAAGAGAATTTCATAAAAAGGATTTCAGGCCACACACGCCCACCCCCCGAAAATGTATCCTATGTATTACGGCATAGTTGTTTTATATACTGTTTAAAGGGTATAAATATAATAGGTCCAATGCGGTCACGAACACTGAATGCAGAAAACGTTACTTATAATGATAAACTATACATTTTCCTTAAAGTAAAATCGCACAAAATACAGTACCTCAAAATGAAGTGCAAATGAAACTAAGCAGGTATCTATCTATTCATCATTTGAATGATCAGCTACCCAATGAGGTTATTTACTGAGAATAGCACCTTACCTTGCACCCCTGTGATGGCGACGGGCACCCCCTGCATTTGCACCCCTGCTCCAAGATTGTGGATGTTCAGGGTCTGGATGTTGGGTCCGGGGCTGAGCTGCGCCGCGTTCAGTGTGATCGGCGTTCCGCTCAAGGTGATGGGCGCGATCTGCGCAAAGGCGGCTCCGCCGGCGTTTGAGGTGACCGGGGTTAGCGCCAGCTGCTGGGGGACCCCGGCGCCCTGCACCTGCACGTTCGGGATGTTCTGGACCTGCACCGTCTGCCAACTTAGCTGCCCGGAGGGGGTTAAGGTCGGGGCCCGAATGAGCACCTGCGCCGGGCTCTGCAGTGCTTGCAGCTGTGGGAGCGTCTGTATGGTCTGGCCCGGCTGCAACTGGATCGCCTGTGTTTGGAGAGCCTGGACGAGCTGCTGCTGGTGCGGGTGGACCTGGAACTGCTGCAGCACGGGCTGCCCCACGATCTGGACCTGCTGAATTTGAGCCGGCTGGTCTTGTGCCACCTGGATCCCGTTCGTCTGAATTTGACCCGGACCATCCGCGTCAGCGGGCTGGCCTTTCTGCACGACAGCACCCGAACCAGAGGCCGTATTGAAATCCGACGAATCGCTGCTGGGAGTCCCGGCACAGGTGGTCGTAGTAGACTCCGCCACTGTACTACCAACTCCCGAGATGGGCGTGGACACCAGCTGAGTCCCGTTGGAAACCCCGCCGTCTGTAGGCTGAGCCAACTGGACGGACCCTCCCCCTGCCCCCACAGCGTTGATCACGGGCAGTGCCAGCGTGACTCCGCCTATGTTGATAGGCAGCGTGGTCACCATCTGACTCTGGGCGCCCTGGATCGCCTGCAGCTGCAAAGGGAAAGACATCCCCGGTCGAATCTGAAGGGGAACCGCCGCGTTCGCCGCATTTTGAGCGACGATGTTAGTGGCCGTGGCGCCCCGGTTCGGAGCTGCGAGGATCACTTGGTTATTTCCCGCGGGGATGAGCTGAATCTGATCGGTCTGCACGTTCACCGCGGCCGCGTTTGCCGTGTTTATCTGGATCTGCTGGCCATCTGCGGTCTGAATATGCGGTATTACTTGATACTGAATACTGCCTGTGGGATTGGACATGTTCTGAACTTGGAAGATTTGGTACTGCTGTTGTCCTCCCGGCGCATTGCTCAGGCCGGCCGCTTTAACTCTCTTGCCCGGGGTCCCGTCGTTGCTGCCGGCGGCGCACTGTGCAGCGTTATCCTTGGACCCGGAGGGCGGCGTGGCCACTATCTGCCAACCGCTGCCCGCAAGCTGCGCGGAGACGAGTTCGAGCTGCTGCGGGTGGTTCTGGAGCTGGACGAGCCCCTGGTTCGGGTCGATGATGAACTGCTGCTGTCCCGCAAGCTGTCCCTCGCCGCCGATCTTGCTGCATGTGGCAGCGAGCAGCGCGAGGGGAGACGGCTGTGCATCCTATCGACACGGAAAAATAAAAATAAAAAAAATAAAAAGAAGAAGAAGAAGAAACATACACATAGCAAAATGTGGGCGGGCTCACAGGAAGAGAGTGGGTGTGTGAATTACATGTTCGGCAAAGAATAAAAAAGCTTTACTTAAAATAATGTAGCTGGCAGATATCTGGCAAGCTATTAAAGCCGTCGAGAATGCATTTTTTATCTCGCAAGAGATTTCACCCAGCACAGATTCTCCGATAAACAACTGGGTTATATTAAACAGAAATAAGATTGTTTAGGTAATCGTTATTTGTTGTTGCAACATGTCCACAAACGCCTCCCTCCTTCATCTCAACTCTCCGTTTGCTGTATTTCTATTGTTACAACAATAAGCGGGGCGCCGCTTGCGCACGATCGCCTTCTGCTCTAAACTTCACTGTTGAGTAACGCACGAATCCAGCCAGCAAATCTAGCGATAGTTAAAACTACCTGCAAATTGAGTTAAAACGCTGACACGTCGCGTTATTCCGTGCATTTAAAAACGGGGGTGTCTTGATGGCGAAAAGGGGGGTGGGAGGCGATCGACGTCAAGTTAGCCGCGATGACAGTCCGGGTTTACCTGTGAACCTGAAGTTTTGCCTTTATTGCCATAATCACCGCCACACGCCTTCCCCTCATCTGTCGCCATCGCTTCCTTCTTTTTATCTGAAACAAAACATAAAAGTTTCAAAACGACATTAATGAATATTACACAGCCTTCGGGGAGAACTATAGACTGGAAAGTGGAATATCAGTCATTTTGTCGCTTGACATTGTAACCTACATAACAAAACATACGAAAACGCGTGGTTGCAAATCCGATCCAATGGATACGAAGTAAAGGTTAACACCCCAAAAGAGGCTGTCTCTTTCACATATTGCCCAAATACCAGGTCAAATGAAAAATAGTAAAGAAATGGAAATAGTATTCAAAAAAATCTTTCAAGGGGTTAGCTAAGTGGCAGAAAGAAGGAGGGGTGGAGACGGATGGGAGGGGGGTAACGTACCACTCATCCTGCATTAATAAGATCGGAGAGGAGTTGTTTAAGAAAAAAGGCCGGACGGTATGGAATCAGAGGCTGGCTGAAGCCCGAAGAAGGACGGCCTATTTTTTTCCACGAATGGCTACTGCTAGGCTGTGGCGTAGCTCCTCCGACCGCTAAGGTTTCTCTCCCTGACTAGGGGATCCTCCCGTCAGGAAGGGCGGTGCCAAATCCGAGCGCGATCAACCCCCTAGAATAACGGTGCAAAGAAGACATATCCGGCCTCATCAGCCTCCGGGTGCGTTGCTGCTACAGTTCCGTTCATCGTATTTTGTTCCTGTATGCGAACATTGCTAATTTGTATCCAATCGAAGTTACAAAAAAACTGTCCCCGTCTGAAGACCAACCCATTCATATTTAAACATCTGACGAAAATCAACGCCTATTCACGCCCCCTTTGGAAAGCTTGCAGCCACACGGCACCTTGCGCTGCTATTTGTTGCAATTCTCTCTCTAGTACCGCGTTGATATTTTTCTTATATATGAAGCGGAGTGTAAAATCATTTAAACCCGATGCATTAGAAATATATTTTTTTTTGTAGGCGGGTTTGCCTCCCTTTGCTTTTCGACGGGGTAGAAGAGCCCTCTGTATCGAGGGTTGGTATGGGAATTGTATTTGGTGAGCGGTCGTTTTCAAAAACCGATTAAATCGCCAAGGACTACAGTTCCCAGATTACAGGGCGACAGACACGCTCGGCCTGGTAGTCATGCTTGGTTGCGGAGAAAAGCAAAGGGCGGTAACTCGCTTCATGTGGGGGCAGGGCGAGTGGAAACAGGAGTGGGCAGTGTGATGAGCAGCTCCCCCCCACCCCCCGCGTAAAGTCGCGGTTTTGGTGAATTTTCCGCAGAATGAAATACAGGGCAATTCATCTTCCGATAGAGATTAGGACGCGTCCGCTGATTCTGTGCAGAATTACGAGGTTTGAGGCGCTGTTTTGTTAGCTTAGTCTAGACTATTCTCGAAGTGAATTGGTTGGTTGACACTAAAATTCATGCATGAGATATGTTAAGCAAATTTGATGTATGCATTTAAATGCCAAAATATTTAAACGATTATGAGCATTCTTATAAGACGTGCAACATAAAAAATAGTCGAAAATTATAGTTACATCCAGTGCTTTAGTAACACAAGAAGTCATGGGTATGAGAATCAAGCCATCGAAGATGAATGGGATTATTGACAGTCGGTGTCATAAGTAATCTATAAATGAGGTCTGAACGTGGCTTGGTGTACAAGGATATACCGGGATTACCTTCTGCCCTTACGAAGGTGCAGCACCTTACAAACCTTGTAAATCATGCGATTAATGTTGACATATACACAGTGAAAATGGTTAATCAGGCGCCATGGCAACACTGAGCCCTATCCGGTGAATGCAATTTGTTGCCAAAATGGGAGTCCACCTATGAGGTAACCATTTGTTAAGAAATTCTGATATAAAGTTTTCACCCTGTGCTGTGGCATCCTTGCCTTTCATTTAGAAAGTAGGGGGTTTGTCTCTGTGAGGACCAAGTCCTAATTTTGGGAGCAGTTCATGTAAAACCCTTTGATGAAGAGGGCTGGACAAGTGAAACATTCCTGGTTTATAAAAGAAATCCCAATTAATATTAACGAACCAGGTGCTGAAGGAGTTTTTTTATTGCACCTTTCAAATGTCT
This sequence comes from Mormyrops boulengeri, assembly GCA_026781065.1. NCBI lineage: Eukaryota > Metazoa > Chordata > Actinopteri > Osteoglossiformes > Mormyridae > Mormyrops > Mormyrops boulengeri. The sequence goes on along the minus strand of JAODLD010000052.1, from coordinate 2,969,812 downwards.
ATTGATATGGAAATACACCACAGTGGTGGCTTCTTAGATTACAGAGGACTCAAAATTACGGGAAATTGGTGAAAAGTATTCTTGGCACTAACTTGGTTCCCATCCTAATTGTTTGTTATTGTTACAAACAAACAAAACTGCCAGCACCATCAAATTGGTGATGAAATTTCAGAATGTGTGTCTGTTGTCTTACATTTAATGCAACCCTCCTTTAATTAATATTTAGCGAAGGACACCCTGTTTAGTCTATTTTTTTTGTCAATATACCTTGTGAAATCCAAAACCGAATTATCTCATGTATTGGTTGGTAAAGATACAAACTCAGTGGAGTTTACACTTGTTTATTTAACAAAGTCTTTTATCTAAATGTAAGCTAGGGGTCAGAGAGCACAGTAGGCCAGCCTCCAGTGTCTCTGAAGTAGTAGGGGTTCAGAGCCTTACTCAAGGGCTCACATGATTACTAGGCAAGGAAATGGAGTCTAACAGCTTCCGGACATAGGCGTGGATCCCTAACCAGCAGCAAACCATTATTACCACCCGTCATTTTATCCACTATATGTAATATCTATTAAATGTTGAAATGTAATAATCAATTGTGCTTAAATAGGCCTACATTAATGTCGCCAACCCTTGGGGTGATACCTAATCCAGTGAGCGACTTTTCAGTACCAGTAACAAGTGTTCTGTCCAACACCCGCGATTTTGTTGCCGTCTGAGACACGACAGTTAAACGATTCAAGTGTCACATGAGTGGAAGTTTTAATTATGCGGTTTCAGAAGTCAAACTAGTAGGAAGAGCGGCCAAGTAAAAAGAGAAGCTGGAAAAATTAGCTCAAGAAAGAAAGGAAGGGGGTAAACGCAAATTAAATAAGCAATAAAATCTCCAAACAGGATCCATCGACTTATTAAATTAAATAATATACTAATGGAAGCGTCTTGTGCTGTAACTAATTTGTATAGATGCGACATTGTACGTGCGACATGTCTTCGAAAGACAATTACATGATAAAATGTTATGGCTGTCGCACTATCGCCCAAAAAATAAAACTGTACCCAAGCCCTGCTCGCATACGAACCCGTAGGACTGGACTGGAGAGCAGTGTGTGCACTCATATAATTAGAAACTACTAGCCCCCCCCCACGGTCTCTGATCAGAGGTTGTTGCTAAGCAACAAAGAAGAACCGCGGTTGCACTCGCAGTTAGACTCTCGATCTAATGGAATGAAAGTTTAAGCAAATAAAGAATTGAGTCAGATTGATCAGTTAACAGCATCTTACACTGCCCTGCCCTGTATATGGACACGCCGATGTAATCTGAGCTTTGATACAATTTTTTGTTTACCGATTTGTTTTACATGTTATATCATAATTTAAAAACATTAATGGGAGATTCCCACACACAAATAATAATAATAAAATGAAGAAGGATGGAATAAGAAAATAAACCTACGAAAAAATAGCATTTCTTATCGCTTTCCTAATTAATTAATAAACTGCAAACAGCAAATTATGGAAAAAACCAAAACTACGGATTTATAGTTTATTAGAAAATGATTTATAAATTAACCAAAGGAATGGAAAACAGATACTGAAAATGGGGGGAACTATCGCGCATAAATGACGTTTATGAGTAAAATTTACGAGTAAATTATTTTCACAATAAATCTTTATACGCTCCACAACAATGCCCCCATGCGGCCACAAAAAGACGAGCATGTATTTAGAGATTAGTACGATATACAGGCACCTAGTTAAATGAGTAGGCCTACAAAGACCGAATTTAATCGCCGTTACAATTAATAGTGTTTGGCATTGGATGGCTGCAGTTAATGTGTTTAAACGCGGCAAATTATTAAAATGTATTATACAGTGGTCACAATATTGGGGTAGGGTTTAAGGAAACTATTTCTGTTTGAATAATTTAACATGTTTAGTATAAGTAACAGGAATTCGAAGATCTTATAATGTTCATGGAACGAGTCTTCTAATCATTCTTTGATACTGCATTCTGTTGCATTTCAATTCAACCATACAGCGTCGGAGTGAAGTGAAACACTGTCAGAAAATTTGCCTAAAAGTTACAACCGACAAATACAGACATATATTTCAATGCTACATTTTTTGGATTTGTAGATAATAGAATATATTGATGAATTATTTAATATGATTTGGAATAAAGGCTTTAAAATGTATTGCAGTGTTTCTAAAATTAGTAGGCATAATACCTTTGACCACCTGAGGAGGGCGCTCCGCTGTCTCTTTAATTGAGTGAAAATAACTTATTCGCTCAAGACAGGATATTTAACTGCAATTTAAGTACAATCTAAGGACACGTGGAGCCGTTTTTTGATATGTCGTAATGGCCAGGTTTTCCCGATCTAGTAATAAAAAACTGTCTAAATGTTCTGAATATTTGGTAGACAATTTAAGTGTAAATATGCACGTTAATAGCTATCAAAATTGTGTGAAGTTCAAAATCGTGAAAATGCAAACAGACCAATTTAAACTAGTTTAAATGCAAAAACTATGATTATGATACTTCGTATTGGAAGTTAACGGCACGTAGGGATCCTGTTTAAAAATATCTAAAACTGAGGGTAAGTGATTTTCCGTTAGTCACCCGCATAATATACATACTGAAATCTGCACCTGTGTTTGGGCAGATGTTTAAAGCTTATGGGGATCATTATGAAGTAAAAGTACACGAAATAATAAAATGCTGGTGTAAAAAATTATAAATACAAATAAAGCAGCTAACTGCGTGGTTTTTGCTCACACCTCTGACCCGAGTTTTGCTTGATGTACGAGGTAATTTTCATAAGGGGTCTGATCGTTTCTAAATAAATGAAATTTCTACAACTACAAGAAACTAGGTGAGGTGACGTGTGACTGCGTAACAGTAAAGGAAGGAAACAAATCGATACATTTATAAGTAATGTATTTGAAAGATTCTAGCTATTGGCCTACTTTTCACCCAAGGTGCTAATGGATTCTTGTACAACAAATAAAAAAAAACAGCTCTTATGTCATTTAGCAGTTGATATCGACGTGGGGTTCTAACTAAACATTCAGTTGAAGAGACTTAACTGGTGCAGGCCCTTTTTGTAGGCGTGCAGTTTAAGATCTTGTACAAGATTTTTTTCTTGAGATAACAGGTTAAAATATAAACGCTGACTCAAAGGAACGACATGGGCCTAGATAAATCCGTACAACGAAAACATTTTTTAAAGGCTAATTTGTCACGTCATGCATTTTATTGTTAAAAAGATTGTCAGTAGGTGGCCGTTGGATTAAATTCCCGGGCGTGTTGCGACTGGAACAGATATGCAGCTAAAGAGTTTAGCGTATAGCCTAACGCGTAACGGACGCGAATGAAACATTTTGAATGAAAAAGACTTCTGGAAATCGAAATAGGCCTACGTCTCGATTAATTTAAAGGGCATTTGTGTTAAAATAGCGAACGCCTGCTTAGAGTGCGAAGGGTGATGCAACAATCACACGATATGGCAGACTGCACAGTCCGCGTGCTCATATTGATATTCTGCATCCCTGTAACCTATCAGACAGTAAACATACAGTACCGGTTTCCGGTTTTTCTTCTTGGGGGGGGGGATGTGGGAAACCGAACAATTCAGAAACACTGAGATGACTGTTTGTGCACTTTTGGTGGGGGGGTAACGCCCCCCGAGAGGGGAACAAGCCCTCGGGACTCCAAAGATAGCCCTCTGGGTTGCTGGCCACTTGTGTCTGAAGAGCAGGTTAATCCCACTTATTAACCCTCAGCTGCGACTGTTAGTGCTCTTGTGGCCATAAGACCGTGGGCCGTCGTGGGGGAACGACGGCGTCGCCGGTAAACGAAGTGCGGGGAAACCACGGAATATTACCTCTGTCACGTTTATTTGGCTTTATATGCCTTTTTGTTTATTAGAATCAAAACTTTGTAGTAAAAAGTTGTAAAATGACAGTTTAAGGAATGGTTTCTTAAGCATCTTGTAATTCCGTTACCTGGACAATTTCAAAATATAAGTTTCTTTAAATTTCACGGAAGGAATCCCACCGACGCAACTAAAAACCACCACTTTAATTTTTTTTTTATTATTCCGCACTCCAAGAGTCATTAGGATGAAATAGACCAAAGACAGCACTGTGTTGCGTCTATTTGTCTGTCTACTCTTTCACATCATTTTAACGTTAACTTTAACGTTGACCTGCATGAGCTGTCATTCGACCTCGGTTGACACTTGTTTGTTAGCCAGTCACAGTGTTAAAATATACCTCATTATGCATCATACCTCATATCAAGTACGATCAAAGTTTCTTTGATACCTTTGTGGTGACATGTAGCCTATACCAATATTGTCCGTCACCTAAATTATAAACCAATCAGTGTCAGGTTTCTGAATTTCAAAATAAATACCGCTTCGGGATTATGCCACGTTGTCTTTTTAAACAAATTGTAGAGAAAGAGTATGCATGCATGACCACTGCATACAAGAAAGGAAATTTTCCATTACGGCACCAGGTTAGGAACAGAAGACTCAGTTCTACGATTGTCTAGAATACCAGTACAGTTCTTAAAAACGAATAAACTTTCGATACAGTAGCCGAAGCAATGTGCTAATATAAAGCTGTACACACAGCGCAAAGGCATCGGATGCGCCATTTCATCGCAGAACACACACTCATATACATTAAGAACAATTCAGAATCACCAGTTCGGCTAACTGGCCAGCAGGTCTTCGTGCTGCGGCAGAAAAACGCAGTACCTGCAGATTACTCAGAGTACTTGCTCCATGGAGCAATCCGGCGTAAACGCTAGTGGTGTAAGGCCCCCGCTTAGCCGACAATATGTGCTCGAAAAAAATACCCATTTTATTTATTGTGAAAACGAAGTAAAACTAATTTATTTACGGTTATTTACGTCGCAAGTTGAATTAAAACACAGAAACAAAGTGCGCTAAAACGCTAAAGAAAACCAAATCATGCTGGGAATGACTGCAGTCAGCGGGGAACGCAAAACTGATGAATCACCGTTTCTTTTAAATGGAAACATGACATTGTATACATATGGCGAATGCCCATCTGTGCCAAGAAATGTGACTTTGGCAGAACAGCATGTGAATTACTTTGTTTACATTATAGCTTCTAAGTGAAATAAGCTCTTTACTACGTTTCTTCATTGTAAAACCAAAAACCCAGCCTCTGCCTCTTTTGGGTTGAATGATTAAAAAAGAACGTCCATAATAGCGAATGAGTAACTTGGCAGAGCGCACCGTCACTGAGAAGTTCATGTCGACAGGAAGACACGGGCATTGTGCTTTATTAATCTAGGAGGGGGTATGTGTTATTCACGTACGGTGGATTAAACCGTGATCGAAATTATGCACTTAAGATTTGTGTCTGTGTGCTAAAGTTTCGGGTTTCTGAGGTAAGTGGTGCTGCGGTTGCGCTGACCTCAGACGTACCGTTGGGTATTAAAATGAGTGCTGTGACTTGGCCAGTGGCCACGATTATGATGCCGGGAGGGTTCATCCCAACTCCCTGGCTTTTGTCAAAGTCTGCCTTATCTTTTTAAATGCTAAAACAGGAGCGCTGCCTGGGTGTGACCTTTTGGCGGCAGTGAAGAGTGTTATGTAACCGGCGTCAGCCCCGCTTCCAGTGTCTCGCCTAGCACCACCGTCTAACGCTAGAACTATTACCGTGTGCGCTTTTATTTATTTATTTGGTAACGTTTTACATTAAACGTATTTAATTAAAGCCTTTATAATTCATTCGTAGAAAACTCATACGCAGCCTGGCAAATATCCTAACATACATTAACAGCTTTAATATGCATTAATAACAAACATTATACGATTATAATGTTTGTTATTGTCGTATAAAGTTTGTTATTAATGTAGACCTATATTATAGCTGTTAAAAAAGGCTATGTTAGGATGTTAAGGTACAATTACATGCTGCTTAAGAATGTTCTATGCATGCATTATGAAGGTGCAGTGAATGTTCTATGAATGCATAATGAATAGGCCTACATTATATAGATTCAATTAATGTAAAGCGCTACCATTTGTTTAATTAATTATTTGCTTAGTCATTTTACATCTGTGGAAATGTCGCGGTTGTGGAGACGTGCATTGACTAAGGTCTGCTATAGCCGTGCTTTATTGAGATCAGCGCTGCGACACGCAGTTATTTACTGTCGAATAATTTTGAGTGACAGAATCTGAATGTGCGAATTTTTTTATTATTTTTTTTACAAGAGCTTGTAAATTAAGCGCCCTGTCAATTTTTGCAGACGCGCGGGACAAGCCATCTCGGTCCAGTTGGTTTTAATAGAAATCGTCTAATTTCTAAATGAGAACAGGAAAAAAAAATGTAGGATACCTGACGTTGTGTTTATGGGTGAGGTGAGCACGCCAAGAGGTGTGGTGAGTTCAGCTTGTCATACGTAAGATTTATGGAAACTTCAAGTGCTTCAGAGTCAGTGCGTGCTACTGTATAAATAACCTAACTTTATTCTTACTACAATACAGGTCTTTACCCGCGGCACATGACCATAGGTAGACACAGGGACATAGATTACCCGGTAAACCATGATACGCGTTATAGGCCATGTAACACATTTTTGAAACGGTTTAAACAAATAGGCTCTTAAATAACTAGGATAATAATTAGACTATATGACCACGGACTTGTTTTCGAAGTTCCAATACGTTTAATAACCAGGAACCACTAGAAGTATTTAAAGCATCGCAGGTTTGTCGCTGTAATGGTGCGCCGACAGGAGATAAGATCAGACCCAGAGCGGGGACGATGTGTTTTTGCTCGGGCGACAGTCGGCGTTGTGTCTGGCTGACGTAAAGCGCTAGAAATGTCTGCAGCTTTGTTGCTCGTCGGCATATTTCCATTCCTGAATAAGAGCCACCGTCGGACATGGTTGAAGGTTAAATTACAGCGCTTTCATTTTCCCATTATGTCACGAGTGCTGTCTTAAACAGGGGAGTCGAATCGGGACAACATCGCTGTAATTGCAATTACGTCGCGCTCTTAATTCAATTTGCCTAGTGAAAATTTAATGAGTACTAAACTTCCCCATTAAACTTAATTGCTATCCATTCATTTCCATAAGCCGGGGTGCCACCAGGAGGAATGCCTGATCATAAATTTGGCTCAGTTAATAGAAGACCCAGTCAAGGTGCGCGTCGTTCCCGTTCATTACAGGGACGACCGCAGAAGCACGCGCTTCGGATGGACATACTGATAGAGAAGTTGTCACGTGTTATCATCTCTCTGAGAACTAAAATAAAGAGATTAAGTCTATTAAAAGAAAGAGAAAAGAAACACCTATGTGAATCTGCTAGGTCACGGACCTACATGTATCCTCTATGGCGACTGTTACGGATAATGAAGAAATAGACTCAGGTCATGAAATGTTAAGTGACGGCATAGTGCGCGCTATGCGCATACAGTTCAAAACAACATTCAGGATGCTACAATGTAACGGCACTTAAATCTAGGGTGACCAGATAATCCATGTCATGGAGGACACTCTGATCTAGGACAGGAATTGTAAATGACCATTTCAATTAAAAGGACCCGGATTTCACTTTAGCACTGAGTTCTTGCTGTGTGTTTATTGGTCAGTCTCCTATAATCATGAATGTGTCACTAATGTTAATGTGAAACAGCTGGATGAGTCTTTCAATCGAGGAAACGAACCAGTCAAAGCGCAAGAAGAGCTATTTAGCCGAGCACAGGAACCTTTCAGTTTGAAAGTAGTTTGTAAAACCCGAAGTAGCTCAAAGTGTCCGGGATGAAATGGATTATCTGGTCACCCTACATAAACTGACTTATTAGTTATCACCTTTAATTATTTGTATTGACACTGGCAAAGCCCCTCACAGGAACTGCACGTGTACGTTTTGTATTTGGCTTGCATTCACTTAGTTTTCAGCTTTAGTGATGTTTTACTTTTGCTTTTGTGTTTGCGTTTAGACGCTGGCGCATGCGCCGTGCGCGGACTCAAGTTATTCGCGCGCTGGTAGCGAACAATTAAAGAGGATTTTAAAAATGTTTTATGAAAGATCACAGAAACGTTTAAATGATGCCAAAGCAATACTGAAACGACTTGGGTCACAATTATGCAATATTTAAATACTGATGATGTACGTTTTGTATTTGGCTTGCATTCACTTAGTTTTCAGCTTTACTTATGTTTTACTTAGTTTTTAGTTGCTTTTGCGTTTGCGTTTAGACGCTGGCGCATGCGCCGTGCGCGGACTCAAGTCCACGGCGGGATCTCAGGTGTTCAGATCTCGTGTTCAGCTTATAGTGAGTGGTTTCGGTACCGACACCTGTAGGCGAGGTCTTAACAGCTTCTTCGGTATTTGTCTGATGAAATGAATGTGATTCATGTTGCTTTCCTTTGTAGCTATTTTCGCTTCACGACGGAAGGTAATGTTTAGCCTTTTAACTTCTTCATATTCGTGAATTTTACATTTGTGGATCCTGTTATTCGCGCGTTGGTAGCGAACAATTAGAGGATTTTTAATATGTTTTATGAAAGATCACAGAAACGTGTAAATGATGCCAAAGCAATACTGAAACGACTTGGGTCACAATTATGCAATATTTAAATATTGATGATACATGATGTATATTATTTAAACTTTTGGTTTGGGTAGGATACGACATGCTTCTTTGTTTCAGCTGCAGCCCCATGCACGTGTTGTCTTTGTGGAATCGCGCGTTTCACTTTAAAATGTTCAATGTGGTTAATTTTGAATTGCATTTTTACTAGTAAAAATTCACATTATAGAGCTCTAGAATTCAATTTTTACTAGGCATATATTCCCAATGATTTACATTGTAATTTTGCCTCAAATATGCTAAATTAATTTTTTTGTGATATTGTAGGGCTCTACAATTCAATTCTTACTAGTAAGAACTCCTATTGTAGATATCTGTAATAATTTTGACTTCCAGGTAAGAATTCCAGGTCCATTTATCCATAATTGAGCTTTTACTAGTAAAAATTGTAATTGATAATTTAAAGGATTGTAACTTGTAATTGTAAGTATCCAAACTGTGAATTTCAGATAGATATCTGTAGTGGTGTGTCTCAATACTTTTGTCCGTATAGTGTATATGTAATACTGTTTTTCACTAGTACAAATACAGGTCTTACTATTACAGATGATAATTCTTACTAGAAAAAATGAATTATAGATATCTAGGATTCATATTAGTACTAGTAAAAAAATTTTTTTTTACGAATTTGATTTGTTTTTAGTAGTAAGAATCATTATGATAACTAAGCCTAATACTATTAAATGACATTTTGCTTGCCAAAATCGATCTTAATAACGAACAATAACGATTTGTAAGTGTTTTATGAACTCCTCCCGCATTCATTATTTCTGACAACCTAACAAAACTGTCAAGACACTAGATTATTGTCGCTTTATTTTTATTTTCGTATTTTGGATTTTTTTTATGGTTTATCATATTCCACATTACAATTCATTCTGTAATTAAATCCTAGTGGCTTGGAAAAGCTTTGTACATATAGGGTATTAACCGGTTTATCTGTTGTGTGAATTTTCTATCAAACAAACTGAGGCTGTGTCCTGATAGCGAATCAACATATTCAGAATAAACACGTTTTCTGTAATCGTGCACATGAAACAAAAATAACCCGGTTACATACATATAGGGCGGTTTTCCACCGCATCCGAGGCCGTGCTCTCGGTACTTCGAGATCACATCGCATTTTGAGGTCAAACAACGGTGAGCAGCTTTAGGAAAAGTAAGCAGCACGTCTCGAAAAAAGCCATAAAACAACTTATTGAGGATATAAAAATGGCTATTTTAATAAAATTATTACTGCAGTGTTGTGCAGCATAGCACAACAATAACAGCACAGAATTCAGGGGGAAATCCAGAGGACTTGTGCAGGTACCAGAATCACATCTTCCACATGCTCACAGCACACAACAGCAGAGTGTGGTGATATCACTCTCCTCAGCCACGGTTTGGGGATTCAACACTACAGTCAGCAGGTATTAGCTAAGAGGATGCCTGCTGTCTCCCAATAACCAGCCACCAGCACACACAGCTTCCTTTGCCATCTGACACACAAAGCTGGACCAGATATAAGCATCATGTAGTCCCAGGCCACTTCGCCAAAATGGGCCTCATTCACCAGTATCATCATCATGCTTTTGAGAATGGTCCTAAGAAGGTTTTAAGAAAAGTCTACACCAGATTCCCGACGTGTTCTTAATCTGCAGGATTTTTCACAAATGTGTTCTTGTAATGATGAATCCCATTGTCCTTGTAATTAAAAGCACGTTCCAGTAGTTCCTAATTAGCATTGGTAAACGTCCCTTCAATCTCCATAAAAGGGCATGAGCCTGCAGTGCTGTGTGCACAGGAATGACGCATAGAAATTAAGAATAAAAGTTGAGAGAGAAGTCAGGAACACCCAAATGAAACGCTAAAGACAGTGGAGCATCAGACTCAAAATGTAAAACTTCAGTACTGTAGTGCGGAAGCGGAGGTACTGCTGCAGGAAGTGAGCAGCAGTCCAGCTGTCCTATTCACCAGCGTTAGTAATGGATATAAAATAACACAAAAATGCATGGGATGCCATTACTCATTTTAATAATTATTTTTAAAAAAATAAAATGATTATTAAAACAACTATCACTAAAATTATTAAAATTATTTTTTATTATAAATGGTGAAAATATTATTGTAATTTAAATCCTATAAAATTATACAACTTTAGTATAAGCAATTATTTTGCTCAAACCTGTCAGCAGTGTGTGTAGTTTCTGTTTTTACCCAAAATAAATCCACTCAATGGCATGAAAACCAATTTTTTTTCAGGTCATGCAAGAAATCCCCTCATAATACATACAATTTCCTGTAGGAGGGGATCTCTTGCATGACATGAAAAAAACTGGTTTCCATGCCATTGCAGGCATACCTGGCATTTTAGGTGCAGTGGATGGAACCCTCAGCCCTGTTCATACTCGCAGCCACTGGAATCTCATCTGCAACACCAAAACTGTTTGTGGCACTTGGCCTAAATGTCCAGGTGATATGCAACCATGTAGGACTTTTTAGAGACAATGGGCCTCATTCACCAGCAGTTCTTAAGAAGAAATTTCTCCAGTGTTCTGTGCTTGCATGGGCTGAATGTTGGGCAGGGTCGTGGGATCCAGTGGCTGTGGGGTTTCTGCAAGTGTGGAAAGCTTTACTGATCTTGACTTTGTCAACAATGCTCTTGAGAGACTGAGCAAGGAATCTGAGTGATACCAAGATACAGGCTTTTAATGACCGATTGGGCACAGTTGTCAGCAGTGTGTCTGTCAGTGGACATATGTTGACTTCATTGAGGTTCACTTACCTCATTACTGACATTCCTGTCTCTGCTGACTTCACATGAAGTCAGCAGATGGATTGGGAGAGCATGGGGGGTCATGAGGTCGCTGGAAAGGGGGGTGTGGCGCTCCTGATATCTTTGTAAGAGGATGAAGGTCCAAGTCGTTAAAGTCCTGGGGCTCCCTGTCTTGCTGCATCACTTAAGCAATATATCATAGGGAGTTTGCCTTACCCCCCATAGTCCACTGTTCAAAGCACACTTTATATATAGCACATTTTATATATATATATATATATATATATAAAAACCTAAAATCCAAGGGGTGTGCATTGCCCCCCATTGTCCACTGTTTAAAGCGCATTTTGTAGGGCATCTCAAAACATAGGACTACAGAATAGTTCAAAAAGATTAGAATTAAATAACAGTAAAATAGCAAGAAAATAATTATAATCATAATGAACTACAAAATATACATCATATCAGCTAAAGAATTTAAAATGGTTTCCGTTTTCAGAGCTCCGATAAACACTGTAAGCATGGCTGCTCATCCATGCCCGTATTCTGTAATCTCCGTAATATCGGACAGCAGTACCCTGCTCACCTCTCGCTGTCTTCTCTCTGCAGCTATTCGGGTGGTAAACGGGCCGGTATCCGTCACTGAAGGGGGCAGCGCTAATTTATCCTGCAAACTGACTGAGACAGATGAAGATCTGGAGCAGGTTACATGGCAAAAAAGGACGAGAGAAATTCCTGCGAATCACAACTTCTTGGTCATCATAGCCCCCCAGGACGTAAGACACGTCAACGGATTAGGGAATCGGGTCCGATTTATTGGGAACTTAACAATGAAAACTGGATCAATAAAGATTTTGAATGTATCGCTGCAAGATGAAGGCGTGTATACCTGCATCTTCACGCTGTACCCAAGCGGGCCGCACCAGACAGAAACTCGGCTGACAGTTCATGGTAAGTTAGTCTTTGTTACTAAGGAACACTCAGCTTAATAAAGTTTGGAAAAAAATAAATGTGCAGAAACTGTTTGTGCATAATGATAATAACAGTGCGAACAGAAAGATGACCAGGGGACTGTATCACGAAACCGTCACATACATTGTATGTTTCTGTACTTCCACCTGCTTCCTGGATTGTGCTCGAAGGAAATATGTAATATGAAAGAAAAATCAAAATAGCGCCCATACAACTCCACCCACCCAATCTCTCCTAATCCAGACTTGTCCCACACTCTCCCACATGTACAATTTCTAGAAGTATTGGATGGATCACCTGAAAACGTCAGTTGAGTGACGTATTTTTACCTGACTGCTCTGAGTCCGATGTTTCATGTAGGTCTGAAACTACACTTACACATTTATTGCACGTTCTACTAATATTCCAATTTGTACAGTTGTTCCCACCCAGTTGGGAGGTTAACTGTATTCCTTTGTACATCTTAATGTTGTGTCTTATATCATTCATATTATTTATATTCTGTGTATGCCTAGATATTTATATTTCATGCTTCATTTGCAGTATGGCCAATATTTTCTGTTAACTAACAGTAGGATCTGTAACAGACTAATCAGACACATGGAGCAGGGGCAGCTTAACTTGTCTGGGGGCCCTTGGCTTATGTGGGTGGGGCTGGGGGGCTGAGTGAGCTATTTTTTGGAGCCAATGCTAATAAAAGCGTGGGGTGTCAGCGGTAAAACTTACCGATCAGGGTGGGGTGGGAATGCTTTTCGTGAAATTCCCCGATCAGTGGATCGATCGGGTAAATTTTGGAAGTTTAACTATTTCCTCTTTTGCTAAGGTTAGTCTTGAATTTTTGCTACGCTCATTGAATTGTGTTCTCCCCAAGTCTGCTCACGGTTTGTCTGCCACTCTAGCGATATGCTATCGAAGACATGGGAGACATAATCGAAGTCTTGTATATTGCAGTTTTCTGTTAGGCGACCTTGTGTCCGTTTGCCTGGCAGTGAAACATCCAAAGCCACCGCGGTCGGGGTCCAGAACCAGAAACTGTCCCATATGGACCCAGACCGGTAACCAAAGCAGATATACAAGTTAAGAATTGAAAATCTCACTCCAGCCAGCTGGCCGAAGCTCTACATGACAAATATTGTCAAAGTTTTTGAATTGTGCTGAATAAATTTGATTTGACAGTCAGGTAAATGATACCTGCAGGGTGAGTCTAAAGGGGAGCATGGGGTGTACTGAACTAGATCCATTTAGTAATATTATTTTGCAGATTTAGATTAATATGAATAATATTACATAATTATAATAATATAAAGAATATAATAT
>JAODLD010000052.1:2937165-2954248 GCA_026781065.1 Mormyrops boulengeri | reverse complement strand
CCCCCCACTCACCCCAATTTTTTTTATTAAATTTTTTAAAATAACTTTGTCCCCCCTAACCCAAAAAAATCAAACCGGCACGGTTTGTTTGGCGGAGTGTTTTTTTAAATCGGGGCCCCCCCCCCCCCCCCCCCCGGGGTGCTCAGCCTTTAATGGCAATGCCTGCCCGTCCCGTTTAATATGAGACCATCCTACACATCCGACCCCCCCTAACCTCCTTGTCTTTGAAGGGCCCCAATGTCACATGGTTTTAGCATGTCCATCCTTTGAAGGTTTAGATAAACACGTGCTGTTTTCAAAGATTCCTAGCAAATACCACAACCTCCCCCACCCCACTGCACCTGACATATGCTTTCGGGGGACATCTTCAAAGTATTGGTAAGGTCAGTAGGAGCTCTGTTCTCCCAGGATGACAGCCCCTCCGACCAATCAGAAGACACATCTTCGCAGCGGTGAACACAGGTGCCTTTTCATACCTTTAATCACTGACTTAAAACATTGAGAATTAGCTGCAGTTAGCAAGAATGATCAAACAATGAAATATTACCGCCTGAATAACAGTGTTTAGATAACGCAATTCACAAATAACATCAAAACACTATACAAAGTACCTACATCAATCAGTGGACTGATATACAAATAAACTTCAAAAATAATAAAAGCGAATATAAAAGTATGGGTCCTATATTGGTCACATGGCAGTAAATTTGAAAGCTTAGGACATGCGAATAATCATCCTGAAAGACAAGACAGAAAGCATGGTGGTTTAGAAATACACCTCTGCATGCTGTATTCCATGCTAAGCTGTCAATGTAGATATTCAGCCTTCAGCTTCGCTGAAAATATTACATATTAAAAGTTACTAAGTGTATGGCTGCATAAACACGCTTTAAGCTAAAATCCCAATACAAACACAGATGTTGTACCTCTGAATGTGTTCTCCCAGCTACACAAACATCCAGATGCCAGGTTGAAGATTAAAGCATTTTTTTTTTACCAGAGTTTATTTAATTCCCATCCAATTCCTTTACCAAGCAGAGTAGAAGCAAAACAGCGATGGATCCAGCAGGTGAGCAGGACGTCCCGTAGAGATGGCTTTCTACCTCTGCCACAGTCTCAGAGCCTCCTGGAAACCCATCAAAATAACAATGAGAGAAGCCTCCCCCCCCCAAACCTGCTCCAATTAGCACCTGATTTCCTCTTCAATGAGAGACTTAACTGATGTGAGGAGTTTGGGATCTGAGCAGCAGGAGAAAACAATGAGACCTTTCAAAGTTAAGTGCCTATTCAGATGTAAAAAAAAAAAAAAAGGCATAATTACATAGCATTCACACAACACTTAGAGGTCTTTCATCTGAATCACCGAAATGCAAAATAAATAAAAAAATAGCTATCGTAAAAGCCAGCCCGTGCTGTTATTTGTTTCACAGTGGTCAACTGGGTCCGCAGCACGATCAATCGTGAAGCAGTAGGATAGATGAAAACCTCATTCATTCAGCGTCCGCTACTGGGGGAAGAGGTGGCGACCTCCATTTCCATCCGTCGGCAAACAGGATACGGATGCATTTCGGGGCATGGTCAGTCTGCCGGGCCGCCATGGCGACGTTGCACTCGTGAGGGTGGGAGCTATGCTCTGGCCCTTAGTCTTCAAGAACATCATGCAAACAGGTCCTGTGTACTGCTGCGTAACAGAAACAGATGTTTTATTTCAACCACAACAAACCTCTGGAAGGAACGGCATAAGAGATTACTTGATATCGTAGGGACACTTAATAATTTAAATGTGAACTTCTTTTTATTTTGTGAGAGATGAATAAAACAAAATTACATTTTGGGGGTTACACACCTTCCCCCCACCCCCCGATTCTTAGACCCCAGTTTGAAAGTGACTCCCCCCCCCACACATAACTTGTTTCATTAACAGCAGCGATGTGACAAACCACAGGTCTCTGAGTTAGTGCATCTTAGTATAGCCATATCCACGTTAGATATGCTTAAAGGGTTTTTTTGTTTTTTACAGAGGCCCAGCCAAACAGCAGGGTCAGACTTCTTCCAAAAGGATCACAGTGCTACTAAGATCAAAAGAATTAAATAGAGACTCTTTTAAGTTGTAATAGCATCGGTTTGTAACTTTGAAAGACAGAAAAGTGCAGAAATTGTAGGCATTCCGCAGCAAACCTGTCAGGGAAGAAAATCCATTAGACTTTAATATTTCAATATAACTGTACTGACCCAGTGCTCCTAAAGGAATCCCACGGGAATTTCATCAGTGCAAGAACTGATATAGTTTGATTGTTAAAAATGTCAACGAAACTAAACGGGAACAAAAATCCCTTCATGAGAAAATCTGAGACAAAAAGCATGTGCGAATTTTGAATCATTCTTCCAGAAAGCTCCACCCACCAGACCCCGCCCCTCTCATTTCTCTCCTCCCTAAACTCCACCCACTATCACCGGAGACAGTATTCAGGTTAGGTAAGGGGGCACCCTTACCAAATTTTGCAGATCAGGAAAACTTTGGATGCTCTCAAACAAAATATCACAACTTAATTTTAACCACAGTCAAGGTTATTTGTAACCCACTGGCAACACCGTGCAACTTAACAATTTTTAATTATAATTCATTGTAATTCTAGGTACAGACTCAGGCCTGAGGTCCCTCAATGCCTCAAGACAGAGTAATTGTATGCAATATGTTAACATAATAAACATGATTTTTATATCACTGAATGTAAATACAAAGGGCTCTAGAGCAAAAAAAATATATATATATCCGTAACCATTTTAGACAAACCCCAAAAAAGAGATTTGATGTTGCATAACTGATATCAGTTTGATATCAAGATTGTCAACAGTGGAATATGTCCAGATAAATACATGACTTTGGATACTTTGGCCTAGTTTGTTCTGTCATTCGTGTACATTTTTAAGCGGACACTTTACATGGTGACAGTGGGGTCAGGAATGGGATTTTCTGGAATGTGAGTACAAAGGAGAAAAAAATAGTTTGTTCTGAACTCAGAACACTTCAAAATGAATGACAAGGGTACAATCTCTGGGAATCCTACTGACTATAAATCATGTCACCGCCCGGTCCGCCATCTTTACTGGCCAATATCGCCTTCCTTAATCAATCTGGCAGCGTTTTTTTTAATCTGAATGTTTGACCTTGGTTCCTCATCTGTACATGTGTGATCCTCATCTTAGGATGGGCACAGGACATCTGGCGGGGCAGCAGAGAAGGAATAATCATCATTATACTAAATTAGTATTTTTGTGGGCAGTCGACAACAAGCTGCAATATCTGGAACATGTGATATCCTGGCCTTGCAATACAATGTACACCCACCCTTCAGCAATGGACAGCGTAAGGTTTGCATTAGCAGCATTAGCGTCAGGTGCACCCAATGTTGCCCATAGGTTCTTTTTACAGCCACCCCCGGCCCCATACCCCACCCCACTTGTTTGACAGGCAGAAGATAAAGACCAAAACCAGCAGTGATGTGGCCTTGTGGCCAGAGGTGCATTACCTGAGTGTGCTATATTGATAATTATCACATGTAATTTGTCTCTCAAAGGCTTCCAAACAGACGTCCACCTTTGGAGTTTCCTTCAGATCAGATAAGAGCGTTTGAAGGGGAGGTCAGGCACAGTTCAAGACTGGAGGGAATCTGCCGGCCTGCTTGCTGAAAGTGTCTCACACAACCTCTGTGTGTCCTGGACACAGCATGCTCATACCTGTGAATGAACATTAAAATGCAAAATCAGGAGGTTTCTGTTTCATACTTGTTTCATTCCTTGCATCATACTCCAAGTGATCAGTGATCAAGGTGATGCATTAAATTATACAGTGAACTTCCTTATGACTGGACACATAATTTGTCTGTATATTATTGCACAAATCTTCTGCGTTTGCAGAATGTTCGATGTTCATTGTTAATTGTCCCTCATGAGTATTTATTTCCAGAAGTTTCCCAATTTGTTGACCAAACTCTGGATCTGGCACAAATGTGTGCAACAAAACGCAATTGTTCTGTTAAAAATGCAGATTGATAAATGACATTAATGACAAAAGCCAGTTCTGCTGTGCCGAATGAGCATCAAACATGGAGGGTTAAGCACTAACCAGTAAATGACTCACAGCAGGGACAGTGTGGCAGGCACCCGACATTGCAGGTGTCCGTCACTCCCTCCATTTCCTCAGGGGAAAAGGTCATCACGGCTGGACTTTGAGGGTCTCTGAAAGGTTAAAGGACCCGAGCTCAGGGACGGCTTCTCATCACACCAAGCGGCCGCTTGCTTGCACTTAGCATCACAGCTGGTTATTTCACCGTATTGATGAACTTTGCTTAAGGGAACTAAAACAGACCCCACCCCATATGGGACCTGAACCTACAACCTGAAGGTTAAAGCTATGCAGGCTTGACCTCTGTACCACCTGCTTCCTTAGGTTGTGTGCAAATAAAACCATGCCTCAGTGGCCCTGAATCACACGTGGATTGTTTTCAGTTTTGGGAGACGCTCAAATCACTTGTTAGCCTTAAAAAACAGTGTCAGGCTCCTGTCTTCTCTCCACAATCACTTCCTTCCATTATACACTATTTTCTGTTATCCGAGGTTCCCTCTAACTGTGCCGAGGACATATGTGCCAATCATTAGAGGAAGATTATGTGGGACCGTCTCTGATTGGCTTCAATCAACAGAGCAGCCCCGGTTTCAGGTCTCCTTTAAACCACTGCTGATTGGTCTGATTGACTGGACAACGTGCCATACAAAATATTGACAAAGAGTTCTGCCAAAGTGAGAGCTGACCGCTAAGGAGCTAACGGGAAAACCTACTTCAGAGCCATTTAGGGCATTTGATTCACTGAGACCAAGGTAACAAGTTTCATAAAATTCAGTTAATGCAACGCTGAAATAGATTTTTATAAATCATTGAATCCATTTTATTTCAATGAGCCAGTAAACCTTGAATGATCTTGAATGATCAGTATCTTAAATACAGGTTATCAAGTTAGCTGGTTGGTTAATTCTGCAAAACAATAAAGCCTTCTTAATATTATAATCACAAAAAATCTCAAGTATTGTTACAAACTGCTTTCATTATTTTAAAATGTGCTCATGTTTATAGCTACACATGCGATTTGAAAAGCTAGTCGACGAGACACACTTTCCCGATCATTATGTCTGAGACTTTGACCCCCCCCATAATGAAAAGGCACCAGAGGGACATGAAACCAGGAAATATACAGGGGCCTTAATGTGCCGGTTTGTCTAACCGGGGCTTTGAAGACGACGCTGACGGGGGGGTCACGTAGTTCCCAGAAACACAGGAAGGTCGATTTACAAGGCCCTAAGTGGTAGGTAGCTTACATCATAAACATCACCAAAGATAAAAAAAAAAAAAAGATGAAAAGGTGAAGAGGAACCTGTTGCTAAGTGGCCCGCAAGATTCGACTTGCCGGCGGGGCTTAGAGAAGAACATTTCTGACGCCAGTTCCTCCTCCGTCTGTCTGCATGCAAACTCATACTTTAGTCTCTAGCCAAGGGCTAGTGGTGCTTAACCGTGCGGTGAGGCTTTCACATCTGATGGTGAGGCATACAAAATGATGGGTGAGGAGCCGCTTTCTCAGTTCATGAGGCATCGCTCATGCAATGTGCTGTTTTCCGGGGCTTTACGGACAAACACGCTGTCTGTGCATTTCACTTTGTGAGGCGCATCGTCCGGATTGCTGAGGGATGAACACCTGTTCCAGTTTCGGGCTCCCCTTGATAGCTTGACTCATCGTCGTTTACATGCTCTGGTCTTTGCACGATAGCACTTAGCAAGCTGCTATGCTACGAATCCCCAGGGAGTTCCAATTTGAAGAGTTAATTTCACGTCTGATACAAAAAAAAAAAACATCCAGTGATATTATAACACAGAGGTGCGTTAATTAATTGCTCCCACAGGGGGAACAAAAAGCTAATTGTTGAAGCTCTATTACAGCAAACGTTCTGGCTTATTATACACAGGTAATTTATGTACAAAATTATTAATGTAGTAAAGTTAATTACAGGAGGAGAAAGATCCTTTCATCACCGAGAATGGAAGTAGTGAATTCAGTAAAATTAAAATTAACAATTAAAAATCATGAATAATTTTGAGCATTTTGACAATACAAATTAAGAAAACATGCATACTTTTAAAATTCCCTTATTGGACATAAGGTCGCTCTTTCAACCCCAGTGCATATGATGAGCTGGGTGTTTCACACTGAATACAAAAAATGACTCAGCGTGACCTTTTGGAGGCAAATTTCGAAATCCAGTAGCGTCAAATAGTCGCCGTGACTAGCTGAAACGAGCCACATGGAAGCGTATTCATGGAGATGAGATAACCGCTGGGACGCGCAGACTGCATTTGGCTCTGGACTGAGAACGGGATAGAGAACAGATGACTCAGCATTCTGCTATTATTTAAGCCGAACCGGATTCGGTACTCCCCTTCAAACAGAACCATTTTGCATTTTCAAGCTTGATTTGCACATTAGATTAATGTATAATGAGCTAAACCATTTATAACTTAAGAAACCTGTAAAATAAACCACTGGCTTGGGGCGGCCCCCCTCAGTCAGGGGGGGTCTCTGATGGCCAACACCAGGCAGACGCTCCCTGCAGCTGCTCAGGGGCCTGTCTACAGACAGATGATCATAGGAAAAGGCGGCTGAGTGAATTAGCCCCCCCCCCCAAATGCCTCATTCCACACTTCAAATGCGGTCGCACAGTAAATCAGGTGGCTTTATGGCAGAGGTCTGACCTCTTCTTTCCCACCCGCTCCTTGGTCTGTGCAGGTTCACCCACTTTGTGTGTGTGTGTGGGCGAGCGCATGTCTGCGCATGTGCGATTTTGTAATTACTACATTGTGGGGACTGGATTTCCTCACAATGTGATAAAAACCTGAAACGTTTTACCTTTTGGGGATATTTTTTCCATTCCCACAAGGATAACCTCAATTTTATATATATAAAAAATCTGTGACTGCAATCAAAAAACTAAAAATGCCAAAAGACTTGTATTTTGTTTGGTTTCTTGTGGTTAAGGTTAGGGCTGGGTATGGTGTAAGGCTGTCATTGTTGGGATTAGGGTTTTTCCCCATGGGAATCAACGGACAAAACCCACAAAGAGACGAATACATGCTTGTGTGTGCGCACGCGCAAAGTGGAGCTTTACCCAGGTACAGCCCAACGTACTTAGCCTGTCAAAGCACCTGACTTGCGCATTCAAGATGACCAAGGGGCAACATTATTAGCAGGAGATGAAACACGGGGACATCTGCGTGGGGTTAAAAGGACACTGTCAGCGTGTTAGATTCACCCATTTATGTCTGGGAATAGGGGCTAGCCATACTTCCAATTGAATTGCGACTTTCACATATAAAAAGTAAATACGTTAAAAAGATTATCGAGAAAGGAACTTTCTCTTACAATATCAAGAGGACTTAGAAGCCCACTTTTGATGATGTGTTCATTAAATTATTTGTACTTCTAAAGGACATACGGGACAAAGTATACATCAGCATTTCAACATTCGGTCTATTCACATGTTCACCGGTCTATTCCATTCGGTCTATTCACATGTGCAGCATGTTTTTCAGTTTTTTGTTTTTTTTTTGGCTGTGTGGAGGACTCACCAATCCGATATCTGGGGATAACCCAGGTGTCTCTATATGGGTCCCGTCAGGTACAAGTTCTCAGTTTTGGCCACGATGCCAGCTGACAGGTTGAAGCTTCTCACACTATACCAATCGCAGATGTTCTCTGAATCAATTAAGTGGTGTTAAAGCAGAAGAAAAAAATACGATAAAGTTAAAATTCCTCCAAGACGTTCGTTTTGACAGGAAAGATGCTGTCAAACATATTTGACGTATTGCTTTCGCTAAACGGGTGTGCCTGCGAGATGCACAGGGATCAATTAACGCAGTCGTCATTAACACCACTGTGCCGTGCGGATCCTGATTAGCACAGCGTCGCGTAGAAGTACCTTAATAAAGTCTTTGATTGAATGACTTGAAAATGTAAAAATCTCCACGTCATTTTTATATGAAATTAGACACAAAGAATCGACCGAGTGAATCTCCACTAATTGCCGGTAACAACCAGACTCGGAGCAGCTTATGCGACGATTCCGCTGCATGCTCTGAAGGCGCAAATCAATGCGGCATACTTTTACAACAATTAAAAAAAGTTTTGAGCCTATGACACCGCTGTGCATCTTCCCCAGGAAGGAGACTTTATACACATAAGCCTATTATAACGCAAACAAACGTAAAATTGATAGGGACATCTTACACTTCACGCAAATAGAAGTAAGAGAGTCCGCAACCTGTGATGCGACAGTTCGCGGTCGTGAGCGCAACGTAAAGGTGGAGGTGATTTCTTTTTTTTTACCCAGCCCTGGCGTGTAACACAAATTAAAAACACCTCCAGTCGGTAAAAGAGCCATTCATAAAGGTGGAGGAATGGGGAAACGGTGATGACAGGTCGCGCCAGTGAAAAATCTGCGTTGACCCGGCGGCCCTCTCACTCATCCATCTCCAGCCACTGGCCACCGATGACTCGGCGCTCCCCTGATTTATGGCAGGAAAAATGTCACAGTGGAATGGGCTTTTGATGAAATTGTTCAGGGGATCCTGTGTAATAAATCCTGATCTTTATATCCAGGTCGCGGGCTACTTTTATATTCTTGCGCCATCAATAAGACGCGGGGATCACGACAACAAATCCATTCGCTTTACAATTTTACAATGTTGCCGGCGGTTTGGGGCCAAGCGCTAACGTTTTTATTTAACGGGGGGGAAGATAGAGTGGCTTTTCATCGGGTCAGATGCATGCCTAAAATCACTCGACTCTAACCCGGCACGAAAATAAGTCACTTGGCATTTATACCTTGGCATCTACCGGGCTCAACACGAATTGGCAGGGAAATATTTCTCTGTGGGCCTTCCTCGGAGAGGGTTTCCACCCGGACGGCGGCCGTCCGGCTGAGTGCCCAGCTCGATTTCGCGGCGGAATATAGCGCCTCCTTCCACAAGCCCCCACTGCGCATTTCTGATGGCGTGCAAAATAATTCACGTAAATTAAAACATATTGGGGAAAGCACTTAAAAATAAACATTTGTATAGTTTAAAATGGAGCCAACACAATACCAGAGTCGAGAAGAAATAATATCGCTCTATCCCCAAACAGTGTATGCCTAAGTCTATATTATTATCACATTGTTAAGTTTTAAATCTAGTTCTGTAGGGGAGTTCGGTCCCAATACCATACTATTATTAAATCCAGGTACAATTAAATTTTATTATTAAAGTCTACTTTCTAACTATTATTATTATTATTGTTATGCTTTCTGTCTTGGTGCCTGAGCATAGAATAACAAAAATAGAACGACAATGACATGGACACTCAAACATAGTTTTTTGTTTGTTTGATATTATGCACATGGACCCGTTGGGGTGTGTGGCCCCCTGCTATTAGAACATGGATTAAATTATAGCTCGACGATGATTAACATCTGGATCCTCCAGTCTGACGTGTCACATGACCGACGTGTCTGTGGTATAAGAGGCAGGCGGTTTTCAGCAGCGTGCTGGCGCCACAGTGCTGAGTGATTCAGGAAGCCTCTTCTCCGGCTTCCCAAAAAAAACTTTACGAGTTCCACAGAACAAAAAGCCTGCACAGGTGTTTTTTTCCCCTTCATAAAGGGTTGGACTTGTAAAAACAGGTATATTTCCACAGAGGCGGAGAGCCTGGCACATGAGTTTTCAGAAACCACCAGAAACCTGGCGTGCTCTTCAGCACTGTGAAACGCTGGTGGTGACAGAGATCTCCCCCCCCCCCCCCGCGCACCCCACAGAAAGTGGGGAGCCTGGTAAATCACACACGAAAGCCTGAACAGCAAATCACTGACAGCACAGAGAAGCGTTTGTCACCAAAATCGGAGACGCGGCAGAACTAAAAAAAGAAAAAAGAAAAAGAAAAAACTGTTTATGTTCAACACAAACGAGGCAGCGACAGACGAAGCTGCTTTCATCTGTTAAAAAAGGGATCTCAAAGAACTTTCCGAAAACTGAATCCCATACAAGTCGATGCCCATAAAATACAAAACATGACTCCAACAAAGAAAATATTAAGCCTACCGCATGCCACGTAAGAAAGGCAACCAAATATCAAGGAATGTAACGACAGGACAGATTTCAAGAGAAAAGAAATATTATGAGGCAGAAATGGCTCACTGCTCACTGGCAACCACTTTAGATCCACTCTCACTGCTAGCTGATTCCGATGATTTCTTTCTTTTGTAAAGTTAATATGAGATTAAATAAACTAATTCATTGCTGTGCAATGCCTCTGGTAGCGAGGTGGGAAATCCCCAGGGTGGGGACGGGATTGGATATTTTGGGCCATCTTTCTTAGGCCTGGCAGCTTTTTAAACCTATATTCCCACACCCTTAACGTTTTGCGCTGCACAGAACGCCACATATCCATGTTTTCTTTGCCATCTCACACTAATTGTTTAGCCAGCTTTTTCTATTCAAAGCTACTTACAATTGCTCCCCGTTTTAGAGTCGGATATTTTATTCATTGCCCCATCCTGGGTTATTCCCTGCCTTGCGCCCATAACATCCAGGATAATTTAAGGACACACACAACCCTGCACAGGAAAGGCAGGTATAGAAAATGGATGTAATATTTTATGTATTATATTTCCTGCGACTGAAACAGGAATTGTAGGTTACAGGGTTCACTCCAATAAACATCACGTTACCTGTAATCAGAATGCGAAGCACTTTCCTTTTTGTCATTAATACTCAAAAATATATTAAATCTGTTACAAGGCAGCAAGTAGCTAAAGTCATGACTGTGAGAATTGGGAGGGGGTTGGGCAGGCCTGCCATCCATCCCAGTAGGGTGAGTCAGCTGGCCGTCATTGTTTAGATTGATTCGTCCCACCTATTCTTCATTCCTTGTGTACATACATGCTGTACATTGGTGTGATTTTGTCCCTGGCTTTAAATACAACCAAAGAATTCCTTTAGGTACGGATGTCCAAGCCAGAAAGCGCTTGTGCAGTGTTCGTTATTCATTCCCTCATTCCTTCTGGTCAAAATTGGCCTTCGTCTTTAGCATAGCGCACGCCGCTAACGTGTGGATAGATGTGCCACAGGGCACCTCTCCCACTAATTTAATCTTCTTTGGCCGGACAGCGAGCGCTAAGCAGCAGCGTGAAAACGGCTGTCTTCATCTGTGTAATCACCGTGGGGGGCCGCGCTGGGGGCAGGGGGCATGCGTCCCTGGAGCTTCGTCTCATGGCTAATCTTTCATTCCAATCCAATCGCTCCCTTATCAAATCGCGGCGGCGGAGCCATCTGTGAGCAGGGATTTGTAACGGGGAAAATCAGGTGTCAGAGTCCATTAAAGATTACAGCCCAGCGCTATCATAATCAGCGGTCTAATGGCTGCTGCTCCTGGGATTTGTGCCCCTGTTCCAGTGTTGGGGGGGTCCCAGGCTCCTCCCCCTGGCATGACAGTTTTGCAAAAAAAGTTGCTTGCAGACCACTGACTCACAGGTGACACCAGCTTCACAAAAAGTCAGTCAGAGAGAGAGGCAGCATCATTTGAAGGCTGTTTGTGCTATTTACTCTCATTGCTATTTGTCTTCATTCTAGGTCTCTCATAATTACCCCCCCCACAATAATGCTGGGATTCAACAACCACACCAATATCACATGACACCAGCCTTACCTAGATAGCCTTGGAAAAATATAAGACTGAAAGGGAGGGATTTTAATATTTATGTTACTAATCTATGCAAAGCACAGAATTATAGAAGACTTATAATAACACTACATTATCTACAAGGACATCACTTGTCTTATTATTCCACTTTGGTTTCTTGTCATCACATCATTATAACTTTTCAATCATATATTAGGAGACACACCCGCTAAACACTCCTATAAATGACGGCATGTCACAGCTCCCCAACACCCAGCTGCTGCAGTTCGACATGTGAGCAGAATCTCCCATTTTTTTCCCTGCATCAGCTTGGTTAGAACCCCAGTCACAGTCGTGCACCTCAGAATCGCATCCCCCTTTCCCATGTCCCCACAGGCCAACAGTTCCCAGTAACCCTTTACATTCAAGGGTGTTAGCAAACAATCCTGTTGCCTGCCCATTATACCTAGGTGGAAAGTTCAGGTCCAGAAATTCAAAAATCCAGATCAAGATTTTGTTCCAACCACCCAGTTGAGTATGAAGAGTCACAGTCACAGAAGACTCAACTGGTTGGTTGAAACAAAATCTCGGTCTGGATTTGTTTTACTCTCTGGACCTGAATTATCCACCTCCGCCATTATGTATGGGTGGTAAACGACACCTCATGCTAATTCCTTTGTTTTGCGCGGCTTTGTTTCTTGCTGCCAGTCTAGAGGCAGAGTGCTGGGTTCTTGTCTCCCCCCCCCCACACACACTACTCCCAGACCAATCCCCACTCCCCATGTGGGTGACCCCAGCTCTATTTTACGGATCCCTCACACCCCAGAGGGTGACAGTGACCTGCCTTCTTCTCAGGAGAAAGGGGGTCCGGCAGGGAGGTTCAGTAGCCATTAACCCCAACCAGCTGTTCCAACGGGGGGCTTTCTCTGCTTCAATGCTCACCCCCAAGGGAGCCCTCACATCCACTAATCTAGCCTTTGTGGGCCTGGAATGCTGACAGAATAAAGGAGATTTTCCTTCTACCCATGCAAGCGTGTGTATCCATGTGTGAGAGCAGAGAAACGGCAGGCTAATTTCTATAGTCAGCCTGCAGAAGCGAGGGACCGTGGCAAATTCTCCGTTTAGTGGCTTGACAAAATTCTTTTGCTTGGAAAATGCGCGTCAATTGTCGGGCCAAGGCTGGGTCTCCCCCTCAACCCCCCCCCCCCCCCAGCTTTCTGAACTTTTGAATCAGTCGCTCCTGCGCTAGATTTCATTTAATTCTTGTAGCATAACAGCTATTGCAGAGTTCACTGTGCTAAATTTAGCAGATAATTAGATGATACATTTACAGAGGGGTCCACAGCACCAGGCGCATCTGGGCCGCTTTCAGTACTTTTGGAAAGCTGAGATCCTCTGAATATCACAAACCCAGAAGTTTTCAACAGGTAAAAGTTAATCAAATTAAGCACAATTAAACTCCTTCACTGGTTCCTAAAAAGAGGGACTTAAATACATGGGATGTTACGTTCTTTTTAGTTAAACTACTCAAAACAGGTCTTAAAATTCATTTTAAAAAAATGAAATGTGAGGAAAAATTCAACTCATTAAAAAACGACTTTCTATTTTATTTTGGAACTTTGCTTTCTGGAATATATTAACAATTTGTCCATTTAGATTAACATAGAAATTAAAACAGCATTTTCCAGTCAATTTAACAGAGGCATCGAGTCGGCCATTAGCATGAATGCAATACAGCATGGGTAGTGCTTATATATAGGCTACTGTCCATAAAAAGACTGGGTTCCTTGAAAGAAAACACACAATTTTAGTTTCAGACAGTTTTCATTTATATCCAGCACATATAATAAGCAAATTCCATTTAAGCTTTGCTGTATGGTGTGACACTATGCATGAATAATATTGAGGATTAAAGTGGTATTTTATTTTGCGATGAGTGGCGGTCAGACGTGCCTACACCCATAAACAACTTTCAAAAGCTCCTGGGTTTGACTTCTTGGGTGTTTCTTTTATTTACAGATTTAGTTATAACATGTTTGTCCAGTACGCATAACACGGTAAGTTTAGACGCAACGGGACTTTGCGCGAGCGGGCTCACGAGATCCGGCTAAACTCGCGCTCGCACGTGCTGTCGCGCGGTTGCGTAACCGGTAGCGTGCGAGACGAAACACTGCAGGGCGAACTTGTCAACTGGCAGGGAGATACTTTCAGAAGGACGAATAAAAGCGCATATTTCTAAAGTCTGTCACAAGACACGTAACCGAGGTCCCCTATGAGTTACAAATCGAGGCCTGAGAGTCGATGAAAGAGCACCTTGCAGTGACTAAAAAATACGATATCCGTCCATTAATTCAATTAACCAGACTCCGTATTGGCACCTCTCTCTCTAACTCTCTCTCCCTCTCTTTTTACTCCATTGAATGAGGGCTGGATAGTAGTAACTGTGTTAATAAGCACAGAAAAGGAAGATAAGGTGAAGAATCCTCAGGCAGAAACAGCGCACACTGCTGCTCTCGAAGGCACAAGGAGAGGCTATTTTCAGAAGCAGACCACCACCTCAAAGGACCCTGGCTGGCAAACGGTGAGTGTACGACGTGAGGGACAGGGATGTGTGTGTGTGTGGGATATCCGTGCCAGTCATTTATCTCCCGGAGTAGACCCTTGTCCTAATAAGCTCCGGCATTGGCTAACCCCACCCTACCCCTGCCGTTGCTCCACCCGATGCGCAGAAAAAAAAAAGCTCGTTTTCACTTCTTGCAGAACTAATTCAGGAGCACAAAAGTGGAAGGTCCACAGCAGCAGCCTCTTTTACAATGCCCCCCCCCCACCCCCGCCATGCCCAATGCCCAACGCCAGTGCGGGCGACCCAGGCCCAGGCTGCTCCGGCCCCACCCCAAGGCCTGCCATTAACACACATATCCATATGAAAAACTGGGGCGAGTCGACAGTGCCTGTCCAGAATAGCGCATTGGAGAAAAAAAAATCCCCCCTCTGAACGCAGACAGAAGCCTTTGGCCTCTTTTGGCAGTGATATACCTAACCATTTACCCAGCTTTTCAGAGCCCGCCAGCCTGACAGCGCCATAATGCCACATTCAAAAGGGTGCCGTTGGCCCTTGGTGGCTTGCTACAGTTTCTTGCTGCATTCAGCCAAGTCAACGGATGGATCCGGGCTGCATACAATGTGAATTCTAACCATCTTTTCAAGGAAGAAAGGCATGAATAATAATTTCAAGCTATTGATCGCCTATCTTTGAAACGCTATTTATTTTAAATGCTTTCTTCATTGGTTAGGATGTCGTCTGAATATTGATTGTCTGAGGAGGACTGTGGTCTGGGCTGGGGGGGGGGCTGGTGGCGGTGTTTGTTTATAGGTTGGTTAATGCTGGTGCTTAGGATATTTTTGTATACACTTTTTCTCCCATTCTTAAAAAAGAAATATCATATACATTTTAAAATGACACGATAAAAGATCAGGAGTGCAGGAGTGATTACTTCAGAGGCTTCAACACATGAAGAGTATCACTTGTAGGACTGATTTTCAGCAACGGGGCCACAAAGCTCCACAAAATACTTTCCTCCTGGATACACATCCGGGCTAAAGATGTTCTTGTTCATTCAACTCTTAATCGTAACTTCATCATACCAGTTCTGCTAACCATGACATTCGCTTAGCACGCCGGAGATTAAATCACTGCTTCTATGCCGATAACCACAAATCCATTAAGGGGAAATCATGGAAAATAGCACAATGTACAGAAAGAAAAGTAAACTGAGAGGCAGCAGTTTCCTTGCCTTAAATTGATCCTTGCAGTTTTATTTTGTGAATTTTAAACCGTTAAGTGGAAAACATATTTCATGTGATGCAAGCTCCCGCTTTGAATGTGCTACTACCCATCCACACCCTTCATCATTTCAAGCCCTCCTCCTTAGAGAAGGAAGCTGAGGTGAAAGCTGGGCCCAGATCTAATAAATAAGAAAAGCCCTTAGTCAAAAGGAGCCTGGTTTGTATCTTGGTGGGTTGCTTTTAATTCCGCTTTAGAAATGGGAGGGTCTGATTGATAAACCCTTCCCCGCCCCAACCAGCTCTCCACAACCCACCCCCCCCCACCCAGGGTCCGTGACCCCCAAGTCATAGCTCACAAAGCGGTGCTCCTCAACTTTCTAAATCTCTGCATGAAAAACAGGACGACAGAATTTGTGTCCTTTATGGGGTTTTTCAACGCACTTTTACCAGGGTTATTATGGTGAGCCGAAAGCCCAGTGGGTTACCAGCCTCTGACGGCTGTAAGTTTTTATTCCTCAATTGACACCCCCCCCCCATCTACCCCAATCCCACTCATGCATCGACGGCTCATGGAGGATCCAAAACTTCTCCCTAATCCTACTTGTTGCTTCCTCTCCCAACCCGCTCAGTGCCGCGAGGCAACGGAAGCACCTTTCCACACATCGGTAACCCAAGTCTTTCTGCTTTCTCTCTCCTCCCTCTCTTTTCTTGGAAAAAGAGGAACCTTATTTGTCATGCGGCCCTGTTTGTTGTCTGTACAGTGTTCCGGCTTTCATTAAAAGAGGAAAAGGGGGAGTGAGGGCAGGGTTTGGGGGATGACTTCTTAAACACATTTTCTCCACTTTTCGTGCAATTAAACAAAGTGGAGCTTCGATTAGCGCTCCGAGGGGGCGACGACAAGGCAGAATCGGAACGGGGGGAGGACCTGGCCGGCTGCCTTTGTGCTGCCATGCTGCGGGGTTTTACAACCGCGGCTGTTTCTTCCCCCAGCGTCGCAAACCATGGGAACTCCAGTCAGGTGGAACGTTCCTCTACCCAAGTGCCTCCTCCGGGGTCTGCTTCACTCTCTCCCTCGCCTCCGCTTTTCCTCTCTCTCGCCCTCTAGGAGGACAAAAGCCTCAAAATCCCCCCCCCCCCCGGAGTCCTTGTGTAACTGAGACGTTTAAGATGAAAAACTCTGAGCAGATTTTGTCCCCCCCCGTCTCTGCACGTGCTTACACTTGTTTGGCATTGTTAGAATACAGTCGGCGATGAGCTTCCTGTGGCTGACAGCGAGCCCTTCTGTCATGTTGCTTCACTTCAGGCATAGAAACTGCTGCCTCTCAGGCCCCTGGGGGCCTTCAGTGGTAGCCGCTTAGCCCCATGCGCACCACACATAATGAAAACAATTTTATGCTACGCAGGGATGTATTGGGCAATTACGGATGTGACAACCACCTGCAGAAATCACCCACTCAGCCTCCTTGACTCATTCCCTAGCTCCCCCAGGCAGTTTCATGAATATTGGCTGGTAGGATGTGGTGGGATTCGGTGTGTGGTGG
>JAODLD010000052.1:2900339-2917292 GCA_026781065.1 Mormyrops boulengeri | reverse complement strand
CCCCCCCCCCCCCCCCCCCCCCCCCCCCCCCCCCCCCCCCCCCCCCCCCCCCCCCCCCCCCCCCCGCAAAAATCAATTAGGGATGCCCAGAGCAAGGTTAAAGCATGGGAAGCTATTTTCAGACAGGCAAACACACAGGGCACCCTAATCTCCTCTGCTCTACTGGATCCCAGTTAAGTTAACAGGTGGGAGAAAAGAGTGCCCAGCTCCATCACGTAGGCTGGACGTGAGTGTGCGTGCGCACGCATGCATGTGCACGTGCGAGCGAATGTCACACCTCCTGCCTTGTACTTGGAACATTACAGGACATGAAATTAAGATATAGAATAATCTGCTTTATAAATGCAAAGGTAAATAGCAGAAAATAAACATGGAAAAATGAGCATATGGTCAAGAGACAGGGTGGAGGTGTGAGAAAGCGTTCCTGACCTCAAAGATGACGCCCTGAACTTCTGAGCTACTGCGGGATGTGTTCAAGCCACTATATTTCGAATTTAAATCTGCGCCTGCTGCAGAGAAGGACGGCATAGCACACACACGCAAACACGCAGAAAGAGATGCAGGTGACGCGCGCCCAGAGTGCCGGGGCTGCGAGGCGGCAGGCGCGGTGACATGGTAAATTACCCCCGTGATGTATGGCTTAATGAACCTCTGGTGTTGATGGCGGCCTGCATGCATCAGCGACCGAGGGCAGATCCCTCTGCTTTTCTCACTGCTTCTCTGATAAACTGCAATTTCATTTAACCTTGGACGGCCACTTTAACAGCCTCCACAGGACAGCTGTCAATACTTCCTGGGATGTGCGGTGATTAAATTGCACTGAGGCTGGTAAGAAATCCTCGTCTTCCCGCGCCCAATCCCTGAGGGCCCCCACCCCCACCCCTGGAGTCATACCCCAAAGACCCCCTAACCCATTTTTGAAATATTAATGAGACTACCGACTTTGCATTCCAAACAGAGGGGGTGACCCCCACCGCCCCCACGTCGGCGCCAGTTACACCCTCGTGTGCTCTTGATGAACGCGGCTCCCGTGAATCAGCACCTTTTTCTCCCCTTAAATCATGTTTTTCTCTGTCTTTGAAACCAGACTGACACTCTGAGGAATGCAGACTGTTCAGAGATGCGGCTCCGCTTTCACAACGCATTCCGCCGGGCAGTTACCCCAGGCCCTTCCTGACGTGCACAGGAGAAAGAACGTGTCACGTGGCCACAGAATCGAGGCCTGACGATAGTGCCCCCAGCGACCTATGCCACATTGCCATGGTATCCCAGGATGCCCACCGACTCTCCCTTTCAGAAAGAAAGCAATCATCGGACGAGATTAATCTGCTTAATCTATAACAAAACTCATCCTTTTGGGAAAGGGTGGCTGGAGTTCAAATTAAGCTGTTGTGTTTTAGATGTGGGACCCAATGACGAGAGACGAGACGGAGAAGTGGTCCGGTGTTTTGGTCTGTGTTGCGAAGAGATGCTCCTATTCCTTCAGCGGCGTGAAAATCCCCCTGGACCTTCTCCGCAAAAGTGACAGAACCGGATCCTTCGCTGTCAAACGGGCGATGACATATTAACACCGCATGAACGAGGATGCCTCAAATTCTGACATGCTGGAGTGATCGGTGGTGGTTATTAGCGGGTGAAACAACAGGGTAAACACCAGTTGTTTTATTCAGAGGTTTTTAAAGACATTTCCCTTAAAAGTATAAATATAAATCTTTTTGAGATCCCCTGCATACATGCATGAGATATATACACAATATTTATTCATTCGCAGATTTTTTTATGATTTGCTGGCATAGTGGTCACAAATAAACAGCAACTCAAAGATCATCCTTTACAATAGACAGTATGCATGCATCACGCCTTTAATTCAGTTGGCAGAAACAGAAAGTCATTCCTCTAGAACTAATTTCTAGACTCTAGATCTCTTCAGAAATTAGTCCCAGTCAGACGTGTAACCGAGGGACAGATGCGCACAGGCTCCAGGAGCGGAGACAGGAGGGAGCAACTCCCCTGCACCCACATGCGGGCCGCCTGATGAGCCAGAGCAGGCGCCATCGCTCACGCGCCTCCGTCACGCTCTCCCCGCCCACACTTGAGTTCTGAGAGACAGACACAAACTTCCGCCTTTATCCCCCAGGCCCTGAAAGGATAATTATAGGAAGTCCGGGCGGCAGGGCTAGCGCCTAGTACTTCACATTGTGCGTTGGCTTGACTTGTTTGTCTCTGAGGCTGCCAGCTTTGCTGACAGAGGGCATATCTTTGTTCTGAGGGAGCATCAATAAAAAAACGGATGCAATGCCTGGGCAGGGGAGGGGGGTGTGAAAGAGAGGCAAAGGGAGATGTTTGCTTTGAGAATTAACTTTCTCCGTTCTCTTGCCAGGCCAGGGGGGGCCTCCTCTGATCACTGAGCAGACGGAACGTGGCTCTGCTCGTGTCCAGGAGCCCGGAGCGTCCCGGGAAAAATCAACAGCAGTGAAGAGTGACTTACAGACCCGTTTTTGTGGAATGAATCACCGTGTTGACTGGTGTTTCGTATGGTACCAGGCATATTTTTTCATTGCCTTGCAGGGGGGTGAAGCAGTTTAAAAGCTGTTTCACTAAACTACCAAGAGCTCTGTAATTGTTTTCTCAAGTATTAAAGAGTAATTCATAGCTATTTCTAATTGCCATAAGTAGCTGGAGACGGGAGATTGACATGTTCTGATTTAGTGAGTGAATTATGATCAGGTTATATGGTGACAGAGTTTTGACTTCAAATTGGGTAGAAACACAGTAACAGGGTCCAACTACTCAAGTACTATTTGAGTACAGTATTGGCCAAAATGCAGATCAAGGTCTCCACGAGTATTAGAAAGGGAGAGTCTTTTGGAACTTCCAATGATTTTCCAACCAATGGTCCTGAAGGACTCTGATGGCGTGAGATCATTCTGGTGGCAGCTGGCCGGTCACGCCACGGCGGTAGCCCGGTGCTTGGGCGGTGAAAGGAGCCTTAGCTGGCCATTTCAGCCGCCACATTTACGTCGTTCTTTACGCCCCGGCGCTCCTGTTCAATGCGGGTAGCGCACAGCACCTGTGCCCAGCTTATCTGAGCGGGCGGCAACGGAAATGTAAACAGCCGGGCGCTCCGATAGCATTCTCCCCCTCTTCACCACCCGCCACGCACCCCCATTGCTCTTCGCGTCACACATACTCGGCACTGACAGGACAGTCAAGGCGGTAAGTGGCGTCAGTGGTTTTTTAACACCTATGGAACAGGCCCCGTTAGGCCAGCTAAAGCTACTGCTAAACAAACAGGAGATTCAGAAGCACCGTACAGCAGACGCGGAAACAGGAGGCACTCGAGTGTGTCTGACACCTGGGATTGCGGCAGAATCCTCTCCTGCTGCCCCGAAGCTGTCCTCCACGGCTTATACCAAGGCCAGTCGCGTTACTGCACATATCAGGAGTGCCATAAACTTTAAAATCAATATTTACAAGTGCTTTTCATATGAGGAAACTGGCCCAGCACGTGGAGATGTCAAAAAGGAAGGTGGGGATCACTGACCGACTCAACTGACTTCACAGCTGACTGGCACCTAAACAGCAGCACGGTCGGATTTGGGGGCTACATACGACCCCCGCATATACAGCATCATCAGAAAGAGGGACGGGGGGAATTCAGCCCTGACCTCATTATTCTCTCCCCCCCCCATGTCTCCTGCCAGAAATCTGCTATAACAGGCAGCTTGGTCATTACACAAGACACATCAGCTGTCTTCCTCTGACCCGCGACCACACACACACGCGCACACACACACACACGCACATGCACACCATTTATCTAGGCTGGAAGGACGCCCACATAAGTGTTTGGAATTTTGTAATGAAAGGGTTAAGCTTAGCTTCCCCAGCGATGTCAGTACTGTGTTTGTTTTCGCCTGTTGCTCCAGCCAGCTCCATCTGGTTGTGAAACATACACACTGTCAAGAATTTACTCACACTCGCTGCCACGGCGTGCGAACGATACTCACCCTACAACCTTCAGCCGTCCAGAAGGTTTCCGGAATTAAAAGCGTCACCAGCCAAACCCAGGGAAGTCAGGCCTTTCTGAACATGTACGCAAGCGGAAACTGCATCCTGGCCTTCGGGAGCTAACGTGAAAAGAATGTGGGCCTTGTAAATTTCAGAAATGATATAAGGTAAACCCCATCGATACAGCAGAGCATCACTACAGCCACTGCTAAACAGATACACAACAATTAAGGATCATTCTCCAGTCAATCAGCATTTATTCAATACAACAATGCCGCTGCAAACACAAGTATCAGAGTTATTAGACCTAGGTGTGGGGCAGAGTAATGCATAAACAATTCATATAAAACAGTGACACTGTAATACGCAACATGCACATGTCCCAGGTGTCAGGGAACACCTATAATTAAATAGGCCTACCTAAACATGAAGAGCAATATGATACATTTTTTACAGAAGAGTACAGCCTCAGTCTGCACAGCGTTATGCAGGACAGGTAACATGGTGGCTG
This sequence comes from Mormyrops boulengeri, assembly GCA_026781065.1. NCBI lineage: Eukaryota > Metazoa > Chordata > Actinopteri > Osteoglossiformes > Mormyridae > Mormyrops > Mormyrops boulengeri. The sequence goes on along the minus strand of JAODLD010000052.1, from coordinate 2,912,770 downwards.
GATTGAGACTTGGTGATTTATAAATTTCACACCGGAGAGGTATAAATTCCTTGCATTTGCTAACATTTCAATAAACAAGACCTATGCCAATGTAAATAACATTGGACCACCTTCAATTTTTTTTTAAAAAAAGCTAACATATAAAACAATGACAACAGCTCGCGTGGAGCCCATATACTTTAAAGCCTTGAGTTACCCGGAGACAGGTGTATACACAGAAACGGCACCAAGCCACCCAGGGTCATGCGATACGTGCGCGCTGTCTGAGCGTGCTACTTCAGCGCCCTTCCTGGGTATTTAATTTCATTCCCTCCCGAGTGTTACTCGGCATCCTTGCAGGGAATTAACAGTGAGAAAATACTACAGGACAATTACTATGTGCAGGTTAACCAGAAAGCCGCTGCCCCTGGGCGGTACGTGACATCTGTTACCTAGTAATGGTACGCGATGCTTTAAGAAGTCTCAAGGAAATTACGGCCTTTTAAATCGTCTTGTAAATGCGATGAAGAAATAAATGCAAAGTAAGCCGACATACCTAAACGTTTTACGGTGACTTCGATAAATTTATTTATACAATATTCGTTTTGTAGAAGAAACAATACTAAACCTAAGGCTATAGTTTAATTGAACTACAGCGATTGGCCAGGCAGCTTTTTTCATACAAAATTAATCTTTAGTCAATACTCACCGTAACTTATGAGTGACGACATGACCTCGATTGGCCTGTGAACAGAGGCGATGAAAGGCTGTAAAGTAGAAAAAAAATAATGGCAACGTTCACAACCTTAACCTATGATTTGTATCCAACTCGGTAAATTCATAAAACGTCTGTTCCCTTTCACTCACACATATCATTTTAAAGAATTATTTTCTGTTCTGGGTGAATTACTACACTTCCATTCGCGAAAATCAATACAGATGAACATATGGAAGACAATTAATGGGCATAAATTGGCAAACAAGTTTAATAATCTATGAAAAACAATAGCTTATAAAACGTGAAACAAAATATCCACCATAACATAGACGACTCTGAGACTTCATTTAAAACATTTTGTCATAATGAAGCTGGCTCAGATAATTATGTTAATAACGGGATTCTGACTCATAAATTGCGCTAATAGCGATAAAGATACAGGCTTTAATATAAACGGCTTCGACACTAGCGGAAATCGCTCTGTTACACGGTAATTATTCAAGATGAGTTGCAATGCACATACAACCAATTCATCGGTGGATGAATGACATTTAATATTGCTTTAAAAATGTAGAAAAACTAGTGGTTTTGGTTGCCAATACGGCATTCCTTCTGTATATCTATAACGGCGTGAATTCGTGCCTATAAAAGGCAGCTAGCGTCGGTTTGGATACTAAGACATGAAACAATATAACGGCGTTAACTTGACATACATACATACATACATGCATATATATATATATATATGTGTGTGTGTGTGTGTGTGTGTGTGTGTGTGTGTGTGTGTGTGTGTGTGTGTGTGTGTGTGTGGATAAAATCAGGGAGATAATTTTATAGTCTGTATTTGACTGTGCACCGTGGTAAGGACTTTAGGCGCCTAAGTAAAGTTCTATCACAAATGTGTAGTTATTCAAGATAATAACTAGAAAGCAAAACAGCTCAAAATCAAATCCCCGTCGCTTGTTTTTCCTTTCAACGATTACGGCCACCTTGGGCTTCAGTTCCGATAATTAACCTAAACTTTCCCCTTGCTCAAAAGAAGTGTTGTTTATTCGTGGGGAGAAAAGGAGAGGTCTTGCTTTTCATTCTCCTTACAAAATTATTCGCATTACCTTCTGGTACACTGCACGATCTAATTTCTCCATGATCGCTAATTGCGGTGGCAGGTAATTGCAGCAGTTTACGTTGCAGAGGGCAGTATACGTGTCCCTCAGATTATTGAGTTGCTTTGTGAATTACCATACTGAAAAAATCTCGCCATTTTCCGGTGTTAGAGCCCAGTGGCTTTTCTTTTCTCTGTCCAGAATCGTTGGAAAGCACGCGATATTAAACACGTTTTGTTCGTGTCCACTGGTCCATGCTAACGCGGTCATTATAGCGGCGAATGGAACAGGTTTTAAGATGGATTTCATGACGGCAATATACACCGTACATGTGGGAAAAGAATGCTTTAAATAGGGACATCTGTTCTGTTTTGGCTTGTGCTGAGCTTACAGTTAGGTCAGATGGATAAAGGAAACCTTTGCGCCACCCTTTGAACTGGCAAAAAAATTGAGCTTCGAATTTTGATTGAATGATTGTTGAGGTCGAATCCGTGTTTAAAAAAAAACCATGGCAAACGCCGTTTTGTGATTCATATGTTGATTTTACAAAAGTAGTTCTGGATAATAAAACGAATTAATACACCATCGACATTACAAACAACTGTAACATAGCCATTTATGAGTTTATTCAAACAGAACTGGATTTTTAAAATGTGACTTCATCCTTCTATAAGTTACTTTATTGCCTTAATTTCATAGGAGAGCGATCATGCAATTAAATCCTTATTAACTCCAAAACAAATCCACCGACCCCGTGCCCACTTAATGCTGTCCAAACGCTCTCTTGTAGAAAAACAGGAACACGTTTAGGTTACACGAGCGGTGGCAGATTGATAATTAAACTGAACTCCGCGACTAACTAGCGCTCACCTTCCTGGAGCCGCTTTTGCAGACGTAACCTTGTGGAGGAGATGCTGCTGTTCAATCGATGCATCGCCTTGCGTTATGGCTTGACACACCGGAGCCCCATCCATAATGATGGGACAAACGGTATGTATCATCATTGACATTAGTACGGAATAGTTGCATACAAGACGGTTTAAAATTAATCTGTTATAAATTGTAAAGAATTGCTACATTTAGAAACAAAAAACACGGTCAACACGTTCAAGATAACTCCTGCATGTGTATATCTGCCTTTTTAAATTACCTTTATTTTTGGCTACATTTTCAGTCGCGTTTATAAGTGGTAAGTTATTACTTAACGTATCCGTATGTATCCTTGTGCTTATAATTCGCATTTTGTTTATGTAATAAATTAAATTTAATTCGCATAACGCTAGAAAGGCGGTCATTGTAAAAGATGACAGCTTACTGCAGATTTAACTGAAAATTGTACAATTTACTGTCTTGTGAAACATTTTTAAACCATATTTTTGTTTTAACAATAACTGATACTACGATTTCCACACGGGGAGAAAAACTAATAAACTAAAACTAATTTGTTCTTATTGTATAGCTGTATTTACACACTTTCAGTTACATAGGCCTACACACAAAAATCACAATTATAAATTAGTTTGTAAATCAGGAAAAGTAAACAATTAAAAACGAGCGGAAATAGGCAACACAGTTCTGAACCATTACGGAAGATAGGTTACAATATGTAAGAAAAGCGTATTTTACTGTACAAAGGCTTTAAATTGTGCTTCTCCGTCTCTAATGACGTTGGTCTTACTTGGTCCTCTGTGTGCGAGCTCATATGGTTTCCGTAGTTAATACTTCGGTATAAATTACAATTAAAGGAAAGAAGGAAAACAGTTGTCCAAGACGCAAAAACAGTGAAATTAATCTGGTTGTTCATCCATCATTGCGCATAATAAAGCAGGAGAAATGTATGTAGCAGGTGACGTGGTGCGGAATTCGGAGGCGTTTTAATTAACTTTTGTCCCCTCCGCTGTCCTGTAATGATCGAGCTGGTCAACAGGCCCGGTCAATAAGCATGTTAATATCAAACAAATAAAACGGCGCCTGATTAAAACCTCCACATTTTATTAAATTTGAAATTCAAATGAAATGCATGTTGTCAGCACGCACTGCATGCTAATGCAGTCTGTTGAAGGAACAGATGCTCCACCTTACAGATACATACACAACTTTTGCACATAGACTGCAGATTACAAGCATGTTGGCATCACTGAAAAAAGATCGAATAATCAGATTTTGCAATATCAGTATGCTCTTTGGCAAAGCATAATAAAGATTGCTCTAAACTTTTGGACACAATCGAATACTTAGAGAGACAAGCTTATTTCAGAAGGCATGTAAGAAATTAAATTGTCAGAATTATCACTGAAAATAAGGACTGAGTGACACGTGGGCGGTGTGTGTCACTCAAGAGATATTTTACTTCAATAAACAGACAATATTAGACGCAATCATAAGTGAATAACGGACATCTTAAAATCAAGCTCTCGCAAGGAAATGCCGTCATGAGCATAGGGGTCCAATCTTTCAGCAGCTTATACGCCGCATTAAACAAACATTTACGTTTGCTGTGAATGAAAATAAACTGGAGGGACACAAGCAAAGAAGTTAATTTCTTTTTATCTGTTAAGAACCTCTTCCTCCTCGTCCCCACCCCCTCCTCCTACAGGGCGGACGGTCACGCCTTCTCAACATTCCCAACGGCGCGCGCGAATAAACACTACATTCATTTACCGAAACGCATGCCACGGAGAAAACTCAAATCATATTGACAGCAAGTCAGTCATTGCCCTAACGCTCAACGTAAGCTATGAAGAGTATTTTTAATAAAGAAAATTATCTTCATACAGAAAATTTGTCTGTTGCATATAGTTTGGCAGACTTTCATGTGCACATCTTTTTAAACTAAATAAATCTTCTCTGAAAATAATTAACTTGATTTCTTCTTCGGAAACCATTAAGAAATAAGGAAAACTGGAATACGCTCTGTCGTTTTAATGAAAGCCACAACGAATTTAATTGAATAAAATTACTGTAAAATGCGCTTAACACAGGCTAATACGAGCTTACTTCTTAGAACAATAGACTCCACTGTGTGCCGTCTAATTGTTGTTTTATGAACTCCTTAAAGAAAAACGTAGCCATTTCATGTTTTAGATGAAAAAAGCATATTGTACAGAACATTTTTCGCAATATTTGAGTCGACAGTACCTTAGGGGTACCATCGAAACTTAGTGCACTATGACCCATTAATTAAATACAAACCAGGCGACGCTTCCCTGTTAACCGATGACATGCATTTTGATTAATTAAATAAGTGAAACAGTCTGGTCGGTCGTTAAAATTAATGACATATTTATGTGTACATAAAACTGAAATAAAACAATGACCTTTTGCTAAGTTATATAAGACTTTATAGTTTTTTACATTAATTTAAAATTTGCAGGGCTAAAGGGATTGGCTGTATAGTTTTTTAAAAGACTGGTTCCAGATCCAGTGCTGATAATCATCTAAATAAATACCAAGACATATCATCATTATAAACTTTGTTGTTTTTCGCTTATAATGTTCTAACATTACCTTCTCCCCTTTCTCCGAGGATGGGACCAGTGGAGGGGGAGGGAAGCTTGTCTGAAGCGGTCTATTGATGACCTCACGCTAGAATGTGTCATATAGTAGAGATGCTGACATTCTGATTGGTCGCCCGTGTCCCAGCGGTACTTCAAAGCTGAAGAGGACCTACAATTGTGGCGGAATGGGCGGAACAGATCATTGTATAGCAGACCTCTAAAAAAAAGAGTGCTCCCATTTATAAATATAAAAAGATCTTCAAAAGAGGGCACTTTTGTGATGGCAACTTCACTTCTAGGGGTGAGTCTAAGGCTTTTCTTGCTAGTTTAATTAGTTCTTTTATTGTTCGCGCGGAGGGGATTAAAATGCCTTCACCCAGAGCAGGGAAGTCAGTTTGTTGATAATGTTTAAGCAAGTTGGTCAAATAGAACGAGTCTAAGTTTGCAACTTTTAAGGTGAAGGAACGGGAGTGATTTTTTCCTCCCTCTGTACACCAGTCTACCCTAGTCCGTCGATATGCTTAACGTTAGGTCTTTTTTAGGATTTTAAGTATTCGTCTTGTTTTTATGTTCGTGATTTCCTGCTCATCTCGATCTACAGGTATGTTACCTATACGACTGTTTCAAAGCGAGACGACCGCATTTACGTACGAAACAAAACGACGAAGCACGACAACTCACATGTTTATATAAATTTGCGCTTAGTTACACTTAGACATTGGCATCTGTATGACATTGATGTTTAACCGTAACGATTAAAGCGTTTATAAATAAAGCCTACTTATCTGTCCATTCAGTTCTTCTGTTTCGTTTTACTTCCGTCTAGGAAGAGCCAAGGTTGGGATCGACCCCTTTAGCCATGTTAGCTGCTACCTGCAACAAGATTGGGAGTCCAAGCCCTTCGCCTACTTCGATTTCGGACAGTTCCGCGTCTTTTGGGAAAGGTTTCCATCCGTGGAAGAGGGCAGCGTCCAGCAGCTGTAATCTTGGATCCAGCCTCTCAACTTTTGGCGTGCCTGGGACTTCCAGGAACGGAGCCGGGCTGGGAGACTCGTTCAGTGGGAACAGCTCGACTGGATCCAGTGCATTTTCGCTGACCTCCAGTAACTCTTCAAATTCGCCTTTTGGGAACGAATATTCCGTTTTTCCGGCGTCTGTGTCAAACGGCTCTCAAGAACCGAGTCACCAGCCGGTGTTTATCTCGAAGGTGCACACATCTGTCGACAGTCTGCAGGGTATATATCCAAGGATGAGCGTTGCGCATCCGTACGAGTCGTGGTTTAAGTCGCCGCATCCAGGCATTCCTGCCGGGGATGTCGGCACCAGCGGCGCCTCGACGTGGTGGGACATGGGTGCCGGGTGGATTGACGTTCAGAATCCCAACGGAGCTGCGCTACAGACGTCTTTGCACTCTGGAGGACTCCAGACGTCGTTGCATTCCCCGTTGGGAGGCTACAGCTCTGACTATTCCGGGTTGAGTCATTCTGCCTTTAGTACTAGCGCTTCGCCCCATCTGTTGACCACCAGTCAGCACCTGATGGATGGATTCAAGCCGGTGTTGCCCGCATCTTACCCGGATCCCAGTCCATCTCCTTTAACGGGAGCTGGAGGTGCCATGCTGGCCGCGGGTCCCAGCGCTCCCCTTGCAGGATCTCCCAGGTCTTCCGCGCGTCGATACTCGGGTAGAGCTACCTGCGACTGTCCCAACTGCCAGGAAGCGGAGAGACTCGGACCGGCGGGAGCGAGCCTGCGGAGGAAAGGGCTGCACAGCTGTCACATTCCAGGGTGTGGGAAAGTTTACGGAAAAACATCACACTTAAAGGCACATTTGCGGTGGCACACTGGGGAGAGACCATTCGTGTGCAACTGGTTGTTCTGTGGGAAAAGATTCACCAGGTCCGACGAGCTCCAGCGGCACCTGCGCACTCACACCGGCGAAAAAAGGTTTGCTTGTCCGGTGTGTAATAAGCGCTTTATGCGCAGCGACCACCTCAGTAAACACGTTAAAACTCACACCGCTGGAGGCTCTGCGGAATCGGGTTCTGGTGGCAGCGGAGGGAAAAAGGGCAGCGATACCGACAGCGAACACAGTGCGCCCGCGAGCCCTTCGTGTCACTCGCCTGACATGATGCATCCTGCAGAGTCTGTTCAAAACAGCGGACTGAGCTGCCCAAGTAATTCTATAGAATGAGAAGTGAAAGAAGACTATAAACTTGTAGAAACAAACGTGTACGTGTGTTTCGTAAAGTAATTATATTTATGTGCAACATACTTGGCGAAATTACACAATTATGTGGGGTAGTTTTTTGAACTGATCAAAACGGCTGGAAAACGTCCATTCTTTTGAATGCTTTAATTCACTGCAAAACGTGAAATCGCGATGATGTGTTTTCAGAATTAAACCTGTGGTTTTCATATAGTTTGAAAACCAAGAATATCGGTAACTGGGGCCAACTTCCTATATAGGCCTATGCAAACTCGCCAACACTTACATCCCAAAAAATGTCAATAATGAATATAATACTGGCGTTAATGCCGATTAGGAAACTTCTGGTTGTAACAATAATCATTAGTGTTCTTAATCTGCTGGTTCTTTGCAGTTTAGTTTACTTTGAAAAGTCCAGCTTCGGGAATTTTAGGCGTGTGTGAGATGAACGTTTTAAACGGTTAAGTCCGGTACATCAAAACAGATAGTCAAAGACTGTATTTATGATTAATTAGCGTGTTTCTCGTAAGTTCGATTATTTTCACATTTCCCATTTGGTGTCTACCTTTGAAAACCAAACTCTGGCACTTTATTCTCCAGCTCCGCTTTAGGGTAACATTATCGGAGTTTGCCTGTGGCGAATTAAACTGAATTTTAAATGAGGTAATCGTTTCGGTTTCTGTTAAGTCTTGGTATTGCCGCTTAGGCCTAATTTGTAGAATATATGTGCTACGTGTTTTGCTTTTTATCGAGGCAGATATCATATCAACAGGAGGGCGTTTTCTCTTAACAGAACCACCCTTAGACACGTCGTATTTATTATCAGATCATTCTGGCGTAATGCACGATGTTGCTGAAGATTTAATAACTGGAAGATATCATTATTATTATTATTATTATTAAACATCAATATGTTTAATATGGGTTTGCCCGGGAGACTAATTTTGTACAGTATTTCAGTGTGAATTGATTTTAATATCTGAAAATATATGGGAATAGGCTACGTTGTACATTCTTCTTCTGTTGAGAACAAAATGAAAGTGTATATTGATGTTGGAGTTCTATTTATCCACGAGTTGGACTTGTATCTTAAAGTCTATCAGAGTCGCACTTTGAATTTATATTTAAAGATTTTAGATTGGGATTCTTTTAAGTGTTAAATCACGGATTAATTTAATTACGCATGTACATGTTTCGGATATACCGTCTAGCGAACAAACTGACTTTCAGATGGAACCCTGGCAATAAAGTCAGAATGAATTGACTCGAACTGTTTTGTCTTTCAAGCTGACACGCGATACTTCTGAAGTAACAATTTTGTCAATTGAGAAACCAGTGAAATCGTGAACGAAATAAACGGTTTATTTATTATTATCGTGAGTAATATTTTAATTGAAACAAAATATCAGTCGTAGTAATGTACTGAGTATGTATCGTCATTACAGTAATATTTATTTCTGTAGATTATAATCAGATATTCAAGCATTCAAATTGTATGTGACGCAAACCTGTGATTGTATTGTAGCTGATAATACCAAATATGAAATAATTAAATACTAAATAATAAAGTTTATTTTCACAGACAGCTGAAATGTTAAACAAATGTTAAAGAGTTTTTAAAAAGTTGGGCTTAGGCATTTACTCTCAGGCTTTTAAAGACGCAAAAATATATGTGTTTATGAAGGCAATTCGGTGATATGCAGTTAACAATTAAAGCTCAGTGAACCCACCAAGAAAAATAAGAAAAATAAGTTTTATGCATAAACAAAACGTTACCAGCGGGAAACCCGTCCTAAAATACTTTTATTTCGAATAATTTCTAGCTAAACGTCACATTTTCAAACTACAGTGCAAATTAATTCAATTAGACATTGTCAGACAGAAATCAAAAACAAAATGAAAATGAATCTGTAAAAAGACTGTATATCGGACCCGGCATACAGAACGATTTAATTGTGAATAAGGCTAAAAGCAAACGCAACCAGCTTCTATCTCCGTGCTACATAAACCTATTATGAAGTATTGATAAAGAGCATTTATTATATAGCGTACATTTATGCACGGTGTGCTTACACCATGCGTCTTCGTCAAAATACATGGTAACTAAGTTGTGATCAAATTTATACATATTGATAAATTATCATTGCCAACTGAGAAAATGTATTATATATGGAAATTAAATGTTGCTTACATTGTAATCATATACAGTCACCCAAGAAAACGGTCGAGAAATAAGTAAGTCACTTTAATAACTGACAATTTTTCTTATTTGTGGTTATAAACGGCCTGTTCTTTCGCCGCAGCGTTGAGTTTATTGGATCAATAATTCAATAACTTTTGTAAGGAAATGTAATACCCAAGCCGATAAGTTTGTTGTAATTTTTTACCCCGAAAAGCCGACATTAAATTATATATTTTTAAATGTTTTCAGGAAGAAACTAATAAACGCGGCATGACACAGAATACGTAAAATACAAACGACAGACGACCAAAAATAGTATTTAATTAAGTCTGGTTTACAGTAAGCCTGTCTTAAGTTTTAAGTAGGCGGTTATATTCGAGGATTGTCAGGAAACACAAACATAAACCAAAATAAATAAAATGTTACATGGTAGGCCTATTGAAAACAGCGGCTAAGTTAAAAAAAGTCACAAGAACATTATTAATTTAGGCATTAAAACGTTATGACTAACAAGGCAACGGCGACATAAGTATTCCTGTCTCGTCTGAAAATCAGCTTTCACTCTTGCTCAAAATTGCACAATTCCACTCCTTTTAACTAGTATCATGCAAGCAACACGGTAAGGAGTCTTCTTATTTCTTAATTACTTCACGTAAAATTTCACCAGTTCGACATAAGTACATAAAACATCTGTCAGTATCTCGAGAATACCGTCATGATGGTAAGAGCAGAAGCTGCAAAGCGTTAGAGAACCTTGCTGCAAGGGTTTGACGGAACTTCCATTTCTGTAAGACACTTACTGTTGGGTCATCAGCATGTGGAACATGTTACGTTGGTAAATTGCGCCCTCTAGTCCCCTAGCAGAGAACGGTCCCATAAAGAATATTTAATAAATACAAAAACAATTCAATTAAAGCAGCAATTAATACACATATTTAAAACACAGCTCAAATTAATGAATGTACGCTTCAGCAATATGTTTAATAGCTTAATACACACTTGGCTGCAATTTCCATTAAGTAATAATCGATAAGGCCACTGGCTGTATATTCTGACCAGTTTCCATAATTCAGATTCAGGGCTGGGCACGTGGCAAGGAATGGTTCGGCTTCTTCTTAACTTGACGAACTTTAAACTTGGTTACTTGGCTCCCCAAAACATATATCAGGATTAGCAACAACCCACATGACTTAAGGTATCCCAGGTGTGTGATGAAACCAAAAACGTTTATCTCTGTCAGCATATTGCGGGTTTTTGTCCCGTGATGGAAGCCCTAAAATGGGTCGACAGGTTTAAAGTAATTTATCCACATTTCATGTCTAAAGTTTTGAAACACTTCGCTTAGCCGTTTCCTGGGGACTGTATCACGAAGCCGGACTTCTTGCTTAGCCGGATACCTTCTCGGATTTAGGTTAGCCTGGGCTAAGTGTAAGTGAACGAAGATGAAGTACGTTTGAACTGGGGTACCTTAAACAGAGAAGCCCTGCAAGCAAGTCCTCCAGCTTCCAGAGAAAATTTGGGGGGCTGGTGGCAGGATTGGCACTCCAGCCACCGGGAGAAACTTCACACTGTTCCATTCCACTCAAGGAGGTGTGGTGCTTTCTTCTCATCCCCGAGGCGGTTCGTGGTGTGGTGGGTGCAGCAATATGTTGTATCAGCGCGCACTCCTTATCTTACCTCTTACCTTATCTCAAATCCGACAAGTTATCCAGCTAAGCAAGACATCTGGCTTCGTAATACAGGGCCCTGTTCCCTCCTATGGTGAGTAGCACTGGGGGGTGCTCCACGAAGCGGATTTCTCGGTTAGCTAGGTAAACTTAAGCTAGACGTCATGATTATTCAATAGGAATGTTATTTACCTAAACACTTATTGGACAATCATGGCGTCTATCTTAAGTTAACCCAGCCAACTGAAAAATCATGCTTTGTGGAGCCCCCCCTCTGGTGCCACACACTAGGGTTTGCTTCAATCGCAGCCCCGCTCTGGGTGTGTGGAGTTTGCACACTCTGTCTATATCGCGCCAGTTTCCTCCTCCAAATCGTTCTGTATAAAGACACTTGTAGTTGTTTACCGACAGTGCCGGCTGGTGGGTTGAGAAAGCCTTAGACAGGACAGGCACAGACCCCCCGTTACATCTTTTCACCCGCCCCAGTGAACTCCTTCCAAAAATGACAACATAAACATTTATAGACATCTATTTTATTACAAAAGTGTCAAAAGTGTTCATTCAGTTTATTTTTTGTTTATCTAGGCTAGCAATGGCACAGACGTCAGTAGGTCTATATGTCGATTTGTTGCTACAGGTGGTGCGTAGCTAGATACAAGTGCCAGATAATAATTGTAAATCATTTAAACATACAAAATAACTTACTATTACATTGAGCTTGTTCTTCTTCATCTTCCACTTCCCTCTTTCTTTTTCGAGCCAGATGTATAGTGTTTTGAAGTTATGTAATTTATTTTTAAATATTTCATTTTTGGTTACGGTCGGGTCACGGATCAACATTCCCACAAGGATGACAGAACGTCAGGTGCGTCATGCTGAATAGAGAAGCCCTCGTCCGGTGACGGGTGACTGTTTAGCTCTGTGATTCTTTGTTGGATCGGACTTTCTGATATAATCGAAATTCCTTTCAGGGAGTTGTACACAGGGGCGCCGTAGGGGGGGGGGGGGGGGTTTGGGGGTTAAGGCGATTCAAAAAAAAAAAAAAAAAAATTGAAAAAAAACGGATGGGTGTGGACGCC
>JAODLD010000052.1:2873751-2887830 GCA_026781065.1 Mormyrops boulengeri | reverse complement strand
TCAGTCCTGCTTCTAGGAGCCTGTTATGAACTGTCCTAGCAGTGCACTTCACACCACTTAATGTTTCCCATTCCTTTTGAAGGTCACTGTCATAAGTAGACAGTCATCTCTGGCATTAGAATGTTGCTTCTGCCCTCTACCTGGCTGGCTTTTGCTTATTGTCAGTGTCTTGCTTTACCTTGTACTTGTGCACTGCTGTCTTAGAAACTTTGAGCCTGGAAGCAGAACCAGGATTAAAGTAGGATTTAAAAATGCAGAGTGGTCTCTTAATTTATTTCCAGAGCTGTATGTCTCTGTGTGTCTCATGGAGATCAAGATGGGAAAGACGATTTGAGAAACTCCCCAGAAGTGACGGTAAATATCACTATTCAGTTCTCTCCATTCTCCATATTTGCTTATCTAGTACAGGGTCACCATGAGCCCAAAGCCTGTCTTAGGCGGCACAGCAGGGTCAGTCTGGGTTAATTACACACACAGCGGGCAATTCACATCAACCAGATAGCTGAGAGTAAACCTTTTGGCTGCAAGGGGAAATGCAAGCTTAGATCAGAGTGCAAGATCTGGGGATGAAAGCAGCCCACTTTGGGGCCGTTAGACCACATCTTAACCCACTGAGCCACCCTGGTCTAACGATAATGACACTGCTATACTCCAAATAGTGAATAGCGTTCAAAATAAATAGTGAATAAACATTTATTATGGGCAGCATGGTGGTGCACCGGCTAGCACTCTGTCACCTCACACCTCCAGGACCTGGGTTCACGTCTCCATCATGGCTCCATGGGTGGAGCTTGCATGCTCTGCTTGTGTCATCGTGGGGTTTACTTTGGGTACTCTCATCCCCCCGCCCCACCCCCACCCCCCAGGTCCAAAAACATGTGGAGGTTAATCGGAGTTGCCAAATTGTGCATGTGTGAGTGAATGGTGTGTGAGTGTGCCCTGCAATGGGTTGGTGCCCCATCCTGGGTTGTTCTCTGTCCTGTGTCCATGGGTCCTGGACTCCCTGTGACCCTGAGTAGCCCAAGTGGCTTCAGAAGATGGATGGATGTTTGTTATTTATTAGTGAACCTATTAACAGATGGGTCTCGCTTTCAGAAAGTCACTTGTGATTGTTGAGATGAATGATATCAGATGCACGGATGAATGTGAAGGACCTACACGCAGGGGTTGCTGACTTTAGAGGGGTGGACGTTGATATAGGGCGAGACGGGCTTGTCCACGAAGGAGCCGAAGCCCACCCTGAAGTCGCTGGAATAGTCCCTCATCCTGTGGGACAGCGCGGTGCCCACCGTCTTCAGACTGTTCAGGTTGTCCTGCATGGACGCCGAGACGTCCACCAGGTAGTACATGTCCACAGGGTACAGCTCCAGCTGCTTCACCTCCACCGTCACGCTGACCTCGGCACCTGCGGGGACGTGCATGACCTCAGCTCCCATCACGGACCCCGAGACACACGATGCAGTCACCAACACGCTCGGGTGCTTATGACTACAATCGTTGCAATTATTTCTACAGAAGAAGCAAAAACAGACTAATGTTAAAAGTGCTGCCTAGCAAAAAATGTGGTGCTATAACTACGTATAATTTTTGACATTTTTGTATAGTTTGTGTTCAGTAACCAAGTTAAAGTCCATAGGTGATTGTAGGCCGTATCTAGGGGGCTCTCAGCCACCATATTTTTTGCCTTAGCCTGCCCGAAAAATAAATTTTATAAATCCACTTAGTGTTTTCTCCCATATTCTCGCACACATTTCATATAAATTTTATAGTGGGGAACACCCCCCCCCCCTGCCCCACATTCAGCTAATTTAAACAACAAGAAACCAGGCTAATTTAATCATGGCGGACCCCAGTACTGGTCCTGCCCAATGTGGTGTCCTATCGGCATGTGTCACCGCTGGTGCCCCCTGTCTGAAGCAAAGTGAAATTGGCTGGCAAGTCGGTGCCCCTTCAGAGTTTGGCGCCCTAAACAGCCGCCTATGTTACCTATCGGATTGACCGGCCCAGGTGGACCCTCTTAGGGTCAAATCCTAGAATCGCCCCTTTCAAAGTCTATGCTTGTGTTCTGCTGTGCAATAGATGTGGTTCCGTTTTCAGCCCTAAAAGATTCCTGTATGTTCCTCAAGAGCACGGAGGTAGTAAGCAAGCAAGACTACACCAGGCCACTCCCAGGCTCCCGGAAGAAGGCAGAGAGGCATACCTGGCCGGAGCTGGACAGTGACATCTCGCGGTGCCACCTGGCTGCTGGGAGGCGTGGCGTTCACCTTGAGCGTGACGGTGGCCTGCTCCACAAACTCGACAGCACAGCCATTCTTCTTTAAGTTTGGAAGTGTGTTGCATCGCTGTGCCCTGGGCGCTCCGTCTAAAAAACCCTGAGACAGACCCATTTGAGTCTTGAGCCAGATGCTGCTTTTTAAAGAATGTGAAATTAGTTCAGTACCGAACTGAAAACAACTAAAAAAAAAAAACCTAAACACAGGCCCAGAGTTTTGGCTGAAGGGATTTTCTGAGAGGGAAACAGACAACCACTTAACAACCACAACAACTTTATAAATAGGGCGCTTCAAATATTACAATCACATGTGTGTGCATTTGGAATTAATTGCCGAGGTCAAGAGCGGACCTGTATATGTCACAATCTGGGAAAGTACCTTGTTATGCTATACTGTGTTTTCATTTAGACGATTTCTCTGCATGCTATTCTTGACATACAATGTAGTTGAGCGGTAACCTGCCATTAGCAAAGACCCCTCTGAAACCGCTTGAGCAAACGGTGTTTTCATCTCGCTGTCTTCCCAACACCCAATACCCTTTTCAGAAAGCCCCCTAATTAGACGCGAAGTCCTGCACTTCAGCGTAATTCACATTTTGCAAGCCTTTAAGAATGTGTCCGCGTGCAAGTCCGATTAAAGCAAAATAGGTCATAAAGGCAGAAGGCATATAGGTCATAAAACCAAATTACGCCCTACATAAAAGATATCGGTAAAACTAAAGGACATAAATTTCCCCATACTGGAAATGGACTTTCGTTACCGCGACCCCAGGAATCATAATAATGATCCACGTGATAACAGCAATGCAGAACCGTACCTTCTGGAAGCACCAAGCACACTGAGGTCCACGGCTCAGGCACTCATTACAGGATAATACCCCAGGCAAAGAACAAATGTTTTCATCTGGGAAACAGAGCAGGACATGTTATTAATCAGGGCAGCAGGGAGTCTTTCCGCAAGCGAAGGATGATGAAAAGTCAACAAAAAGGGGAATCCTTGGAAATAACGCTGGAATAATGTACCGGCGAACGGTCTAAACACGAACAGGATTCGCCGGTAAATATCGCCGGGGATTTGTAGCATAATACTTAACATCGTTACACAAAACTGCGAAACTGCAGGACAACAAAGCCCAAAACACCGGCCATGCACTGTAATAAGGATGGAAATGAAATTTACTTATAAAGTTACGATTTTTTATAAATTTTTTTGTAATCTTTTGACCCTATTTGAAGATGCAAATTACGTATCACTCGTGTGTCATTTTTAACCCAAAAATGGCACGCAGGATGTTCGGGACATATGGATTACAATAAGAGTCACATCGGTGCGTAAGATATAATCAAACTTAAAGTAAATATTCACAGCTGCCCTGGATCGCGCAATACGAGCGACGGGCGTCCGAAAATAAAATGTTGCGCTGTTAGACATGTTACGGAAACCGGCTGGGAGGGTAAAAAAAAAAACATCGCAGGCTGAAATGACACGATGTAACTCACCAGAATGAGAGGTTTCTATCACGACACAGGCTAGCACAGCGAGCAGCAGCCGATGCAGAATGAGGTTACAGTATCTGCGCAGCCAGGAAGTCATAGCAGCATCAGGGACAGGAGACGCGGCTCAGCCCGAGAAACTCATGCCAGGGAGTTTCGGATGTCACTGCGGGATCTCCGCGGCAAAGAGGGCGACCTGGCCGGCCACTCTCCCACAAAAGGCAGGCGCGACCGCACGGCACCGCATCGTGACCCGTTTCTGCATTTACCTAAAAGGAAAAAAGAAAGAAAGAAGGAAAAAAGCTAATCCTGTCCCGCTTTCACATTCCCCCAAATCAGATTATCACGGGAATCCGATGAGGTTCGCGTGTTCTCTTTTTTTCTTTTGTCCAAACATAATAACAGTTCGCGTAGAAAAGTGGAGACTAGAAGCGCCACCGTCTCGCTCCCTCCGCTCCCCGCATTTACGCCAAGCCTGCAGGTGTAGTCCGTCATTGTGCGCCGATCGCAGCACGGATACATCTACGAGACAGACATCGGAGCCCCAAACCCGTATTGAACAAATGTGCATGTACACATTGTACCTGGTGTTAGTGATTATTTCTGAGACCGGCTTTTGAATTTGAAAGCGGATTCACGCCCGCTTTTATCCCGCACTACTGAATGAGTCAGCGCCATGGCAACGATGCTGCCCACAGGACTTGGCTGAGTAGGCGGGAAAAAAAATTCAGATTATATTAGTTTGCTACTATCTGGTAATCAGAGCTCTTTTTATTCTTGACTTTGTAATTGGGTGAGCCCCTCGTATGTTTACAGCAAACCTGGGGGAGGTAGTTTACACTTCTTCACAGCAAAGTGTCAGGAGTTACCTCATTCATAGGGAATTCCAGTACATTATAGGTATTCTCTTTGGTTCGCAGTCAGTTTGCAAAGTCGGCGTTCATATCGCCACTTCTGAGATGCATTGGGGAGAAAAAGGGGTTTAAACATGGCCGTTCACTGACTGTGTAGCTAAACTAGTAAATGAGAAATTTCATTCCCTGATGCGTGTGTTTGTAACCTTTCCATCAGATTTAGTTCGGAAACCTGGTGGTATTATATTGCTTCCCATTACATTTACTAAATGATGTCATGTTTAAGTCTAGGGAGTTCTGACCACTTCCTAATAAGTGACTTTACTCTTTTCCAAGTTAGTATTAACACATTTAACTTGGAATAGCATTTGATTTGCATGCCGGTATTCCTAGAAAGAGGAATCTTAAGAAAACGCCCTCCCCTCTAAGAATATGACTCCTCATTCTGATTGGCCGCTTTAAGCCCCACCTACTTTGACATGCACACGCATTGTGGCTGAGGTAGTAAGAAGAATGAAGCATCCTGGTCTTGTAGCGTTTACTTTCTCAGACTGGTTTAGGTCATCAGTTTGGGAGGTGAGCAGAGTCTTGGGGTTTGGGCTGGGGAGGGGTGGTTGCTTTGCTTCTCCCAAGCCCTGACACAAAGAAATCTGAATGGGGGCCTGCACTGGTGGGGGGGGGGACTTAAAATGTGCCTCACAGTCCCTTCGGATGCCTTCGAGCAGACCTGTGGGACACACAATGGGCTAAAGGAACGTAAGGCACTGCGACCCGGGTCATGGGGCCCTTTGACGGCCTGTGTTCACTCCCAAGAATACAGTCAATCAAAGCCAGGCGATGTGGGAATTCCCTACAAAGCTTAACCCTAGCAGAGAATGGGCTGATGTGCAACACAAAGGGAGCATTTTGAAGCCCTGAATCATATAAGTATAGTACAATAGAATCAGAATGTTTCAAAAGTGGAGGATAACAGTTTCGGAATCCCATTGTTTTTAACAGTGCAGTTTAACAGAGGCAAAGATCAGTGAACTAAAAGCATCATTTTTTTAAACTCATTGAAATAAGTACACAGCTGTTCAGCTAATGAACAGCTGCAAAACTTGGCAGTGTGTTTATGGTCACATGTAAGCTAGATGCATAAATTCAGGAGACTTAGAACTGGAATTTCATATTGTTTTTCAACACTCTGTTTATTTAGATGCGGGGTTATAAGATTCTGTTGTGCAACATATGAAATGTTTACACATATTGACACTTGCAATTCGGGAAGAGTAATTACCAACTAATTTCAATTCCGTATGATTTTAAAGCCAACTTATTAATTCCTGGATTCCAGAATTAGAGATATTTACCATAGCATGTGGCATGTTGCAAAATCTGACTTCTGCTAGTCAAAACATTTATTTATCTGCTGTCTGGAGACGGCGATAATACCTCCGGAGAAGCTGAATCAACTCTCCTGTTTGTCTGCTGAGTTTTCATTGTGCACGAATATGGATAATCAGTCTGCTGCACTATATTACACTCCCATCCTGAGCAGGGCGCTTGTGAGAAGTTAAAATGCCTTTTAGTTTTTGAGATCAATTCCGCTAAATCTCCTTTATCACTTCAGGTGGTATTTAAAAATCTACAAAGCACTTAACGTGGCATCATATCTTGTTAGTGTAGGATCGCTCACAGGTCACAGGACTTTTTTGTATCTTTTTTTTTTTTTTTTTTTTAGCAATTTTGTATTTCAGCCATAGCAAGCACATGAGTTAATGTGAAGTGCTTAGTACCTTAGCACAGGAAAATGCACTGCACTCAGTGCAAAAAGTTATTGAGCTTAATTTTTGTGATTTATATGTTAAAACACTTAGTATACAGTCATAGTCTGAGACAGCTGGCAGGGTTTCCGCTGCTTTGTGTATTTTACAGACATTCCTGTACCGTGCGCTTTCTCGTGTGCGATGACCTTTGCACCCTAAGACCGATGTTCGCTCAGAATGCATTCAAGCATCCGCTGCTCTGTAATAGGGTCCGTGCCCCTGCAGTGAGCCCAAGAAAAGATTGATACAAGGTATAAGATTTTATATTATTGAACGATTCACCGCACTATAGAACATCACTCAACAGACAGAGAAAATAGTGATATTAGGAAACTACCCGCAAGTTCAGCTGCAAATTAAAATGCCGCTCTTCAGCCTTCTTATGAAATACGATATCAGAACCAGATTTTCCATTAGATGTAAGTGAATGTCATGCATGAGGGGAAATTACTTTTTGTAACTTTTTCATTAATTATTTATTTTTTTTACTCAGGGCTGGCTTGAAAGGTCAGAGTCCTGTTCTTCTGGAAAAAGAAAATACTGAGTCAAAAAGAGAAAGCTCAAAGAGACCATCTGAGCTTCGTCCTATGGAGATCACACACACTTTTAGTCATTAAATCTTTCCTACAATTCTTCCCCAGGTTTGTACCATTACTAGCATGTTACACACAGGCTAAAATTGGCAAGTTCCCCTTTATAAATGTCATATATTGAACTTGTGATATTGTAAAACCCCCTCAATGTGAAAATCGACAAAAATACAATCAAAACACCTAATTTCTTATCATGTGTTTATTTATATCTAGTTCTAGCTATTGAAGTCTTATTTCCTTCATTGTAACATACAGTTCAGTGCTTTGTGTCCAGGGATGGCTGGACATCCATAGTATTTTGCCTTTCGCTCATATGGAGAATAATACATTGCAGTTGAAATTCACTGTGAGACACAAGGGAACTGAGCTTTTGACGAACAGTGATGAAGCAGCTGAGGCCTCATGGGTTTGGCAGTTTAACTGGTGTTGACACATGAAATCTCAGCTTCTCACCGAAGCCCTCCCACACCGCCTCTTTGACACGGTGATGTATTTGCCCCACTGTGTGAGTAAACACCTGGGGCTAGTATCATGAAGCAGAATTTCTCACTTAGCCGTATACCTTGTTATGTTTAAGGTGCCCCAGTTTAAATGGACTTTATCTTCACTTATATTTTGCTCAGACTACTTTAATCTGACAAGTTATCCGGTTAAGTAAGAAATCTGACTTTGTGATACAGGCCCTAGAGCTCACAGATTCCTCGCAAACCTTTTAAAAAAACGGTCCTCTTTAAAGGGACACCCCAGCTGTAAGCGATTATTCCCGGTTCTACTGACACGAGTCAATGTGACTAAGCTACAAAATCAGTTATCAAATCCATCAGTTCCAGTTCCTCAGACATAAGCACGCGAGACTTAAAAAATGAAAGTAATGCCAGTCTTGCTAACCTAGAAAATTTGTAATCAAAATCGCCATTGGTCATTTCCATGGAGACAAGAGCTGCAAGGTAATGCAGACAATCTACCAAATCATTCATAGGTCATACACACAGCAAATTCTGACACTCTGACAGACATTTTGATCAAAATGTAATTTTGGCCTTAAAAACATGACCTACGTACTTTGTTTGATGGTCCCTGTTTACACACCACCCTATAGAAGATATCAGATTATTATTTTTTATTTTGCAAAATTATGACTATTGCATCTGTAAGAATGTACCAGGGACTTTTCTTAATATGTTTTCTGGGTACCTAAAAGTACCAAAGTCATGGATTTTTGTGTTCGAGTCAGACAAGTGAGTCTCCATAATGATGGTTATGAATTCATCTTCAGTCTGATCCAGACTTAATCTTATGAAGATAATTAATTGAACTGAGTTGAAGTTATCGAATAAAAATAAAGCAGTTTTTGAAACGACCCTTTAGATCATCTTAATAACTGTAGGACATGTGCACTGCATCCTGTCATGTGAGATATTTTTCAAACCCCCTGTCAACGTTATCGTGAGCCTCCTGGATGTTTATCTGTCACTGCTGATGCCCCCTCTTTTCACATTTACTTTTATTTTGACTCCAGTATGTATTTACGACATTTTTGTATAATGCCGCTCTCCCCGCCCACTCCTCACCCCCAAGTCTTACGCAAACATTGTGGTAAAACGTTAGCATGCCTAATCTACAAAATCTGTTATTAACAGATTTCCACTGACACAAGTAAGCATGACTAACTCAATTAACTGGTCAAAGCCAGTTCTGCAGGTACAAGTATGCATGGCTAATCTAGCCTAGCATCACTCAGTAATCTAAAAACCAGATAAATACCCTCAGTTTGGCTAGCTACAACGAGAGTAATATGAAAACCATCAATGACGTGTAATTTAAACATTAAAATGTAACCACTTTATATATACATACACACATATATATGTAGGTGTCTGTTTGTAACATGAGTTTTCAGACATTGATTTTGAAACTGGCCTTTTTATTTTGAATGTGGAGCGTGAGGGGGCAGTGGAGAATAACTGGGGGCTCCGTTTTAAGTTTTCAGCATAGTCTTGTTTGATGTGACTTAGCTGTAGGTTG
Source organism: Mormyrops boulengeri (assembly GCA_026781065.1). NCBI lineage: Eukaryota > Metazoa > Chordata > Actinopteri > Osteoglossiformes > Mormyridae > Mormyrops > Mormyrops boulengeri. The sequence continues at coordinate 2,878,784 of JAODLD010000052.1, read as the reverse complement.
GATGATAAGGTTCCCATTAAATTGCCCTGTAGTCCTGTTTAATTTGACTACTGTAGACCCGCTTCAAAAAAGAATAATATTAGTAGATTGCAAGAGGATGATGCCATTAAGGATTAGATGTATCATAGTGCTTATGATGTAGAGGAAATTTTTTAATTTGTTTTAAAAAATGCATACATTACAAATAGGCAACATTACAGACTCAATTGTAAATGAACACCTGCTTCTTAAAACAAAAAAAGCCTGTAGTTGTTTGTATTAATTTGCATTATGTAATGCCAGTTTATGCCAAAACCATCCTGGTAACGAATATAGAGAACAACAACTTCCTGAATTCCTTGCGCAAAACTCTAACACACTGCATCTGCAGAGCGGATTGACAGAGAGATTTGCCTTCTCGAGCCAGGGCCTTCATTTCAGGAACACTTCCAGATGCGGCTTCCACTTTAATCAACTCAATCCGCAAGAAAATCGTGAAGCGTAACAGAGGATGACACGTCATAAGCAAAGATGGCCACGGGGTCAGGAAGCGCATGAATGGACTTCCAGAAATCTGTGGGGATTTAAGTTGGAACAAATAAATGAAGAAGTTAAATGACAGTGCAAATTTACCACGGGGGAGCGTTCACATGGTAAATCCCTGTGGCGGCGTCATTCGTACAGGAGGGCGGTTAGCCGAAATGATAGCCCTGCACAGCCGTGCTTGTTACGTCACCAGCTCTGCGCCCACAAACCAGCCCTTGTTCTTCACCCCTACATCCCTTCAAAGACAAATCTGCAGCGTTGACCGCTTCACATGTTTGCCTCCTTTGGGTGAACCGTCCCCCGCTTTGTGAGGTATTTACAGCCCCACTCGTGAAAACAGCCAGAACACCAACAATGATATGATACAGCTTTCAGTTTGAAGATGGTCAGTGAGTAATATGACTCCTACTTAGTTTCTTGTATAATATTGCTATTGTGGTTAAATTCTATTAGCCTACTTGTAACAAAATATCCCATTTATATGTAAGTCTTAGCAAGGCTCTTTGGAAGGAATAGAAAGTTGTGTAATAAATTATTTAGAGATAAAATCTCCAAATACTTCCAAATGAATACTACATATTCCCAAAGAACTTCTGCATTAATCTAGTAATGTTTCTAAAGAATGGGGCAAATCTTTAAGCCCTCTGAAAGTCTGGTTTAACTTATTTAACTTTTAACCAAAGACTCTTAAATGAAATAAACTTAAATGATCAGAATTCAGTTAATAATTTAAGAACCGTTCAAAAGATTCATTTGGTAATGGTTCCTCTACTGCAACAGGGACCTAACTGATTTAATGTACCTAAGAAGCAGGAACGTTTCAGTTTCTATTACAAGGACAGAGAGAGAGAGGTTATTCATACAGGTGCATCCCCTGGACCGCAAAAGCTTATCTGATTCACGGGGGGTGTTTTAAGGAGTCAGTGATAGCATAACCATATATGTAGAAGGGATTTACTTCCAGATTTGCATGTGAAGTGGTATGTATGAACTGCCAAGCACTGCCCTCCAATGGTCAGTCAAGCCCTAATCAGCAGGAGATTCACAAGCCTAAAATACTCACTCGTCAAGTAATACCACACACATCGGCAATTATTATGAATGACTTTTCCCTGTGATTGCGGAGTTCTTCAAACTTAAACACGTGGAAAGACCAAAAGTGTTTTCAAATTAAAACAATTTTAGAAATCGGTTATTTTGTGTAGGACAAAGATTGAGTGTGTTGGCTCATTGCCCTTCCAAGCCACAGCTGTCTGTGGGCGTGTGGATCTAGGACGTTCTCTTCGGGTTCCTTAATATTTTTTCGCAAGACAAATTCCAGAAAAGGTTGTATTAACGGAAACGATTTCTATTTTTTTTTTTGCAGAACGATCCTTTATTCTCCTGTATGAGCAGCGAAGCGAGCCTTGATGCAAGTCTCTGATAACTCGATGTTGTATAAGCAAAATCTCTGCGCTCAGATGTTTTTTTGTTTTTTTTTAATTACATTCAAAGAACAGCGTCATGCAGTCCAGCTCTGGAGTTTTAGGGAATTTCCTCGAATAGGGATGCATGAAAACAAAAGCTACCAGAGGACGCCATGAGACTCTCTTGAAAGTCCACAGCTGAAACGCAAAAAAGTTTATCCCATTGATGCTGGTAACTGTTGTCCCAGTGCAGTTACATAATATCCCAAACAATGGGAGCCCTTTATTGGTGGCCTGGTTTCCGTGACATGTTTCATGCCGAAGTCCAGTTTTTGGGAAGGTGAATGAAAGATGCGACATCCGACGCAAATGGATGCTGACGGAAACAGGGCTGTGTGGAAGCATTATTGTTACCGCAACGCTGACGGTGGTGCCAAGTGTAATTTCAAAATTAACATACACACAGGTGAATAAGAGAAAATCCGTACATTGACGCTGCTGCATTAAACCGTGCGTGTTTTTCTTAGACTTTAAGTTTCACTTTCACGATTAAAGCTCATCGTAAATGATTAACGAGTGATGAATGTCATTCAAACCACTACATGTCCTAAAATTGGGTTTAATGATTGATCATGCTTAATTAACCAGAGGGCATAAAATTCGTATGCACAATTATCTTTTCGGGTACAACTGACATCTTGTTTTTAAACAATAATTTTAAACAAACGTCAAACGTTAAATATCACAGTTTTACAATATTAAGTACCAACAAACTCAGCCATTAAAATATTCACTCATTCAGGTGAACACGTAATTATAGCACGGCATGATGGGTAATGTAGTCCTGTGCGCTGTGTTGTATTATCATTCATAACGCAGATTTTAGAATGATAGAACTATTGTTCCCAGAGAGCTAGTTATATAACGCAAGCAAAGCTGGAGTTAGAGCATTCTTCTCTAAGGTGTATAATATAAGAAACCTCTTATTAATTAACACTAAATTAGCAGGTCTGTTATACGTCAACCATATGTGCTTAATTGAATGCGCGTATTAATCGCCTGTTTCATAGAGTTTATGTAGAATCCATATAGACTTTATTGAATAGAATTTTTGAAATCCAGTCTGGGATGGTAAGTTTGATTCCTCTTTGAAATTTTCATGTAAGAATTTGTTTGTTTACTTAAGATGTGTGTTTTTCATCATAATTTGCCAAAATGTTATATTGCCTGAGCTGATGTATGTATGTGTAAAAATGAAAAGCTCCGTATAACTAAATAGCATAAATGTATTATGAAATTTATGAACAGTACACGAACTTCATAAATTATAAAATGGTTTATGAAATATGATGGAGTTTACGACAATGACAAGGCGTAAAACTATGTTCCTTATTTGAGTCCATTGCATTTTTTGCACACTTGCAAAATGTCAAAAATAGATTATATGTATTCTTAAATTTAATTTCACTAATCACTTTTCCACATTAATGCGAACGCTGTTTTGTGTTCTCGACTCGCCCACTCATTCCTACGAAGCCACGTGGAGAAGTAATTTGGGTCACAAATGAGAGAAGTTTTACCAACTGTCTTTCGCGTAATGAATATGTAGCGTCATTGTGTAATGTGAAAAAACATCCAAGTGGAATTTTTACCTGTAACTAATACATATTACTAATAATGTGATATATTATAAGCGTTTTCATCGCCAGCGTTATTTCCCTCAATTTCTTTGGTACCCCGGAGTTTTAATTACCACAGCTGTCCTTAGAGAAATCAATTAATAGCCCTGATTACATTTATATAACCAATACGGGATAGTTGTTAGATTATTTACAGTATAGCGCGATTGTTATTCCATCTGTCATGTATGTTACAAATTTAATTTTTGAATTTAATCAGAGCCTTACTGTCAACTGAACGCAAGGGCCAGACTTCGATAATGTTTCGCCGGGGCCGCTTATGCCGATCTCGGCCCTGCTTGTAGGTACAATGGAAATAAAGGGATAGAAACCGTAATAACTTTTCATCAAACCTGGATCGTGTCACTACATATATTGTAACTGCCTATGTTGGTTCTTAATTGATCAGGCCACTGCTTCATGAATTATGAGCCTCAGTATTCTTACCTTGGCATTTCTGAAATCATTTGACCACGAGTATAATACTGCAGTGCTACATTATCATCTACATCATTGGCAACAATTCATTGGTTACTAGTGAGCAGTTACAGGAGGTAACTAAAATTTTTAAATCAGCTGTAGTTTTTTTTGCTCATTATCCACAAATAAATCAAAGTTGAGGTGTCAGGACACTCGTAATGTACACACTCATCTCCTAACAACTACCCTGTAGTTTGCTTTCTTGCAGCTGATTGCTGCATCTAGATTATAATTTCTAAACAGTCTAAATCTAATCTCATTATTTAGGAGATTAGTTGGAGGAAAACTAGTCTAAGAACCGTAACATAAGAAGTCGTCTTATGTGCTTTGTTTTTCTAAATTTCAGATTTTTCTGTAAACAACAAGGCTAAAGAAAGAGGGTCACTCTTTGGTGTTTAGTCTTAGCATTTGCAATACTGTACCTGCTGATCTTTCCTGATGATTAAGCGCGTAGGTTATAGACCTCCTTATCAGCTATTGCACTCAGCTGATGAACATCGATGGTAAACCTATGAAAATTTCTTTTGCACCAGTAAGTGGTCAGTGAAGTTGTTACATCAATATAGTTCACAACCTCCTTATTTTGTAAATAAAATGTATATATGAAAAAAAGAGAGAGGGGAGGGTTAGGGTTCTGGTCAGGTCATTTATCAGACCTGCTTATTGAGGTAGTACTTCATATTCAGCAGATATATTTTATATTAGTCTATTTGTAACACCTTAAAAAAGACATCACTTTACTTTCTGTTCATGAATGTGCCCAGAGGAAAATGTATAAATTGGTGTGTAGTGAAAATACCCCGGTCGTCCCACAATGAATCAATTTTATCTCATGGGATGTTCTTGTTCCTATTTTAACATATTATTAATCATTGGAGTTATACCATGACAAACCTCTGCAACAACACACACACACACACACACACACACACACACACACACA
>JAODLD010000052.1:2840891-2873651 GCA_026781065.1 Mormyrops boulengeri | reverse complement strand
ACACACACACACACACACACACACACACACACACACACAATCAATGTAGAGTCACCATTTCACCTATTTCGTATCGTGGGAGGAAACTTGAAAATCCATATAAACATTTGATAAATTGGCAAAGTGGGTAAATTTTTTTTTTTTTAAAAATATCAATAACGAAAGGTTTTAATACCCCTGCCCACCCCTGACCAATGTAAGCAGCTGATCAATAGACTGATGGATGAATGGATTATCAACATAAAGGTCAGATTAACTCTTCTACATTTCTACAAACAAAAGCTACTGACATGAGTGCATGTCCGAAAGGAACAACACCGTAAAACATAAACAATGACATGATACAGTTATGTATTTAAAAAACAAGTAACACACTTAAAAACTTAAAAGCTGAGAATAAAAATTTATGTCTAAAAACATCCAGGCAACAAATAAACAATTCCAAAAATAAAATGACTTCGGTGTCCTTGTTAAACATTAAAGTGAACGATTTAACCAAAAACAAGGAGTGTTAGCTGAAAACACGGCATGTACAGTATGGGAACACATTATTGTATGTACACATTTACTCGCCTTTGTATGTCTTAATGTTAAAGTATTGTGATTAAATGTTGCTGCTAAACATGAAATGCATCGTTTGAAATGTGCCTTGTCTGCTTTCGTTTGCATGCCTGGTACTTGTTTCACACGCAGGTGTACTCAGCAGTGATGGCATTCCAGTCCACAGGGACAAAAGCACCGTAATAAATGGCTTGTTTGTTTGAAGGAGAGCAGACCTTGTTATTGGGCTGCTCTGAGTGGAAAGAGCCCCTAAAAATGGCACTTTCTCAATCCCGTGGGAGGACAGCAGTACACCAATCTGATGTGGTTTCTCTTTGCAAGCGACCATTGTTCCGTGATGATTCAATCTGCACGGGGGTCCTCTTTGCAGTACTGTACTCTTAAGATATGACTTAAGTGCCCTTTAAATTTTTTCATTTGACTCACCTGTAGGTTTTTGCGTGGGTGTGATTTCCACAGGCCAGGCTTATTTACTACTTATTCTGCCTCAATTCTTAGTAGTAGGGCATCGATACTGATGCTGATGCAACCAGAGCTTGAATGCCTGACGTTATTATTTGTGTAATCTATGCGTGCAGTGGTTTGCCGTTTCTGTTCTCAGGACCAGGTTGTTGTATCTGGCACAACTGGGTAACTATTGGCAAAGGCTGCTTGGGTATATTCCCCCCCTCCCACATTTTCTGTTGTGGAACATTATTGACTAAAGATGAAAGTAGGTTACAGAGCTCCAGAGAACACAGTGGCCTATTCAGCAGGACGTCTTAGCTCTTTATGTGAAGAAACATATCAAATTCTTCCTGTATAATAACACGTTTTGTAAATATTTCTATTAATGCATCATATTCTGTGGGTCATGCCATCCCATCACTGTCTGTACTGTCTAAGTGGCTTTAGTAGATGAAGCACAAGGTTGGAGAAGAAAGCCGGACAAGCATTTCAGTCAATGCAGACATTACTAGTTTCAACCCAGTTTGCCGGTCAAATCATGGCTTCTTTTCAGCTACGTCTGATAGGCTCCTCACAGCTGTGTTTGATGCTCGATGCTTGTTTCTAGGTCTGACGGGGATGGCGACCAGAAGTCTTGCCCGGAGCAGATCCGAGGGATCCCTGATTGACGTCGAGGAGGCCAGGTCTCGCAGAAGAAATAACGTCAGCACTGGTGCTTATTCATATGGATCCATCCATTTATATATTATTTAGCAGATGCTTTTGTTCAAAGGAACATACAAGTGAGGATCAGATAGTCCATGGAGCAGCTGAGGTTCAGATTCTTACTCAAGAGCCAAAAGGTGAAACCACTCTGCCCGACACTGACACAGACAGCACAGCCACACACTTGCCCATAAATAGGACTCAACTGGGATTTGATCCCTCGACCTCTCACACAAAACAAGAATTATACCAACAACACAGACCAACAAGCCCTATCACATCAGCCAGTCTTTGTCCATGGCCTACAAAGCAGGGAGTTGCCCAGACAGGATGCCAGCCCATCACAGGGCACACCCACCCAATCAAACATGGTGGGCAACTTAGAGACATCGATCCACCAAACTACATGTTTGTTAATTGAATAGAACACCTTTGAGAAACCCACAGAAACAAAGTGAGAATCTGCAAACTTCACATGGGTCAGGATCTGAAGCCAGACCTGTTTATTATATTTAGTGAGAAATCCCATTTGATGTATATGCAACTCATTATTATTTTTTTAATAGAAAAATATCTAGATTTAGCTAACTAAATTAATTTGCCAGCCTATATGTAGGGTGTCGTGCCAGTGTGTCTGTGGTCTTCAATTTAGATAAACTGTCAGATAAGTTTTCTTTCCATCTCTTTGATGCTTAAAAATGATACTTCCTCTGCTCGCCCATGCATCATGAAAAGGTGTATATCTGAACCAACCACAGGCACATTGACACTTTCCCTTTACAGAATGCAGAAATCTTACCGTTCCGAATGGGTCAGCAGAATGCGTTTTAATGGGACACTGATTTACACCTGTATCACCAGCCTATGTAATTTACAGTCCAATTAATTTATTCAATAAAGCAATTAAGATCTGAGGTTTAGAAACATCCAGGAGATCCTATGGTCTATTAGAGTCTCTTATGGTAGATTTTATTGTAGAGCTTCCTGCATTCACTGCAATGTTGGGTAAAATATCCATTTTTATTTCACAGGGATTTATAGTCCAACTCACGTGGCAAATCAATCTGATTGGCCAACACTACGCAATGACATCCGGCGGACAAACTCCCAATCAACAAACCCATTCTGGAGGGAGGTGTCTTGTTTGAACCCGTTTTTGAATGATATGAGGCATGCTGGTGTACAGGGAGGCAGTCCGCCAGCCATCTTGCCCACTCTGAAAGAAGACTTCTTTGCTGCATCCCGTGATGACGATGACGATATCTTCAGAACATCTTCGGATGACACCAATCTCGGCTTTCGTTGGGGTTCCATGTTGGGGATTGCGAAGGGACCTGGGTCGTGGAGCAAGTCCTTTGACATACCGGATACCCTTCCAAGGAAGGAGTACCACAAGGAGAAGGCAAGTCCGAGCAACTCCTGCAGTCGGTTCTTTAATCTGGATTTTGAATGGCTGAAGAACGACATGGAGGCCTACAAAATGGCATGGCTGAACCACAGACAGTTGACAAGGTCATGTTTGGATCTCGGCACGATGAGGCAAAGCCCCGGCTGGGCCCAGACTCAAGCCGCTGACACTCAGATCATCTGCAGGTTCAGCCATGCTGGTGGATCCGTGTATCTGCCTGAATCTGACATCAGTGCCCACATCCCGGATAGTCATGTCAGTCCCGGCGAGCTTCAGGACATTGCTCTGAAAGCCATTTTTGATCCACCACCAGGACTTAACGGTGACCTCTCAACCACTGTAACTCCTTTCCTGGAGGTGAGCCTCAGTAACGTTGGTGCCAAGGGAGGCATTTCACTGGAGATGAAGGTAGCCGGTGAGGTCAAGTGTGACCCCATCAGTCAGGTCATGGCGGAGTTTGTGTGCTTGGTCAGCACCCACAGAGAAGGCCCTTTTCAGAAGATAAGAAGCTTCTACTTGTACAGGAACACCTTATGGGTCAAACTTATTGAATTGAAGCCGCGAATGTATCTGATTGCAGCCATACAGGCTGCTGCGGTTCAGCCTCCAGCTACATCTGTGTGGGACTTTATTGAGAGGACCCTCACTGTTGGAATTTATGGACCAAAGCACATACACCCATCCTTCAAGATGGTCTGTGTGGTTTTCTGCCAGTGTCAAACTCCCCTGAAGTTTCCATTTTACAACATCAAGCAGAGCAATGCAAGCATGCCACCTCTAGTGTTACAGCTCTGGGGAAAGCACCAGTTCAACCCAAAGGGTCTAAAGGATCTGCTGATCATACCGGCAGTCATGAACTCGAGGTTTGAGGTGGTATCAACGGAGAGGGTCAAGAGAGTGAACCAGACTCATTTGAGTTTGGACAAAGTGGTTCGCTTCCCGATCTCAGTATCCAAGTCTGGCTCTGGACAGATGGTGCCCTTCAAGGTGACCATCTATGTGAAAGATCCGGTTGGCGTCCCATTGGCTGAATTCCATGTGACATCACCAAAGGCTGCCCTCCAAAACTGGGGGAAGCACCAGGAGAGCATAAAGCCTCCCATTATCCTGGAGGAAGCCACGCTGCAGCTCTGTGCATTCCGGAATGCGCCGGTGACGCTGCCACACTATGGTGTGGCCCTCAAGTCGGTCATCCGGCAGCCACGGGTGGAGTACCTGCTAGACTACTTCAAGGGCGACACCATGGCTATCCTCTGTGGCAAGACAGTGAGGTCGGCGGGCCAGCTGAAGGTGAAGGAGTGGTACATAGGCCTCCTCCGTGGGCGGGTTGGCCTGGTACACTGCAAGAATGTCAAAGTCATCACCAGGGAACAGGTGATCGACTTCTCCGGGGCAGAGGTCACCACCCAAGTGCTTCTGGACAATGTGGCTGCACCGTTCCAGAAGCTGACTTACATGTACTCAGCTGTGCAGTCACTGGTTATGGAGTGCGCATCCAGCTGGAGGGCCTTAGGCATAGCCCTGGGATACTCAAGCCGAACCCTGGAAGATATGGTCCAGGGGCGTGGGGCCAAATCTGAGTTGGAAAGGATGACCTGTGTCCTGGAGAGGCTGAAGGAGGACTGCCATGAAGAAACGATTGGAAAGAAGTTTCTTCATGAGCTGGCTGTTGTAAGGGCAGAACTGTTCCTATTTTCAGATTCTCTGTTACGTGTCCGAGACGAATGGTGACAAACAAAAGGGAACAAGAGGCAAGCACTCTTGTGTGTATATCTGCGGGTGTGAAACATCTGTTTGCTTCTCCCAGGGCCTTCTGAAAGTAGGCTGCTATGGTGTGGTGTCCCGTCTCGCCCATAACACGGTGATACTGTCGACAGCGGTGCAGCTGGGAGGGAGATGGAGGGAGCTTGCGGCACGTTTGACCAAGCTGTCCGGCACTCATCTCTCTGTTTACGAGACCCCCCACTGGAGCAAGAGAAGAGAAGTCGGCTGTCAGGTGTGCTTGCTCACGGCACATTTGTGCACCTCAACATAGCTGACGTGTTGAGCTTAAACAGAGAAGAAATAGGCTTGTACTACACAAAGGCTGTCTACTTGTCTGTACTGGAGGGTACAGTACAGCAGGGTTGGGCATGGGAAATGAAAACCGTGACACTATACTGCAGACTTATGCTAAAGTGCTAACCCATACATTTTTAACACAATTCTCTTGACATGCCATGTTTTCTTTCCTTTCACTTATGTTAAATCTTACAGACTAAATTTTGAAACATGGTCTAGAGCAGGGGTCACCAACATGGTATGGTGCCCGCGGGCATCAGGGTGCCCCCAAAGACCACGAGTCGCCCGCGGGCCTGTTCTAAAAATAGCACAACTCTCCAGTGAGCAGCATCTAAAATTTTATTTTATCCTGTTGCTATTCTTCTTTAATCACATTTGCATTTATATAGATTTGAAAATGACAATATCTTTAAAAAAGCATTTAAAACATGTTTATTATACACAAACTTTAGATAAGTTTAGGAGGGCGTTTTAAACTGGTAGCCCTTCCTATGGCTCAGTACCCGTGAAGTAGCTCTCAGTTTCAAAAAGGTCGCTGACCCCTGGTCTAGAGATTAGTGCCGTTCTTCTTTCAGAAGGACGCGTCTTTCACACAGTGTACAGGGATAGAAAGCGGAGTGGTGGTAGACTTTTAATTACTGCCTGCTCTGCTTCAGCCTAAGCTGAAGATGCTGGGGACAGTAACAGATATAGCTTGTGCTGGCAATAAAGACGGGCATTAAAGCGAGATCGCACTAGGCTGCTGTGCAAGCGGATCACTGAGACTTTGCTGTGTCAGAGCACCGTGGCGACGAGTAACGGTCCCTCTGCCAGGCTGCCATAAAATTTGGTTTTTCACTCGGTAGGGAAAATGCTGCGGGGGTTGAACAGTATCCACAATTTTAGTGTTAAAATCTAGCAGGTCGGACTAAAAATACTGTACGTAATTTAATAAGATTCTCCAGAAGGTCAGGAGCACATTTGAATCATATTTAATAGTCCATTTTTAGACATTTATTTTTAAATTTTATTTTTCATGCCCTTATCCAGGTACTTATCCCAGACAGCACAGGGCAGGAACATCCTGTACTCGGTATCTTTTAATTAGTTTTTTTTTATTTGTAAAACTGGGATAAAATTATCAACGATATAAAGACACAGATGAGTCTCAAAATAGATATGTGATACAAAGAGACTTTTTAATATACACATTTGAAATAAGATTCAAAGAATCCACCCCAGACATTTGAGTAGCAAGTCTAATACTTAAATGATTTCTTAGTATAGTAGATGTATTCAATTTTCACATAGATTTCTCCCCACACAAGGCAGGCAGATATTTACAGAGCCTATGTGATACTTTTAATGGTGGGGTATGCTCTAGTAATTGAACTCTCGACTCGCTGGTTAAAAAGTCAAGGCTTTATCCACAATACCACCAAACATCCTGGATCCAGGCCTCCTCCTACACATCGCCCGTTCCCCTCGGCGACACAGTGACTGCGTATCACGTGTAGTTTAGCTGCTGTTGAAGGCTAGCCCACCAGTGCCAAAACCAACAGCCTTGTGGAAATTAAGGAACAACACGAGAGGCCCCCGCAGGAAGTGCTGTCCTTTTTAATTTGCGGTGTGATCGGCTGCAAGAAGCGTTAAGCGAAACAGCACTAAGGAGCACATCAGCTCCACTGGCTGATCCCAGGTCAGCACGCGGCAGAAAGGGACCTTTCAGCGACTCTCTCTCTCTCTTGCCCGCAGCTCCAGCCCGAGGGATGGAAGCCAGTGTAATGTGAGCAGAATTTAAATGCAATGCTCCAATTGCATGGCAGTGGGACGCGAGGCCTTTTGTCTGGCCGCATCAAGTACTCGACATGTGCTTTTACAAAGCCCCGCGTGTTCCCGCTGTTTTTTTTAAAACTCTTCTCTTGTCGCGGTTCTGTTGGCTCATTCGTCTTTCGGCTGACACCACATCTACTCAGAAAGCTTTTGAAACTGAGTCAGCTCAGGATGGGTGGTCGCCAAATAGTTATATGAGCAATTGGGGTGATTTAGTTTCATTGAATCAAACAAAGGGTTCATTCAAACCTACCAAAACTGCATGGTAATTGTAGAGGCACTCTATTATGGAGGAAGTATAGGTGATGTCATTGACTGGGTGTAACGGCAGTCACTCTCGCCAGGCTCTTGTCGTTCTTATTTTGTCAACCTTCACGCTTCTGAGGTCGATGACACGTCAGCCGTTGGTAATCTCCCAGCTTCTTGTCTATGGTCCTCCTCTTCCTCGTAACCCAGGCGACGTGGAAGCCCGCCTACGACTTCCTGTACCCGTGGGGCCGATGCCAAGGTGACCGCCAGAGGGAGAAGATCCAGGACTTGCAGCTGGCCTTGGACAGGATGAGGAGCCCCATCACGCGTGAGTGGAGGGAGGTCACTGGCGCCCTCATCTGCATCAGCTGCGTAGGCCTACTTCACGCCTCAGCTTTCTCCGAGACGTCCGTCCTGTAGAGCGAGCGCGGGCCCTGGGCTTCTCCTGTGGGTCTGCCCACTCCGCGCCGAAGCCAGCACAAACGGAGTACCTTCACGCGCCCGATGAGCCATATCTGCTCCTTCCTGCTAAGCATAAAAATATTGTGTAGCGTAGCGCTATGCCTGTTTTTTGCTAAATGTGTTGAGCGACATGGTTGGTTGGATGTTCTGCCCGGTGATGATTGCAGAGTGTAAGGACGCTCCTTCAGGATGACCTCACCCACCCCATGAACTATCCCGACAAATGCAAACACTCTGTTAGCCTGTATCTACAGTCCTATTCAGATGTATAGTCATATACTTCATCATATTTGAAAGAGACCCTACATAAAGTCCAACCCTTCCTCCTATTCTATGTTGCTTTGGATGAAAGTCTTGCATAAATTTAAATAAATTGAAAATATAATTGGTTATGTAGTTGCTTGTACAATATGTGTTACATAATAATATATATTACAAATTTACACAATATTGTCAGTAGGCAATGAAAAACATGAATCTTCAAAATTTCAGGAGCGTGAAAAACGTAGTAAGTACTCTAACTACTTTACAAAATATGCAATTAATAATGATCATCGAGTAATCCAACCATAAGACTATCATTAATACAAATGTTAACTATCCATCTTTTGTCCCCACGTGTCCTATTCTGGGTTGGGGGGGGCGGGGGGTGTCTACAGCCTGTCCCCTAGGCAGGGAACAACCTGTACAAACGTACATAGATGACTTCATAAAACATTTTCTCATCGGCCAATTAGATGTCAGGCACAGTCAGTAGACAGATGAGAATGGGTGTGTTCCGTCTATAGTAAAAAGTCACAATCGACACAATCGCAGCTCTCACTGGAAGGTGACGATATGCATGTTTCCCAAAGCATCAGAATGTGTTTATGCGCCCACAGACTGTCATTATAAGTCATCAGAGGTGACCCTAGAAAGTGAGTGACTACTTAGAGGTCTGGAGATTTATACAAAGCACTTTGTGTGAAAAATTGTTTCTTCAGCACAACCGAAAGTGTTCTGGAGGGTGTGTGATATTTTTATTGCTCGGCGGAGTTGAGCGTGTTGATAACAAATCGTAGTGTTTTGGACTTCAGATATCCACCATGCCTGAGGATGTTATTCCAGGCCAAGACAGTAAGGGCTCCTGTAGGAATAACAGTCATGGTTTTCTGTACAAGTGGAATTAAAGAACATGGAAGTTCTTGTTGTTTAAATCTGACATTTCTGTGCCTTAAGCTGTTTTATAAATGCGGTACGCGGCTTCTCTGGAAAATATATCTGTGCAATTAAGAGGAAGACAGTGTTACCAAAAAACTGAGCTAGTGGTTAAAACTGCGCCGTTCGGATTCGTCATCATTGAATGCAGCTGACCATGCGAATGCACCCGCGGTGAATGTGGTCGCATTGTCTGTGGTGCTAAGCCCACAGCAGAGAAGCTCCCCCCAGGCACAGCTGTATATTCTCACTAATAGCTGTCAGAGTGATGAAAAGGAGAGAAGTAAGGTTTATCCCAGGTTTTTACATAGCGCCGAGGGTCACTGGGAAATTTATACCAATGCTTGGGTGGCTGGCAAGAGGGAGGTCTCTCAGAAAATAGTGCAGCATTATTGTGTCATCATACCCCCCACCCCAGCCTTAGGGGCTCCAAAATGACTCTCCCAGCGGTCTCTGCCATGAGGTCTGAGCAAAAGCGTTACTCTGCCCTGACTCGTGAGTTATTGTGATGAACACTGTGGTGCTCACACTCAGGAATGGCGGACGTTTTCAAAGGGGCATCAGCGAATTTGGAGAGATCACCTCAAATGCCTTGGTGACTCCCTTTCCATCACGAAAAGACTCGGAGGGGCCGGATTCTTGCGAAACTGTGAACATGGCGGTTTCTTGCCTGGCATTTATTAATTGTTAATGAGTCACTTGTTAGCTTGGCAGGGGAAGGGACTGACACAGCAGATACTATTAAAGATACTTGATAATAAGGCAGCGGTGACCAGGAGGCTAATGACTGAATGAAGACAATTACCAGGGCGCTTGTATTAATTGCTGTGGTGACTTTAACTCCATCCTCAAGGATAAGCATGCATAATTCAAGCAGAATCTCACAAAAACATACCAGGGCTGGACAAAATAACGGGTATTCCGCATGACAGTGGATAAGTAAGAATGTAGCTACTGAGGTAATGTCATGATAGGCTGAATGCCAATGAGCAGAATGTGTTGTATATAAATGTTGTATATATCTTACAGGCTCTTGGGAGTTTTACTTACGCAAAAATATTCTGAGGGCAGAATGAACAATGACTGGTTCAGATAGATAACCAGATAGATAATCAGATTGTAGAGGAGGTGGGTCCAAGCAACTATAGAAGGTGAGACTAAGACATCTAATTGGTTGGTCCCACCTCCTTCTGCCCTAAGATCATTCTTATATAAGTGAAAAACCCATGAGTGTCTGATGAAGAAATTGAATTGTCCAAGCAAGTAAGTGATTTCCAAAGAGGCCAAAGAGATGGTGCCTCAAACAGCAGGTGCATTGGTCACAAAAACTGCAGAATCATTGTGTGAGATATGGGGAACTCAATAAGTAACAGCCAAACATGGAGAACCTTTGCTGGCACGGTGGTCGCAAGTCAGAGCTCTCCAGAAGGGACTGAGGGACACATAACAAGATAGTTACCGAACACCTCAAAAGTTACAGCCTCAGAGCTGAATCAGCACCTCTGTGAATCAGTGTCAACAAAAACTGCTCAAGCTGAGCTTCACAATGCTTGGAATTTATAGGAGGGCTGCTGCTGGTGGACATTGTCTTCAAGGCCAATACAGATGCATAACCTGGTGTTAAAACTGGATCGCTGAGCAATGGAAAAATCTTATTATGGTCCGGATGAGTCAACTTTCAGTGTACTTTCTACCGACCAATGGGCTTAGCTTTAGAAACACCCCAGAGTGTCTGTTGGCATGGGTGGCCATCTCAGAGGTGTCATCAGATCCAGCAAACGCTCGGTGCCGTTTAAGGGTCAGGGAATATTAAGCTGTTGTGCTGGATCTGGTGCGCCCTATGGTACCAACACCATTACGTTAATGTCATTACCTCACGACATTCCCAGATGGCTTTGTCCCCACATATGCCACTAAACACATTAAAGAGTGGTTTCCTGAACACCGTAATGAAGTCAGGGACCCTATATAGTCTCCCCAGTCACCAGATCTAAACATCCATTTATGGGAATCTCTGAAGTAGAGTATGAATTTGTTTTCCACCTGCTTCAAACCAGAGGCCTTTTGCTGCTTGAAGAGTGGTCCAATATCTCAACATGCAGCACAAGACTGAAGTTGTTCCGAGATCAAATGGTGGTTGCACTGCATATCTGGCCCTTGATTTTAATGACTCAGAAATTGTTTACATTTTTCTGTTACCACTGAATGTTCTGTCATGAAATGGAAGGCTGTTATTGATAGGCCTAACAGGGAAACTTACTGACTGACGTAAACAGCCTAAGGGGTCGGGACGAAAGGTCACTCCGCACAAAGTGAGTGTCCGCAATTAAATCGCGAAGGCGGAGAGAATATTGGCGAGGGATCGATGGACGCCGCTCGATAAAGATGCCTGGAGTCTCCGAGACACCGGCGGGGGAGATGGCGACATTAAACTGGAGGGGGGGGGAAGGGTCAGCTGTTCTAAATTAGCGGCCACTGTTGCTAACAGGCCGTTGGGGTCTTGTGGATGACATGCCAATTATTTCCATAAGCAGAACCACAGTGAGGTATGGAGGCGAAGCTGGGCAGAGAGGTGACCTCACACGTGCCCCCCAGACTGGCGTCTGGCTGCATAATGACTCAGACCCCCCCTCCCTACCCCCCGCCCTGGCTCCCGGACCTCACCCTGGGACCGGATGCTAACCCAGTCCCGTTGTTTAATTATTCAGCAGCATTTTCTGTCCAGACCTCACTGGAGCAATGCCGTGGAAACCGGTGCTGAGATACAGCCTTCCTGAGAGCCTCCATAACAAAGGTCTGCCTCTAAACTAGCTAAACGAACATGACTGATACAGCCTAATAGCAGCTCCGGGAAACGCGACGTAAGCGGAATGACAAATCCGTGGTTAACCATTAATAGAACTCCAAGCCAAACTTATCCCTGTGTCCAGCAGTTTGGTAAAAGCAGCCCACTAATCGTTATTGTTTTACTCCCCGCTCCCCTGAGGTGAGAGCGCTCCCTGGACTGGAATGCACTCCGTGGTGATAATTAGCACCCCATTGCCCAGAAGATGAAGGATTTGTGACTGCTGGCCTGGCAACCATGCTGGGATAACTGAGGAAAGGCGTGGGAGAAACAGACTAGTGTTAGGGAGACCACTGGCATGACTCTAAAAATGAGGACACCTGTGTGCAAAAAGCAGAACTAAGGCTCCTAACTAGTCATGATGGCATAAAAAAACAAATGGCAGATTATCGGCTTTAGTAGTATGTGTGTGTGTTCCATGTTCTTTGTGTGATTGGGGGAGGGGAAGAGTAGCGCTAGTAGGAGGTGAATAGGTTTAGCATGTAGAGGGCTTAGCATATATTGGGCTTAGCATGTAGTGGGCTTAGGACATAAAAAGCTTAGCGTGTAGTGGGCTTACCAGATGACAGGTTTAGCAGGTAGTCGGCTTCGCGTGTAGCGGGT
Source organism: Mormyrops boulengeri (assembly GCA_026781065.1). Classification (NCBI taxonomy): domain Eukaryota; kingdom Metazoa; phylum Chordata; class Actinopteri; order Osteoglossiformes; family Mormyridae; genus Mormyrops; species Mormyrops boulengeri. The sequence goes on along the minus strand of JAODLD010000052.1, from coordinate 2,861,301 downwards.
TTAACATGTGGTGGCCTTAGCAGGTAGCGTGCTTAGCACATAGCAGGTTTAGCATGTATTTAGCACAAAATAGGGTCAGCATGTAGCGGGTTTAGCACATAGTGGGTTTACCATGTAGTGTAGCGGGCTTAGCAAATAACGTTTTTAGTATGTAGCGGGCTTAGCAGATAACGGTTTTAGCATGTAGCGGGCTTAGCAAATAACGTTTTTAGCATGTAGTGGGCTTAGCAGATAACGGTTTTAGCATGTAGCGGGCTTAGCAGATAACGGTTTTAGCATGTAGCGGGCTTGCAACATAGTGGGTTCAATATGTAGTGGGGTTTCTAGGGCAGTGATTCAGCAGGACTCCGTGGGGCTAGGAAAGAATATTAAGCGAGCCGCAGCCAATGCAGTGGGAGCAATGTCACTCACAGGCTGATTTGTTAGTGACCAGAAATACGGACCGTGCACAACCCTCCGCCATGAAGCTTCATTTGTCTGCCTGCGTGGGCCTGAGTAGAAGAGGAGCTGATGGCCCCTTCACTGGTCCGAGGGTGGAGGTGGAATCGGAATCTAGTGGTTCAGCAGCCAGGATCAGCCTGACACTAATAGAGGCCCCATTTCTGCCCTCCACCCCCACCTCACCCCAGTCACCCCGGCTGAGGCTTGACAAGGCGCCCCTGGACAGAGATGTCTGCAGGGGGGTCGCCAGAGAGCGACCAAGGAACCGGGGACAAATGAACCAGTGTGGTGGAGAATGTCAAAGCCACTTCCGATGACTGCGGTTGCGGCAAGTTTACATTATACACACGGAGAAAGGGCTCCTGTCTCTTTAGACATATATAAGGCTAGTTTGTCGGTTATCAATGTGGGGCTGAATATAGCAGATCCCAATAAAAAAGGTCAAAATCCTCACGATGGGTGGGGACCCCAGCGGCAGACCCCCATTCTATCCCGAAAGCTTGTGTAACTTTAATAAGAATGACCAGGGACACCAGCGATCCTGATCTGTAACAGCACCCCCCCCCCCCACCACCATTGTTCCCTTCCAGGTCCTGTCAGTGGCTGCTGAGGTCAGATCGATGGGGGGTGAGTGTGATCTAAGATTGTAGAAGGCCTGGGAAAAGCACCTGCATTGGGAGGAAGGGAAACGGGAATGATATGACAGAGGCAGAAATAGCCTTAACGTTGGCTGGGACTGCCAGGTCTGTGCGGTGAGTCACACGCTGCCGTGTCTGTCACCAGCCAGGATATTTTTTTAATGCTGCACGGGAGCTAAAGGGAACGGCGGCTTTGCACCCATGCCAGACGGGAGGGCTTATCGCATCCCTGCCCCATTCGTAGCTGCGGGGTCACAAATCCGACGGCAGGTTCATTGAATTAATGGCATAAACACACCGCAATGTGGAAGCAAGAGACAACAAATGGCGGAATGGCGGGAATGGGAGGGAGAACCAGGGAACCTGGAAGTACCAATGGGATGGGGGGTGCGAAACAAACACAATCGTGTGCAAGAGCCACAGTCCAGATACTTCCTTCTCTGAGCGTGGCACACGCGATCAGTTATAGCTCAGATATCGATGTGCCAGCATGAATTGGTCACGTGACGGTTCACATCAGGCCATGGTGATTGGCCCAAGCTTTCTGCACTTCTGCACAATCTTGTTACCCTACAGGCAAAAAAAAGCATGATAATCTCTCCCGTATCGCTAATATAAAGGGAGGGAATGTACCAGGCAGGCATGCCAAGACCGGACATTGTGGCGGGGTGTCCGATGACCTAATCTGCAACTGAGAGCTGCAGAGAATCTAGAAGTTTGCATGAAGCACGACTGATAAACTCATTTAATGTGGCTGACAGAGATTTAAATAAAGAAACAGAACGTGATCTTTTGCTACGTGTCGCGTTAACTTGGCTTAAATAAACAGAAGTAAAAACATGCGTGAAATAGGTCAGGATACAGCAGATAGGCAACGTGGTCCCAGCAGCTGTGTTTACGTCACTCAAATCACACAACTGTGTGGGCCCCCGAGGTTTGGGGCCCCCTCCTGACCACAAGCAGTCACTACACTAAATATTACATAAAGACATTGCTTATGTAGGAACTAGCTAAACATCTAGCTAGTTACGATGTTCTGACTCACTAGCTGACAATAATGATTTATGCAACCAGGAAACGATCACATCCCAGCTGCACCACAAAAAGAAGGGAAGTCTGCAAGAGAAAACTTGCTTAAACTGACCAGTTTCTTCACCACAAACAATGAAAATGCCTGATGAGGATGCAGCAAACTTTACATACACAGATGACACGGGTAGGGGGGAGGGAGGGCGAAATTACTTTTTGAATGGGGCCCCAGAAATAACAAACCCGTCACTGCATGTTTGCCTGCAGGGCAGAGAAACAAGGCAACCACGCGGGGATTGGCTGGCGATGACCTGTCATGGGATCGGAGAGTCTGGAGGGAGGTGCCCCCCATTCAGACCCATGTTCTCACCACTCCAAACCCCCCATCGGCCGACTTTTCAGCCCAAACAGCATGTCTCACACAGGGCAGCTTCTCTGAGATGACAAGCATTATAATTCCCATGATTACCTTTCAAAACTTTGACCTTACGTCCAGAATAAATACATTCACAAATCCATTGTTCTTTTGGTGCGATGGCAGGTGTGAGACGTAAACTTTACCCTGTAGGAGAACTTTGGTGATGTCACTGCTGTCTGGGATGAGAAAACCTTTTGACGTGAAGTAGCATCGGAGAGTCACCACTCTTCTCAAGAAGGAGAAACAAAAGCAGAATCCTTGGTGACGAGACTCACGGTCAAAACATTTACTCACCACCAAAATCACAACAAAGAAAAGAACATCCCGGATCCGCAGTTTCATATAAAACCTCAGACAACTGAGAATCTAAGACAGTATAAATTAGACATGGAAGAATATCGCGCGACTTGACTCACGATTGTACAACCACGTGTTGTTTTGGAATTTGATCCGAACTGTGTGTGAGTCCGGTTTGTGAACGCCATTCACATTTCTGCTGACAGAAGATGAATTCAGAGGCAGCGTGACCCAGATTCCCACGTAAGATCTGCCTCATGTTTTACGATTAAAGAGAAAACAGCTTGTGAATACGCTTGTCATTCAGTGATCTGAGCACCACCGGATGGATCCATTTACTGTATTCTTATTCTGGGCTGTGAGTCGTTCCGCATCAACAGAAACTGCGCACCACTTAAACCCGTGGCCACAGCGTTTCTGCTAACCACAGCGTAGTTAATGACTACTCTGTCAGGGAAATTGCATTGTGGGAAATGGGTCACTGGGCCTCTAGCTAGGCTGACACGTCATCTGAAATGCGTCACTGTGACAGTTTATTGCACTTTTTTTTCCACCGTGGTCTTTTCAACTGGGTGCCAAAGTTCCACTATTTGAAAACCCTATTTATTTCTCATGTGAGACTCTTTTTTCTTTTAATACGTTTGATAAGACCAGGTTATAATCTGAAGAGGAGGGACAAATAGTATTTCATACTATAATTGTATCATATTATTTATGTTAACAACTTTTTTCACCATACATTCAAAGCACAATCACACCTACTGAGACAACAATCGCTGTGAGGCTGCCACAGTTTCGCGTTTCATCAGTTCACTATTCTTGCAGTGCTGAGGTCATTTCCTGTGGCTTTTCCAGCAAAACGGTATGACACCACTTACCTATGGTCTGCTGTGTGGTCGCTCTTCCTCACTACAATCTTGTCCCTAGGATGTTGATCAATCATGGACTTTAACATGTAGCGGGGGAGAAATCTGACAACAAAATTTAGCAAATGGCATAATATTCTACGGCGCTCCACTCTAAATATAGAAGGATGAATAAATCTGTCCTAAATTAAGCCTAACGATCATACAGGTCTTAAATTGAAACCAATACAACAGAAACATTAGTGAGCATCCTGTCCAAAATGACTTATGGTGGTGAAACTGCTTTCAAAAATAAATATAGGAAATGTTACATAATCAGTGCAGTATGACAAGCTGAAACGGTCTCAGACTGAAACAGGCCTTCATGCTACACAAACAATCTCCATCTGTGTCATCAAAACAAGGCAGGGAGTGGATTCTGAGATTTTTGTGAAGGCCGCTCAGTGACTCGGGGTATTAGGTAGGGCCGTGGTCTCGCTATGGCTTTGATTCCTGTATATGAAGTTGGCTTTTTTTTCTTGGGGTCTGTGTGGGTTTTCCTGGTGATTTTGTTAGTAAATTTCCTATAATGTGTCCTGCGATGTTCTGGCACCGCATTCAGGGCATTCCCAGCCGCAGCCCTGTACTTCCTGCTGTAAACTCTAGGCCCGCTATGCCTCTAACGGATAAGCGGACGCGGTACACGGATGGATGTTTAGAAGCATACAGGATCCATAATGTGGAGCTAATCTTTGTGACTATAATCTTCTGCTCCTTTCAGTAAGTTTAGCTTCTTGGATTTGAGGCCAAATTTGAATAAGCTGACAAAAGTGCCCTTCTCCTGCCCACATTTGTACATGTAGATGCATTCGATGTGAAGCCATGAGCCAAGTTTAGTGTCAAAACCACGTGGTGGTCCTGTGAAAAGTGCTGACTAGGCGGGCGTTATGAGTGCCTTCCTGTCACATGAAATACCCCCCCTCCCTTCCCGGACCAGTCCACCGCCCTTCTCCGCGGACGTTCTGCCGTGGCGTGCGGCAGACAGGGCTGACGGTGCACTGTCAGGAGGTATCTTCATCACCATCTCCCCCGCGGCTTGCGCTCTGGGCTCCCTTTGCTGTGACAACTGCCCTGTCACTTATCCCAACACCTGACGCGGCACTTTGACGGGAAGGCAGGCCCGCTCCTGCTTGGCTCGCGTTTTCTGTGCCGGGCCGTAGATCAATGAGGTATAAAAACAATCTTGTGGACTTCAAAATTAATTGGGCTCTGAACCGTGCTGAAAATAAAATAACAACAACCAAATCAACGTCTATCACTCTAAGCCAAGGTTAACCTGAGGTGTGCCCTGTTCTAGGAAAGTCACCTTAACTCATCATCATATTCTGGAAGGAATGTAAATTTATAGAGAAACCTGGAGGTTCCTATCTAACGAGGAATCAACGGCCTGTATCCCTTGAATGTGGTAAATAATGGCTTCTGACCAGTGTCCAGTGTCTTGCAGGGTTACATCAGTACCCGGTCCTCAGCCTCCCCCCCCCCCGAGCCACTCCATGTTTTTGTTCTGAGGACTGGATCCAGAACTTTTCAGCATCTCTCTGTCAGGGATGCCGGTACACAGGGCCCACTGCTAGCCCACTGTAATGGTCAGAACCACCTGGTACTTGATGCTCTTGAGTTAATTTCCACTAGAGGTGGACATTTCAGGTCCAGGAAGTAAAAATCCAGACCAAGATTTTGTTTCAAACAACCAGTTGAGAACTCTGGGACTGTGGAAACAAAATCTTGGTCTGAATTTTTGCTTTCTGGACCTGAAATGTCCACCTCTAGTTTCAGCTACACCTTTACTCTGTAGTCTTGGTAAATACTGCATAATACTGTAACTCTGTGCATGCCCTCCTCACTCTCCATCCCATGGTGTGTTATTGGAGAGTGGAACCAGGAACACCAGATCCGACTCAATGTACAAGGTGACGGCTCTGTCATTGAGGTTGCTGCTGATTCTGACTCAAACTGCCAGCGGTGGAAAGTTCAGGTTCAGAAAGTACAAATCCAGATCATGATTTTGTTTCAACCAACCAGTTGAGTACTCTGTGAATGTGACTCTTTACATGCAATTGATTGGTTGAAATAAAATCTTGGTCTGGATTTGTGCTTTCTGAACCTGGACTTTACACCTCAAATCACATCCTGAGAAAATGAGGGTCCTTGAACAAGGGCTTTGGACTTTCGTCACAGATGTAGAGCCACAATGCGCTACAACCAACTTACAGTAATCAGCAAATTTTCACCCCGTCATATACCATTATTTAGCTATAGCCCAGTAGAGGGTCGGAGAGAACTTGGAGCCAGTCCCAGGAAGCACCAGGTAGCCTAGGACATCCTGGATAGGATGGCAGTTAGCTGAACATACATCTCCTGTTTTTACCTTCAAGGTAGATGTTCAGTGAGTCATTTAAAGAAAACACACACTGGGTCATACAGTATGATCAAAGCTACATATTAAGGAAGAGAAATCCTAGAAAAGAACAGAAGCAGGCGTCACTTCGTGGCATAATGAATCCTTCCACATGATGCACTTTATGCTCTTAATTTGATGCATCGGTGCCAGGCTCTCTGGATGTTACCAGTCTGAGAACCCATCGATTTCCCCGCAGGTTCCTCTCCGCAGAGATCATACATAAGGGCCTCGCCATCGATCCATTATACTTTGCTGCCATCACTGAATACAGTGAGACACCTGCGACTGTATGACTCTCCGAGCCAAGAAAGAGGGGCAGGGAGGGGGGGGGGGGAGTAAAATCTGATCATACCGCCTCTGGTTTACACGTCGACGTTGAGGCTGAGCTTGAGTGATGGTCTTGCCAGGGGCCAAGAAGGGTTAAGATGGTGGATGTGAGACTTAAAGCAATCGAAAGCCTTCAGAAAGTGTGAGGGAGTGTATAGATTTAGCGGCATGGAGGAAATAAATACTAAATCTGATTATTTGTTTTAAAATGTATTTATTTAGAATACACTTTTTCCAAAGCGACATTTAACTGAGAAATCAGGATCAGGAGATCATTGGAGCAATTGGTTCTTACAGGCCTTGCACAAGGACCCAATAGTGAGATCACTATGCCTACCCCGAGATCTGAACCAGTGATCTTCCCAACAACAGCACAGAGTCCTAACCTGCTGAGGTATAGGAGGTATACATGGTATAAGGGTCACTATCAAGTTTCTTTGAAGTCCTGCTCACATCTAACTAAATGCAATCTAGACGCATATGACACCTTGTTTGGTACACCTGGAAGGTGTTGGTCTGTAACCAGCTGAGCAGTGAAAAATATAGCCCATAAATTTTGCTTTTTTTCAACCTTCTTCCTGCATGCACACACAGGCATGAGGCTCCACTCCTGTGGGATTACTGCCACAGTCCCGTAGTCCGAACAATGGGCCATTGATTAGGGCAAACCGTCTCTACTGGTCGACTCAGCCGGATGGGAGTGCTGATCCAATTAACTCTTACAACAGTAGAACTTCTCTCTAGTTTGTTCTTGGAGAACAGGATTGGAAGAACATGATGTTGTTCATTGTCGCGGTTTTGACTGGAAAATTATCTGTGAACGGTAGCAATTAACATTATCCATGTGTTAAAGGAACAAGGGGGTCTTCATACTGCTGTTAGGGGCTATTTTTGTTCCCATGAATGCCGGCTCTCGGATCAGCGCTGCCATTTAGATATCTGCTTAATGAAATATTCATTTGTCTGATAATTCTTGGTAAATGGAAGCGAGTTTGTTTTTTGCGCTCAGCCTTTGGTCCCGGAGTACAAAGTCGAATCTAATACAGCTACTCTAGCTACTGCGGTTGTGCTAATCCATGGAATGATGATGCTGATTAGCTTTGCTACTTTGTATAGGGTGAATATGACTGAATAGGATCCAAAGGTCTGACTAACGGCCAGCTCAGGCTGTTTGCTCGTGTTGCCAGTTCCAACACTAGACTGCCATTTCGACTTTCCCATGACAGACGGGCTACTCATGGACTTTTCAGCATTGATGCTTGTTACAGAAGCCACCTCTGTTATAGTTTTGTCTGAACTCGCCTGCCATTTTCAAATGCTTACTAAGCACATTCTCTACATCCCGCTACTTCATCATCCATTAATCCAGCTAAGTTGGAAGGACATGAATCGTAGAAAAGTCAGATATCACACATTGACCTTTTGTCTCCCACGTCCTTCCCATGTTACACTGCGGCGATGACTCACCAGCTACTGACAAATGAAAGCTTAAACTTGCAAGGATCAAAGGTTATCCCTGTGTTCAACGTGTATGACTTCCACCTAAAAGAGGTTAATGGACCCAGAATTGCACGGGAGCCGGTGCAGATACTGGCAGGACTTCAGGGATTTTCACGCTCTGTGTTTAGCAGCTGCTTATGTGTGACAATTTTTTTCTCATGGAAGACTCTCAACTGCATGCTGGGAAGGAAGCTCATTACAGCTACACTGACTGAGAGCACCCATTATCAGATCCAAGGCGTGAGTTTGCAGATGGTCACGGTCGCATGAGGACACAAACACAGGAAAAAAGACTTATGAAAAGGCCCTGGGGATGTATTCAGTTCATTCTGACCAAATGCAAAATCACTGACTTCGCAAGCAGGGATAAAGTGGGCATGGTGGATATAGTTATCTCAGCAGCCGCTCCTGAACATGCGTGGGCATTTACCGTGTGACACGGCAGCCAAAAACAAACACGGGCCCTCGTTTAGAACACCGTGGCCCAAAGTTCAGCTCCACACTTCAGTAGCAAGATGGAGCTCACTGATAAGTTGCCAGATCTGTGGAACACATAAAGTCAGTACTGATGTTGTTAATATCAACATTAATTTAACAAGAATATAATGATGGATGGATGGATGGATGGATGGGGTTCCTGTTCATATAAGATCAGAGACAAAGTTGCCTGAGGTTTGGCAATAAGCTTGCAGTTACATAAGCGTATTTAAGTAAGTTAGGATTAAATTCCATCAGTGGGAGAAGAGCACAGTAGTGGTTTGTGTCATAATGCTACCTGCTACGTTTGGGAGTTGAAATGCAGCTCCAGCCTCACTGTGTGTGAGTTTTCATCTATTTGGTTTTGTTGCTTTGACCCAAAGCTTTTTCCCCTGGTACGATGCATTAGCTAAGTAAATAGACATAAATGTGTCCCATCCCATGTGTCCCTCGCCCCATGTCCTGTGACGGTCTCCATGTTTCTCCCTGTGGAAGATTATTCATTATAGAGCAACGGATGGTCTCAATGATCCCATTTGTCTAGCAAGGCTTCCTAGTGCTCCAGAGACCTTGGAGAGATCCTTCCAGGAACTTGCTGCGATGTACGTAGCACGCAGCATAACCAAACTGCTTGGCAAAGGATGAAGACGATCTCCCCGACCCTCGCCCTGAGCGGCAATCTGACTGCGCCTTGGCTGTTTATAAGCAGATCCCTTCCATGTTTCCCCTTTTGACTGCATCCATATCTGTGGTTTTTTTGAAGGATAAAAAAAATTAATAAACACACACAAATGCATGTTTTGTTATTTAGGGCATCTGACAGCTGCTGGAATCTCGAGTGTCTGGGAGACCTGAGGAGGTTTATCGTTTCTCAGTCTGATCATCCTGCCCGGCGTCTGAGGCGACTGCCAGTGTGCGCCTTTGTTACCGCGATTACGCAAAGCCTGTACAGGCTTATAATAGTACAGGAGGATATATCTGATTCTTCCACGCCATGTTCTATCCCTCATTGTCCTTATAGTCCTCGTCTGAGTGTGTCTCCCTTTGTGGGCCCCTGAGTGGCACCACAGAGTCAGAGACTCCGCAGCTGACTGCCCCCCCTCCAGGGAGATGGATTACTTGATGGATGAGAGCCTTCAAATATCAGTTAAAGTCACAGCCTCCTTTTTTATTGTTTCCCCAGCCAGAGGTAAACCTTCACTGTCAATGTGTGCTACACCGTGTGAGGTCCTGGCCCCTGGGATTTTCTGCGGCAGCCAAATTTGGAGACTCCGACTATCACTTGTCATAGGAGACGGGCGATTGTGAGTCAGTTTTAGTTTAGGCTACATAGAACTGCGATCAAGAATGTGTGTTATTTGTCACTGGTGTGGGGTCACCACAAGCCACTGGAGCCTAACTGAGAGCACTGTACAGAGCACAAAGGAGACACTGCAATCACAATACCCTTCAATTACAGGGCAAGCAGACATAGAGAATCGTGTTTTCTGAGGTTGTCCTTCTAATCGTATTATTTTTAAAGGGGGATCTGAGGATCTTCCAAGGCAAAAACAATTAATTGATGCATAAGATTTATTTTAAACACTGGATGCAGAAAAACATGACATTTACAGGAGATGGGTCCTAAACATCACATATTTGAGACGTAGAGGTCCAATACAACTCATGACATATATTCAATTCCCAGACATTTTCTTTAATAAATAAAACATAACTCTAGACCGGTGTGGAGTCGGAGCATTTAAGTTTGTAACAGGAAGACGTGGCGTCCACGCTCAGGCTTTTTGCACGCCCAATACTTTAGCAATTCAGACAGCATCTTTGTTGTCTGCATGTCACAAAGAGATCACCTTGAAATCATTTATGAGGGAACATTTGTGAGTTATTAAGAATTTATGGACGTGGCAGGGGTCCGGGGGAGGGGGGCAGCGGTGCCTCCCAACTGGAATGTACATGGTTGAATGGCAGTGATTCCTGACTCAACTGTGTTGCCCCCCACCCCCAGAGATGTTTTTGAGGGAAAAAAAGAAAATACAATGCTGCCGTCTAAACATACCTTTTGTAACTGTCTGGATTATGTATCTGTTGCCCTTTGCTGTGAGCTTAATATACGTTAATACGGCTTGCTGACTGTAATGAAAGAAACAAAACCGCCGACAGACAGATGAAGCCACAGGCCGGCGTGTATCCTGGTCTGCGGGACAAACGTTTTCCCACCATCCAGCAGGCACCTTTGAGAAAGGATCCGGATCTCTCCTGCGCCCTGCTCCGCAGGGTGACAGCAAATGCCCCTTTAGCTTCTCCGGTTACGTAACATTGAATGACATGGGTTATAAATAGCAAGCCTGGTGCTATTTCAGACTAAGATTGTCTCGAACAGTAAGAACAAATCAGCAGTTTTATTTTTAACCGCAATCGCGGCGCACAAAAGAATAGATTAAATGTAGCAACCGGGTTCAAACAGTTGATAAATACGTATGCCTAACAGACTGGACGTCTAAAATCTCAAAGGACCTATGCATAATCAATGGCCCATTTATATTACCCCAGGGATTTGTGCTAGAACCCGAAAATAAGCTTTCGGAAGCCTGACATGTCGTTTCCGTGTGAAATTCGATTTCGCGCTACATCCATAACAAATTAATACGTTCCATCTGTTTTGATGGTCTTTTTCATTAATATACGCCTATTATGCAAATAAAATACGTTAAACTTAATGCACAAGGATTGGCAATAAAATATTTGTATATTGATGCGCAATGCACAACGCATTGCTATGTAATCTTAATATATTTAATTTCTTGACTATTCTTTTTACACCGAGTATACGTGGACCGTGTATTCTGCAGTACCCTGCTCAGGTACTTGCGAGGCTGATAATTCCTTAACGGTCCTGCAAATGTTGCCTTAAAAATTAAAGTAACCTGGGTGTGATATATAAGGCCAAAGCTTGATGACCCTGAGAGGAAAGATGACAACAAATCTTTCACAATTCGTTAATGTGAGTCTTTCTTGGGATGCACTGCCTTTCAGATATCAGAGCTATATCTGGACAGTCCAAATTACCTACGGGAGTCGACACACCTGCAGTTCTGCATTTGCTTACTCAGACAAAATACAAAAATCGTTTTTCATACCCAGCAAGCAGGGTACAAGGTTGCGTCACGCCGCGACAGCCTCACGGTAAGTCAGCGTGTATGTCGTGGCGAGACATATTTGTATATTTCAACATCCTTATATAGAGAACTGCTGCTACACAGGGTATTACAACAATTCAAGATTTAATTTAGAACAACGGCGCTGCTAACATCTCCGATGCGTCTTTCATTATTCATATTTTGCGTACTCGGTTTATAGAGGCATATTTTTTTGTTTGCAAGTAAAACTACAGGGAAGGAACAAAGCAAATAAATAATTCATCATTTATCTAGAGTGGCGGTTTGTTCAGGGCCCCATTCCAAATACAGTAGTACTGTCAAGTTATTAAAGAAAGAGGTTAGGACTGTGAAATTGCTCTGCAACGTAAGCTGCATTAAATAATAGAAGCACTGTTTTGAATTACGTCATGGAAATGTGGGTTATTGTGTTTTACTGTAAAACCAGTCCATAGCAAACCATGCAGCTAAAGAATACGCCACACCAAGAGGACGATCCACACCTGATCATTATGGTATTATGGGATGAAGCATATTCATTTAAACACTTCAGAAGACTACATCCAAAATTGCTCCACAAACTATGAAACGTTATCCGGGCAGGCTTAAAGTGAAGCACTTTGCAATGTGAGAGTAACAAGCGGTCTCTTGTGCCCTAATTACAAACAATAATAATAATTCCATTTATGACACAGGCCCATGTCTCCCCTGACCCCGGGGTTTGATGGCACCCGAGGGAGCGCTTTTAAATATTCATATTCTAAAAACCACAATAGTTTCGATTTAGATGACCGCATCATGCATCATTAGTCATATCACCTTTATAATTGATTTTATTGGAATTTGTATGGCTTTATCTTGTAAAGGTGTTCATTAAAACGATTAAAAATAAAACACGCGCGATACATTCAGACAGACACAATGTACCCAACTATTTTTAATATTAAAGTACAAACACGGTACTTTTTCCATTTGAAACTCCCAAAGCGTTGCATCGTAAAAACTCCACGACCTTCGGGATCACATTAGTGATCTTACACTTGTAGAGAAGAGATGGGTGTGAAAAAAGAAATGGTGAACAAGGCGATCCAACCAAACGTGCATCATTGAGAATAAAATGTAAAATATATATCTTCCTTCATTCGCAATGCACCTTGCCGCCTTGGTACAATAGCAACCTATAGACGCCCAGTGAAACAGCGCAGTCGTTTAACATCGTCGGACACCAGTCAAACTTACTATGATTTAATATACTGATGAGTATTTTAATGGTTTTTAATTACATAAAAACGTTAATACCGGACATGTATCGTGGAGGAATTAGTGATCGTAACAATTGTGCGCTCATAATGCGGCATCGGCTGTTGGATAACTAAAATCCTCCTGGTGTGCGGAGCCCGCAGGTAAGTCACATGGGCACCAGACCACCCGCTTCACAAAGCAAAAAGTGAAGAGTGAAGTGCTCCGTTTATCAGAGGCACTCCGCTTATGTGTCTGTCGGAGGATTGCGGGTCACAGGGAGCGGAGACTAAAGAGATTTAAGCACTTCGGACAGCGCCACGTCGCTGCCAAACTGATCACTGACAACTCCGGGCGAAACACAGTTCGCCACCAAGAGTTTCCTAAGGACAGTTGGCTCTCCAACTTCCATATAGCGATATTCGGACAGATTTATATAGGGATATAAGGGACACGTTTCGGGATCGATGTGGCGAGAGCGCAGGGGCGGATACGTGCTGCTTTCCGATCGGTGAGCCAGCCGATCCGTTCTCCCTCTCGCTCCACACCGAGGAAGGATGCCGGAGAGAGGATGTGTACCAGCCGGAAGATCATCTGGAGTCTGCTGGTGCTCTCCGTGGTGGAGATAGGGCTCGGCGTGGGCAGCATCGCGCTAGGCGCGGTGGGCATCAGCCGGGTGAAAGCGGAGCACAAGACGCAGCAAGGAGACGCGTCCCCGTTGTGGAGCGGGGTGTGTGTACGTTACACATTCATCCTTTATACAGCCTCTGGTTTTGCATCTGCATGTACTTATGCATGTTTATGACAGAGTCTACAATTTTGATCTATGGATCAAACTACGTTTGTTCCTTTTGCGGGATATATGGTCGTCATCAAAAGTTCAAGAGGTTCTGGGTTTAGTTAGGAGAAACCAAGTTGGTGGATTAGAATATTTAATTGATAGTCATTTATCTAAAGCGATTGTTCTAATTTAAGCTGCCAATGTCCAGTGCATAAAATGGATTTATGTATCAAATTCTCTCGTCAACGAATGTTAAATCCAAATTAGCAAAATGAATAGAATATAACAACTTTTACTATGCAACACCAAAATTGGCATCATTGGATATAATAATGCCCATTGAGTTGCATTTTCTTAAAGCAAAATAAAACATTTCAAGCGACGCACATCGATAGTTTCTTGTGGTATTTCGGTGCATTGTGGAGACGTGTTCCTAGTAGCGCTTCTCTTTAGACCGTGAAGTTTAGGTTACAAATTTGTCCGTACTTCGCCTATTTTATAGACTCCACAGTTCCCTGACAAACGCTCAGATCTAGTGTCCATGCCGATGAGAAAGGTGTAGTGTCCAAATTTAGGTTATCAGATTCATGCCCCAAACTGGCCACAAAACAGCAGAACCTGTCAGACCGAGTGAAGACCCAGGTGAGGTAAGATTCGGGATCAGAAGGGGCTGCGATCAACAAGCAGTACCTGTGGCTCAGTATTTTAATATATCCATTGTCTAACTGCTTATCCTAGTCAGGTTCATGGGTGGAGTCTATTCTAGACTCGCAGGGCACATGGCTGGGGGGCTGAAGTATTTTTGGGTCCAAATCTAAAACCTCGGACAGAACTATTTTTGTAAGCAAGGTGGATTAAATAAACTTTATATTAAATAGGCCATCACACGTTGCCCCGGATACAAACGTATTGTGCACCTTCCCAAAGACTGATTGCACTGGAAAACAAAAAAACAAAATTTGGCCTCGTGACTCATCTGCATTCTCCGGCAGAAACGGCCAGAGCCGCTACGGGCACATTCCTATCCGCTCGTTATTTTCTACCAAAGTTAGTATCAGGCTTTTGAGTCAAACGAGTGAAGAATGTTCACCCAAAAGCGCAAAATGCGATCGTCCTCAGTCTGCTCTCTTTGTGTCCTGACTAATATACTCTTCTCCTTTTATTTCTTATTTATTTGTTATTTATTTATTCATTCTTTTTTTTTTTTTTTTTAAGTTTCTCATCTGCGGACTCTGCGGGGTACATTGTGCCAAGAAAAGGACGGGACTCGTTGTAAGTACACCCACTTCAGCAGCGCCGTGAAGTGCATTCCCGGGACTTGTGGGGATCGAATAGGTCACCCTCTGCACCAAAACTGTGCCAAACCTCGCCAAGAGACTCACTGTGCAGTTGCAACCACATTTAATTATTCTATTGATTATTACTTTTTTCCACTCAGCACCTACTCAAAAATTCCACATTAGCTGAAACCGAGGCGGCGATGTGCGAAATCCAAGTGTGGACAGTGTGTATTTTAACACTTAGGGTAAGAGGGGAGATTCAATTAACCAGCTACAGGAGGGGAAGGAGGTAAATTCACTGGGGAGAGACTTAATGATAAATCGATACAGGAGTGAAACCCATCCTGAGATAGCCTCAGCAAACAACCCTTCTCCTTTTCCAACCGCATCCCTCTCTTTCACTCATTCATCTCACTCATTTCCCCCCTTAAGGTTTGCTTTGCTCACAGGAGATTTACTGGCACAAAAGTGTTCTGAGGGCAAAACCAAAAAATATTACTTCAGAGAGGTAACCAATCAGATTCTAGTGGAGGCGGGTCCAAGCAACTAATGGAGGTGGGGCCAGCAAACCAGATGTCTTGGTCCCACCTCCTCTAGTTTCTTGAACCCACCTCTTCTACAATCTGATTGTATGTATTTGAACCAATCATTTTTCTTTCTGCACTCAGAACATTTTTGTGTAAGTAAAACTCCTGCGAGCGTTTGCTTTGCATCCCAGAGTTTCTCTTTGCTGAAAGGGAGAGAGTCTTCTCTCTGCTGTTACTCCCAGTTACTGGACAAACTTTTCTGGAGGCTTCTCTTGGTCGGCCACAGAACCGATCACCCAGCTTTGACCAAATTTACTTACGTATACATTCAGCTGCTCAGATTTTTTTCTGTTTTTAATATCCAATTTCCCAATAATATCACCAGAGCAGACCAGTTGAAATATTCCTGCCCTGTCCTAAACAGAAAAAGAGCAAAATCATATTTATTTTCAGGTTTAATATTCAGAAAAAAATGTTTTTGGTGCATAATGAAGGGGCAGCATGATATTGGCGGTTAGCACTGTAGCCTCGTGCCGACCTCTGGGACTACGGTTTGACTCAGCCCTACAAATATGGTGCTTGCATGTTCTCACTGTGTCGTCATGGGGTTTCCTCTGGGTTCTCCAGTTTCCCACCACTGTCCAAAAACATGTTAAAGTGAACTGGAGTTGCCAAATGCCCTGTAGGTGTGAATGTGCATGTTACCCCTGGTGATGGGTTGGCCTCCCCATCCTGGGTTGTTCCCTACTTTGTTCCCATAGCTTTTGGAATAGGCTCCAGACCCCTGTGACTCTGCATAGGACAGCGAGTCTAGATGGATGGATAGTATATAATGACATTTTTAAATTGTGCTTTAAACTGAGCTCATTTGCAGCTGAATTTTTACATTAAAGTAATCTTAGGTCCCTATGATTTGAGAACTGATTCTTTGCTTTTGTCCCTGTTCCGGCTGACAGATGATATTATTTTCAGCCTGCTGCATATGTGGGCTGATTGGGGGGATCCTGAATTTCCAGTTTGTGCGGGCGCTGGTCAAGCGGCCCGACACGCTGCGGCCGCTGCACCTGGCTGCCCTGAGCCTGGCCTGCTTGGGGATCAGCACCTGCACCCTGTCCACATGGCTCACCTGCCGCCTGGCCAGCAGCGAGCAGCAGAGGATGTTCCTGGAGCGCGAGCACTCGCTGCACCACTCCCACGAGATGACTGACAAGGTAGCCTCTCACCTGATTGGACAACATGCCAAGTAGGGTCCGCCCTTCATGCAATGCATGCAGTCACATGTGTTTAGAAAAAGCACTGCGAGGCAAACATGGAAGCCGCTTTTTAGAAGTCCTGGACGACTCTGAATCAACTTCCTGCATCTGTTACAGCGTTTACTTCAACAATGTTCAGTTCCACTTTGTCTTTTTCTGTTTAATTTTTCACTTGTGTTCAGTAGAGGCTGCTGCTTGTTGTTATATTTTACATATTGCTATTTGCTTAACTTGTACATCACTTTGCACGAGGGCCAAATAAAATATACACACTGCTCACCAAAAGTCTTAGGACACTTGCTGAATTCTGTAACAGTGTTACAAATTTATTGGTTTTATACTGAAAGTCCATTGACAAGCATTGTTTAACCTGCACGTATACCTGCACAGATCTCCCACACAGACGTTTTCTTTTTATTAAGTGTCATAATTTTTTTGATTGACCCATTCACTTCTGTTCTTGCTTTTTGCTATTAATTGCAATTGTAATCACTGGCTCCCAAAGGGACACTAAACACAAATGTTTGGCACTTTATGTTATTCCAAAGGTGTTACTAATTAAAAGGCACCCAATGAGTCTGTCTGCAAATAAACTTCTTAACTCAGAACAGCTCTTAGAACTAGAATTTGGGTTTCAATTTATTACCACTTGAACTGAATGTTTTACTTTAAACTAGTGGTTGTTTCTAATGTGATATACATTTTTGTAAACAAATGAAAAAAGCAATGATTTTTGTTTTAAAACCAATAAACTCACAACATTTATACTGAATTGTGGAAGCGTCCCGAGACTTCCTATGTACACCGTATATCCGGAATCAGTGATTTTTGCTCTCATTTCTTACTTACCCACAAACTGTACCCCCTCGTCACAGGAGATACTGGACAACTCCAGCAATGGGATCCCCCAGATTTCTTACAATGGGAGGACATCACCTCCGTGATCTGGGGATCCGTGAAGCGGCCTCCTACTTTTGCAGATGGAGAGAAAAGACCCGAACATGTGGTCGTTGAGTCAAAGCAGACAGGCGACAGACAGCTGCTTTGGGATGGGCAGGGCTCACCGGCCGGACTGGAGGGATCTGACAGCCAGGAAGCCACTGAGTAGAAGCTAGACCAGGCTTCAGAGTCCATCACCCTATCTCGCAGACTCTGGCGGGAATACTATCGATCTTCCTGCAGTCTGGCTAAAAGGATGGGAAGTCCAGCCTCAAACGTTTGTACCGCTAAGCATGAAACAAGCATGCGTGTACTTCAGTTCATAGCCGGTGGCTCCTGTTTTTATTTCCTTCAGTATCTCATTCTCTCATTCTGAGATTCTTCTTAGTGAGATGGTGATTCTGATTTTGCCACCTTCATATCATGGCTGATTCCTGAATGCTTCAACTACAATGCACAATAATGTAATGCCTGAATTACTCATGCTTGTACATACGGGGTAAATAGTCTATGAATTTACATTATTTTTGTATAAAGGCTTCTTACGGAAATAAAGACCGAAAAGCCTTAAGTCGAACCCTTTAAAAAAAACTGATGTTAAATTGCATTTCTAGCAGAATCCAAGCAAAACCAGAAACACTGACCATTGTGGCTACATCTAAAGGAAGCTTGCTTGCCGCCAGTCTTCCACTCTCCCCCCAAGAATTTCCTGACGTACTGTCTCTGGGGGGAAAAAAACCAGAAATGTCACATTGTGTTTTGTGGTAGAAAATTAAAAACTGATGGTCTAGTCATAAGCCAAGACTCAACGCACGGTCGAATGGGGTCATAAACACACACAAACACACACACAAACACACACACACACACCACCCCATCACCTCCCTTTTTCATGGAATGTTTAAAACACAACAGGAACCTGACGAGGCACAGATAAAACACGATAACGCATTTTTAGAGTGTTTTTTAAAATTATTTCTTAAGAAAGGGGCAAAAATGGTTAAAAGTGAACCACCTCATAGAGATACTTCATCCTGATACTCACAAGCGCAGACGAAACACGGTTTCAGAAAACGCGCGCACATGCATACGATATGGACTGCGGCCTTGCATTCCCACACACCCTTCCTTTCAGAACAACATGTACAAGACCACTGATCTGGTTCTCCATGTTGTGTCTAAGTCTAGAGGGCTCAGTCAGATAAGGTAGGTAAGATAACTCCTAAAGGAAAACTAAACATACATGTTACCTATCTCCAACCAGTCTCCACCCCTCATGACATTTCAGCACTGCAATTTGGAAATGCAGTGGTATATCAGAGCCAGGGGCAAATCCAGGCATAGGCTGGCATAGCATCCTGGGGCCCAATCAGCACAAGGGGGCCCAACCAGACATGAAAAGTAATGTATTATATATTTACATATAGCTCTGGGAAAAATTAAGAGATCACTTCATATTTTTTAAAATCTGTATTTGTTTAAATCCTGGTTTTATCCTGGTTCTGCTGGCAGAAGGCTATGCTGAGCAGCAGGCTGCTTCCAGGCTCAAAATTTCTCAGACCACAGGACACAAGAATAAGGTGAAGCAGGAGACACTGGGAACAACCAGAAACCAACCAGGTAGAGGGCGAAAGCGACATTCTGATGCCAGAGATGACCGTTAACTTATCCGACAGATTCTCGGGAATCGTAGGATGACATCAAGTGACCTTCAAAAGCAATGGGAAATATTAAGTGCAGGTGTGGAGTGCATTGCTAGGACAGTTCATATCAGGCTCCTAGAAGCCAGACTGAAGTCCCATAAAGCAACTAAGTAGCCCTTCATTAATGACAAACAGAAGAACCAGGCTGCAGTTTGCAGCAAAATATTTATTAATTGAGAAATGAGTGAAACAAAAAATTTGTGCTGTGGTCCCTCAATTTTTCTGGTCTCATAATTAGTTTTTATGTGCAGGCAGAAACACGCATGGCTTTAGCTATAAGCAGAATAGGCAGCTGCCTTGGGCCTCCGAATTACCTGTGTTGCGGAAGAAGTGAAATAATCATCTTTATTCTTGGTAGGGGAGTCTCCCAAATAAAGGGAGATCCCACCCTGATCAGAGCTGTGCTGTCCTTATGGTGTCAAGGGAAGAGGTTGTTGGACCTTAGAATCATGACTTTAAGTTCCTGGTTGAACACGGATGAGGTTTGTTTTGCAAGTAAATTAAACATATGCACACATTATGCAGTACACATTCTGCTTGGACAGATAACCAGACATCAGAATGTGAGAATATGATTCTGAGTCACAAGCCGTAAAGATGAATCCAACAGGGATGGAGGGTGTCCCTTGTGCTCTGCTTATGTGCTGTGTGGGATGACAGTTGTGCTAGGGCATGCATATCTGGTTGAGTGAATCTGTATTATTATTTCCAAAGTACACTCTGTACATTGATCAAGCACAACAGACTATCTATTCATGCAATCATATCCACATAGAATATGAACCACCGAACATACAGGCCTATAAGCAGACAGCTCCGATGTCCCAGGAACACGCATACGGCACAGCGGATGCCAAACCTTACACAAGCCGCTCGATATCGCATTACTCCATCTGCTTACATCAGGCGAAAAGGTGTTTGATTTGCCAGGACAGGGATTGTTAGGAAAGTGCTAAGCTCACTAGCCTTGCTAGCTGAGTCAGATGGAATCAGGGACGGCTCTGGGGGGGGGGCAATTCCCCCGTGACAACATGCATGCCTGCCCCCCTAAATATTACGGGTGTAACTTACAGTTTCCTACAGTTTGGTATGTGTCACAG
>JAODLD010000052.1:2791336-2819963 GCA_026781065.1 Mormyrops boulengeri | reverse complement strand
CCCCCCCCCCCCCCCCCCCCCCCCCCCCCCCCCCCCCCCCCCCCCCCCCCCCCCCCCCGCCCCCCCGCCCCCCCCCCAAAAGAAGCCAAGGCTGAACATGGCTGAGCTATAAACCCCCACTACAAAAACTGAACTCCGTGAAACCCCCCCACCCCCAACCTTGCCTCTGATTCCCTCGGGGGGGTGGGGGGGGCATCATATATAGCCAAAAAATCTAGGACTGTCCGAATCGTCAGGTGTTCTCCACCCCCCCAGGGGGGCTTCCGTGTGACATTAACGTTACAGCGTAGCTAGTGAGCGCCATCAAGCCCCCCACCTGCGTGTGAGGAAAGTGTGAACGAGCAGACGGAGCATGCCAGAAATGAGCCAGTCTGGTTTTACTCTCCCAGAAGAAGCAACTTCGCCTTGAGTCTATGCCAATTCACGACTCTTAGCCGACTTCTAAAGATTAAACCGAACAGCCCCCTGCTCCACCAGCCTCAACCCTAAAAAATGAGGCTGTCAAAGGCTGTGGGTGATGAGGGTTGATTGGCGGGGTGTCTGGCCAATAGGGAGCCAAGTTTCTGCCCCATTTATTGGGCCGCAGGTTAGCGGATACAGGGCTTCAGCGCAGCAGGGAGGCTCAACGATGCTGGCCGAACACAAAGCACCATGGGTAATAAGCAAGGACAGAAAGTTACCGTGAGTCCGTGAGTGCGTGCAATGCTGCTGGACTTCCCCTGTCACCACGCTGCCTCGTTAAAAAAAAAGAAAACACAAAATGGTCCTTTTAAAGAAGAATATATTCATTGGTGCTGATGTCATCACGTTTCTTAGAGTTACATAAGGATACTTTTACTTAGTGCTGAAATTAATTTGGCCCAGACATCCTGCTCCCTAGGAAAGCACTCGGCTTTTCGATGTGTTTCTGAAGACGGAGCGTCAGAAGCTGTGAGGACATGTCAGCCAGCCGCTCCATGGAGGCGAAATGATAAATGTCCGTGCATCCAGCTGTGACTTATCTCAGGGTTTAAAGTCTTAAGAGCAAAAAAAAAAGAAGCTCCTAAACCCAGAGAAAACTGTGCTCTACTGCTTGTAAGATGTTTGTTCTCTTATAATGTTTATGTTTTATCCTCATTAACAAATTTTTATATTCACATGCTGTTCTTTTCTAGTTATATGCCAGAGGACTCATGAGAAAAGAAACGACAGCCCCCCCCCACACACACACACACAAACACACACACACACACACACACACACACACACACACACACACACACAGGACCAGCTCATGAAATTCTAATCAGGAGGAGAAGGGGGTTATGGGATTGCAAAGTTATCTCTAAAATTCTGGGGTCTGAGCTAGCTGTATATTAAGTTTCAGGCCAAGTCGAAGGCCTTTGTATTGCCCCTGAGCGCCATGCTTTTCATTTCACTACGCGTGGGTTTCGCTTTACCTACTAGCATTTAATACTGAGACTGAGCAGAGAGCAGGGATGGAAATGAAATCAAGTTGTGAAACAGCGAAAAAAAAAAAACAAACATATGGAGGGCTTGATTGTATCATTCCAATTAATTCTTCAACTGTTATAAAACAGTTTAAAGTTTTGGCCGCTGACGTCATGCTATGGCAAGCAACGAAACAGAGAAACGGGAAAGACATAGCAGGGGAAAAATGAGAGATCCGTTATGTCGTGTGACTTGGGGGGGGGGGGGGGGGCTCTCAAGGTGGTCTTCCTGGAGCCACTCCTGGAATAATAAAAGGCACTTTCACGTGTTTTCCCGAAAAGTGCACGCCGTGATTCGCCTTCCCAAGCATGCAGCATGTAGCGTGTAGCGTGTCTCCCCGGGCGCAGTGATGTCGTCGCATTTCTATCTACGTTTGCTGTGCCCAGACGCGGCCTGGATTCCTGCTTTATAATTCATCTCATTCCCTCCAGCACCTGCAGGTCCCTCGTCCTGCTATCTCACTATTCTTGCATCCCAGGCAATGATGATGGAGAAATACTGTGGACCAGCTGATGACAGACTACTCTCCAAATTCCTTCCAATACCAGTGATCGTTACTTTGTGTTTGCATCGCCCAGCGAGCAGATCTTGGAGTGAGCATTTAATTGCAATGCATGTACTTTGCATATATTCCAGATAAAAATAAACTGAAATTAAGTTTTCTGACAAATCATTATCGTAGACAGTCCTCAAATCTTTAAGATTTTCTTAATAAATCCAAGGCTCTGTTTTTCTGGGAAGCTCCACATTTCATTGGCGTATCTCAAAATCCCCCACCCCCCGCAACATATTTAATCCTATAGAACATTCCGGCACCCTGGCTGATAGCGTTTCCAATAGCTCTCGAAGGCAGTCTCCTCTTCCCCAGACCGGATGTGGCGTGGACGCTTTCATGCAGGAAAAGATATCGAGGGAAGCGCAGGCATGGTGCTCCGCATTGACCAGGTGAACCTTTCGGCTGGTAAGATAATGACCACACCCGAGGGCATCAAAGCCACCCATGCATGCTTTAAAGATCTATTTTACTACCCCGGGTCAGGAGTTTGCACCATCTCGCAAAAAGACAGACCCTCGATCCAGACTGTCACATCCTTCCTCGGCCTGAGATCCAGACTGGCCACTATCAGAACCAGATATGATGTCATGCTGCCCTTTAAATGTAATGTTGTGAGTGCATTGAGGTCAGTCATGTAATCGGGGGCAGGGGCGGGGGAGTCTTTCTCCTGTCTGGTCTTATTTGAAGAAAATCCCCCCCCCACACACACACATCCCCAGTCTCCTCAGCTGAAGATCAGTCCTATCTCCTGTGCCACTCCTGTGTCCCAAACTTATCCATTACAAGAAGCAAAGATAAGCAATCAGTAAGGCAATTCACAAGAGTTGAATTAGTAAAGGGGCACATGCATAGCGGGAAGAGGTGAGGTGCCATTTCACACTGAAGACAGACAGTCCATGGGACCCTGTGCACATGGAACGACAGAGGACTGGGAGGACGCTGCAGCTCACCAGCCAGCCTGACAGGCACCACAGCTGGCTGGCCCGTTTTATTGGGTCCCGTTTACAGGAGAAGGCTGGCGCCCAGGCTGTGGGAGCAGACGGGGCCCCGGTGGTGGCTCTCGCACCCTTCGTCTGCACGCCGACCTCTGGTTTTACTGCTGCCATTTTCTCCCCTCCTAAACATCTGACTACACTGCACCTCCCTCTCTCGCCTGCCGTCACACGTGCACCAGCCCTGCATTCCGCCTGGGCCGACACAGCACATAAAAACAACAAAAAAGCGCGGCTTATCCACCAAACCGCTGCTTTCCGGAAGCTCTGTACCCAGATCGTGGAGAGGACAGGGCCAAAGCACTGACCTGCGTTCATTCATATAGCAAAACCAACTGCTCACATAAACACGTCACATTTTATTCACCTGGCAGACACTTTTATTCTGAGCAATTCACATTTTTTTTTTGAGAAAGCAGGGTCACACAGCCCCTGAGTCAGCTGGGGGTTAAGAACCTTACTCAAGGGCCCAATTTTGAAATCACTCTGGGATTTGAACCAGCAACCTTCTGATCACAGATACAGTGTCCCTACCCACAAATCCACAAAGCGCCCCTTAAACAGTAACACAATGTACACATGGAAAAAGTATCTGCAACAACACAGAGAAGAAAAGACAATCAACGATAATGAAGCCATCAATCCATCCTCCGTCAGCACACTCTGTGAGCGCCACGGGACAATTACAAATGCTTATAATTAAATTTGACTAAAAGGAGAAGCATTTTTTAGAAGCTGGCAATATTTCATAGGATCAGGAAATATAATTTAATGTAACACTTTACTTAAGGCCATGTTTTTAGTGATGTATAAACACATTCATAACAATAATGCATTCATAAAGCATTATAAAGATGGCTATAAATATTTAGCAAGAGGCATAACACATTATTTCCACATGTACTATACATTATGACTGCTTTATTTAATGCACTATTGATACCTTTATAATGCATTATAATGGTTGGTATAAGCATTAAGGATACTTTTTACTGCATTATAAAGGTGTCTATACTGCATTATGGAGGAGAGCTTCATAAGGCAGTCATAATGCTTAATAAACAATGCTATAATGTGTTATGCCTTTTGATAAATATTTATAACCATGTTTATAATGCTTTATGAATGCATTATTATTTGTTATGAATGTGTTTATAAATCACTAAAAACATGGCTTTAAGTAAAGTCTTACCGAATTTAATTTACTTTATCCTCAC
Source organism: Mormyrops boulengeri (assembly GCA_026781065.1). NCBI lineage: Eukaryota > Metazoa > Chordata > Actinopteri > Osteoglossiformes > Mormyridae > Mormyrops > Mormyrops boulengeri. Next base: position 2,815,707 of record JAODLD010000052.1, on the reverse strand, counting down.
ACCTCCTGGGATTGGGGCTTCAATCCTGCTTCCCTCCTTGTGTCTGTGTGCGGGGATTGAAACTTTAAATGTCCAACACGGTATTTCAAAGCCACGTGTTCAATTTGATGATAAATGCCAGCTCTGCTCTGCACGTGGAGGTCACATGGTCTCCCCTTGACGTTCAGGTTCCCCGCTGGTACTCCACTTTCCGCCCACAGTCCAAAGACATGCAGTTAGACTAATTGGAGTCTTTAAATTGCCCATAATGTCTGTGTGCCATTTGATGGGCCCCCTGTATGCTGCCTGGGATGAGATCCAAAACCCACCCGCCCCCCATCCCCAAGGACCTGTCCAGGGTGATGAATGGATGAATTAATTCAGGAAAGCAGTACGGAATAATCAGGACGAGACAAGCAGGACTTAAAGACTATAATGATGAAGATATAGCCAGACCACAACATGGAGGAAGAGGAAGGTCAATGTGGACCACAAAAGAGCAGCCCTGGAGAGAGGAATATCATCCATCCATCCCTCTTCCAAGTGCTTATCCCGGTCAGGGTTGTGGGGAGAGGAATATCTTCCCAGATTTATTGTAGTTCAGGGGAACATTATAGGCCTTCTGGAGTAAATTCCACAGGAAATGGGGACCGAGAATATTAAGATAGCAGAGATCGAGAAGTTTCAGGTCCACCTCTGTCTTCAAGGCACATTTTGAAGAAAATATTAAAATCACTCATAGGGCTGTGAGATTCGCAAACGTTTCCAGAAGGACGCGGTCGTGATGAGGAGGGAGTCGGTTGACTCTGGGCCTGGCCCGCTGCCCTCTGCCTTATCTGCTGAGGTAGGTTTCTCTCCAAGCAGATCATCAAAGCAGTGTTTGGGGACAGGGGTGGTGGAGACCCGTGGGGCACATTCCTGGTGGGGGGGTGGGGGCGGCATGGTGCCCTAGGCGGCTGCCTATGTTGCCTAAAGGATTGACTGGCCCTGCTTGGTTAGGCTCGGTGGGGAGCATAAGATTGGCAGGTCTATGGTTCCAGAAAACTGGGAGGTCAGTCATGATGAGCTGAACTTACCAACAGATGGTGTAGTGTTTTCAGCCGACCAACCTGCGAAATGCAGGGGGGTCCGGGGGGGTCCAACACCCCCGATTAACCCATGAGACCCCCCAAAAGCCTAAAAAGCTAAATTTTAAGGGGGTCTCAAGATCGCTATTGCGAAACAATAGGAAGATGGGGACCCCCCCGAATTTTGACGGGTATTTCGCACACTGCATATCTTGCATATGAATTTTGATTCGGCACAAGCTAATTACATATGACTTGGTCCATATACATTATAGAAGGTTATGACCCTTTTTTCGAGGTGAGCTTGAAGGCCTGCAGCCTTTGTGATACTCAGCACAGCGATGGCAGGGGCCTGGGGTTCACACTTCAGCATCAGTTATATTTAACTGCCCTCGCTTGCTGGCCCCCTCCCTCTGTGCTGCTATTATACGCGTTTGCTCCACGCTCTTACCGACTCGCATAATCTTTCTGAACGTTTATCCAGAGATCTCTCACAACAAAGTTGGAGGAAATTATCCCAGACTGGGGAGAAATAATTGAGGAAGTGGATGGCGGCATTACCGCTGAAAAGGCCGGTCTTATCTGTGGAAGCCTTTCAAACAGCCCCGGGCTGACGAGGGCACCGATCTGGCAGGGCAGAAATGATGGAAATCTGCCCCCTATAAGTGGTTCACTCAGGTCCTGTGTAACCCCAGTGACTTTTTGGGCCAGGGGTGCCTTTGGGTCGCTGTGCAGGACCTACAAAGGCGGAAAGGCGCTGCAAAGAGGCGGGAAAATCTGGCCTCAGGTGCCGGCACTCAAATTCCAGCACCATGGATACACGTGGGGGCCGACCACACGTCAGAAGGCAAGCAATCAAAAGATCACAGTTGATTTCTCTCCCCAATTAATATTAAGCGCATGAAGGAACGACAGGCGGGACGGCACTACTCCACTAGAAAATATGTAGGCTGTCCACCCAATTTGGACAGATTCTGTGATGAACCAATCGGAATATACCCGACCCCCCCTGGGCTAACTGCCTGGAGCTGCACCACACCCCCAAAACCATCGCTATCCCTCCCTTACTGGACCCTGCACTGAACACCTGTAAATATTTTCGCTAATAAAGCCCTGTTTTGCTGCAGCAGTCCTGCTCCAGACTCTTTGTTCCTGACCTGCTGGGACCAAGGTCACACACAGGGTGCACTTTACAGTTGTATCACACTCTTTGTACACTGGCTGCTCCTATTTTTGCCCACTTCCTTTGGTAAAATGGGGACTTTGGCATCCCTACAATATGCAACAGTGGGCCCAGTATGTAAAACTGCATTATAAACCAGTATGTTCAATAACATTACAGCAATCTTGTTCTCTGCAGAGTTAATAATAGTAATATTACTGCCATTGTGGTTTCTCTGGGTCCCCAGGGGAATTATGGGAAATTGGCACAACTTTGGTGCATTTGTTTGATTGGACTTCAGGGTGAGCGATGCAAAGATTTCTGGGTAATTTTGCAGGGAGATGTTAATCTGCGCTAAGTGTGTCATTAGCGTGGTGAAGGGCTGAGAGTCGCGGTAGGGCAACCCCGTAACGTCGTCCTCATTAGCAGGTTACTAGCTGTAAATGCCTCATGTGTGAACCAGCATGGTCTCCGCCTCCCCACTCTTTATTTCCTGTTTGAAAACCAATATTTACCCAGCAGCCCCTGGGGCCCGGGATTACCTCATACCTATTCTCCGCCGTCCAGCTGCGTTTTCTCACCGTTGCCGTGGCGACTGCAGGAACGCGCGCGCTGTGTTTATCCTGCGGCCAGGAAAACAGAGGAAAACTGGAGAAAAATCTGAAATGTAGGAGAAAAAAAAGAGAAAAAAATTCACCTTCAAACGGAGATCTCCCGCCGCGATGGCGGCGCTGTTGGTCCACGGCTGATGGAGGAGGATTCTGCCCTCCTGATTTTTACGACGGGCCTTGTAATGTGGATGCCTGACTCCCCGCTACACGTCAGACACACCGAAAAAAAAAAAACCCAACATTATGAAATCTGCCAAATACTGGTAATGATTTTACCATATGCCCTGGATACCTAAGGGAATCTTCCGACAGCATTGTGTTTTCCCCTGCACAGAGGAATTTCTCCCCCCCGCCCCCCTTGCGTGTCACAGAGAGTTACCTTGGGTATTTTATCCAAAGTGTCGTGTTACCCATACTCTGTGATTGCTGAGTAAAAATACACGGACTCGATGTTTATTCTGCCTAGGAATAATATCAGAGGGTCTGGCCATGGGGACTGTTTACTTTTCATAGGAATCAAAGCACAGCCGCTATATCCTGTAATATGCAGCCTGCCACTCACACAATCTCACATTACAGGAAGCTATTTACTCGCCCAGCGAGGTGAACCTGGGGATCTTTGGCTGGGAGTCGTCCTTTTCGGCTTCCTCTATTGCCCTGGCCCGCCTCGCCGCGGCGGTTAGCGCACTCTGCTATCTGCTATCACAGGCACCGCATATTTCTCCCGATTTCCAACTGCCTGAGTTGTGGGCAACCTTGTCTCAGCCCCGTTACTCAGAGCTGGGCCCATTGAACAAACACCTAGACTGGAGCTCCTCAGAAGCCAAGCTCTTCGGATCCAGAACGGGGTGTTCAACCACTCGTCCTTGCTAACAGATAACCCTCTGCTCCAAACCACTGCTACGCACTGCTCTTAACAGGACCGTTCGATCTATATCGGAAATGTAAACAATGTTAAGCAAACATTTAAAAGTGCATTAAGGATATTGTGTTAGTAAGGAATGAGGGTCAGGGATGGAATATATCAGCCGGTGAGGCCTGGATTATTGGCAAACTCTTCGGATGGGGGGAGGGGCAAACTGGGGTCTTCCCAAGGGTTTGCTTTTCCCACGGCCGGTAATAACAGACTTCAATATCACAAGGATACAATGAAAGATTCATACTCCATTGGCAGAGATGTGACCCTCTCATTCCGCCTCGTCCGAATCCGTCTGATCCTTTGGAACACCCACGGCAGCCTTTTAGACCCCCCACTTTCCCCCACGGCCCATTGCCGCATGAACCACTGGCAACTTCAATCGACAGGATCCCGCACTGCCTCGCCTCGTCACCTGCACGCGTTTTCACCGGCCTCGCAGAGCCAGCTGGCATCTTCGCAACTAATTAGCCTTTCACAGCGACACGGAGGCCATCGCAGAATCGCCCCGTGATGCCTCCTCATTAAGTTCAGCTGGGGCTTCAAGGAAATGTGGGTCTGATGTCTTATTAATGCCATCTTAATGAATGAGTCAGAGAAAAAGTATCTGAAACAATCCCAGCTGAGGAGGTCGCTAATAAACCGGTGAGTCTGGGCATCTCACAGCAGTTTGGGCGGACAGCTCCCCACCCTGCATAGCTGCAGCCTATTGCTAAATAAATATGAATGACCAGAGCTCTGGGAAAATGTCTGAGATGATAACGACTGAGATCAAGGCTAAGCTCTTCATTTAAGCTGCTGTATACACCCTTCTGCTCCAGCACGTTCAGAAGGCTCAGACGGACGACCATGAACATCATCTCAACAGCACAACTCACTGCCTTGCAGTGCTTCTCATCTGGATGGTCACTGGATGCCAGACTGCCCTGGATCTGTGCGCCTGGAACCTGTTGCATGTTCTCCCTCCATTTATACATGTGTTCCCTGTGATTTTACATGTTCTGTCTGTGTTTCAGCTGATTTCCTGCTCACATGCAAGTGATTAGGTGGTGTCTCTAACTTGTTTATTGAGTAAATGTGCACCCAGTGCTTCCTGTGATAGGCGCCAAGTTTACTCTGACTGTGTATAGATAGATAGATAGATAGATAGATAGATAGGGTTAGCCATTATGTGAAACAACATCCATTTTAGATACCCTAAATCTAATCTAATTTCTTGCTTTTAGACCTGGTTCTCTTTATATATTTGCTTCTGTGTTAGTTATTTATTCTAGTCTTTTTAAATAGACAACAAAACTGTTTGCGGCTTATAAGCAGGCTGTGCTCGAGCTTGTCTGCATAAACACAAAATCGCTACTTGACAGGGAGCGCAATGTAACTTAACATTCTAGAATCTTCCAGAAATGCATCATTGAGAAGCACTGAACTGAAATACTTGTATAAAAAAAATCCAGTCTTCATCTAGTCTTCAATTACATCAAGTGCAGAGTAAATTTTAATGTAGCATTTGATTCGTAATTATTAAGTAATTCTTTCCAAAATACGTCCTTTTCCCTGGACCTTTCAACTTAGTGGAAAGTATTTTTTTCTTCTCCTGGAAGCTAAAAGATGTTTGTTCTAATTTGCAAAATAAAGGGGGCGCAAATATCGTGACTGTTGGGGAATGTTATATTTGGTCTCTTACACTGCTTCGTTTAAGTGATAGAAGTCTCATTATTTAGTTCCCATTGCACCGGGATACCGAGTAAACAGCTGTGGGTGACCCTCTGTCAAGCCGAGCTCCCCTTCTGAAGATCATTAAACGCACTCATACACTTGTGAGATCAAATGGCAGAACCAGCACAACGAAGCTCACCAGCCTTTTCCACGATTTCGGTCTCGGGGAATTGATTTTAGCGATATTTCAAAGACATGAAAGCAGGTGCAGTTGAAATCGAATTAAGAGATATTAAAACAGCAGGACATGGGCCCATGGATCTGTGCCAAAGAGGAACTGAATTCATCGCTTTGACAGGATTTCGGAATTGAGGAGAAATGTCATTTGGCATGCACCTGAACCGCTGACCGTCACCTTTAATCGCCTTTAAAAGCCGTGGATGGTTATCCCCCTTTCAGTCATCCTTTTGTAACTTTTTACAAGTGCTTACAGTGGATGATCATTTCTGCATGCTCCTAAACTAAAGATTGCACAAGGATCGGTCGTCCTCTAAAGGGACCCATTAAACTATTTTTTCCCATGGCTTACTGAATATACCCCATGATTTCAAAGCACAATGGAAATCCAAGGGCTGCTTTTGGACACGATGCTAACGGACTTCGCTGACGTTGACTTTCTGGAGATACCCCAGAAGCAGACCACGTCCGTGTCCACGGAGAGCGTCGGCTGCCGGGGCCTGTATTACGGTATGTCCCCCGGGCGCGGAGACGTGATCCTCTCTTCGGAAAGGGCGTCTCTGCGAGTGGGAAAGGCGCCCGTGTGCGGCGCGGTGCCATCGGCGGGCAGGTCAAAGCGAAAACGGGTGATCAGCACGGTGCAGCGGCAGGCGGCCAACATCAGAGAGCGCAGAAGAATGTTCAGCCTGAACGAAGCTTTTGATGAGCTACGAAAGAAAGTCCCCACCTTCGCTTATGAGAAAAGATTATCGAGGATCGAAACTCTGCGACTTGCCATTGTATACATTTCATTCATGACAGATCTATTGAGCATGAAATAAATATCCGAGTATTAATTAGTGTATGGATGGATTAAAATAATATTAAATTACCTATTCTCTATATAGCCTTATAAATGTATTGCCATGTCTAATGTGTCACTTTTTTTTATAATTATCCACGTGACATTGAAATCCGAATCTCTGTAAAAGTGCCGATTTACTCAACTTAATCCCCTTAGTTTAGCAGGTATGATACAAACTTGTTTAGCTGTGTCATGGAGTTGAATTAATACAATAAGCCTTTACATTGTAGAATATTATGGCTTGTGCTACGTTAAAGCCGATACTGTGTGTGAAAGGGTTTTTATTATTAAAGAACAATAAAAACAAAAGTAAGAATAAAGCGGAATGCACCTTACATTTTGTTGTCGCTTGTCAGCAGACTTTGAAGGTACCAGGAGAGAAGAAAATAAAGGTTATTTAACAGGGAATGATCTGATTCGGCTTCAAATGTATAACAATTTATTTACGAATTCTTCGATATTTGCGTATGGGCCTACATTTTTTTAAGCAGTGTCAATTTAGAATTTAGAAAATGAATATTATTTTATGCAGATATTATAGAAGGCAAAATCAGCACCACGGAGAGCACATGCGCTGTCGGGTGGAGATACCTTGCTCCTCACGCACCTGCGGCGCAACGATCAAAAAATCCGCTGCCACCTTTTCTTCACTTACACTCTTTCTTGGATTCACATAACTCGCAAGCATCGACATCGATGTTAACAATTAATATAGTTACGCCTATAAAGTACTTCTGAAAAAGGAACGCGTTTTATGAGGACGTTGTAATGATGTAACAGGGTATTAGGCGCGTCTTTACGCAGGTAACTCGATAATATGCGGTGACGCTGTTATATGTGGCTCATGAAGCTGGTGTGTTGGATGCAGGGCCAGTCGGAGAGGCATGGGTACCCCGGAAGATTTGTCAGGGGGTCCAGAATTTCTAGAAATGCCCCTGGTTGGATGACACGAACAGCACCAGCATGGTCTGCTGGGGAACACTACTGATTTCACTGGACCGTAAGCTGACCCGGTTCTCCATTCCCAGCATCCTCTGGGTTTCTGTGCACACACTTTTGTTCGCTTACGCGCGGCACCGTTACTATAGTGAAGGGTACGTCTCTCTCCCCCCCTTATTATTTCACTTCCACTGCCCCACTACGGCCAGTTCACCATTTAGAATTAACCCTGTCAAATATACTCAAGTCACTATTTTGTTCTGTAGACGTGCGGGAACAACCAAAGGCAAATTCCTCGGAAAAGGCAGACGAAGAAAACTTCCATGACACTGGAATTGTAGCCAGGCCTTGATACAACACAGCGAGGAAACCCAACCGCGTATTCCTAGTATGTTAATGTGCATTATACAGACACAGACACGAGTTCCGCGTGCATGTTTGTGTCTTTACTGTCTGATTCATATCTCTCACATACAAACATCTGTAACAAAATACTCATGAAAGAGTACTTAATATCCTTTTTTTCATGTTCCCACAGCCTCCTGAGCGCGGATCTCCAGATTGTAAAATAAAGCATATCCAATTACAATAACAACAAGGTCGAAATAAAGCAGGTTTTATAACACGAACTGCTTTTTAACGAGCTGAATGATTTTTTTTTGTCAGTGTTACAATAATACTATGCTGCCCTATACGATTTTGCGGAAAAAAAATGTTTTGTAGATAGCCGTATTACAGGCCTACTCGTTCCTTACGCAGCATTTCTGTAAATTAAATAAGACTGACTCGGACACGTGAATAAATGCACTTCAGCCCAAAAGTACTTTAGCGTAAATACTTAATTGACACATTGATTGATCGACTGACTGATTGACTGATTGATTATTAGAAAAACACAGGGGAGCGTGCAAAAAAGGGGGGAGTGTCGACTTTCGCGCACTGCCTGGAATATAGTCTTTGTGTTCTGGGATACGTTTCCCAAAAGCATAGCTGCTAACTAAGTTAGCAAATTAGAGTGGGAAGCATGTAACTGAATGAGTCCTACTATGTACGTTGCTAAGGGGAACTTTTGGGAAAGCCCCCCCATGTAAGAGGTGGTTTTAGTAAAATTTTCTAAAACATCTAACTGTTTAAGACATTCTTGACAGAACAACCCCCTTTCAGTTCGACAAGTCTCAGTTGCATAGCCAACAGTGATAGTCACTCATTTTCATTCACCAGGAAGGCGGACGCCTGTGCATGCTGGCGAGGACCACCCATTTCAGCTGTCATTAATATGATTAATCATACTAAACACGCGTAATGTTTTAATGACATTTCTGACGTATGACGTAAAATTGGAGCACTGAGCAGCCTAGGTATTAAACTTTAGCGTGGATACTGCCGAATATGCACTAATTCACCCAAGCCCCATATCGATTAGTTTGATAGGAAAGTTTGCCCTCTTGTGGTCAAAAAGTTTCGTGCTATTTAATCGGGATTAATATGTCAGGTGAAAAGCAAATAAAAACAAAAACATTTGACTAGGTAGACCTACGTTAATTACTTTGATTTGACAGTATTATAATAGCCCAATTTCATATGCAACTAAATCGTCTAATTAAAACGTTTAAAACAGGGTATTATGATAAAAATTGTAAAAGGAACACATTTTCTTTTTATATATGTTACTTGACTTGAAGGAAATACATGCACTGGTATTGGACAGGTAGCGTGTAGGTTTGGTCCAGGTCATGCCCCACGGTTACTTAAATTAGATCAGTTTCAGCTTATTCAATTTTTAAGCTCCTCCGTGCCAGTTGAGTTTTTGTTAGAAGGAACTGCATCATAAACTCTATGCCCTGGTGTGCAATTTGTGGCACCCCCAAATTAACAGGGGTGGAGGTGGATGGTTTACCAATCAGGCGGCTTTTAACTACATCCGTTTACATTAAAGTGTTTTATATGTTTGCTTTCGGTGCTTTCATTTTTTCCCCGCCAGGTAATGTTTATGTTACATTTTGGCCTCGCAGTTTGAGCGTGCACCGCAGCAGCGACCCGCTGTGAATGCCCATCAGCTTTAAACGCCTCGGCTCGAAATCCGAGTCGAGCCTTGCTTTTAAAAATGCGCCCGGCTCCCTCGGAAACCCAGTGTCAGCCACACACTTCAGAGCTATTTAGTACCTGTGAAAATAAATTTAGAAGACTCACTCAGCACCCCTGTTCATGACGTCTCACTCGCACTGCAACCCACTTAAATTATTTACACCTAGCACGACCAGACCGATCAAATTTATTAAAAGCGTTGATTATTATTTACTATAAATATGCCCGTGATTTCGAATACAAACGTCCTGCATTCGGAATTCTGCTCAAAGGTTTTATCGGTAACGTCTTAAGACTGTCGTCTGCCCCCTAAGGACTTCAATTAAGATTGCCTTAACGCTTATGCGAGTCTGTGGGCGCACTGTGGGTGTTCCCTAATATGATCGTACAGAAGAAGACGTAGGGAGTCTGACTCAAACGGGAGTTCACCGTGTTTCTGTGATCTGTATTTTTTGAAACAGTAGACGATGGTCTCCTGAAAGTCGCTAAGCTCCTATTTTAAGGACCGACCCTAAAACGTCTGGAATTAAATAAACAGAAACGGCAGCAGTCATTCAAAAAAGCACACAGACGTAAATATGCATTTCGTTTCGCAGTGATATAGTATAGCGCTACATTTGTTTAACGTTAGCTGTATTGTGGAGACTATTTTCGCTGCTAGCGATACAAGAGCAAATTAAACTTCAACTATAGGCCTATATGTATTTTTGCAAATTAGCTTATTTTTAGCTCACAATGTGTAAGAAACCGCGTGATCCAGCATTAACTTAAACTTAGAATTTATACTGCATTTTATATAAAGTAGAACAGATCTCCGCATCTGTTTACAAATTACACAATTGCATACTAATTCTAACTGACATGAATTACTTCGGGCCTAACGTAGATGGAAACTTTATTACGCCGATATTCCTTTATGTGCAAGACAGCAGCTAAAGAATTGATTCTTGTATAACGGAAACTTTTCTGATAGTTCCTTGGCCGCCCCCACCCCTCTTTCACGTAGCACGCTTCCTTGACCAATCACCTCTCCAAACACTGAGATCCATCCAGGCTATAAGAACCCTCAGTTTCCAGCAAGCTGGAAACACCTCCTTCAGTCAGTGATCATCGAGTGAGTGTTTTAACCGAAATCAACTAATCTGAGGTCTCGGGTTTCTTGCATCTGAAAAAGTAGCATAAAACAAAGAAGCGGAATATTGCTCGTACTCTAAATGAACGGAATGTTTGAAGAGGCGATGCAAGAAGAGTCGCGCTCCCCACTGTCTCCAGTGGACAGTCTCAGCAACAGTGAAGAGGAACTCGACAGGCAGCAGAAGAGATGTGGGAGGAAAAGGAGAACTAGCAGGAAAAATGGGGAGGATTCAGATAGCCCTACCCCTGGGAAAAGGGGGAAAAAGTCCAGCAGTAGCAGTCCGCAGTCTTTCGAAGAACTTCAGACGCAAAGAGTCATGGCGAACGTGCGCGAGCGACAGAGGACGCAGTCTCTCAACGAAGCCTTTGCATCTTTGCGGAAAATTATTCCCACTTTGCCTTCAGATAAACTCAGCAAAATCCAGACACTAAAACTCGCAGCTAGATACATTGATTTTCTCTACCAAGTCCTACAGAGCGATGAGCTGGACTCGAAAATGGCAAGTTGTAGTTATGTGGCACACGAGAGACTAAGCTATGCTTTTTCCGTATGGAGGATGGAGGGCGCGTGGTCCATGTCAACATCTCACTAGCGTCCGTGGAGCTTGCCGCAGCACGGTAAGTTAAGTTTTCACATATTATTAAGAATTATCGGTATTTTGCAGAATCAGTTTTCTTCACGGTAAAAACCCTGTAAAATAAACATTTATGCTAAAACGCAGCCACATATTTTAATATTTAATTTTACTGTCACAAAGACTCTCCTCCCGGTTCGTTTCATCCATGTAAAGAAAACAGATTTTCGTCTGTGTGAAGTTCTTTTTTAATAAATGCATTTGATTAACCATTCGCGTGTGTCTTTATATAGACTGACTCTTGTTATCATTCATAGGTGACCAACAATTTCGCGTACCTCTCTATGGAAGCGATCCCGGATGATGAAGCTGGACATGTACAAAGCAATGATTTTTTTAGGGGAAAAAAACAAGACTATTTAAACCAAAGAGGACGGGCGCGGGGAGCACTTACGGGGGGCAGAGGACGCTGAACAGCAGAGTGCCGCCTACATTCTGACCTGTCTGAGCTTTCTGAAATATGACGATGAATGTTGGAAACATGTATATTTTTATGCATGCCTTTTTGATCAGCCGTGCCTTTTGTGTATGTAGACAGTTAAATTTTTTCCAAGTTGCCTTTTAATTTCAAAATCTTTTATGTGGACCCCTAAATTTTTTTTTTTTTTTTTTTTTTTTTTTGATCTTCGGCTCGTTCATGTGCAAATTTGTTTTGATTTTTTTTTCCTTTTTTTATGAAATACAGTTTATTTATTTATTAATGACTCGTGTCATGATGCAGGATAGATCAGGTGTCTAAATGCATTCCTATTTTTATTATTGTTTTGTTAATAATTGTATATTTTTCTGCAATAAAATCAATATGAATTTAAAACATAATACGTTTGGGTAACTAATTTGGAATCCAGCTAGACCTATTAATAAAAACATAATGTTTGTAAAATACACTTTTTGCAGCTGAAATGTAATTACCATACAGATACAAATTACAAGATCGAGGTCGACGGATGAACTGTTATTTTTAATTTTTTAAGTACACGTTTCAGAGTGTTTTCTATTGACCATGCAAGCTCAGTTTGTGTACAACACACCGCGACTTTCTTATTTTTAGATAATGTCACTTTACAATGTTTTTTAAAAGGACAATGCTAAACATCTTTTAAAATACCACTGAAATATAACTATATAACTTATACTATGAAATGTACTATGTGTTTTGCGAGTACCTTAGAAAATTTGTTATGGTAAGTCGCGTTAAAATATCACTGTGAATTACTTGAATATAGGAATAGGCCTATACTCCGTTGGGCAATATGGGATTTCCTTAGTTCTTTGGAGATTATCACCAGCGACATTAAAATACATTACGGCCGTGACGTTGTGTATAGTTAAAAAAATGACATTAGTGTCGGGATTTTAATGAACATTTTATTTAGGCCTACGTTTAGCGGTAACACCACAACACTTAATATAACATGAGACTCATGATGATTGTTTTGCCGCTACTATTCCTGTCTTTGAAAGTATTAGTACTAGTAGTAAAAAGTAGTACTTGTGTAAGGTTGATGCGAATTTCAAAGCTGTCGCGAGAGCTAGCGTCCACTTCTTGGGGTCAGTGTTTGTTTGTACACTGACATTTGGATCTCACTGATAACTTACCCGTCGAATATTCTACACACCTCTTAAATATAAATGTGTGTTTGTTGTTTAAGATTGTTCCAGGCTGCTCGTAAAATTTCAGACAAGAATTTAATACTTGCCAACTAAAGCGGTTTTGAAAGTTTGACCGCCCGGCGTCCGATTGAAGTTGTGCGGAAACAGTGAAAGACGCTGTCAGTGAACGTTACTTGGCTTATTTTGTGCAGGCCGGGTCTGGAAAAGTATTTTAGAAAGCGCTGCTTTGGATTCAAAGCACGTGTCCGTTTGAAGAAGGTGTGTAATTGGGTTCTGAGGCATACATGGAATTCCCAGATGTCTATAAAATGTAGGGCTCGTTTGGCAGGTCATTGGAAGGTGGAGAAGGTTAAAACCTTTAGCACAAACTTTATTTTTACGGCTTCAACAGTAAGCAATTTTGATATTTTTTTCATTTGGTAAAAAGAATAAATTGGTAAGTAGGGAAAGAGAAGCAATACAATACAAGCAAATAAGCCGTAGTATTATCAATGAAAGTACATTAACAAATTAAACTGTGATGAAAATTCCGTGGCATATATAGTAGAGATCTATGCTATATAATGTGTAACCTTTTTAAAATACAGCTAAACAAGAACGAAGATATATGGTGAATTCAGTTGTTTAATGAACGCTATTAAAAAATTGGGCCTACTGAAAACAAAGTCTAATAAATATTAATAAAAATATGCATATGCAGGCACGTGCTGTAAGTAGTGCTAAATCGAGCTTTATCTCCAAATATGATATGTGATATGATAGCACTTTAAGTAAAGACAATTAACAACACCTATATGAAAAAGGCTAAATTAAAATACCGGAAAAATCCGTTTGATAGGTAGCCACAGACTATGGATTTACTAATCTTAAATTGCTATATGATCAAGTACGAGTTTCCTATGTGCTGAACGATTTTGGCAAGAAAAAAAGTTACTGAGGCACCTGAATGAAACTTATTTTTACCAGATGTTCCTATTTTTCTTAAAAGTCACGTGAAACGAACAGATGTTTGGTCGCCGCATGGACACGCCTTCACATACACTAAACGGAGAATGCTCGAAATACGTTTTCTACATGAATTATTGTCTTTCTTAATCAATCTTAAGGCGAATAGTCGCGATTTACGCTCGTTGCATTTTCATAAATACGGATTTCTTTGAAGCGATTGCGGAAAACGTCGGATTTCAAACGAAAAAAGGTTGGCATTAGTCGAAGTTTTCCGCCGTAAGAGGTAAGAGCAATGAAAAATATTATGTGACCAGAAAATTTTTCCACTCATAAGTTAAACAGGAAAACGAGTATCGTGTAATATATTAGTGGCAAAGATATCGTTGAGTTTACTTTTTATCAAGCTTGCAACCACCGTAAAGAAAAAACGATAATGTTTTATGAATGACTCCTGAATAAAAGGAAGCATCTGATTCAAACAGAAATACTAGGCGGGATTTTTAGGTATCTGTGCCACTGGGAACGTTATTTCACCGTGACTTATGAGCTTGAAGATTCCTTTTTGCATTTTGCAATGTTACCTGCGCGTAAGCGGTTGTTACCCAGCCTGAAGTAGCTCTGAATTTGCTGATGCAATCCAGTGTGATTTTCCAGATGTGAGGCCTGCCTTGCAGCAATACAAAATACTAAACAAAATGTTATAGGACTAGGAATATAATCGCAAAAATACAGATTTTTATTCCTCCAACAACAAACTTTCATATTTTAAGTTATTTAGTTTTAGTATATCATCTAGTAATGCCGGTTCCGATATATGTGCCATTTTCATGTCTGGATAAGTTTATTTTCTTCCAAAATGACCCCAGTTTTCAGTTTTTTTGAAATACCGTTTAAAGTAGAAATGGAAAATCATTGTATAAATCCGAATGGTTTCTCTTCATTCTTCATTTTTAGTTCGCAAAGAAAAAAAATATATGCAATATGATCAACCGAAAATTTCGCGGCGTAGAATAATCGTAATAAAATAGCTTTTAACGAGCCCTGGGGATTCTCGCACGGGCTAAAGCACTTGTGTGTTACACAGTATAAGGCTTAGCAGAAAGCGAACCCTTGGCTTTGACCAAGGAAGAATATAATTCACCAGAGGGAATCGATTCCTCATCTTGAAATTACTCTGTCCGTGTTATCTTAAACTTGACGCCGTCATTTTGAGAACAAGAATATCACATTTGCCAGGCTTTCGGCTGAAATTTCTCACGACACGCGATCAAGAAAAAATCCTTAGCAATTCGAACATCACAATTGCTTTAATCTTTGTGCTTTCCATTTTAAAACGATCAAACTGAGTATAAATTATTACAGCAGCAAAAAAAAAAAGTATTGTCATCAGCCAATTTTCCTGAGGTGCTTGCTGACATTCCACTGTATAGGCCTATATTACTGTTATATCTTACTATTAAATGTACTTTAGTTTGAAACGCATATGTAAACATACATTTATTGCAAAAATATAAGTCGCACAACATGCATTTCGAAACTTTACAAGCCGAAATGTTCAGTCTGGTGTCTATTTATTAAGCTGAAGAACGAGGCTGACAGTTTCCCTGATAACGCCGGCAGGTGCGGTTTGCTCTACTCGCTTCACCTGCGCGTAATATTTCAGTCTATCGTCAGTAAATCATATACATTAGTTCATAATTACGTTAGCTAAGTTATTTAGCTGAACTCAAAACTCAAACTACTCAAGCCTCTGCTTTTTTAAAAATAGTTCGCAAAGTTAGCCACGAACTATAGCCACGAGATAAAAAAGCTGAACTGAATGTCGAATCATTTCATTAATTTATATACAATCGAATTAATATACAATATTAATATACAATCGAAATTATGATCGCCAGGAAAAAAATCTGCGTGTGGTAACTATCTAAATAAACAAGGTATTGACTCATCCACAGCAGATTCCCTATGAATGTTGTGTAAATTGTGCATTTGAGTCTTGCAAGAATGTGCGCGCACGTGCTTCTTATAATAACATCATACCAGGAATAACAGAAATGTAACATAACTGTATAAAATTTATAGTAACGTTGCTAACGTTAATAGTAACAGGCCAAGGGTGGAAATATTTCCAAACCGCCTAATGTTACAGTACAAGAAATGAGAAACACCTGCTTCTCTCAGCCAGCCCACGGTGCGGGACTTATTCAACGTAACAGCGACGTCAACGTCACAATGTAGTCCTTATTGAAGTTGTTGTTGCTTTTATTTGAAAATAAGAATTGAATCAAAATTTCCTTCCATAAAAAAAAAATCTTTTGGGTTTTAAAATAAGCCCAAGCAAAAACAAGTAAATGTTTTGCACATGAAGAACATTAACAAAAAAGGAATACTTCTACTGCACCTGTGAGTTTCTATATGCCAATCGATATGATCCGTGTGAAATAAATACGCTAATTTACATGTTTGACATAAACTCCGAACCATAACATTCACGTACAAAGTGTTAAACACACTTTAGTTTTAGAACAACAAACTAAAAAAAAATCGCTGTCTACTCTGTGTATGACGGTTGTTTCACTAGCTTTACTTACTGAGATTATTACTGTTCATATTCGCAGGTCACGTCATTCAACGAACCCTGGAGCCATGTAATTTATGTAAGTAATTTTATCATCCTCAAATTCCTCAAATTTTTTGCACAATGTGTGGTCACAAATGGCCTCCATCTCGTGTGAATAATTTCACTGAAACTCGTTTTGGAAACACACAAACAAGGTCCATATAATTAGTGCCATCGCACTGTATACTAAACGTTAACATTTAAGATTAATTAAATTAAATCAAATTAAATTAAGGGGCTCCTTTCCCATGGAACGTAACGGAAATGAACTCTTACTTAAACAGCTTCTAAATAGCTTTTAACATCTTCTAGTAGAACCGCGGCTTTAATGGTGTTATTAACGTGTCATTTCTGACAGCTGCTGAAGAAAAAGAGCTTACATTGTGGACTTTACCAAGTGTAAGAAAATGACAAACATTGCTAATTGGCTGAAACGAGTGACCCAGTACGATTGTTCACTTTGAGTATGTCTACAAGTGAGTGGATGATTGGGTGTCATTGGAAGCAGATGCCGGAGCATTTAAATCAATTAATCATTTAAATCAATCAATCGATTGTGTTGTTCCAGTGCAGAACCTTAAACAAAACCACCAAATAAATTCAACGCTCTGTAACATTACGCTAGATTTTCTTTTTTTGTACAGTTGAACTAACTTAAAAGATTAGGCCTACAATTTCAATTTGCTCAGGATTATGTAAATACATGTGTCGAAAAAACAATTTTCAGCGACCAACAGGAACATAAATTGAAATATGAGCTAGGTGGGTCTCACGTATTGCGTTTTTGGTAACGTTGCGGTATGTCTATAGTCCGGGGGTGTCAAACTCCAGTCCTGTGGGGCCAGAGTCCTGTGTAGCTTAGTTCTTTCCCTGTTCCACCACAAATTATTTCGCTCTAGAGCTGTGTAGTAATTAGCAGAAGGAGTTGAATCAGGTGTTTTAAATGAGGGGAAACACAAAAATGTGCACTCCGGCCCCCAGGACTGGAGTTTGTCACCCCTGCTATAGTCCTTCATTCCTAATATTATTTAATCATTTTGTGAGGACCCCATTTACGGCATTCTCGGCTTTTAACATTTCGCCACATATTCAGAAAATTGATTATTCAGAATCTAAACATGTGTGCTTCCCATTTGTTATTGTTTTTCAAGTTCAATTTTCATTTTAATCGTAAGGACCGATGTGAGATGTCTCGCAGCGTTGTCACTTATCTGATGCGTCTTAAAATAAACTACAATGTGAAGTCGAGTATAGCATATTGTTTCATACACTACAGGTGCCGGTAACGTGCGGTAGTCACAAATCCAGCGTCTTTCGTTCATCTCCAACGTTTCCAATCAAAATTGAACAATTTTCGTGTTAGAGGTCTGTTTATGGTTTTAATTTCTTTATCTTTAAATGTTTATTAAACACTCACAGTGGACTCATTAAACAAACATAGCACCATGCAGTTTATTTAATAATTCAATTACTTCCATAGTATAAAACCTAGCCACCAAACGCAATATTAATCTTCATAGAAACGCTGAACAGTCCGAGCCTGAATCCAGTTGAATCCAATGACTTTCCTTGGGGACCTTTTTTTTGTACTTGTTGCAAGTATATTTACGCATCCTAGATATGAATTGTTTTATTGTTGTTCCTGTGTTTGTACCCCCTGAATCGAATCAATTTTGTTCTTAATATGCAGCAGAAAACATTTTAAAATTGGGTGTATGTTAAGGAGAGTCAGTCTTGTAAAGCAAGTCTGAGCCTCTTGCCACGTGAGAAGCTACGTCACCGTCCAAGATTTCTGAAGGATGAGTGCAAATTACACAGCACTCTTGCTTTAATATGATGTTCTTCACAATAGGGATCCACGAACCCACTGTGTCACTTAAACTCATCGCGAACATAAACCCATTTCGGAAGTTCACGTATTTCATTATTCGGACTTTCTACCTATGGAAACTGTAACAGAATTAACTATAATTACATTAAAAAAGACGTATAGCTTCTAAAAATTGCAGTAAAATTGAATTTTAGTAGTAAACAAGGTGCATTTGAAATATTCATAAAAGCACCTGCACCATTTTTATATCGAATTGGACAAATGTTTTATCTTATTTTAATTGTCACCTGTTTGCAGATTAAAAAAAACAAAAAACCAATATACACTCACAAAATCCCAGTCTCCTAAAATATGTTGTTCTAATAGTTAATACGGTTAATTGAGGTACTGCTGATCCTAGTCATATGAATTGATCTATTTAATTATCGCATCTGTCTTAAGAACTCTGTGATATGGCATTTAACATTATTGAGATAGACCTAACTGATATGTGCGGGACAAACCACAGGATAATGCTTTAGCGTAATGTGTAAAGTGAGAAAAGTCTGTTACTGATGGGTAAAAAATCTGTAAATTAACCCCTCAGGCCATATGCGCAGAAAAAAACAATTAAATGCATAACTGCAGAGGAAAAGAAAATATTGTAGACCGCTGTTTTAAAGAGCGCCATGCACTGAAGCCTTTCGGGCCAGTAATGACGATAACTGGAGTCCTATGCCATGTACCACGCCACAGTTAATCTATCCGTACAAACATACCGATTTCGGTAACTATCGTACATAGAGGTCCGTCGACGTTGCTACAATTCTCGTAGCCAACTCGAGGTAGTCTAACACTTCCTAAGTACTTTTACTGCATTTTGGCAAATGCCTGCTTCATTTAAGGGAGAAATCTGCTGGCCGCTCCCAACTGCTTGGAAGGGAAGGTGCGGCGTCTTAAATATCCATCGAGCTGGGAGAATTCCTACCGTAAGTGAAAAAATATTGATACAGGCCGATGGGTATGACTGCAGTTCCCTCGAAATTTTCAAACGTGTAAATCTAAAACAGCAACTTTAGTCTGCACTGCTTTCTGCACAAGGACCCTAAACCTCCATAAAAAACTGAGCCTTATGACGTCATCAGAAAGCACTTTTATTTCGATCAATATTACATTAAATTGCGGGAAAAATACAACTGCAATCATATTGCTTATAAAAGGAAAATTGGTGCCATTAGGTGTCGATTCATTCTACAATAACAACGTCTGAAATTATATGATTTACATAAACATAATTCGTGTGTGTACATAGTAGAGTACATGTGATATAGTAGTACATTGGATGTTATGGAATAATCAATTCTACGTGTATATTAGCAGGATCATTGTTCATTTTTTAAGTGGTGCGTTATTTAGAGTTACAGTTGCTGTAGGCCTACCCATTTATCCCGATGGATACTTTACCGCAGCAGTACAGGTCTGCCGGAAGTTGAGGACCACCCTCAACGGACACGAGCATTGCACCTGCCTGGACTCCAATCAGTACCTTATGGTTGCAGATCCATAATCACCTGGTCCACCTCATTATGTGCAGACTATCCAACAGCTCGTAAACACACAAAAAAGGACTAAATACTTGTTATATAATATAGTTGTGTAATACAGTCATATAATTCAAAGTCCCTTTCTGTAAGAAGCTATATAGGTCTACTACAACTGGGAATGTTTGCCAGTCCTCTAAATTGGACGGTTGCAGTCTCCTTTCTCTTACTTATACCACACTGTAATCTCTAAACCGTTCAAACTGAGGTTTGAAGCACAATTCACACTTGTTTTGAGAGTAGATAAAAGGACGTGACAGTTTTTTTTTGTATAGATACAAAAGACACTTTGTTACTTTCTTGGATGCATATTAGTGTCCATTGGCTTATAAATTGTACATTGCGGGAATCTATAGATTAATGGCATCCTTAAACTTGCAATTCGGGCCCTCGGGCTTTATTCAGTTCCCAAGAATAAAATAAAGACAAATGGCAGTCAAGTTCAAATGTTAAAAGCGGTTATTTTATCGTTTTCTCGGCATTGTATTTGTCACCAGCTGTCACCTTAAGCTACCATTTAAGGCGTTTTGTACCGTGAACAGACTGAAGCCGCGCCTTCTGCAGCCAGGCGCGGCGCTCTTTTCCGTCACGCACCCTTCGCTTCGCCGGGGCGGGCGATCCTGTGCCGGCGCCGTCCGATCGTCTCTGATTTACAGGTCTCGGCTGTACTGTAAATGGAACCACATTGTGCCGTGTTTCATATCGCCGTAACCCCCGAGGAAAGGCTTGTTCCGATTACGGATCCCTTCAGAAGTGTGAACTGAGAGTTTTTTGTCTGGCACTGGGAAAGGAGACTAAAGGCGTAGGAATGTGGCGGAGGCGCACATTTCAAGACCGCCGAATGCTTGTTTTAAAACTCCGCAAGTTATCAAAGAGCCCACCAAAGTGTCTCTTTCTCCTTTGGTAACTGTAGCTCAGATTTTTAATACCGTGCATATTCCCGTTAAGCACGTTAGGAGATTTAAGTATTCACTTGCCATATTGCTGAATTCTAGTATAGAAAACTATTATTATCCAATTCGTTTATTTAAACAACATTTATAAATATAGGAACGAGTGGGCTTGCTAATATAATTACTTTGAAAATCTATACCTTATCTCTTCAGAATATGAAAATATGAAACTTTCTGCTTATGTTAACCTATTACCACCGGACAGGATGTTGTTTTATGTAAGGATAAATCATAGTGCATGATGAATGAATGCAAGGTGTGTAATAAGGTAATTCAGTAAAAATGGTGGGATTGCTGTGGAATTTTCTAAATAATTATGAATCTATAGGAAAACAAGATGTGACAGGCGGTGACAGGCCGCATTCGGGGTGTCGGTCTTTAAATATGGTAAAACGTGTTATGATAATTACACACTGACTTAGGTAACTGTGGATTTCCCCAGAGCCTCAGATATGCCTGAGGCATTGTAGTTTATAAACTGAGAAATATGGCTTTAATGCCATTAATCACTGCATGCAAAGACGCAGGAACTGGGGGGGCAGGGGGTGCTCCCCAATTTTTAATTTGGATTCATTCATCTCCCCGATAAATTGACCACTGTATTTAAATTATTAAGTTGTGTCCCCTCTAATATCTCACGCTGTCCCATGGCGTTGACTGTATCTCTCTTGTAAAACAGTTTAGTATCTGCATTTGGGGGGGGGGGGGGGTGTGTGTGTGAATGTGTCTTGCGATGGGTTAGCACCCCATCATGAGTTGTTCCCTGCTCTGCACCCATAGACTCTGGACCCCCTGTGACCCTGCATTGGATAAGCGGTTTCAGAAAATGGATGGATGTATGGATGGATGGATCTACATACAAATTTCCCAAGCTTGCAGAATGTTTAGGAATTTGGATAGGGAACAGTTTGGGTGTTATTCCAACAAGACCCTGGAGACCAAAGGAAAGAGAGTTCATGCAGAATATGGAAGTCATTTTCTGATATGGAAGCTCTTTCAAGGAGTAGAACGTTCTGAGATGGGCACGCCCCCCCGTCCAATTGGCCGGGATTTGAGCAGAGCAGCGCGTGTCCCTCTCTCATGCGTGACCCTTGCGCCTTGGGATGCCACCCAGGCAGCAGGCACAGCGAGGTCACGCCGCCTTCGGGGGATACACAATGATGTCACGGGCAGGAAGCGGCCGGCGAGCCCCAGCTCTCCGGAACGCGGGCCCGGCGTTCTGCGAGGTTCGACGGGGGCCCTGTGAAAATAAACAGGCAATCATAGGGCGGCGCGGGCGTCCACGGCGGCGTGGGGGAGATCCGTGGCTGAAGGACGCCAATCGCTCGCTCCGGGCTCGGGTTTATTTGTGCTGCCTCGCCATCCGTAAACAGCGGGTCCCTCTTCGCTGGGAAGGGTAAACGGAACGTCGGATGGATAAACATCGCAGGGTCCTCACATGTGCCTGCTAACGGTCGGGCCTTTTTGAATGCCTGTATATTTCACTATAGTTATGACAACCCCCCCCAAAAAAGGAGAAAAGATTATTTTGTGAGGGGAAAATGAAAGAACGCGTGCTGGTGTAGTGAAAACTTTTCTGCTTTTATGTGCGCTTAACCCTCTCTGCTCTGAAATCATACACCTCCTTATCCTTCCCGTCATCGCTTGGACTAGTGGTTGGAATACATTAAAAACCATATCTAGTCGTTGGAAAAAAACGTAAAGTATGCATTTTTGAATTAGCCCAAACCGAAAATAGCTCCAAAATCGCTGAGCGCCGCCAGCATCTCGATTAGCTGGCGGGAGAATTCGATACTTTGAAAGCCGCGGTAGCTTCGCGCGCCGTTTGATGGAGGTGGCAGCGATTCCTGTCCCGAGTCTGACGTGGGGGGGCAACAGTGAATGTGCACTTGTTCCCTGGATGGCAAGGCCTGATGCCATGAGAATTTCACACACTAGAGTGCGTAAATTCAACATGGATGATGTTTAGACACGCCACACCACCATGGGCTTAAAAACAGAAGATGATGCAGTTGTCTGGGTCACTGCATGCAGATGTTATCATCTCTGTCTTACTGGGCCTTCAGAGTCCATGGGCATCAAGCTACAGTTCACACTGAGAGTGGAAACATGACTTTGGACACCGCAGAACCTACAGACGCCCCATGACGACACGTGGAGAACATGCAAACTCCACAGACATGGAGCCAGGCTGGAGACTCAAACCTTGGTTTCTGAGGTGTGAGACAGGAGTGCCCACTACTCTGTCATCATGCTGCCCTTAATAATAAACATATATACTCTGCAGGATCTAGGTAAAGAAAGTCACACTGAAGGTAATGAAAACATGAGCTCCAGTTAGGAGTTTTACAGAAATGTGACAGTTTTTTTTTACAACAGCTGCCAACAGAATATTTAATAAATCTATGGAACTGAAAATAAAGTGTTTATCTAGGACAGTGTCACAGTAAGCCAGGAATCTAATCCAGGTAGCATAGGGGACAAGGTTGGGACACCAGACCATTGCAGGGCACACACTGAGTAATTTAGTGATGTCAGTTCACATAACTGCATTTTTTTGGACAGCAGGAAGAAACTGAAGAACACTATGAAAATGTGCCAATTGAACATATTCCAGGGCAGAGATGGGATTCAAACACACAACCCTACTGGGGTTAGGCGACGGCAAAAGCCACTGCACCACCATGCCATCTCTGTGTCGTGTTGTGGGCAATGGCGAACATGTACTGGTGTGTCGGTGTGCTGCGTGGGTTGCCGGGGTAACGTCCCAGGACGTGGGGCTTCCCCAAAGCCAGTTTGATTCACTCAGAATCAGATCGGGGAGTGTGAGCATGTTTGATAGCTAATGGGACACTTAGCGTTAAAGCACTGAGCTCTTAGCAGATGACTGGGACATCCGGCTGGAGCTGAAGTCTATGTGCATTTTCCTCCATCGCCCCCAGACCCCTGCACTCCATTGAGGAAGCCGCTCTCACTATATAAACAGAAGTGCCGTCCCTCAAGGGAAAAGGCGCAAGGTTTTGTCATGAGGAGGTGTCTTCTCTACCTCCCACTGTGTAAAACAACAGCAGATATGAGGGACAGTGACAGAAACGGTCACCCCCCCGCCCCCCCCCACCATGGCCAGGGGCTGCTCTGACGCCAGTGATGTACCTGTCAGTCCCTCTGCCTCATAAACCCATCCAATCCATCTTGAAGGAGACACACACACCCACTGAAATTCACTGTGGGACTTCTGTTTCTGTGTGGTACTGTCGCCTCTGTTCCCATAATTAGCTTTTAGTGCCACTCCCTCCAGCCCTCCCCAGGGGGCGCTAAGCCGTCTGCTTTAATTAAACTGAGGGCCCACTGGGATTATGCAACAGAGCAGCACTCTGCCGTGTATCAGTGAAGTCCTTACTCCTTCGACTGCTCTCCGGGGAACTTTGAGGGTGCTGTCTTATATCCTGAAACACCTCCTTTCATTTTTTTTTTGTCTCAGAAGCTCCCTGTGAAACATAGGGCCGGGGGGGGGGGGGGGGGGGGGGGGGGGGGGGGGGGGGGGGGGGGGGGGGGGGGGG
>JAODLD010000052.1:2752596-2766778 GCA_026781065.1 Mormyrops boulengeri | reverse complement strand
CCACACCACCACCCCCCACCCTCAGAACCACCCCCACCCTAGCTCCAGGAATGATCAAGGGAATGACAGCCAGCCCCCCAGTGTGTAAATGCGTCTGGATTAGAATAAAGACACAGATACTCTAACCAGAAGCTGGTAGGGTTGTGGGTCCCGGTGCTGTTCAAACCAGAGGTAAAGACTCTCCCCCCCACTTGATGAAAGGGGCTCTTTTCCCTATAAAATGAATTCCTTTTGCAGATGTATTCCACAAGACCTTGGCAGAACTATAATTTTTTTGTAGGATTCCTGAGGCACAATTAATTAGTTTATCGTAACATGCGTAACCATCCCTAAATAACTCTGTCCTTCAGAAGTCTCTGTTTCTCTACCTTCTTCACTGATTTTATGTTTGTTCCCATAATATTTAAAGACAATTAACTTGGAGTGGCTCTTCTGTGGAACTTTGGGCAATAACAGTTATTGCAAGAATGTCAGTGACTTATACAGTGAGTGGCAAATTCCAGGAAAGGGGTTACCAGTGATTTGTGATGCAAACAAATTTGAAAATGAATAAATGTTTATATTTTATTTATATATATTATGTGTTTGTTGGGAGGTGTGGGTGACTGCAGATGCTGGACCGCCTGGGGGGTTGTGGGTTAACGCCTACCCTGGATCATCTTTGTCCTTCTCTGTATTTTTAGCATAAATTATAACCCTGGTTCCACCCACACTTAAGTTGCAGGCTGATCAGGAGAAGGGGCAACCATGTGAATAAGCATGATTTCAGAGTGACTGATCTAACCAGTATATAAGACACCTTAATGGGTCTGGCCTCACTGGTCCTGATCTTACACTCTTTGGTCCTGCTATTCCTGCAATGTGCTCAGTCTGCTCTGGGTAAGCATTTATGGAAGATGGATGGTATGTTTGCGAGTTACATGGGGGCTCAAAGATTTCAGCCCAGACAAAATAAACCACAGTTAACAGAAACGAACGACGGTCCGCAGACACGCCACTGGAGTGTCTAAAAAGGAAGAAGAAAATCTCATTCCTAAAAATGACACTTTCTCATGTTTTTGTAGCCACTCTGGGTTAAATTATATGGGATAGTTGTGAAAAAATCCCTTTTCCTGAAGCGACCCCACATTCCGTTGGGAGGGCTTTCCGCTAATCAGAGGCCGACTGCTCCTTCCCTCCCGAACGTGATCAAAAAGGTTGGGGAAGTGCTGAAACGCGTATGAGAGTCCGGGCCTCATGCAAACAGGGTAGGGATTTGCTCTATGGAAATTGATTCACTGCTCCTTTGAAAGCAGATCCGGGATGTTTGACCCACATTACGCCGGGGAATCGATGGCCTGATTAGGCACCAGATCGAGTTTCTGCAGAAAACCATTCCTGACTTTTCCTTTTTTTCTGCTTTTCCTTTTTAGGGAATCTGCATCTGTGCAAAGATGAAGCTGCGACACCCGGATATTCCGTCGGATACTGTCAGGAAGGACGGCGTGGTCACGCCCGTCACACAGAAACACCGGGGGGTAACGTCACTGCGCGGAGGTCAGAGAGCTACCCAGGGGGTGATGTCATGTTGTGGCTGCTCCAATGGTGTACGGGGGACAGTGTCACATGACTGCCATACCGGGGGGGGGATATCAAGTCTCAGACTGATCCCTGATTCCCATTTAAGTTTTGACATGGATTTTCTGCAGATAATCAGTAGCTTTTGTTTGTAAAAATATATGAGCCTTGCAAAAAAAATACATATATAAGATCAAAGACGTAAAAAGCCAGGCTTCATATATGTGTCCTTAAGCCAGTTTGTATGTCTCACGCGTGTGTGAGTTTGCTGGTGACAATAATCCCCCAAGTTGGCCTCCGAAATCCACAACCCAGCCTTCGCCACACCTTGGCGCCTTGGGCCGGCGTATCAGACACAGACCCGTGTGCTCCGGCGTGGCCTGAAACACACAATAAGCACCCCCACACCGGAAGCATCTCTGTCTGATTGAAGCAGAGCCTTATGGGGGGTGAGGGGAGGGGGGTGACGGCGACGATGTCTGCGAGCCGGTATCACCCTGCCGGGGCGCCGAGACCCTCGAAGGGTCGGTAAGAGGGATTAAATAGCCCAATACAAAAGGAAGTAGTGCTGATCTCTTCCTGTCCACAGATAGCATCAGGCCCCCGAAGCCGCGTCCCCTGGTCCAGCCGTCCTGACCGGCGTGACCCGGCAGACCCCAGGGGCCTCGCCCGCTGGCCCAGGGGGGTTCGGAGGAGGACGGGGGTCGGCAGAGTGGGGCAGTAATTCATCACAGGAGCCTGGAAACAGAGGCCAGGGCAGGGGGGGGGGGTTAAAGAGGTAGCTGAGGGCAGACCTCCTGGCCCTAGCGGTGGATCTCTGCCGCCCGTATAGCACGTCTGTCCGAGCTACAGGCAGCCGTACCTTTCATGGCCAGGATGAGAGGGAGGACGGCTCCCAGCTATTTGGGTAAGATATTGAGTTAAGGTAATCTACTTAGCCTGGGTGCCCCTCCACTGCAGTGCCTTTATTTTGATGTGGTCTTCCTATAGTGGAAAAATAAACTTTCAAATATGGCGAAGAAAAAAAAAACTGGTCAGATTCAAACAGATAAGTGGCAAAATTAGATTCATTAGGAAGCGGAGAGCTATATTCGTCCGCTTCGTTTTGTACGTCGAAGTGAACGTTCCTTTTAACGTACAAAAAAATAAACTTTTTATCATTCTAATGCTTTTGGTGGATTGTCTAACAGGAAATTGGAATTTATTTGGATTAACTTGTCCAGCAGGAAGTTTAAAAGTATTTTACTTGTATATTATATATGTATATATTAGACAGACTGGCATCCCATCAGGGGTGTATCCCAGCAGGGATAGGCTCCTGGCCCCACTGGGACCCTGACCAGGGTAAACGGTTAGAAGATGGATGGATGGATGGATATTTTAGAGAGAGGCTACTTTTTATTTTTTAATGAATGACTTTCTTTAGGTTACTTATAGTAAAAATGGTCTTTCAAGCTAATTAGAAACTCCAGAAATTTGATGTCCATTAATAAAATGACTTAACTCTAAAATGCCAGTATGATAGGAATTCAGTCCAAGAGAGAGAATTTCAGGAATAATCTGAAATATCTGACAGCTGGTACTGTAATGTGAAATACAGTAAGTGTATGTTTACGCTTTAGGGACCCCAGCTCCTTACCACTTGGACCCCCAGCGAAACATCTGCTCACAAGGTGAAAATCAGCATAGAAGCCAGCGGAACACGCTCCGCTCCTTCATACTCTGGCAATTCCTGCACTATAAATCCTAATTAGCCACAATTCAGTAATTGCAATTTGTTACGATACAATTTTTCAATTTCAAAGCCAAAGCCCTGCAGATCACAACAGAGGAGTCCGGTTAAACGGAACGGCCTGGGATCACATGCGAGATGTAAAACCTCGGCCCTACATTATGGTGAAAAATTAACTTGAGGTCGCTTTTTATTCAGACGGGTACGCCAGGCGTATCGCATCAGGCGCTTCCTCCATCTTGTGTGTAATTAGGCGTCACATTCCTGCCGGATTTTGGAGGGAAACAGTGTTCCATCGGAGGAACAAGCCGCTTCACGCTGACTTCCCGCACCTCCTGCCCATTATGTGGAACGTGGGATGTATCCCCCCCGCACTTGATGCCAGGTCTCCCCCAGCGCCAGCTCACCCCAAATGAACCACAGAACCAGGCCGGAACAGAGCGCAGGGGTCCGGGCAAGCGGCACGAGGAGTTATAAGGCTTGGGGGGCCATCCCGTCTGTCTGGCGGGACCGGGACGCGGTATCCGACCTCAGCGGCCCCCAAACAGTGCTGGGACTAGGACCAAGTATTGTTTATGGGTGTACTGTAAGTGCCCGTGGCCCCCCCTTATCCGCCTGAGTGAAATCATGGTATCCGAAGGACGTCCGGCCCACGGTGGTGCTGCCCGGACCTTGTGGTCGCCTCCAGTCCTGTATCGGGCTGGCCTCCTCAGACCACTGCAGCTCCTCAGAATCACTCTGAGCCAATCACCGCTTGAGATAACGCAGCCCCTGCAGCTGGTCGTCCGGCCTTTGAACACCCCAGGGCTACACACCCCCTCCATCTCTTATCTCCTCCAACTTGAAAAGCAGTATTGATCCTGGAAGAGCTAAGATAACAATATGGATGATACTGCCCAGTGAGAATGACAGCTAGGTAAACTGTGGAGGGCGCCGTCTCATTCATCTGCCAGCGTAGGAGGACTACTGGGATTCTTATCCCGAGCGCGGGAGGGAATAACTCTCAGAGTCCTTTACATGGGGCTCTTGGACCTCATTTGTAATACTCATGTGAAACTCGTCCAGATCCTTTGCTTAATATACATTTCCTTTGTTGCACAGGTAAAAATAACACGGATAAATTAATGAAAGTCTGTGAATTCACCCTGAATCAGTGTGGAACAGAAGAACTGTTTGATAACTGTCAGATAACTATTAGTTGTTTTTTTGTATTGAGGTTGAAAATACTAAAAATGTCCTACTTCAAATTATCTACACAGAAGTGATTGCCTGGAAAACCCTGAAGCTCTTTAAATAAAACTACTCTGAACAGAAGAAATTGTTTTGAGTGGGTCTGTGGTCTCCGCCAGGTTGAGAGTAAGTATGTGTCCAGTCTGGTCTTTCCCAAGACCCCTAATCTGAAGGCGGGCTTTAGGAATAAGGCCAATGCTTCAGTCACCCGTGTACAGAAACCAGAGCCACCCCTTCCTGCATGCACATCACGCACTGTGCATCATGGGGCCCCTGATCAAGTCAGGATGGGGAGGGGAGGCAATTAACAAGCGAGCGAGAGGGCGATAGCTTCAGGTCAACATCAGCCAGATCAGTCAGGAGCACAGAGAAGAAAAACAAAACGAAAGCAAGTAGCAGCAGCTTGTACTGCACTTGCAGGTCTGGTTAGAACATTTCTCGACCTTCCAGTAAGCTAGCTAACGGTACATTAATAGCCACTTTTGGTTGCTACCAGTTCCGGTTATTACAGAACATTATTTGTTCCATATTTTATACAACATGACTCAGAGTATGAAAATAAACTATAATACGGTCGACAACTATAATCAGTTTTCTCCTTAATAAAACAAGGAAACGTTGCCAGATAGGCAGGTACTGACCGCCCAAGCCAGCTGGTTGGTGCTAGAGTGAGAAGGAATGACCTCTGCGTCAAAAGTAAAACCCAGGCATTTACAGCATTATCGCCTCAGATGGGAATGGCAGTATCTATTACTGGAATCCTTGTCCATAGGCCAACTTCTGTAGCACATGGCAGCATCTGATGATGCCAAGAGCCATGCCGCCAGAGAGCGGTGCGCTCTGAACATCTGAGACAGCATTCAGAGTATAGCACAATACCTCCTGCCTCAGGTATCTCCCAAAGCAGACGTATGCTAATGAATGGCGCCTGGCAGATATTCTGAATATGCTCATTTGATTAATAATAAATATATAGAATCAGAGGTGCTTCTAGAGACTCTGGGGGCCACAGGCAAAAAAAAATACTCCATGAGCCCCTCCAACTGACCCTCCCCCAACATGGTAAAATTTATTACCATTATTTTAGCATTAAAGCTAAATTAGCAACAGCCTATCAACGAAGAGAATCTAATACGCATGGGTGCTATATTTTCACTTTGGTGAAAGAATGCAGAAATAACACAGAATGTTGTTGCAGTGTATTATGTAATCGGCCCCCTTCCAGCTGGGGGCCCCAATCATTGCCTGGCTTGCCTGTCCTGTCACTGTATAGAATAGTAATTCTGGCAGAATTATATATACCCAGAATCATGACTAGCACAGGGGCCATAGCTAATCAGAGAAACCTCCATTTTATTTTCCTTGACATTACAAAGTTATAGTTAAGTTTGTGACGTGCACATCTTTATTGCTCTAATCAACGTTTGTGTAAGAAATACTAATGTCGTGGATTCAGTGAGGGGCATGTTTTGGGAGTTTGCAGGTCCAAGAAGAAGATCCCGCTAGTTTGGCTAGGGATAGCACCAATAGTAACATGGGGGGGAGGGGGGTGTCATACGGTGACTTACAGAGATTTAACCACATTGTGCTATTTTTTTCTGCGTTTAATCACGTTTACACCAACACTGTAAACCAAAAAATCTTGGTCTATCTAGCAATGCAAAGCGCAGGTTAGACTCTACAGTCTCTGAGAATAACATCAGCACTAGGCCTGGAAAATAAGACAGAGAAGGCTCGGAAACAAATACCTCCACTGAAGTGATCGACTGCCAGTTTCGCGCTTTCTCAGTCAGAGGTGGTCCTTTTTTACACTCGCACCAAAAAAGTAAAAAAAAATAAGACGGGATAAAAAAATCTTTCCTTTAGCGCCATGCCAGCGCCGTCCCACGCCGCTAGTGCGGTCATGCAGCGTGGAAAGACAAACAGCACGTTACATTACCCTTCATAGTCCGCACGGAGAGCCAGCGTGCTGAAGAAAAGCTTTAAAAATCCCCCCCCAATAAAGGCGATTCTGCACCGGCGTGTCCACTGTCCCCCCAGTGCCACCATATCGTGAAAAGGCTTCAGACCAATTACACCGGCGCTATAGACTTGGGAATGGAGTTTAGTTCATGGCTGCGAAATTACCTGGCACTTCAGTGTTAAAATGTTAAGACACATTAACTACCTGGTGTGGCCA
Organism: Mormyrops boulengeri; assembly: GCA_026781065.1. NCBI lineage: Eukaryota > Metazoa > Chordata > Actinopteri > Osteoglossiformes > Mormyridae > Mormyrops > Mormyrops boulengeri. Next base: position 2,760,080 of record JAODLD010000052.1, on the reverse strand, counting down.
GACTGGGGGCATTACGATGAAGATAATGATCATTATTATCATTATTATTAGTAATAATAAATAACTGCTATCTCACGTTTTTACGTGGTTATGTATTCTGTATATAGCCAGGACTGGGGAAGTTACTCACAACAGCAATCCATTACAGAGGTGGAAAGTTCAGGTCCAGGAAGTTCAAATCCAGACCAAGATTTGGTTTCAACCGACCAGTTGCGTATAAAGAGTCACAGTCACAGAGTATTTAACTGGTTGGTTGAAAGAAAACCTTGGTCTGGATTTGTACTCTCTGGGTCTGTAATGGCTTACTTTTGTGAGTACCTTCCCCAACATTGATTATATACCATTTTAATACATATCTTCACCAATCTCAAAACTACCGTAGATACTTTATGACTTACTTCCCCATTGGTAATAGGACGTCGGCGTTTGGAGAATACTCAGTCTGATCGGAAATTTGGGAAATGGTCATTCTATGAATCACCTGAGGCGACTGTAATTTGCCTAAAATCAGCGTTATGTAACGCATAGCATGGCCGCCACGTCATGCGTTTAGCATCCAGCCAGACTCCATTGTTGTAAAACCATGGGAGACGTTTGAAACGTTATATCGAGATTCGAGAAAACTCCCTGTGAATCATGCTCCTCGCAGCGTGATTAAAATATAAATATGAAAAGAAAACTCAAAGTGAGCCACAGTCTGACCATGAAGTAAATCACCTGATGAGGCAGCAGTTTCCCCGACTTCCTCAGCAGTCCGGCTGCCCACGCCGTACCTGTTTAAAAACTCGGCTTTTAAAAATATCTGCCCTTTTTCGTCTTATGTCATAGGAAAAATAAGTCATTTCTGCATGATTTTCAGCGAACTGCCCAAACAATAATAAATGTCTTGTGTAAATGGGAGCCTAGTGTTGAGAGTAGAGGAAAGACTGCAAGACCGTGGACAGGTCAAACGCTGCCCTGTCTGCTCTGAAAACAATTTCCATAATCCTCCAGGAAGCTCTCTATTTGATATGAAAGACATGGAGTGTTTCTCAATGTGCCTACCTGACCATGTACCCGTTTTACATCATCAAGACCAGTTCCATTACCAAGAACAGAAATTCAGAGGACGGTTAAAATCCCCAGTTGTCGTTCTCGTCCCGCCCCAAATATCAAGACATCAGTTGCATCCTCGCCAAACATGACCAGTCCCATGATTCATTGCACCCCAGTTCGTTCTTGGGAGGCAAGTTAGCAAGGCCGGTCTTGCCAAGACCACAAGTGTGATCTTCTCATTTTTGGCATTGAGAAACACCAATGGTTTATAACACCTGCCCCAAAACCTGCAGAGTCAACTCCTTTAACACTAATTATCAACCAAACTGCGTATTTTCTGTCAATGCCACGATCTCACATTGACTGGGAGTAGGAACCATGTCCAGGTTCCCGCTCATGTACTGCTGGTGGAAAACAGCTGGAGAGAGCAGAACCACATGAAAACAGCCTATCCACCCCCCACCAAGCAGGACTGATGCAGTAGGTGCCCGAGGCTCCCTCTTGGTACCAGCTCATGCCACTGTGGTGGGGGGAGGAGTGTGGAGGACCTATGCTACCATCCAAAACGTACAAGAGGTGCCCTTCATTGTGCAATGCTGACCAGCCTGGGTGTTTAAAGTGAGGGATATATACTGTATGTCTTACGGTCTTTAAAATTTGGGCTGGGGGGAGGTATGGGATTGTTTTGATTTACATCAGCATCGAACATAAAACACTTAGTCATGCGAAATATTTCAAAGAGACCTACTGTTATTTTTCAGGGGTCTAGTCTTTCAAGCTTACTGTCTTTGCTCCAAGCCAATATAGACTGAACGGGGTTGCCAGATTGAAGTGGTGGGACTCAGCCTCTGGAATCCCTCTTTCTGGGTTCTCACTCAAACCAAATCCATAACCTCTGCACAAGGCTGGCATCAAACTCAGAGCTACCGTGTAGCTTGAATCCCTCGTGCAGCAGGAGATCCTTTAAATAATCCGGCTTGAAAATAATTTCCCAGGTTCTCGGTGATGTTTGGTGGGGTCCTTTTTCAGTCATCTATGGGTGTAAGTGTTGGCATTGACACAGTCAATGATGAATTTTATCTCACGCACATCTCCAGAAGAACATTTCCAATGTATCTTAAACTCCTGCAATCCGTTGCTAATGGAGCCCCATGAACCTATTGCCTTTCTGATTTTCTGAGTTTCTGATAGCTCTCTGCATGGCGCCGGAGACTCCCATGCCATCCTGGGTCCGGCGTGAGGGCGGGCCGGGAAAACCCGCGGCGAAAGGTCACGGGGTCGTCTGATCCGAGCGGGCCCCACCGGGCACGCGAGAGACCTAATTAAACCAAATAGCAGGAAACATGCTTTCCGGCGGGCCCGGCCACACACACACGCACACACACACGTGCGCGCACACACACACGCGCACACATGTGCCGTAACACTGAGCTCTTTCTTCTGGAACCGTGCGCGGGGAGACAGAAACAGTGAGTGCGTTACGGCCGCACCCGGCTGACTCCAGAAGGACTCCTGTTTGCTTTCACAGCTGGGTCGACTGGGCTGGGGGGGTTTGGGGGGGGGCAGGCGCAGGTGGCTCTCTGTCTGTTATTGTTTCTGCTTTTGTAAACGCTCATTTGGAATCACAAGGCCCAAGATAAATGGCATAACCCCAAACAGCACCGACACGCTTTGCCAAATACCGCATTCCACCTAAATTACACGGCTTCCTAATCTTCACATGCATCGTGGGACACACGCACACCCCAGCACACATGGGGGGGGCAGTTAGAAGACAAGGGCCGGCACCCAAAAGGCCGGTGGTGCCAGAGGCAGGGAGGGCCTGCAGACGCCACCGCAGTCGTCACGTATCCCTGTGCATCCGTCTGTGAAAACAGGCACCTGGTAGCCAGTAGGGGGAGCTGCGGCCCGGTAGAAAGAGGGATCAGGGAGCTGGGGGGGTCTTATTCCCTGGGAGCCAACCCAGGTGGCACGGTGACCCCCCCCAACCCCCTGGTTCACAGCCGTCACTGTAAACATCAAACGAAACAGGCGGAGAGCCCTTAAGCCCAGATTTAAAGGGTTAACCCGATCCCCGCGGAGTCCGATGTGACTCAAGTGTGGGAACAGAAAGGCACGGGCATAGTGATGCCAGTGCCCCAGGGGAACGTGGGTATGACCCGAAATACGCGGCGGGGCATGACCAAGCACCATGTAAGAGGAATACATAGAGTGTCAGTTCACCCATAAAAAATGGGTCTCCCAGTGAAAAAGCCACTAGGATTGGTCACAAGGTTCATTTGCAAGGTGAGTTGATGCGTGGTGGGCTATCAGTTACTGGTGTAGACTCTGGAGTTACGGTTTCATTCGCCAGTCCACACAGATCCCATGTGTGGCACAAGTCGTCTACAAGTGTCTCTGTCAGCACAGGCCTCGATCCACCTTAAAACACCTGCTGTACATGCTTCCTCTCAGTAATGCTCGTCCATTTGCTCTATGTACAAACAACAGAAATTTTAAGGTGGACCCTGCCTGCCTTTATGCTTGGTTTTATCGGACAGCCCCCGTGACTCTCTTCCACAACAGTAAAAATTAGCGAGTCCGTTAAGATTTAGCACCAGGAAGGGATCTCAGTGGGGGCAGAGGTATCAAAATTCACCCGGGCAACATTTTGGGGCAATAATTTTCAAAAAAATCATAAAAGATGATGGCAGGGGGAATAGGTATAAATCTCGGAGAAGCTTCCAGCCCCCATCGCTCTGAAGGCAGTTTGAAACACATCTGGTCGGTATGGGGGGGTAAGAAGTAAAGGAAGAAAAGACTGGGAGCTACAAGTCTTAGGGAGTCAAATAAAATATTTCAATGATCTTCATGTTGGTGTTAAACTATGATATGTCTGTCAAAGCGTGTCAACCATTTCCAAAACCTTCTCACCTAAAGTCACCCCAGTATTTGTAGCACCCATCCAATACACCCATATATTTTTTTGATTCAACCACTGCCACACCTCGCTGAGTTACTTAACTAGTTAAGTTAAAGATTAAGGGCTGGCATGGTCATGTTCTCCCCGTGTCATCGTGGGGTTTCCTCCGTGTCCCCCCCCGCCCCTACATTCCGAGGTGAATTGGAGTGGCCAAATTGTCCGTAGGTGTGAATGGTGCAGGTTCCCTGTGATGGGTTGGCATCCCATTCTGCTTTATTTCCTGCCTTGTGCCCAAATGCTCTTGACCCCGACGCCCCTGGATAGGATGAACAGGTTTAGAAAATAGATGGATGGCAGTTAAGTAATTCAGTGAAATCTAATGAATATATGGAATGGCTGAGGTTTGTGAAATCTCATATTACTGATAATTCCTGTGTGTTCTGTTTAACTGTTTTTGATAAAACGTACACTTATGACCCAGATAAACAGCTTTACACGTTTCTATTGACTGTCTAAGACTTTTATACCAGCACTGCATGTTTAGGCTCTGGTTGTTTTTCGCCTGGTTCGTGCGCTTGGAGAGTCACATGGCTGTTTGTGTGTTTGCTGGCCTCGGCCGTCTGCTTTGTATCCCGAGGGTGCCTCAAAAGCTGCCCCGTTCCATCTTCCAGTCCCTGGTGAGTCTCGTGGGTCTGTCTGGCGTCACAACAAGTTTTTTCCACAGTTATGTAGCAGAGAAACCTTTTTGGAGCGTATCGGCACACGTGTGATTTTAACGTGATCTGGCGAGAAGCCACACGGGCTGGAGACCGCCGTCTACCTTCCGTTTAACAGACTGAACTGACGCAAGTCAGGTCTGGCTCTAGTAGGAGAGCTGTGTTCTGTAAAGCAAAGTACAAGTCAAAAACGGTTTTATTTAAAAAGGGTGTTTGTGTTGTTTCAGAGTCCCTACTCTGCAAAAAAACACAGACTCGCGTTCCAAGACACACCTGAAGTACCCAGTGACCAACACAACCTTTGAGGGTTAAAGCATAGACAGGACATGTATTTTATTTAGAAAAAAGGACCATAACCAAAGGCAGGGGAAAGGTCACAAACACAGAGGTGTGTGTAATCTCAACAACGACGATGACATCAGGAAGAAGGTGACATTAGCAAAGCACCGCGAGCACTGGATCAGCTTCTAACATCTACATGGAGCCGGGCTGGAACTCTGGGAAAACACACTGCAGGTGCAAGTGCAGCCCGGTGTGGATCAGACACTTTGGTGCGTACCAAGTGGTTCGGCAGGGGGGTCTCCTCCGCCCCCTCGCACCTAAAATGATTGTCTCTCTGGGCTGCGTCCATGGGAGCCTTTTCCCCAAACCTGCGATGCTTCACAGATATCAGGCAAAATTAAACACGGACACAAAAGGCGCTACGGAGCGTGACGTGAGCAAAGAATGCTGGCCTTGACCCCCAGAGAAACGGCAGCAAGGTCGGAGAGGAAATGCCAGGCTGGGGGGCTTCGACAGTGAATCAGTTCTGAGGCTGTGGCCCTGGCGACTCTGTGAGGTCCCCCTCTCTCGCATTTCTGCATGAGTCACGGCGACTCCTCACTCTACGCAAAGCATTTCCTGTCCCGGGGCCGGTCCCGATGACTCCTCAGCCGACAGGGGAGTGAGAAGCCTGACAGGCGCCTGGATTTGGGACCCAGGAGGGGGAAATGGGGGGTGGGGTGCAAGGCCCAGGTGCCGGTGCTTGTCTTCGCCTTCAGATTCGTTTTCGTCTTGCCGGCTGGCCCTGGAAGCACGTATCCGCAGAGATAGCTGCGGTTCGCGCGGGGTAAGCTCCCAGACGCCCCCTTCAGTTCAACGATCTCAAAGATCCCAGCGTTAAATCACTCCTCAGAGGACGGAGGCGGAACCGAGTCCAGAATAATCACAGCCGCCGGCGAGTCACAGGCTTTACAAAAAAAAGGGCTGAAAATGGCCTTTCGCTCCTGCCAGGGAAAAATTTACATACTGGGCGAAAGGATCCGGACTGGAGAGCACAGCGTGGGGGGGAGAGACTCTGAGGAGATGTTCTTTGAGCGAGGTGTCTAACCAGAGCTGCCGGCCGGATGCCCCACCCTTACAAAGGTATAAAGAATAAAAAAGAAAGCTGTAAGCTGTGTAAGTCACTTTGGTTAAAGGTGTAACTCGTCATGTAAGTAACTGCGATACACTTCTGTGGAATGTCACATACTGCCCGCTGAACACAAGGCAACGGTCGCTGAGGACCAAACTGCCAGGTGACCGCTGAGGATTCAGAGGTGCGCGCTGAACACTCAGCGGCCTCAAGGGGGCGTGCAGGTGGTGGCAGGCTGGGGGGGGCGGGTCGTTGGCCGTCGTCCACAAGCTTTTCGCGGGCATTCCCGATCTGAGGGCCCAACCCGGTTAGTCCGAGGGGGTGCCACAGACACCGGGGCGAGGAGGCCGGAGGAGATATTTACTAACAATGTCAGTATTGTTTCTCTTTTATCTGTTTTTGTTTTTTTCCAAAAGCTTGAAAAAAACAGGGCACTTCCCCTTCCTCTCTCTCCCTCCATCTCTCCGCCTCTCCATCTCCTTTTCTACATAATGGCTCGTATGACCACTCTCTGAGGAGCATCGCCGCCCCCTACCTGCTGCAGGCGAGCATCTCTCTCCCCCAGCCCCGCCCCCTGTGCTTGGCCCTCATCCTCGCTGTCAGGAGGCTCCTCCTTCACCCTGATGACCCCCGCGTGAGCATCCAGCAGCTCTCCGTCTGAGCTGCAGGTGCTGCCGCTATGGCTGTACTTCCGGATGACTCCACCAGGGGGCAGCGTGTGCCGCGCACACTGCTCTCTCTCCTCCTCCTCTTCCTGTAGGTTGTCACTGGGCTGCCGGAGCTGCTCGATAGATTGCGAGAGCATCTGCAAGGGGAGCCAGGGACGGCAAGAAAGGTTAAGTGTGGCATGATCTGTTCAGATCCTACACAGACACACACATGCAATGAGAATCTGACTCTGCATGTCCTTCTGCTAAACACAAATTAACACAAAACACAGATCAGAAATACAGAAGGTGTAAATGTAAATTAAGGTGCGTGTGCAGTAACAGGATAAATACAATTACAATCAGCACAAAAAATACAAAGACAATGTAGTGCAACGCAAACAGAAACAACTGTAAACAGATATAACATGTACAATACATGTGCAGAAAGACACACACATGCACGACAGACACACACATACACTCTTTCATTTAATATTATGAAACATAATTCACGTCAGGCATATTTTCTACATTTTTGACATAAACATTGAGACCTCCGCTCCTGAAGCATTTTATAGTCACCAGTGGGGGGGGGGGTGCGATGTCATGGCTCTAGCCACCCCCCCACCCCCCAGGAACTTTTTAATCAGAGATGCTGGTTGTAGATTTGCGGGATTCACACGACATGCACAACTCTGTTCGTGTGGTGCCATAGAAAATAGGCGCCTTCAAAACCCCATCACAGGAATTACGCGGTTAAGGTGACCTCCAAGGTTTTAAGAAGGTGT
>JAODLD010000052.1:2681931-2735284 GCA_026781065.1 Mormyrops boulengeri | reverse complement strand
GTTAAAAACCTGGGGACATTTTTTTGGTTCCCACAAGACGAAGTTCAATTTTATAAAAATCTGTGACTGCAATCAAAAAAACGAGAAATGCCAAAAATCTTGTATTTTGTTTATTTACTTATGGTTAAGTTTAGGGCTGGGGGGGGGGGTTAAGGTTGTCATATTTGGGATTAGGGTTTTGCCCATATAGAAATGAATGGAGGGTCCCCACAAAGGTATGAATACAAATATGCGTGTGCGTGCTTGTCTGTGTGTCTGTGTGTGTGTGTGTGGCCTCTGAAATGCTGACCCCCCATAACCTTGAACCGGATAAGCATTTATGGACGTGGGATGGATGAAGTTATTCTGCTTTTGCACGTTCCTCTAAAACTGCACCACAAAAGGGTGAGAACCCAGAAGCCCCTGGGGTTTCCGTGGCAATGCTGTCTCACCCGTCAGGGAACACAGAGCAGAACCTGAACCATCCCAGCAGAACGTCCGTCGTCAATAAGGTGCAAACTGCAAAATCTTCATCAGCACAATAAAAACACATACTGTACACCCAAAACACACCAAAAAAAAACTCTTCGCAATGCAGGTTAGTAAATCTGGGCCTCACAGCAAGACTGATAAGCTCCAATTGTGTACGAGTCTCTTCCTCGGGTTTGATGAAGTTCTGACAGTGTTTTATTTCAACAGGACAAAGGCAACAACAAAGAGGCAGAAAGCTTTGGGGGGTTGAGGGGGGCACTAGGGTATTTTCCCTCAGCATCCTAGTGGCCGTGGAATGACAGCTCAACAAGGAAGTAATTTTACATCAATAAAAACAAGAGCAAACTAGCTCCTTTTGTGTCTCACCTTCTGGATAAAAGCATCACGATGAGCCGCATATTATGGACCCTACAGATTTCTCATCCTCTTTGATGTCACCTCAAGCATGGGCCCTTCCAAAGAGGGGAGGTTTTCCATTCGAGGAAAGCCACTCACGATCCAAGCCGTCCCTCGAGGACCCCATTAAGCACCGGGAATGGATGCACGTGTCGATCTGCTTGGTGGCGGCTGGCCCACCGGATTACCGCAGCCGAAACGCCCCCCACCTTACCGTTACGGTGCCTTCAAACAGGTGAGATACAACCAGAGTTACGCCCCATACTCAATCTCTTTCCCACAGCGAAGAGACACCCGACCTTGCGGTTACAGGATGCACCCACCACTGTGAATAAGAATGAGGAACGAAAGGGGCTGAAAATAACTCATCGGCATGCAGTGATACGGAGAGTCTGCCACGATGCGCCGACAATACCAGCGCGGCTAATCTTAGCGGCCTAAGAGCAGGACATGGGAATAGTGTGGCTAAAAATAGCCACAACCACAGGAGCCAAATTCTTTTATTTAAGAAATGAAACAGCTGGAGTCCAGCGACCCATTTAAAGGCTCTGTGGGACCCCCCCCCTAGAAATAATGAGGTGGGATTTAACGAGGCACGTCCGGCATGCGGGATGATCGATGGCAACCGGGGGAAGTGGACAGGGGACCCACGTGTCACACGGGTGTCACCAGGCAGGAGTCGTGCCGTTTGCTGCAGTCCCGAGGGCCCCCAGGTGCTCTCATGCGCTGCCGGAGCGGGTGGGGAGCCCTCAGGCCGTTTTTGGGGCTATTAAAAAACACAGCCTACCCCTCCCCCTCTCCCCATTCGCGCTCCCTGTCCCAAACACGGCAGCTTTGCACCAGATCTGCCAAAACCTTCTCCCAGAGAGTCGCATCAGAATGCAAGCCGCACATTCCGCCCCAGAAAAGGCCAGCACCAGGGCGGGTTTTATCCGAAGCTCCAATGTTCTGCGACCAGACAGCGCAGCGACTGATCTCCAGACACACCAAGATCTCCATGCTCCAGACTGCAAGAAACTCATTCTACAGTCACCAGTTTCCTGGGTAGAAATTAAATTACTGCCAGTGAAAGATGAACCCCAGACCTTATTCTGCGGCGCAGTTCCCATGTGCCGGGACAGGCAACAGGTGGGAAAATTACCGTAAACTTTTGGGCAAAAGGATTAAAGAAATATGCCAAGGCAAACAGTATAAATATTATCACAAAAAACACACTGAGCCACAGAGGGTAACACACGCACGCACGCATACACACGGTAAGTTCTACACACACACATACAGGCAGCCTGTACCATCTCAGCTGTTTAGTACTTACACACTAAATGACAGGCATCCCTAGAGAGAAACAGCATGCTCCAGATGATCCAGCGTGCCAATTGGACGAGAGGCAGAGGAATGGACACAGGGATCCCTCAGGATCAAACATACCTGAGCCAACGTGCGCCTCACGTCCGTCCAAGATCCTCCAGAGTCGGTCCGAGGGGAACCGCGACTCGGCCTCGTAAATCGTCTGGAGCATGCTGAGCGTTCCGGAGGCGCGGCGTCCCACGCACACCAGCGAGCGGGCGAGCAGCTCCCTCCGCTAATGACCAAACAGTCGCACAGTCTGGGCACCGGGGGTGGGGACGGTGGGGGGAGTGAGGAGGGGGTTACTTTTCACTTCTCTTTCTTTCTTTCTTCAGCTGAAATGTTCACTCTCCCTGCCTGAGTTCCTCCGCCTGGCTCTCCCTGTCTCTGAGCACTAGATGAGAGTCAAAATGTTGTCACCATGTAGCATTAAAAGGAGCCCTTGGCTGGTTATTTTTAGCCTGCCCCCCCTCGAATATTCCCTGCTTCGAACCCTAACCCTGTGAGTCTAAACTGTTCCCTCCCCTTTCACCGCCACCCTCTCTTTCGGTGTCCGGTCATTTTGAACGGCCTTCTCCCGCCCCCCCCCCCCCACCCCGTCTCGGCGGCACTGTCGACAGGGCACCCGCTCATTTGCATGTGAATCGGGTACCGCGTGGCACGCAGGTGACGGGAATAGAACGACGGGCAGCTCAAGACGAAAATAGGTCAGGCCGGGCGAGGGGGACCAAGGCGACGTCGATGCGTCTAAAAATACCACCACAAAAACACAGCTGTCACTTCTCAACCCCCCCCCCCCCTCCGCCCAGTCCCCAAACACGTCCTCTTCACCCTCACAATCTCCAAAACAAGCTTAAATTAAAAAACAAAAGCTCACATAAAAACCTGCCTTTTCACTGTGCTTCAACTTACTGCAATATTACCCTGCCAAAAAAGACACCCCCAGCAGGCAGGTAGACACCCCCAGCAGGCAGGTAAACACCCCGCCATTGTTAAAGATGCTGGAACCATGAACACGAGGTTCTTTCATTTACTGCATACAAGTAGCTAATCTACGTCCTTAAAAGCTGAGCAGCTTGTTTATGTAAGGAGGCCGATTTCATCCTCTCTCAACAGACCTTTGCTGTATTTTTAACTGACAGTCCCCCTGCAACCGTTTCACCGGGCCGGGGATACCACACGTCACCCTTCTGCAGTGCAAACTTTTGTGTTTCCCTTCCCACGCCACGTTCATTCTCAGGCAGTATTCCTGCAGACGCCAGCGAGTGGATCAAAAAGTAAAATATGCAGAAAAAAGGTCATTTCCTCTAGTCAACAGAGCCACTCAAGCGTGTTTATGTAACTTAATCATATTTTGGTGATGTCACATAATCGCTCTTCCAAAATATTCAGCTTTTTTGTAACTTCTCCTTGCTGCCTGAAAGAAATTTAAATTTGTCTTGTTGCACAAATATGTTTATAGATTCTATGAAGTTTACTGTCATTGCACTTTTAACTTTTGTGTTTTTTTCAGATTATACATTAAATAAAATAAAGACACTAAGTACAGCAGACAACAAACACTAAGGTACTCATGATACACACACATGCAACGGATACTTCAGAGGAGAATCTGGGGCTAAAGAGTGAAAAATCATAAAATAAGAACTTAAAAAATAGGAATTTACTGTGCTCTGGATTCTGACTTAATGCTACAGTAATCTAAGCCTTACAAAGACCAGCAACTTACAGCTCAGGTTAAAGGTCTATTGTATGCAGGTAATAAATGTGTCTTTTGTGTGATGGATTTGTACACAACACACTCACAGTGCTACACTGTACCTTTAAAAAATTCCATCTTTTCGCATAATTTGACATGTCCCCCCCCCCAGCCGCAGGCAGCAAAGCACTTGGGCTATTTTTAGCTCCTGAGCTTCTCTGCCTCGGTTACGGCGTATTGTTTCGGCTGGCCAAACATCTCAAGCCATTCCTCTTACCACCGCAACGGCACAGCACTGCATCACCCAGGGTTACATATCAATTGGCCATCTATATTACGTAAGAGAAGGATCAGAATGTTATATAAACAAAGATGACCATGCAAACCTGACCATTAAGAAAAGAAATTTTATTTTATAGTAACATTTCAGTGTTTTCATATGTTGCCCCCCTGTACTGGATAAACACTTATGTAAGATGGCAGGGAGGTTGGACGTCTTGATGTTTGATCATGCGGATTACAAATCATGACACTTGTAACATAGTTTGCGTGGTTTCTGAAGTATAAAGAGTTTCGTTAAAATTAAAAAACACTGTTGTTCTGATCACTTGGGAAAACAGCGTGAATTTTTACAGCTACTGAACGTCCAGTGGGAAGCGTGAAAAACCGGCAGTCCAATCAGCCGCCGCCGCCTCCCACGGCGATGTCAGTCACCAGAGGGCTGTCGGACACCCCGAGCCTGAGCCATGGGCCCCCCCTGCCCGCACGCCGGCGGGCGACTCCCCCGTGGGCACCGCGTGACTCGCAAACGTGAAAAGAGAGCAGATTGGCGGGGGTGTGAACCAGGGCCCACTGCTCGCTTACGCAGCGGCCAGCCGGGCCGCAGAAGACAGGCCACTTTAGGATGCTTTATTTGCCCAAGTACACTGGAAATATTTCGTTGTCACGTATCCCATTATGCTCTCTGTTGATATATACAAGTGAGAGTGAAGCTTGGGGTCTGAGCACAGGGTCAGCCATTTATATGGCACCCCTGGAACATTTTTTTTGGGGGGGGTTAAGGGCCTTGCTCAAGGGACCATCAGACATGAATTATTCTGCCAAGGACAAGATTCAAACCAGCGACCTTCTGATCACAGGCACGGATGCCTAACCCACTGAGACTGAATCAAAAGGACGCCAGTGTTCACTTAGGACCATTTAAGGACAAGGTTACGTGTTCAGCCGAAGCAGGTCCATCCCAAGCGAGGGAGGCTGGAGATTATCCCTCCTTCCATTCGGTATCTGAGGCGCCCCAATGTCCAGAACCAGCTAAGGGATTGTGGGATTGCAGGCAGACTTGGGGGTAGCCCATGTGCGCAGAATGCCGGGGTCCAAGCACACGGCTGCATTTGTTTTAGCCCTTCTGCATCAGTGCCAAACCCTGTACATAAAGCGTTTAGTTACGAGCGTCGACGGGCCAGTCCGGTCCGCCAAAGCTCCGCCCCCTTCATCTAGTCAATGGCCAAAGGTGACCCAGCCTCAAATCATCCAAATTTAGACGCTGGCAAATATAGCCATTGCCTTCAGAAACTGAGAAGTCCCTCGACGCCTCGGGGATTTTTGTCAGGCTAATCCAACATGTTTGTGTCACCGCCGTCTTTTTCCGTCTTTCGGATTTTTTTCCAAACATGGAGCTAACATGGCAGATTATGATTCTCAATGTCCGGACCCCAACCCCACCTACCGGCCTCTCTCACAAGTCAGCTGCTTTGTAAAATGCAAAGATTTCAGAGCAGATTTCTGTAAAAACACATGGTAAGATTACTCAGTTGTAAACTCAGGCTCATGCGAAACATATGTCACAATATTCATGGCATTCTAAACAAATCAGGGAGTTTTAACAAATAAAATCATGTCCTAACTGTAAATAAACCCTGACACATCCAAATTGTGCTTTTACTGGAGGCTATAATTGCAGGATGGTCCTTTGGAAAATGTCATCTGTAATCACATCAGTAAATCCTGAGAGCTTTCCTCTCGTACCACGATCATTTACCAGCCGTCACACAAAGGAGCCTGCGGGCCCCCCATTCACACGGTGCTCGCACCTGGATCACCAGGCTTCTCCCTAGGGTGTCATTCTTCTCCAGGTCCCCCCCCCCACCCCTTTCTAGAGCGAATGACTCAGTCGGGCAGAAGACGAGTCAGAGTCGAAACGGTAGAGGCCGGATCACATACAGAGAGGCGCGGGATTCCCGTTGCCCGGCATGGACGCCGCCTCCGTACGCGGGGGACAGAAAGTTTGTTTTTTGGTTTTGCGAGCTCAGCTGAAACTGGGTCAGCCTTCAAAATAGAAATCCGACAGCAAAGGGACAGGAAACCTTTAATCTACAGAGTGTGTTCAGAAATAATCACAGTGGTATAATAATGAGTCTTTCCAGCAAAGGTTTCATTGTGCTGACTAGTTTCAATGTTACCATATACAAACATTTTTAATTATGGCATTATGTTTATAGTCTGTAGTATTTAGTTTCTCAGGCTTCTGTTGCTATTTGGGAGTGTAAGAAATATTTACATAACAAGAAAAAATAGGTGGTATGCGGATGCATATTTACATTTAGTTGCTTGGCAACGACTTTCGTCATTTACAGACATTTCACTAGAGTAATTTATGTAGCAGTATCCTACCTAGAGGTACTAGAGCAGGAGACTCCGGGACTCAAACCAGCAACCTTCATGCTGTGAGTCCCTGCTTAACCATGGTGCTACCTGGAGATGCTCACAGCAGTGTGTGTGTGTTCTGCTCCGCTCATACTTTCATCATAGTACCTTGGGGGAAGCCCCCCCTCCCCAGGGAGGACAAGCGGAGAATGTTGATGCAATCAAGCCTGGGAGTGTCACATGTCTGCCGGAGAAATTGCCACTAAGTCCCTAAAACACAAACATTTTCTAGCCCAAAGACATTGTCAGCTACAATAAATTTACCCTCTTTGCATGCCACATTTTCTTAGCCCCACAAAGTAAACGGCGATGGATAAAAGGTAAGGTGAAATTTCATTTCAGGAAAATAAACCCAATGCTGTTGTTTCACCCTTAATATGTTCGTCTCTGTTTTGCCGGGAGCAGGTCGGGAGAGGTCAAGGTCACATGGAACTGCAGTCGTCTTGGCGCCGTTGCATAGCGACAGTGGAGTTCCCTCATTAACGCAGTCAGGGTGAGCCATGCATTACCTCAGTGTGGCCAGATATGTGCCGCTAAGGATTATGGGTATTATACCCCTGAAGGGGAAGAAAAACACTCAAATCCTTTACCATACAGTCAATCACATTCAGTATTATGAGATGAAGAATTATGATTTTAATGCCAAAATCTAATTATCGCGTACACCTGCAGGAAAGCTCCAGTTAATGACCAGAGTCCTGGGGTTCGTTTGGGGGGTGGCCCGAATGCTGTTTCTGCTCTGGCTCCCACGCAGCGTGGAAAGCGCTTTAAAGGAACAGAACACATTCGCTGGCTAAACAGCGACATGTTTCATCCCATTAGCCAAAAATGAAAGTAATTTACCACTGCCGAGGAATAGAAATGTGCGGACTCAGCAGTTTTCTGCACGCGCAGACCCCACGAAGGCCTGCTGGTGCTTTACCAAAGGGACTCTTCAATGTCAGAGACCTCAGACGTTAAGTTACGGCAGAACAGAGGATTTCCAGCCAGCGAGGGGTGGGATGGGGGGGAGCTGTTAAAGACTAGCATGACCCCGCCTCCCATTGCTTCCTATTGGGTAAAACTGGCCAATAGGAACCATAATCTGTAGTTTCAAAGGAATTCCAACATAATGCACTGATTCTCAGTGGTAATCATATATAATACATGTTTTTAGCAGATGCCTTTATCGAAAGTAATACACATTCGGGGGTTAAGGGCCTTTGGTCAAAGGCCCAGCTGTCGATGATGGGATATGAACCGGTGACCCTCCGATCACAGGCCCCCGCTGAGCCACACACCAGCCCCGCCTTTAAAACATTTTCTACTTCTATTCTGCTTCTGCTCTGAAGCATCGACAGAATACAAATCCCTTTCTGTTTTTATTTTGTTACGCTGTAAAATCGTGTTCTCGAACCCGAGCCGTTGCCACCCCTGCAGATAACCCTGTACCAGTCCTGTCCACACATCTCCCAGCTGGCTAATATTCACCAGACTCCCGCGCCTCCCGCTTCACCACTCACCGTGCCACCCCCCTCCCCCCCCCCCCAGGGGACCATCGATTTTCGTCTGGGGGACGGATCTGCTGGAAAAAGCTTTTTAAAGCTCCGTCGATCGTCCCCGTGTTCCCAGAGGTTATTTCCAGCCTCTGACAAACAACCTGCACCCAGATCCAAAATAAGCAGGGGGTGTCACACAGCAAGAAAAGACACCCAACAGTATGGCTTAAAACAGTGTCTGAACTACATGTTTAAACGCAATTCAAAGCAAAATGCATTAAATACATACAGTATAGAGAAACATCAATATCAAGTTATATTATATAGGATTGTGATATTCTTCATAAGTATGGATGTTTACCATATCCTGTATAAATACCGTGATACTCTCACCCAAATGCACTGAAAAATGCATATACACCAATCAGATGATCCCCGTCACTCTCGATAAACAGATATCACAGGTCAGATTACCCAAAAAAGCCAGTCCTACGAAAGATTTTGGGTGCAGCATCTCATTAACATACCAGTCGATCCCTTTGTGGGTTCGCTTCTGCATTATCCTGGCCTCAGAACCGAAATTCCCCCTTCGGGACTCTTGACCTGCGTCCCATACGTGTCCGAGTTGGACTCCCCAAATCCACCACGGGCAGTGCGGTGTATGATTGTGATTGGTTATATTGGCCATGGAAACTCTGCTTGATGTTTCTCGTATTATAGTTGATAGTTTAGGTCGGGTCTATTCTCGAAGCATGTCTGGGGGAAGGGTTGGGGTAGCTTCTGACCCCCAGTAAAACTCCCCAGGGAAATTCTCCTTGTGTTCGGAAGCTCAAGCTTCCTTCTGCACCATTGTCCCTCCGAGTCGACCTTGTGCCGCTGTTTATTCTCGCATGACGGCTCTTCCTGGGGGTGCCCCTGTGCATCAGGCTGCTCTTCCTCTTCAGGAACACACCCAAAAGGCAGGGGTTCATGACAGCCTGAGTCACCTTTCTGCTCGATCAACTCGGACCCCAGACTGCAGTGGCCTATTAAAAGGCCCCACCATTATTGCCCAGTGAGGTAATTAACGATGTCCTCCAGGGGGCGAGCTGGAGCCCTGAATGTTTGTCATGGACAGAAGACCACAGTAACAGTGCTCAGCAAAGATTTTGTCACAGCACAACTAAGGGGTATCTTTTATGTACGTTTTTATGCCGACTTCAGAAATGCACTCTGTCATACATCTCATTTCTATTTGTGAACAGATGCTGGAACCTTAAGATGGATATTCCTGAGACCAAGTACAAAAGAAAATCATAAACTTCTACCTTTTAAATGAGTCCCTTCCACTATGCACATCTACTGTAAATATATGTATTGCAGTAAAGTTTAACTGTCACTCAATATCCTTGAGTAATAGGGAAATGTCGATTGGATATTTGAATTCAGCGCAAAGTGCCGTAAGATTAATCTGTTTTGATTCATGTGACAAAAAAGACATCAAAAATTTGTTACCCAGTGTAATGACACACACACAACTGCACACGTTAAATGGTCCCAGTCAGTTTTGCCTGACACATTCCTACACACCAGTCTCAGACTGACCACCTTGTTTTCCCAGTGCAGGAGTAACTGGGCATTAATTTTAATTATGCACGTGACCTGCAGCTTCCTATTCCTCCCAGGGGGTGGGGTTTAGGGGTCAAAGGTCATGCCACTGGCTCAGTGGGGAGCCAGAGATAACTGCAGAGGTGGCCGACCTGCTTGCAGCTCCCAAAAAAACCCCTCTGCACTTCCAATTCTGCTCTGAAGGGGGTGCTCTATCCCCCCCTCCCCCTTTAACTTCAGTTAACTTCAGTTAGAGGTAGGGGGAAATATGGGAAAATACAGGAACAGATTAAGGAACGTCACGGCCTCGGGATCCCTGTAATTGCTTCTATGTGCTTCTTTCCCCATTCTGATAAATCCTTAATGAGCATCTCCAGCTAGCAACATTTACACACACGCGCTGTCATGCTCTTATAAATACACACACACACATGGCCATTAGTGTCTCATGCATTATTCACACAGGCTTGCAAACACGCCAGACTTGCTGTCCTGTGACTCGCACCCGTGCTCACAGAGCTCTGGGCGAATTTCATCTGTATCACATTTACATGTATATTCCTGCAAATGCAGAGGAACAAACAAACTAGCAGGTGTAAACCTTTATTAAAGCATTGCTAGGCTCCCGTTGTCCCCAACCAAATGCAGTTGTACCGCAAATATAAGAATTATGCAATTATACAACATGTTTTAGCTGCTTCACGCATTTGCTTTGGGCTGGCCTTATAAATATCTGATGTGACCTAACAAAGCTCGAAAAATTGATTCTAATCTTGCGATATACAGAAGTGCATGAAAATTTTATGTAAAGAACACTGCTGATATCCATATGCTGTATATATCTGGGCATGTGTAGAAAATATTAGCTTTTTTGACCTATTCACATCAAAAGCGGTAGCTAAAATACCTGACTGGTCACGCCGAAATTGTCAAAGACCCACGGGGTCAGGCAGGAAATCTCTGACCTATCAATCAGGGCCATAAAGACATAACGTCTGTAGAAAGGAAGAGTGTTCTCCAAGGCATTCCAAGATGTGACAAGAGAACGCCCAAATTCCCAGAGCAGGCTGTTTGGGTGAAATATGCAAATGAGAAGAATTGAGAACCAATCAGTTTTCAGTTTAACATCTGATCAGCACCTGGGTTAAGCCACAGCACACACCTGTGTGGGCGGAGACTCAAGTGTCCTTTCAACACAGACAGGCAGCTGCGATTGGGTGATAGTACATTAATACACTTATCCTAGCAACCACTGTCCTAATGTGGCAAAAATGTCATACATCTCATGTAAATTTTAGTCAAGCACTGACAAGTCACAGAAGACGCGGATCGGGGGGGGGCAACACCGGGGTCTGACAGCTGCCAGTAGAGACACACAGCAGTACATTGACCAGGGATGTGCATGATTCATTTCACATTGAGAAGGTTCCTGGCATTCCAGAATAATCGTCCATCTTAAACAAAATAGCATTCCGGACTGCCTGGCTGTCTCGCTGTCACAGGACTGGCAGGGAACACATGGGTTCGACTGAATAACTCAACATCCCATCGTGGGGCAGCTGAGGGGCAGAGAGGAGATCTTTCTGCCTCCAGACTCTAAACTAAGCCCATGTACCAGAACAGGCTGGTGGTACGATGGTCTGGCCTCCTCTGGGCAACCTGCCTGCACCCCTCTCCACCACCCACCAATTGAAGATGTCCGGATTCTCGGCTGCTGGGGGGGAGCCGACCGTTTGGAGTCTGGCCGTAGCCCGGCAACACACATTCCAGCTACAAAAGCACCTAAGAAACTCTGCCATTGTTTCTGATGCCCTCTTTACAACAGTGGAGTTCAAATTAACCTTAAATAACTGTACACCAAACTGTACACCAGTGCAGTTTTTCATCGCCACTGCGGCATAGGTGTGGTCTGCGAGCCAATCGACCACACCCCCATCTCCCAGGAGACCGGCAGAAGCAGGGGATTGGCTCAGGTGATGGCCGCACTCATTCGCCCCTGGGAGAACAACATGTCACCATCACTGGCGCCATGACAACAACAACAACATCAACAAAAACACGCTTAACAACCTTGCATTCATAACCCTGGGGCAGTTTCCAGGAGTCTCTTAAAACACAGTCTGCGTGTTAAATTATCAAGTACTTTGCTCACCATAATACTCAGATAATAAGAAGCCCAGATAAGTAAAATAAATACTGATTACCTCTTCATTTCTAAATACATTATCATTGTGTACATTGAGGTGGTGAGTGGCTCTATAGGTGAAAAGTCTGTAATTGTGTCTGGAAGGTCATCAGTTTGAATCCCACGGCAAGCAGAGTGATCACATCACACTTGGGCTCTTGAGCAAGGCCCTTAACCCCCGAAAAGTACCCCAGGAATGCCAGAAAAATGGCTGACACTGTGCTGAAATGACCAACCCCAAACTCACAAGAGAGAAAGTCAGGATATGCAGGAACACTTCATCTCAAGGCTCACACGCGATGAGCAATTTGGAGACGCCAATTCGCCTCATCACACATTTTTGGACTGCTAGAGGAAACCCACGCAAATATGGGGAGAAGTGGAACACTGAGCCACTGTGCATATCCATATTCACTCTCTATTATCACAAATGTAATTATATACCGCGTGAAGACAAACACATAGACTGTGAGATTATACAAGTATCATCTGAGTATTACGCCTGGTAGCATTCCGATTAACAAAAAAACACATTCTGTATAAATTTGCTTATACTACACGGAAAACTGATCAGAAGGGCAAGCAGTAGAACTAATAATGACTGAAATTAAACATTATTCTGCTCCTTATTAAAAAACAGAACAAATGCAGTCCAATTAAATTTATAAAGCATATTTAAGATCAGAGTAAACCAAACACAATTAACCGTTTAATTAGTCAACACACCCAAGGTGTTTATGTATGCTATGAGACAGTGTTGCATCATCGCATGCAACGCTGCCAGACAGCATGAGGTTTGTGGACCTTCCTCCTGGGACAACTTGCCCGGGTCTCTGAAGCACCTTGTGACAGCACATAGAATCATATTTACCATCAGAGTAAAGCCTTCCTCACAGACCAGATAAGTTAGATGGTGGGAGGCTCGTGATCAGAAGGTTGCTGGGTCAAATCCCATTGCTGGCAGAGTGATGTCTTAGTGGGGCCCTTGAGCACAGCCATTATGGCCGACTACTCCAGGGACTGGATGACCCTGCTTTGATCCTCACTTGTACGTTGCTTTGGACAAGCGTTTGCATGATATATGTACAGTAATAAGGTGCAGTTTGGGTCCCAACCAGAAGGGGGAGTGGAACCAATGTGATTAAGGTTGTACTCAAACTAGGTGATCCATCCTGCGCTCGAGCACGTTTGATGGCCAAAGTTTGTTTGATTAGTGTGATTGCTCCGTACCGTAAGACCTCTTCAAGCGGGCCTGGGCACAGTACACATCTTGTGCGATCACTAACCATGCCCAGGTACGGAACCCAGACATGACATCAATGACACACATTTGCGCACATGTACACTATACATGAACCCAACCCGGAAGGAACGGATCAGGTAGGCTGTGCAGATTGCATCATTTTCTTCCGCAAAATGTGTTCCGACAAAAAACGACAAGTATAGCTTGGGTAGCAACAAACCTTTCACAAACATGGCGGCAAAGTATCACTTTGGGCTACAGTGGAAGTGTAGTGCTTGCTGAAAATTTGGACTGACGAGAGTAAGCAGAAACAACTGTATGCAACACACAAAAACTCTGAGATATTTGGTAAAATGTGGGACTACCTTCTTATATGTGTGGCACAAATGAATAAAAACTGCCGTGATGCATACTAGATAAATCTATGTGTGCCATCCCCCCCCCAAAATGACCCCAAATAAGCCACAAAATAAGGATATTAATCATAAATTCCTTTGTGCTGTGCGATAGCGCTTTCCTTCCTATGTTTTCTCCCGCACAAAAAAGTCGCACAGTGATGACAAAAGCTTCCTAGGCCTTGATGGTTAAGCACAATGTGAGCGCTGACCATCGTGCTGGGGCACGGAACAAGGCAACCAGGCCAAGTGTAAGCAAGACCTACAATGGGTGAAGCCACCCTGAGTAAATCTCAATATGTGTACTTCACCGTACTTGTGTTCTCGTGTATCTTCCATTGCTGAAAACCAGCTCCAATACCAAAGAGCAGAAGTACAGAGGGCGGTAAAAAATCCCCTGTTCTTGTCGTGTCAATGGAAACCGTTCTCATCCTGCCCCAAAATATCTAGGATACATTGGTTGCATCCTTGCCGAATCAGACAAATCCCATGATTCATTGCACCCCAAGTTTGTTCTTGGAAGGCAAGTTAGCAAGACCGGTCTTGCCAAGACCGCAAGTACAGTCTTCGCGTTCTTGGTATTGAG
Organism: Mormyrops boulengeri; assembly: GCA_026781065.1. Lineage (NCBI taxonomy): Eukaryota > Metazoa > Chordata > Actinopteri > Osteoglossiformes > Mormyridae > Mormyrops > Mormyrops boulengeri. The sequence continues at coordinate 2,721,194 of JAODLD010000052.1, read as the reverse complement.
ATTCGCCCTATGTCTCCCTGCTAGCTAGTTAAGGTTAGGAGTCACATGTTGAGGTTCACGGTTCCAGCTCATGTGAACACACAGAACAGCTAAAGATCTCATACAAGCAGCATAGACAGCGTGTAGGAAAATACCCCATTTTACAAACCCACAGCTATTCTACAAATTTCCCCTCTCTGTTTTCTTGAGGGCGATGAAACTAAACTGCGCCTGGGAATGACAGATGACGAAGATGCGAATAGAAGACTTAAAAAAAACGGAGGTTCCCCTTTTCTAAAAAAAGGCCTGGATATATCTGTGCACTAAAAACGACCACCGAGAAGAAAGCAAAAAAGCAGAAGCGGCTGATGCCGGGAACGCAAACAGAGCCCACATTTACGCCATAAAAAAACACCCGTGCATCTTCGTGCAAAAAGTGCCAAACTGTCGACAGTCAAGTCAGGAAAAATATCGAAGCGATCGCCTCGCCCGTTTCATATTCGTACCTATAAAGTGGCAGATTTTGTAACGCCTGTTTATCATACGGGTGTCAAACAGCTCCCCCTGGGACCGGGGGTGGGGGGGTCTCCAGCTCAGCGCTGCACTCCGACACCATGAGCAACAGGAGAGCATAGAGGGAGCCCGCGGTGTTCGTACCCAAACCGCGGCGTACACCCCAGCACATCTACAGCCTCCAAGAGATGGATATGGAAGCTAATCTTCCTCTCTGCCTCCTGGAGACACCGCCGCGCTGGAAGCCCGTCAAGAGGGCTCCCCTGACGCTTAACCGACGGTTCGTGTCGATGGAAACCGCAAGTCTCTGGTTCCGAATCTACCTATAAAACCTTCCCTTTGTAAAGCTTTCGGAATGATTTTGTTCCGCGAACCAGCATAAGGTTACATAAAACCTTTACTGTGAAGACATGCAACATTTAAAAATTCACTGAATATGCGTGCCTTCAAACATCAGTACATTTATCTTCAGATCAGTTCATTGCATGCTCGGTTTTCCAGGGATCCGGAGCGTTTCCCAGGAGGCCGAGGGTGTGCGAAAGGCAGACCGCAGACAATCGGTGAGAGACACAGACGCCGAGGGGAGTTTGCCGTCAGCGATTCAGGGCGTCTTTGGAATGTGGGAGGAAGGAAGAAACCCACAGAAAACCTGCAAACACACACAGACACACAGACACACACAGCCGGAGCCGTTTTGAAGCTGCACCACTGGAATATTAAATAAATGTAACTTATTATGTTTAGTTTAGCTCAATTTAAAAAAAAATTAAATTTCATGTCTTCAAATAAATTATTAATACTAAACCACGTTTTAGTTTAAGAACATTTCCATAAAGCACTTTTTTTTTTTAATAAGGACAGGAAAATACTTATAAAAAATGAATGATAAACATTTTATTATTCTGTTAAGCGGGGGTGATTTTATGATAAGATTTTTAGGAAGTCAGATCCCATGAAATATGGCACAAATCGCTAGAAGGACAAAAAATCGAGCGGCTGAAGCTTCCCTAATAGGGTTGCCTATGCTATTAAAACTTCATGTAAAAGATGCAGCTAAAATCAAAACTCAAATAGTTGAATGTGCGTCACCTTATTAGGCCAAATAATACTGTCACAACTGCTTAGATCATTAGAAACAATAAAAAACGGAGCAGTTAAAGAGATGAGGACCCAGGCTTCCAACTCGGAAGGAATACAGAGGACTGCATCACATGAAAGGTGACGCAGAGGAGCCGACTCGGCGCTGCGCGTTTCATCATGCGCTCCCCTGCTGATCTCAGGCAGCCTCGCTAACCCGTCCGCACAGCATCCGCCTTTGTGCCCGAAAACAGGCGTCCGAACTCATTACCGTGCATTCGCATGCAGTCGGAAAAAAAGAGACATTTTTAAAAACGCAGCTTTGCAAACCGGGACACAGGGAGCACCACAGAAGAGTGTACATTACAGAGAGAGGTTGCGTCATGCAACACCGAGACCGGCCACTACACCTTCACCTTTTATCATTGCCTGCTGCGCGGAGATGTTACACAATATTACTGCGTATATAATCGTATATGCCATAGGCTCTGGCCTAACAGTAGATGAAAATATGCTCTAGCCTAACAGTAGATGAAATAAAATCAGACAGTAGAATGTAGCCTACTTTATTGTTTTACGTATACTTGCATTCGTTTATTTTTCATGTTTTTGATTAGATTTTATATTTTAAAAGTGGCATAAAACAATCAATTCACAGTAGCTTAAGAACTGTGTTATAAAGTTCTACTTATCTAGTCGTAAATTCATATTTTGCGCTGAAACTACACTCTCAGAAAAAAGGGTACAAATTGGTACCTTTGCTTGTCACTGGGGCTGTACCCTCAAGGGTCTGCCAATGGTACACTTAGCTGTAGGTAATTGTGCTGTGAGTCTATCCTCAACTGGTTGGTTGGAGCAAAATCTTGGCCTGGAGTTTTACTTTCTGGACCTGCACCATCCAACTCTGCCTGCTAGTTCTAACTTTATATATCATAAATCCTTCCTGTTTCAGCATGAGCTGGACTTGTTGCCGTCAATTAAAAACTTAAGGATGGATAGCTAGCCTTCCTCCCCCATTTATCCAGCCTACAGGGCCCTCCCCCCTGCCACACATCAGCACATCAGACGGGAGATAGATAACAGCGTCACTGAGCAGGCCTCTCCTTACCCATCTGTCCACACACTTCACATGTCAGACTCCCGCCCCCACTCCGGCAACCCACCCACCCCGCACCTGACATGAGAAGCCCATCTGTTAGCCACGCTCGGCCAAGAACGCGTCTTAGTTATGAAATTATCACTAAAGTAGATCACTGGAGGGTCTAAAAATACACTCCGACATAATGCTGTCAAGTATAAATGTCAGACAAGCGAGGGACTGATCGAATGATGAAATGTCACCTAGGAATTACCCAGAGGCGTGTGCCCGTAGCGATACGAGGAAACTCGGAGGGGGGAGAGCTTTTTTTATTTTTTTTTACAGAATAGTCAGATAAGGGTGTGAAATAAGCATCCACCGAGTCTGAAAGGCTCAGGCGACATAGAACCTCCGCGTGGGAATCAAAAAGAACACAGCAAGAAAAACAGACTGAAACGTCTGACTCAGTTCACAGAAGAATCCTGACCCCCAGCTATAAAAAATGGGATTCCTAAAACTTTTTTGCAGCTTTGGGGGGTGGCGGGGTGTGGGGGGGGGGACAACATTCACCACGAATTAGGGATGTTTTTGACTGCTAGTCGAATTCCAGTCCTATTGTCCAAACAAAAGGAAGAGGGAGATGAATCTGAACACGTCATGCAGGAATGTGTAGCTCACACTGACAAAAAGGCCATGTCCTTTTACATGCCACGCAGCGGCGGCGTGCTGTTAGGTAACCCTGACCTCTCACATCCCGCCAAACTTCCCAGCTCCGCATAAGACAAAAAGGATGGTAACACACACACAACGTCTGTCCAACTCAAACCAAATCTAATTACGCTTACCCTTAAATCACCTAATATAAAAACGGTACCCGATGTCATTTGTGCTCTATTTTTTAAGTTTGGAGCCCCTGACTATTTAAACGTCAATGGTATAAAAATAACATTTCAGGACGAAAAATAAATTATGGCAATGGAGCCACAAAGGTTATCAGAGAGCACTGAGGCTGCGAGACCTTGTATGTTTATAAGCTATATAAACTCAACATATTAATAGGATATGAATGTAGATCATAGCCATCTACCTTCTGCAGAAGCTTAAATATGTCACCATGTCAGGTAAGAAGCATTAGAAAATTCTAAGCTAAAGATGCCAATGTTCAAGATGAAAAGCCCTGGAACGACACGTACCTGAATATTCAGGAGAGTTCATATTAGCAGAGGCAGGAGAACTCCTGTAGGGAGATACAGCCACCTGTTAGTTATGAAGCACCGGCAGCTCAAACCGCTGAGCAGCAGGCAGGTGGAGTCACACCCACGGGGATATTACACCTGAAATGATGCGCCTGCGGACCGAAGCGTCCGCCACCAAAAGGGGTGGGGTGACACGCACTTGCGCACTGTGACCAGTAGAGGGCGGGACACACACAGACACCTGATCTGGTGCTCAGGGCTGAATACGCAGACCCTATCAGATCACTCTGCTGCAAGCTCCGGGGACACACCACACCACTCTAGAGCAACAGATACCAGCTTATATTATTTCCTAAAGCACTAAGTGACGCTATGTGTACAAACATTGGCAGAGAGTACACCACCAGGTGTCCGTTTCTGGTCTGGGTCTGATGCATAAAGATTCCACAACCGTACGTGGAAAAACACACACAAATCTAATTTACCATTAATTTATTATGTGAGCCTGCGATATTGCAGAGAAGCAGAAACTTCTGCGCGTTAATTTTATCCACACTTTTTGTGTGATTTTCAATTGTTGCCCCTTAACTGTTTACAGGAGAAGCACCCGCAAAGGCAGAGTTAAGATTACATTTCAAAACTCGTTTTACCGTAAATCCCACTGCTGACAAGCTATAACTTCGTCAGTACAAACTAACCATTAAGGAAAACCTATCCACTCATCTGTCATTAATTTATCTCCTATGTGACCCTCGTTATGTTCCTCGTGAAAATTACAATGTAAGACCACATGCCTGCGTCCATCTACCGTACGTTGCCTGTGAACCACATCACAACGGAACCCCAAGGGTTTAATTCGGAATCTCGAGGATCAAATTGGAAGACCCTTTGGATAACAAATAATCCGACTCTGCTAGACGGCCCATATCTGGTGCCACACATTCGACCCGACGTCTATCAGAAACAGCTGGTAAATTATACAGCTGCAAATTACCGCTAGTGCATCACCCCGCTATAAAGCAACCATCATTAACTCTTCCAGATGGCTTGCTTGTGATTCTACTGCCCCCATTTGACGAACAACCTTTCCTGCAATAATAATAATAATTAATAATAATAATAATAATAACAACAACAATGCAGACAGAAATACAGTAGACATGGACTAAGCGCGGGCCCATAATTTTCATCTTCTCTCTAAACTAATTTCTTTCTTTCAGAACAAACACAACTCCAAAACGAGTTAACTCACTCTTATAAAGGAGTTAACTGAAACAGTTGTTATGCACGATTAAACAAACAGCTGTTCCTGCGCATACTGCATTTTACCCCAATTCAATTGATACAGCGCGCACGTCTACCAAGGTCCTATTTGCTGGATGCTAATCGGGTCTATTTTTAGTCCAGACGTTGCATCGTTCTCGCGGCGCAGTGTGCCCAGAATATTTCAAAACATATAATTATACAACGTTTATTTAGATGAAATAGTTATCTCCCGTACAATAATGTTTAGTGTTTGGATTGACCATTGTTAATTTTTTTTCGTTGGAGAGCGGCAACAACGACATCTGACCACCAAAGTGTTTTACATATTATTTGTAAAGGCTAAAATGTACTGATGGATTGAATAAATATTCATTATATGCGGCTAAAAATAAAAAGTTTTTTGCTTCACGTATCAGATTTGTCACGGAAACCGTACGTTTAACGATTATTGTCTACTCTTGTACATAAATATGTCTGTCGATATTTATTTCATTAATTGTAATTACATGCATGTTATAAGTCATATTTACCTCTACAGTAACCACAGACACATTTTTTTCCACGATGACTGTAAATTACTACGGGTATTTTTAAAAAACCATTAAATATTTGCGTTATCGCTGTTCTCTCATTTAATTCAAAGTTGGATAATTTGACCAGTTCGCAAGGCACAAAACCGCAGAGAGAGAAACGCGCATCACTGTCTTACCTTTAGCTCTGCTGCAGTTTGAGTTCACAGGGAGGATATACTGCTGTCCAAAAGACGACCAGTACGGCTATTCCCGTTGTGTGACAATGTGCATCTCTGCGCCGCAATCACAACGCAGCGCACGAAGAAAAGCGACTGGGGAAGATGGTTTTCAAACCGCAGCGCCTGCTATAGATGCGATCGCTGCCTGTGGCGGTATGAGTACAGCGGGCTAAAAATAGCATCAAAGTAGACAGCAGGGCCAGTAATATCGTTTACACAATGGAGGGAAGCGAAGTTGCCTGCCTCTTCACGTAAACGCGCATGTACTCCTAAATAAAACCTGTAACACTGCCCACAGCTGGAAATACAGCCGAATATAGTACGTCATGAGTTATTCTACCTATTCTTTGTAATAGCTTATCTTTTAAAAAATGCTAATTATATGATGGACAAAGGCTTTGATTTACAGTATTCAACAAATGGCTCCTTTAGTGTAAGTTTGTGATTTACAGAATGATCGATTATGCTCGGAAAGAAACATACAGGAAATGCCAATCATGTAATCATAAATCCTAAGTGGACAAGTCGATTAGTTCATGTTTACGACTTTGGCTTAAGGAAACGGTTGTCTTTATATTCCACAGAAAAAATACCTTTGATATTATTCAAATGGCGTATTCTTATGTTAGATATAGGCATTTTTTATAAAACGACTTAAAACGCGAACACAGCTGCTCATTAATGACTGCAAAGCATATAGTATTTCTATATCAGAGTAACGTACAGGGTGTCTTCATCCAAGGCCCATCTATGTGGACGATCATGAAGCCACTCGGTCACAAGAAGTACCTTGTGCGCTATCAGCGACATCTAAATACAGATTGTATCTAGTAATTTCAAAACTTCAGCGTTTTTCTGGTTTAGGATGGTTTGGCTGGGGCAAAATAAAATATCTGCTCGGGTATCAGGGCATTCGATGCGCCTACTACTGGTTAAAGATAAATACTACTAGTAATGTAGGATAATCAGATTATTTATGTGGATTATAGTGGCACATTTCAAATCAGTAACTGATTAATATCGTTTCAATGCGATCATTCGATTGAACATAACACAACATAACATACAACGTAAACAAACTGAACATTTTAAGTGTGAGTGTTTTATAAGTTTAATGGCATAAAATACTATATTTCGGAAGCAAATAGCAGTAAAATATAGCTATTTGGCTATTTTAAATATTGTGCTCCCATATGCGCGTGCGGTTTATTATCGACAATCGTATAGACAAGTTGAAGAAACGTCAAATGCTGTTGAAGGTAAGTCAGAATTTTAAAAGATACAGGAAAAGTTAATTTCTGAAGTGAATGAATAATCTGTGACGTTTCAATGAACAAATATACAAACAGCCTAAATCATAAAGCTAGCAAATGAGCAATTAGCCCTCCTTGCAATAGATACTTGTAAGGAAGCGCAGCCTGGAAAAAAACTGGTATCTATTACGGAGGGTAGGCTGTTAGCCATTAAAGAAACATGCCAAAGCCTTCCACTCCTTCCAGTACACTTATCAGATCGACTTCTTGAAATGAAACATGTAGGAGAAGTGGGTTAAGTGTCTTTTGAAAGAAGAAGCAGTGTTTTAAGACGATGGGGAGCCTCGTGACTGTAAACCACAAAGAAACGAACAGAGCCTTGGACTATACTTACATGCAGAAGTCTTTCCTTTGGGATACTAGTGGAGAGTTTTATTGCTGGAAGCAGGTATAGACGTTCTGATAACATTTACTGTAACAACAACGTTCTGACAACAAGCTCATCTAGCCTCTGTATCTTGTTACTTTTAATCATTGCACGAATCATTTACAAAGAAGTTGAAATTAAGGGCTTTATTGTGAAACAAGTACGGTATTTTTTAGAAAAGGAAATGCAACTGACCAGCACAATCTGGTCAAATGACTGATCACATGTTATTACGCGAAATTGTTTGTCAGGCAATTAAATGCTTCACCAGACGGAAGGCCTGTTAAGGACAAATAGAGGCAGGAGCGTATTAAGAATTATTAAGATTATTAAACTGTCACATTTGACCCGCCGAGTTTAAAATTAAATTATACTGTACTATTGCATCTTTACACTACTATAACGGGTATTAACGGTTTGAATCAGGCGTAACTCCTAATTCCTAAGGATAAAGTCTTTCACAATTTGAAACGTTTCTGCAGAAAGAGCGAAGCGACAAAGAAACATATTTTTAGATGAGGTGGAAAGGCCTAGTGCACGTTTTTCAGGAAAAAAATAACAGTTTAGGGAATAATTAAATAAAAATGATTAAACACTCAGCAAGGACTGGGGATACATTAGAAATGAAAGCACTAAAAGTACTTGTTACGTATTATGAGTAAAGAGGCCGTCAGTGTGGCTTTGACAAGTCGCCTCCCAAAATAATCCACCGCTTTAGGATGTAAACGCTCTTGCTTTAAGACGCCTGCTGGCATGTATCGACTGGTAGGGGGGCGTCGATGTTTTTAATCAGCAGAGAACGGACGCATTTGACTCTGATTGGTGCATATCAGTCACATGGACTGCTTGGGCCAGTAGGAATCGCCTGCGCTGGCGTTTCGTTGGTTTTCTTTTTCAAGCGTCGTCATTACCGGTGAGATGACGCCAGACGGTTGCTTCGACCAGTGAGAGACGAGCGCTGGCGCGTGAAGCTCTCAACATGGCGACTTTCCGGACACAATACGGGGACTGGAGATACGCCAGTGTTTAGGCGACAAAATAGCATCTCCCCGTGCCGTACAATGTCTCGGGGCTAGCGGACGTAGCCTCTGCCTCTACGTTTTTAATAATGCTCGCAGAGGTAAGGCTGTTGCGTGGGTGCTGCTTCTGGGACGCGTCAGTTTGTTTTCCTTCCGCGCTCTCCTGTCAGTGTCACAGCACTGGGTTAGCTGGTTAGCCGGCTAGCTGCTACCTAGCCTGGGTAAATTCAGGGCAGCGGCACGCTTCGAGCCGGGATTACGGCGCTTAATGCTATAAACCTGGTTGAGTAGTATGCTCGGATTTAGTCCTTACCGCTGTGGTGGCTATGGACCGGCAGAAAAGCCCGAGATATCCACGCACTGAGGTGAGGCGCCCAAGGGGCGACATCCCAGCCCGGGTGGTGCTCTGCATAAGGAGCTAGGAGTGCGAGCCAGCTGCTCGTTTTATTATTCTTATTTTTTGTCTTTCTAACACTCACGTCTCTGTCTTAAGTATCGGGGTAAAAGACTTATTGCATTTCATTGCAATGCAAAGTAACCAGTTAATTGGCACCGTTTGCTATTTAAACACTTTGTTGTCCTTGTTTGGTTTGGGGGGGCACCAAAGTTGCCTAAGAAGTAGCTGTCTGGCTTTAAGGTGTAAAATGACCTTATAATTATTATAACTGAATGAATTTAGGGCAAGTTTTCGGACAGGGTGTGAAACCCAAGCGAGCAAACAGGCTGTTACACGCAGTTAACAGGACCACTGATGGCGATGTTGTGTCTCTTTGTTCATCTTTAAGGACAATTTAGGCGACGTTGTTGCTTTTTTCCTCTTTACATTTTAACAGCTCGGTTGTGGTCCCGGTGTATATGTGTTGTTCTCTTGCTATCCGCACTAGTCCCATTCACAGCCCCCGAGTTCATACCGATGCAGAAGGATAAGGGTGAAGTAACGCCACTCCACCCCCAGTCGCGCACACAATAAAAATGAGAATTAAAAAGAGCCCAATCCGACCTCACAAGCTGCCCTCCCTCTACAGACACACCACAACCTGGTCACAGCGCTTCCAGACCGGATTCATTTTTAAACACCTGTACCTTCTCGGGTTATGCCTTCAGAGAAAGCCGTGTATAGCCGCCATGCCCTTTAAAACATCGGAAACGTCTTGGTTACAGTTACAGTTCAGCTGTCCTGCGTCACCTTGCCGGCTGGCGCTGTGTGAAGTCTGAGCCTCCTACCTGATTTCTCGGCCTGGGACCTCGTCCATGGCTAGCAGATCGATATTTGTGACCAGGAGCTGCTTTCTATCGGCTTGTGTAATGACTGACCAGGATTTGTGTAAATCGCTCAATCTTTTACTTTGCTCCATGGTGACGGTTTTAATGACCTAAATCTGGAGAATTGTGAATGCTTTCTGGTATGGAAAATAGACTGGGGAGTGTAGTTGCCTGACTGTATATTTGCAAAATTTGTGTTTTCCTACATTTCTAGTAATACTTGTTGACCCATTCTAGTTGGAAGTTAAACGTGATATTAAAATTAATATCAAACGGTTTTTTTTTTTTTTAAAAATCACGTACCTCAGGTGTGTTTGATTTTTGCAGCTATATTTATGTCTGTATATATATGTTACGTAGTTGTATTAGACCCCACTTATATAACATGTATGAGTAAATAGCCTCCAGTAAATCCCTTTCCGTTCCATGGGAAGTTAAGATGGAGGGTCTTGGAAATATTCCAAGTTGCAAACATTCCATGGGAATTAACAGGAATATATGGGAACTAACTGGAAAATTCCCAGAATTTTGCATCCCTGGACCTGATGCAGTTATCTAGGAAAACAGCCCCATTATTCAATATGTTAGTGACTCGTGCTGAGTTGCTTCATTTAGGTGTTTCTCCTGTACAACCTTGAGGAGACCACAGATGAGCTTTTCACCCCAAAGACACCTTCCACATTTCTGACCTTCCACATCCCAGTTGTCCTGCTGAACAGGCTTGGGGGATGTCAATGTCAGCTGCAGCTGCAGAATGGAACTAGTGAGCACTGTAATTGTTGTGATGCTGTATATATTGCCTAGTGAATCTGCCAGTTTCTCTTATTGTGGGCCTACATTGAAAAACATTTGTTGCATAAATTTTTCTCAAGTTCTTCCATTTTCATTTTGTTAGTGTGTTTTTGGTAGATCTGCTATTGCAAATTCAGATCTTTTGAAATGGACAGCTTGTTTTGTTTTGGCACTCAGAATCGCTTATTTTTCGGTAAACAGTATACATCCCATAATGCATGGAGAGCTGCAGTTAGATAATGAAGTCTTAATATTTTTGTTGTAGTATAAGGTCCTGATTAGCACCATATAAAATTAATCTAGTGCGATGAAAAGTGCTATTTCTTTATTGCTAATTGCCATTCTTAATTTGTAAAATAATTATTAGTGTAATACTTTAATTAGCATGCAGGACTATTATGGAACACAGTGTTATCCTCCAGTCATACTTTTAGTCTCAAAGAAAAGTTCGGTCTCGAGGGTGTCGTTCAGCTACAGAGCTTTAAAGATAGTCTGAAGTGCTGTATTGTGGGTAGTTTTGGTGTCATTTAAATGCTGGAGATCGACCTTTGCATAGTGATAAATTCGGCCCTGCAGCGCAGATAAGAACTTAAAGCGTGTGATGAATGTGAGAGAACCATGGCAGTTTATCGCCGAATATCGTGTGTTCCCCTGTGATCCTAGAAATTGGGAATATCTCATTAAATCTGAGTAACTGTCATGCATGTTGACCTGTGTGTCTGTTACCGTCATGTGGGTTTCCAGTGCCAGAAGCCTGAACCAATAAGTGCAGCATGGCGGCATTTGAAGCTACCATTGTGGCACTGCCTTTGTTTGATAACCTAGCTGCGCAATAAATAATGAATAAAAATAAATAAATAAATAAAATCCAACTTTCTGTTTCCAGGGCTATTATTGCAACTGTTATAATTTGTTTGAGTGATGCAGTGCACAAGGCAGAAGGCTTCAGCTTCTCTCTTCCCATGTGAACACACATTGTTTTGGACACAAGTGAAGCATTAGGGGATAAAAATGTGTGCAGTCTTAAAGACTTAAATCCCCTGCATTAACAGATTATAAGGAAATACAAGTTGTTCGATTAAGTTATTTGCGAAGACTTAAACTGGTTCCCTAAGCCTAACCCATGTAGGAGGAAGTATTGTAAGGTAACGTAATAGTTAGATACCTTTAATGAGGAGTTACTGACTGAAGCTCCTGCACTTGTTCCTTAATTTATGATTTATAACTTTATTGTTATTTATAGTTCCAAAAGCCACACTTGTAGCTGAACTGGCTTTGCTATTGTGAATAATTTGGATGGCGTACGTTGCTGTGGAATAGGGCAGCCCTGCGGTTCTGTGCACATGCTCATTCTTAATTCTGCAGTGGAACCTGAGCCAACATTGGCGTAAGATCAAGAAGGGCAAAGGTCAGCCGTGGTGTTTCACTGTGTCCATGGGGTGGCCCGCTACCTCGCCAGGTAGCGCTGAGGCCTCGCACCTCCAGTGTTGGGGGCTTGATTCCTGTCCGCAGCTCTGTCATATGGGGTTAGTGCTTTTTTTCCCCGTTGTGTGGGTTTCCTTGCCGTATTCTGCTTTCCCCCCGCAGTTATGATAATTGGGATGTCCCGTGTCATGTGCTCTGCGCTTCCTGGAATTGGCTCACTGTGAGTCTGTACTGGGTACGTGCTTGGGGAAGATGGATTGATTGATTTCTCAGCATGGTAAGTTTTATTCCAGTGGGATAGTTGGTTGGGTGAGCTGTCAGGTTTATCCTAAAAAATAACCTAAAAAAAGCCTCAAAGCAGCATCTTACAGGATGTTGAAAACTTTTGATTTCTAGGCACGAGCTATTTAATCGTGTTGTCTTCACGGAAATACGGCGGTGTGTGGGAGGGGAGAAGGCGGGGCTTATTGTACAGCGCTAAATTAAGAATGACTTGCTTTGATTCATAAAGCAGGAGTTTCCTTTTGTTGTCAAACAGGTTGGTGTGTACAGGTGTAGTAGTGGGAAGGTCATGAACAAATATGATCAGGCAGTAGATGCCGCTCAGCGCTGATTTGTATCGTTATATCAGATAGATTAAATAGTGCGTATGTTTGCGTGCACCTGCGCTGACATGCCGCCCTGCAGAATTCGGTCCTTGATTATGTGTGTCTGTGCATGTTTTCTTAGCACAGATATTGCATAATATCTAATGTTCACATGTGAATACATGTAGTGTAATATCACCACCATCTGACAGTCTGAAAGTCTTTTGTTACTTTAGTGCAGAAGGGTTTAAATGGTCCTTCATTTTTTTTTTTTTTTTTTTTTTGTGTGTCCAGTGTGGTTTCCTGATGGGACAATAACAGGATAACAGGAAGCCTGTGAATGTGAGCGTGTACATCCCTAAGCGCAGCCCAGACGCTGCCCTCCGTCTTTCAGGGCGGCCCGAGAACACACCTCGTCACGGTCGCACTCATCATACACCAGGCATAAACCATTATTTGGGCTCTTCGTCATGTGGTCGTGCTACCCCTGTACACTCTTGGATTTATGTATTTATTTTTTTGCTGTTTTTTTCGTCGGAATCTTTGTAGCACAAAAGCTTGCTCCTTTTAAAACGTGTGAATCTTGACTGCCTCGATATGAATGATCAAACTGGGTAAATAACTGTTAATATATGTGTGATTTTGTGCTTCATTAGAGGGCTGAAACATGAACGTTTAGATGCTGCTTTTCGCTCATGCAGCAAACCTGGTGCTCTGTGGTAAATGTAAACGCTGTGCGTGTGCTTTGTGACCTGGCGCTGCTCCTCCTCTGTGGGTCGTCTACCAACAGAAAGTGGGTTACAGTGTGGTGTAGGACACCCAGCGTAACGTGGGTTACAGTGTGGTGTAGGACACCCAGCGTAACGTGGGTTACAGTGTGTTGAATCTGATTGGAAAACTAATTAGAAGTGAATTTAGTCTGTTAATCATGACATTGTGGCAGCAGAGTGTGGGTCACTGATGACTAGATGATGCAGTGAAAAGTGAATAAAGAGTGATGGCCTGTCTGTCTGTCTTGTGTGTCTGTCTGTGTGTGCCTGTGTGTTTCAGGCCAGCCTGTCCATGTGGGGATGGGGAGCTCTCGGAGTGCTGCTCTTCCTCATCACGTTTGGACCCTTTGCGATATTTTACTTTGCTTTTTATGTCTTCTGCTTCCTTGGCGGGTGAGTCGACTGCTCGAGCTTCACTGTGTCAGACAAGCAAGAAAAATCGTTTTTTTTTTTTTCTTTCGAAACATTACGTATCTCCGTAAGAGACCGTGTGTAATTTTGACTTTGAAATTTCAGCCTCACATTTGTGGCTGGTTATGGTCCGAGAGAACCGTCTCGATGGCTGACCGATGACGTTCTACCACGCCTTGTTTCCACAGAGGCTTTGCCGTTACACTTTTATTCGGGAAGACGAACTCCGAGAAACACCTGGAAAAATGCGAGCACTCCTACCTTCCGGCCACGGCGACTGGCATTCCCAAGGTAGGCTCTGTCATGTAAGAGCATCAGGGACATGGTTTGCCAGAGGCGGGCAGACAAAATGGTATAAATTAGGATTCCAAGAGGGGTGAGATTCCCATGCAGATGTAACCTAGTGGCAACAGTGTGACAAACCAGTTTGAAAAGGGGTTAAATTAATTTGTGATTGACAGCTGGCAACTTCAGTTACCGTGAGATCATGGAGTAGCAATATGCATTCTAGGAAGTACTCAAAAAGTGGCATTTCCTGTTTGTCAGTATCACAGCTGCTCTTTGGTCTCTTTCTTCCCATGCTGCTTGTCCCAAATGTCACCGATCCCAAGACGTTAGACGAAATGAAACTTGAATCCAAGCCCATCAAGATAGACAGACGACTGACAGGTTCCAGCTTTATCGATGAGCCTTTGCAGCAGGTAAGAGCTTCACGCAAGTCTTCTGGTCGGATTTCACGTTCTGTAAAAGTCTCTCAAGTTTGTGTATTTTTGGACGCGGCAGCAGGTCAGCAGGTGAAACCCCGAGTGCAGCGTCGTCGTTACACCGTTTCTGGCCGTGTCTGATGTCGGACTTACTGGCGCGGCGTCTCTTTAATTTTGGATTGCTGATGGCGCCTTTTCTTTCTCCGATATTTTGCCCTATTTTCTTATTCTGCTGAGAGAGCGCTCTGGCTTCCTGATTTAACCGCAGTTCAGGACGTACACAGTTAAAAATACTCTGCGACCACGGTGACCGCAGCGAGACAGTATCCACAGATGCAAACCCCCCCCACCAAAAAACCCCAACAATGACTCTCATGTGCATGACCACGTGATGGTCGCTTATCAGTCTGATTTGCTGACTAAACACCTTCCTAACAGCTTTTCGTGTGAAGCCCATGTCTGACTGATGCAGTGTTCACAGTGGACCTGGAGAATCTCCTGAACTGTTGCTGTAGTATATACAGCATGGCCTGCAATGCATTATGGGAGATGGGCTTCTCTGAACTGGGATACACCGGCCTGTCATACTGCCCCTGGATGCCTGTTTAGGCAGCCACGTGCATTTTTGTTTATGTATTTGCTAGCATATAAAACTTAGTCCGTTTGTATCCGTGGGTGTATCACACTCAAATCACCGGCTGTCGTGGGAATGGTGCAGCACCCTACTGGTTTCCCATGTCTCACCCATGGTGCCTGCTGCTACGACTACGCCCGACGTTTCACGGCATCTGACGCATTGACAGCACAGTAATGCTCTGCAGCCTCGTGGTGGTGTCACTCATCCCCGAAGCTCCCTCCCTGTGCCCAGTACAGACATCGGGCACAGTGACCCATGTTCCTTCTGCTCTGTCAGAGGAAGCCTCCGCCATATCAAGAACAAACTGTTCAGACTTCTTAAATCCAAAATTATTTGCATATGTTTATCTGATTACTGTATATAGTACTGTAATTATGTAGAGGTGTGCCTGTCATTTCTTTACGGTCTTTGCTTGTGCTGGAATGTTTACTTGCGTCACAGCGGAGATTCTGTATAGTCATGTTTGTATTACGATAAACCGACATTTTCATTCTCGGTTTCTGTTATTGCTTTGTCTTTTAAAGGTTATTCAGTTTGCGCTGAGGGACTACATCCAGTATTGGTACTATACCCTGAGTGATGATGAATCCTTCTTGCTGGAAATCAGGCAGACTGTTCAAAACGCTCTCGTCCAGTTTTCCACGAGGTACACCGCGATTTTGCCATCAAGCCCACCATTGCGTAACAGACTTCTCATGCAAGCGCCCGCCTGTGGTTGTGAAACAAGCTGCCATTTTTTTCTGGGGTAAAAAACGACCCCTCCCTTCTGGACAGGTCAAAAGAAGTGGACTGGCAACCGTACTTTACCACCAGACTGGTAGATGATTTTGCCACACACCTGCGGGTCTTCCGGATGGCCCAAGAGAGGCTGAATGAGAAAGAGGACTCCAAACAGCGTAAGAGCGGCACGGAGGATGCTGGCCTCTGCTTGCTGAAGCAGTGCACTGGGCACGTTTGTTCCTATGCTGCTATGTTGTGTAATTGCCCTGTAGTTGATGGGTCATGTTTATCCTTCTAGTTAATCTCATCTTACTCATACTGTTTCCTGGAAAGGAAATTCTGTTGGGCATGCAACTGACGCCTAAAGCACTGATAGTTAAACAAACCTCAAAGATTCAGATGGAACAGTAGTTGTTTGTTTTTCAGTGAATATCACGGATGCTTCCATGCATGGAAGGGGGAGTTATGGTGCGTTTCCACTGGCATACAGGAACCAGGCCATACCTGAGCCGTACCACAGAGAGAGACCAGTTACAGTGCCACTCCAGCTGACTTTGATTTTCCACTGCAGATGGGTCAGTTCGGTAAAGGAGTTGCCGGGTTTGGAGAGTGACAGTGACGTAAAACCGAAGACACTCTTATTTACTGTTCACACGGTGTACGATTTACTATACGCCAATTTCCGCTAGCACGTCTGTGGGAATCCCCATGTTATGTTAGCATCAATCGCTAGCAGAATTAGCATTAGCTTGCGTCGATTTGCTTTACAAATCCATTCCATTCAGCCATTCAATAGTACTTTAAGTAAGACGTTGTTCCAAGTTATTGGGAATGCATCAGTATGTCACAATATATGATACAACTGATAATGTATAGAATATGCCCTTTTTTCCTTTAGGTAATCAATACACTTATTGACATTGATCACCGGTATCTCCATGCATTTCAACCAGTTAGATGGTGGTGATGCCAGCAGCTCAGTTTAATCAAGCTTTTGGCCCTGCTAGTAAGCAAGGCCATTTCAGCATGGGTACAGCTTGAGTGTGGCCCAGTTCTTGGTGGCAGTGGAAAAGCGCCCTTAGAATTGGCCATCAAAACCAAGTTGACGTAGAGCTTGGCCACACATTGGCACTGTTGCAGGAGAGGCCCCTGAGGAGTTGCTGGATTCATTTTTTGAGGCGGAAGTGGAGTTGGAGAGGAAGATCTGCCGAGATGTTGTCTGCACCACTCCCAAAGATGAAGAAGGTGTGTCTCCATCTCCAGGCTTGGTGCTCTCCTCTTTCTGCTCTTTGTAAACCGTTCATCGCATGGCCCTTGTTTCCCGTTCAGTTCTACGGATATATCCGCTAATCCCAACAAACTGGTACAGTTTCCTTTTTTGAACTTGATTTAGATTCATGATTTCTTCAGTTTGACCGTAGTAGGTTGTGTGAAATCAACATGTATCAATATGTCACACCTTTAGGGTTCAGTATTAGAAAGCCAGGTGGCAAAATGGTTGGAAGATCCATGCAGTTGTGGTGTTTACCACCACAAGGTTTGGGAGGCCCCCTGTTGGTCACAAACAGTCACTACGCTAGCAGGGTGGAGGGCCCCAAAGTGACTTATAGTGGGGCCCACTGAGACAACTAACCCGAGCCTTGCTTGATAATATGGGCCCCCAAGTATTTGTTCTAGGATATACTCTTCTGAGGTGGGGTTGAGCCTGGGTACCGCAAAGGGCCGTTTCATTTGCCTTGTACCGTTGCAGTCCCTGACCATACCAATGCTGCTTCTTCATCACAGGCTTTCTGAGGGACTTGTGTGAGGTGCTGCTATATTTGTT
This sequence comes from Mormyrops boulengeri, assembly GCA_026781065.1. NCBI lineage: Eukaryota > Metazoa > Chordata > Actinopteri > Osteoglossiformes > Mormyridae > Mormyrops > Mormyrops boulengeri. Next base: position 2,703,501 of record JAODLD010000052.1, on the reverse strand, counting down.
ACTACCTCCAGGAGACTTCCACAACAAGAACATGAGATACTTCCTCAGGGTGAGTCTGGATCGTTGTTGAATATTCATTGGAGGAAGTAGGGATTCTGTACAGGGTGCCATGTGTGACACAGCCACAGGTGTGACCCCGCACCCTGAGTGTCTCTGTGATACATTCATTGTCTGACAACAGAAGACAAACGAAGTTCTGAAGAGGGGTGTGGTCTTGCATTTAAAGAGGCAGTGTGCCCACTTAATGCAATTTTCATTGATTGTTTTGCTATGAAATATCACCCACATCTTATCAGTTCTCTATTCAGCTGTCACTGGTATAAAGTTCAGCATGTGCTTAGTTTGAGGTATTTGAATTGTGTTTTGAGGTAGTCAGATCTGCAGTGTTTGTGCTCCTAGTTTGTCAGGCAGGGTCAAGTGTGAAATTTCAGGAACGATAAAGGCCGTGTTCATTTCTGAAGAGGCAGGTGTGACTAGTGTTTCTCCCACCCTAACAGGAAATTCTTGCAAAGGGTGTTCTACTGCCGTTGATCAATCAGCTGAGTGACCCAGATTATATTAATCAGTTTGTTATATGGATGGTAAGTGACCTGTAGTCTTTTCTGATTTAGTTATTGTGTGTAATCAGTGGGCAGCATTGCGGCTCAGCACCTGTGATGGTAAAGCAGGAAAGCCCCTGCCTCAATAAGACTCTCAAGGAATTTTTTTATGGTAAATGCTATGAAATACCACAATTTCCTGCCCCCCGCCCGTGGACTAACGGCTGGTTATGGACTGCAGATTCGTGACTCGAGCTCCAACTACGAGGCCTTCATGACTGTCCTGAAGCTGACGGACAAGCCGTCCGAGCTTGAGGCGGTGAAGGACAAAGCCATGGAGGAGCTGCAGTACCTACGCTCGCTGGACACTGCCGGAGACGGTAGGGGGGGCGCCCTGACTGCTAAAAGTAATCTATTCAATTTGTTCTCATAGAAGCCCTCTTTAGCCATGTACCTGTATTGTCATACATTTATGTGCAACAAAAGTAATGTTTCTCTCTCCATCCTTTTGTAGATATAAATATGATAAAGAATCAGATAAATAGTTTACTCTTTGTGAGAAAAGTCTGTGAAACCAGAATTCAGAGGCTGCAGTCCGGCAAGGTATGGACAACCGAAACATTCTATGGTGCATTTTTTCAAAATGTTTTCAGTAGTCTCAGGCTCCTGCTGGTGCCCCCCACTGGTGGGAGTCTTGTATTGTATTGATTGTATTCTGACCGCTTACAAGTCTCGGCACCGGTTGATCATTACACGTTTGTGGTGTGGAATAAGCTGGCGACCTTGTTCATGTGCGCTGATCCATGTTGACTGAATGCGTCTGCCTCCGTCCTTCCCTGACAGGAAGTAGATGCCCTGAAGCTGGCGGCCAACTTTGGGAAACTCTGCATCATACCTCTGGAGCACATCTTGGTGCACAACATCGCGCTGCAGTTTTTCATGGGTAAGTGCTACTGCACCTCTGAGTTGCTGTCTGTCTTTGCCCATCAGTGTGACACTGGGGGAGCAGATTCCCCCATCAGCAGCTTGCCTTACGTTACCCCCACCCCCAAATCCCAGACTACATGCAGAAGATGGGCGGCCAAGCGGATCTGTTCTTCTGGCTGACGGTGGAGGGCTACCGGGTAACGGCCCAGCAGCAGCTGGAGGCCATGCAGAGCTGGCAGAGAGATGGCCGCAAACAGGGCAGCCAGACCAAGGGGTTGCTCAAGGCCGCCGCCCTAGGGGTATATGAGCAGTACCTCTCTGAGAAGGTGAGTGCCTCTTTGGTGTCCCCACAACGGCACTCCTTCCTTCAAAAATTAGCTGTTGAGCATTGCCTTGACATTAAGAGTTTATGGGATCAAATGTAGTTTCCCTTTGAAAGTGCCTTCATTGTTTATCCCCGTACACAGCACTGTACAAGTACAAGATGTGCCACTGAGGATTTTTAAAAAGCAGGCACCCATAGATGAGGGGCCGGATGGGGCGGGGCCAAACCGGGCTGTGCTCAATAACTTGTGGTTGTTCCCAGGCCTCCCCCAGAGTTCAGGTGGATGAGGCGCTGGTGGCCAAGCTGGCAGAGAAGCTGAACCGTGAGGACCCCACGCCGGAGATATTTGACGACATCCAGAGAAGGGTACATCACCCCCGCCCACCAACCCGGATTGATAATTCTGCGTTATGTGTTTATGTAGTGTGTGTCACTGTCAAGTCGTGATGTGGGTGGGGTGGCACCCTTTTAATGGGGACGCCCTTCCTGTGCCCCAGGTATACGACACGATGCTTCGCGACGAGCGCTTCTACCCGTCCTTCCGGCAACACCCCCTGTACGTGCGCATGCTGGCTGAGCTGGACATGCTGAAGGAGCCCAGCTTCCGGGGCTCCGACGATGGGGAGGGAGGTGAGCAGGAGGGTGGGGGCTGATGCTTGGACTGTTAGCGATGGCGATTTGATCCATGCCCTCTACCGAACAGATGCTGAATAGTCACTGAAGCAGATTTTCACATATGTTACACACAGCAGCGTTCTAGCTTATTTAGCTGCTTGGTAGATGCATCTATCCAGAGTTAACCCAGCTGGGTGTTTTTACTGGGGCATTACTGGTTAAGCACCTCACTCCACCCGTGACTGGACCCTGCAACGTTTGGGTCACAAACTCTGCGTCCCCGTCATTGCTCTACCGAGTGTGTCACGCTGCTTTAATTTTAATTTTCCCATTTGTGCGTGCGTGTGGTTACATGTCTGTTGCGTGCAGGATCCGCTTCCCAGAAATGCAGAGAAATTAGCGGTGCGCGTAACCCGCTGTTGCAACATGTCTGCATGCCTACTGGGTGGGGGTGGCAGCGGTGGCGGTTGTAGCGGCGGCAACACCCGCAGCAGCCTGCGGCTCAGCTTCAAGCCGATGACAATCAGGATGATTCTAACAGAGGCAAAAATACTAGATCAGCAGCCCACTACATGTTTTCTTGCTCTTGGGGACGGGAATTTAACCTGAAACTTGCACGAGACACTTATGTCTATATTTATTTAACCTATACCTAGGCCCCGAGGCAGGAATAGCATGGGTATCAAAGCGTTATCTTAATGATAAACACATTAGGGTTCAAGGACTGAAGTAAACAGCCTGGCAGAGGAAGTTTCAGCTTCAGGAGACGGGATTACACCGTGCCGGTCTCGCTTTCATGCCGGCCGTCCAGCTGTTTGCCTTTTGCATTCCTGTGGTGATGCACAGCTGTGAAATGTCACCTCTGCCTCAGCTGTTGCACCCCCTCCCCCCCTTCTGTCCCCCATCCGGTGACAGTCGGGGCCCTTATTCAGGACCACAGGCTGTAGGCTACAGGTGGACAGTCGGCTGGACCTATTTTTAGCCAGATTAGCTACAGGTGCTGCCCATATCTGACAGATTCCATGCGGCGTCTGCCTTGCCTGTGTTCGACTTGCGTATTCCCCCCCCCCATAGTTGGGGAGTGTATCCTTTTCTGAAATGTCTGTTTTACTCATAGGCCTTCCTCTTGATTTAAATTTTTTTTTTTTTTAATTATTTCTTTCATCTCCATTCTTCCCACAGAATCATTCAACGGCTCTCCGACGGGGAGCATAAACTTGGTAGGTGTCCCGTCATCCGAACTTAAATGTTTCCGGTTTTGTGGTCTGAAAAGTAGGATAACGACGAATGCACAAATAGACAAGTACAGCCTCTGTCAGAGTTCAGTGGTAGATCCAGTTTCCTGTTAACCCCCCTGCTCTGAGGTGGATTGTTTAACTGGGTGGGGAGGACGCGGGGTAGAATTTGAACAGAGGTGGGTCCACGTGTGGGGAACGCAGGCCAGAGATGTGATGAAACCCATCAGCCGTCTCACTCTGAGCCGTTCCGTCTCTGTCGCTTTCAGTCTTTGGATGACCTCTCGTCCGCAAGCTCCGAGGAGGGTTTCCAACTGCATGCGTTCATCTCCGACACTGGTATGTACACCGACGTCGTGCAGTACAGCTGTGCTGCGATCTGCCTTACGATGGATCGCCTGTCATAAAAGTTCCCAGATGTAACGATATAACCAGATGGCCAATAAAATAAATGCCTGTGTCAGAACTCCGGCTTGTTTCTTAGAAAGTTGATAATTGCACTTCTACTAGTAAATATTTTGGGGGAGGTTTGGGGGAGGCGTGCATTTCTGGTGTGAGATTTTACCCTGGGAGTTGTATTATTCCCATCGCTCTACTCTCATCTCCTGCCCCCCCGAACGCACCCTGTCCCCTCGCTCACCAGGGGCCTCTTGTTGTCGTCTGAGAACCTGTCATTTCATCACTTTACTTTTTATTCTTTTTCCTTCTCTCATGATCCTATCCCTCCTTTCCTGCCTGCCACCTCCTATCACTATATGCTTGGCTGCCTCTTTCTTTCCTTCTTTTTTCCCCTTTTTTTCCCCCCCTTCCTCTCACTTTTCCCTCTGCCAGCTTTAGTACCTGATACTTTTTTAAACCAACTTCCCGTGGCAGGCGTGTGTAACGACCACGGGAAGACCTACGCTCTGTACGCCATCACTGTGTTCCGGAAGAATCCGGATGGGAGCGAGGACTGCTGGAAGACCTACCGTCGCTATAGCGACTTTCACGACTTCCACATGCGCATCACCGAGCAGGTGGGTAACCCTGGAGCGAGCGGCTCGGTCAGACGACGGATCCTCACTGAAGGGTTTTACAAAGCAGCCTCTGTCTGCGTGCGCGTGTGTGTGTGTGTGTGTGTGTGTGTGTGTGTGTGTGTGTCCCATAGTTCACGAATCTCTCAGCCATCCTGAAGCTCCCAGGAAAGAAGACCTTCAATAACATGGACAGGGACTTCCTGGAGAAGAGGAAGAAGGACCTCAATGCCTACCTCCAGGTGGGGGCCTTGTTTGCTTATGTGTTAAGGGTAATAAAGTGGGGGGGTGAGACTCTGCAGATTAGAACATTTGTGCCTGTGATCAGAAGGTCGCTGGTTCAAATCCCAGGGTTGACAGTGATTTTTACGGTTCAGCCCTTGAGTGTATGTTGCCTTTGTCGAAGTATGATCCCATGCGTTCCCGGTACCGATGCTTTGCGCCCTTAACAGCATGCCGTACTACATATGAAGCCGGTTTATAGGCGCTCATATCGCCGGTGGTGTCAGCCAGAGGGCTCCCCCCCTCCCCCATTACTGGCTGGTAAAAGCAGAGCTGGTCAAAACTGACATACGTGTCTGAGACGTGGTGAAGGTCGACGCTCGGATGCTCCTGCCTGGCTGGCTGGAGCACATCTGCTCTGCATCCTGCTGGACAGCTTTTCTATGTTTCCTCCCAGCTTCGGTGACGCTCCAAACGGTCCCTCGATACACGCTAATGAGTGTCGCAGCTTTTGTCACTGAAGTGTCAGCCAGAGGGCTCCCCTAATTACTCGCCGGATCGTAAAAGCAGAGCCGGCCAGAGCCGCGACTGCACTCGCTGGGGAGAGATTAGCACGAGCGTTATGCTGGCCGCACATACGGAGGGCATGTGCCTTCGGGGTTTGCTGTGCTCCAGTGTCACCCTTGGCTTTTCATGTTGTAGTGTGAAGCCTGTCTGCTTATTTAGCCTCTAAATAGGACCCCGTCCGTGGCTTCCGGCACTTTCTATGTGATGGCATCAGTCACAGGCTGTTCAATAAAATACTTCCCATTTTGCCTTTAAAACATTTGTGCTAAAACATTTCTCATACTGTGCTAATTCTCTCAAAATATTCCACCCCAGTATTTGTGGAATTTTTTTAAAATCCTGCTTTTTGCATACACTGTTCAATACATTAATAAGGATGTTCTTTGTTAATTTTATTTTTTAAAGTTCTGGAAATTCTTCTCCATAAGGGAGGTTTTCTGTCCTGGTTTTCTGGCAGTGATCTCTCCTTGTATGAAAGGTGTCACGGACGGAGAAAAGACGCTTTTGTCCTGAAGTCAAGTCTTACACCCTTGGGCTGTGCAGACAGGTCATGTGATTGGGGTGTGACGCACGCGTGCCAGGTGAAAGGTCACTGAGGCGATGCGCTATTCATGCTTGTAGCTGTTGCTGAACCCAGAGATGGTGAAGGCATGCCCAACCCTCACGCCATATGTGAACGACTTCCTGGAAAACAAGGCCTATAGCAAGGGCAAGGGGGAGTTCGCGCGAAAGGTAGGAGTGCCACCTACTGTTCACATTTAAAATCAGGATTTTTCTCATTTGTTTTTTCTGAATGTTGTGAAAGTGCCCAAAATGCATTCGATGTTCTGTCTGGGGCTAAATGTTTTAGGTCTTTCCTGGTTAGTCTAAGCTTTGCCAGTTATCGCTTGCTTGTGTTCTGGGAATTTATGAGTTAGACTTTTGTGACGTGGGTCACGTGATAATCTAAAGAAAGGAATTTATTTAAATATAAAACGAGGCCCCTTTAAATGGAAACGACAAAGGAAAAAAAAAAAAGTGGAAACAAAGAGAAGGCTCAAGAGAAATCAGTGGTAACTAACTACTACCTGTTGCTTTGCTCACCTCAAGCTCCTTAAATCCTCCCATCTCCCTCTGCAGCTACACAGCTGGCCCATCTTACTCCTAACAGGGTAATCAGTCTAATAAGGGCCAGCTGGGTGTCATTAATCCATCTCTGTTGACATGGGGGCCTGCTGATTGGCTGACAGTATGTAGATCTCCAAGCCAGTATCTTGTGTTTATCGTATGTGTAGCTGTACGTTAGCGGGTATCTGGAAAGTATGTATGTGTGACGGGGTGAATGACTGCGTCGTCCTTCCCTAGATGGATGTCTTTGTGAACCCGCTGCGTAGCTCCATGAGAAACGTGTCCAACGCTGTGAAGTCGCTACCCGACAGCCTGGCGGAGGGCATGACCAAAGTGTCTGACAACATGGGCCGCATGTCGGAGAGGCTCGGTCAGGACATCAAGCAGTCCATATTCAAGGTGAGGAAATGGCCACCAACTTGGAGGGACGGGGGGGCATTTAAAGGCCAATTCATAATTCACTTTTCTATGTGTGCTTTCGGCTGTGGACGAGGGGATGTGACATAGATTTTGGCTGCAGACTACTGCGGTCAGTATGTGTGTAGCCCAGATTATTATGTCTAGTGGAAATCGTGTGCATCCGTGCGCATTGATCGCACATGTGCATAGTTAGGTATTTCCAGTAGGTGGCAGTGTGCATTTTCACAGGTTAGCGGTCAACGACGGAAGGGTAGAGAAAGAATAGCTGTTATTGTTGCTGCTGTTGTGAGCAGATGTATGAGGAAGGTTGGAGGGTACCTGCAGATCTAATTTTTCAAACTGTCCAGACATTATAGCAAGGCGAAAGATATTTTAAAAAGCAGCACTATTCCCGGCTAATTTAGTCACAAGGATTTCAGAATACTGTGGTATGCCTTATTACCGTAATATCGCATAAGCCTTGACTATAACTTTTATGTACATTTTTAAAGATTACCCATTTCACTACACTGCTTGAATTTGTGTTTGTACATCTGCCCTCTGCTGGTCTGGTGGAGTATCACTGCTGTATGCATGCACTGACTGCGACCATCCGTATCCAGAGCCAAATGTAGTATTAACACAAGCTGCCGTGTGCACAACCATCTGCAGCCTGAAAGTAAAGTATGAACTAGGCATAATTCTCCCTTCTTGGACGTCTAGGCATTAATGCTAACTTCCTCCATACGGTCTTCTGTTGAGTACATTGGCACACTGTGTAATTAAGGTGCAGTGTAACATTTCAGTGAAGTGATATACATACATTAAGATGTGCGTATGAGTGTGTAATAAATACACACTGCTGTGGGAGTCTCACCGTGGACTGCGGCCCAGCGAAGGCGGTTTGTCATGCAGCGGCTTTCTTGCTGAATGTGTGAAATGGCGCGCGACGCTGGCTGTCATGCTCAGCTTGAACTGTAAGCATTTTGGGTTTATGCTGTTTGGTTTGATACGCTCAGATTTCATGACGTTCGCTCAAAAGTCAAAATGCGTCACCTTCAGTTAGATGATCCATGTTGTTGCACACTGAGATGGAATTATGATCTCTTTGGTCGTAGTGCAAGAAACGGTAATTAATAAATGTTTTTAAACACATACTGAAACATGGACATAGATAAAAATGCAGTTAAAAATACATTGAAGGGACAGAATGTGCAACAATAGATTTTGGTTACAGTGTTATATTTCCAGTGTAGACAGGGACAGTGTAACCAAAGTCTGTGTGTGGGGAGGGGGCTTGAAGTTTTCACACATTATTCTGTGTGATGTTGGAGAATGTCACTTTTCTGTGTCTGTTTCTCTGAATATAACACTTCCTCAAGGAGGTTTTCAAAAAGGAAAGTGTGATTCTCCCCCCCCGCCCCCTTCCCAGTTTCACTTTCAAAGTCCATCAGTAACAAATCGCATTCTTTACTGGCCTGAAAAGTTCTGAGTTTCGAATGAATTAAAATCAGGATTGACACGTGGATTTTAAAATAGTCTGTTCATAAGCTTGTCTTTATTTAAGCTGTATAGTGGAAGACCCCATTTTAATGCAGAAGCGCGGGTGAGTTGGCCCGCTTGTTAGGGCTGTGGTGCTCATACCGGGTTTTCTGACACCACCGTCTCACGCTGTCCACAGGTGCCACCTTTGATGGCAAAGTCAGACATCGACCCCGAACACTTCCGCATCTCAGCCCAGCTGGACGACAATGTGAGTTAGGCACCCCCATTTCCCTTCTGCTGTGGGTCAGTCTGCTTCATCATGGGGAAAGGTCATATGTGTAACAGGACAGTACCATGATCAGAAAGGCGCGGGGGGGGGGGGGTGGTTGGGGTAATCGGTCCAGCGTCAGATTAGGATCTTGTTTCAGTTCCATGAAAGTTCAGAGCCTTTGCAGTCACCTCCACCCCCACTACTTTTAATTTCAAATAGTCACTTTTTTTATTACTGATAATGATTTTTTTATATATTTTGTGCTGGATCAGTTCTTCTTAAATGAAACCGCAGCTGTAAATGTGGAAACAAGGCCGTTCATCGCACCTGCGCTCTGCTTATTCCAAGTGCAGGGGTAGCAGGATCAGCGCCTTTGTCCTCAGAAACAAGTGCTGATATTACTTCCAGGGAAGAGAAGGGATCAGAACCAGATTTCTGTCATAAATTCACTATGGTGTCTCTGCTTAACATTTTTCCTTGTCACTTCAAAGTGTTCCGTCAGGTGCCTGTAAGGTTTGTCTTGTCTAAATAATGTAATCGTCCATCCCTTTGGGAATTGCCCCGTTTCTTTTCTCCAGAATATCCCACAGAACAATTTTCATTTTGGAACTAGTTTCTGGGGAACTTGATTCCCCACAGATGCATTGTTCTGAATTGTTCTTGATGTACACCGTAAAGGGAGTGACCGGTGATGACCTTTGACCCCGATAGGTGGACGACAATATTCCTCTGCGCGTGATGCTACTGCTGATGGACGAGGTTTTTGACCTGAAGGAGAGGAATCAGTGGCTGAGGAGGAACATCAAGAACCTGCTGCAGCAGCTCATTCGTGCCACCTATGGGGACACCATCAATAGGTAAGGGGACACAGAAGGCACTCGCGCGGGGACGCCGGCAACGGGAGCGGCCGGTCGCACTCGCACCTCCAGGGAACTGCTTGCAAACATATACAGGGACGTGTTGACTGGTGTCACACCCTGTCGGCACACCTGTCACTTGAGTTCAGCTCAGAGTTTAAGATCAGTAAGTATTTGCATTTAACTTATTAAACCTGTGCATCTCCCCCCTTTTGTCCTCCAGGAAAATCGTGGATCATGTAGATTTCATGACATCCCCAGAGCAGGTGGCCGACTACGTGAAGCGATTTAGGCAAGTCGCAGCCTGCCGCTCGCGTTCCGGAACCAGTCCGTGAGCCGGACCGCCGGCTGGTGGTACTTATGTATGTTTCCGGGCCCTCGCAGAGACTCATACTGGCCTAACGGGATCCTGGCGGAGACTCCGCCGCGGAGGGACAAGAGCATCCGCATGAGGACACGAGTGGCTGCCAAAACCAGCCTGCTGGGGATTATGCCAGGTGGGGGCGCTGTGGACGTGTGAGTGCAGGGAGATGAGGTGGGGAGGGGGAGACAGGTGGGCGGTTCCTGGTTACGGGAGGCGCATCTATAATCAGGTACAGAACTTGTGACCTTTGGATGGAGAAGGTCCATTACTTTTTGTTTGTGTCACAATGTGAGATCATACATCTTATAGCTAGATTATATAATACTGCATCTAACTACAGACAAAAGACCCAAAGAAATACCCCAGACGAATAAAATGTTCAATTGAAAGCAACACATTTTACTCAGTTTGGGGTTCGTTTACACTAATAATGTGAGAAATGAGGGTTGAAACCAAAACTTGGTGGGATTATCCTGTATCAGCTGGTTTAGCCTGTGACCAGCGTGATGCATTCTCGGTTCCTGTTGAGTTTAAACCAGGCCACAAATGGCTACACCCAATAATTCCACATGCATTTGGGTTCGGAGTGTTTTTTTTTTGTTTGGTCATCATACCCATAATTCCTCAGTGCCACGATTCTTGTTTCTCGTGTGGGCACAGACGAGCTGAAGCACATCATCGGGGCTGACACCACGCGCAAAGGCATACTGCGGGTCTTCGAGATGTTTCAGCACCAGCAGCTGAACCGCCGCCTGGTCTACGTGTCCCTGGAGGGCTTTCTGGAGACCATGTTCCCACAGTACAAATTCCCCGAGCTCTTCGTCAAGCTGTATTCGCGCTCCGAGCGCACGCTCAAATACTCCAAGAGACTCAAGACGGCCCAGAAGAGGTGACACCCCCCACCCCCCCCACTACTACCATCACCTGCTCTGCAGCACGGGTCGTGCCGACTCCTGGTCAACGACAGGTCAAAGCTTTGGCGACATGGGAGATGGGGGGGGGGAGGGGTTGGGCATTCAAAAATCAGCTTTGCAGACCGTGTGTGGACTTACACCGCCCTGCCCCTCCCTCCCCTCCCACTTGGCCCATCACTTAGTTATGGGCACTATACCAGTGTGGTTGTAGCGTAGAAATAGTTTTATCCCTGTGAAGAAGTATTGAACACTAAACATGCATACCACTGAGGGACATCGTGGTGCTTGACACATCAACGGCATCCAGTACATATTTCAATTTTATCATCATTTTAAAGATTGTAAGAATGAGGGATTCCTCCCATGTGGAATGCGTGTTAAGAGCAGAACGTTTTTCATCATCAACATGCACCACACACAGATACTGTGTACCTTTAAGGAGCTCGATGAATAAAGCGGTAGCAGAGGTGTTCGACGTATCCCGTTGGCTTTAAGGCCGGGGTACAAGCTAAAGGCAAGAGGTCTGCAGTCTTAGACGCAACTTAGATTGTGCTTCGCCAGCTTGTACATGAAGAGTCCGCGACAACAAAAATACCGCTGGCGATGTGACACTGCAACGTTCTTTAGTGCTTTGTAGGTATTTTTTTTCTCGGGGGAGAGCCGACAGGAGAAGTCACCGTCTTCAGAGTTTGCACCCCCATCTGTGAAGCTCCTCCTCCCTAGATCTGCCATGGACCAAGTGATGGCTGGGACTCCTCCTCCTCCCCCTCCCTCTCCTCCTCCCCCTCCTTTTCCTCTGTGCAGCGCACCTTGTTGAGTGACGTTGGGCGAAATGCACGTAGCTGCTCATTTTGGGCCCCTTTGGGGGTGCGTGTGGTGTGGTGGGGGGGTTTAAAAGAAAGGTGACTGTGAAACCGTTTTGAATGTCTGTCCAGGCTGGTGGCTCATGTTTCCGTTTGAATGGAACACACCAAGGAGTACGGTCAAGAACAAAACCCTCTCCAAGGACCGTCTAGCTTAAACCCACGCAAGCGTGCTCCTTTCTGAAGACTGGATATGTTGGGGGTTTTTTTCTATTTTGTTTTAAACTTATTTTTCTTTTTTTTTTCTTAATTTTAGAAATGTGTAGCACTAAAATGCAACCCTCTCAAGTCAGGAAACTGTGCCACTGTATGATAGAGAATCAGCCTTAATATTTAAGAAATGACCAACAGGGGAGTGGTAGCGATGGACTCCCTGGCAGTTGACTAGCTGCATTTATAGGATTAAAATTGATTTCTGAAAAATATCCAACCTTAATCATTGCGTCATAGAATATGTAATTTTGTGCAATATTTTTCTTTAATGCATGTGTATTTGAGAAATTGTATATAGAAAGCCGTTATTGTACTGAAATGTTGAAAGAACCTGAAAAGATGGGTCTTCTGCACCCAGCTCACATTCTGTTATTTTATCATTTTATTTAAGGACTTGTTTTATAAGTCTTTTTTTTCCACTCCTCCGTAGTCTAACGTTCGTTGACGCGGGCACTGTTCAGCTGAGCATGGCTTTCATCCAGTAAGCAGGACTGCAAGAACACATGGCAAAGTCCCCCTATGTTTTGTCAGCATAGATGCATTTACATGGAGGTAACTTGGATACGATTCACAGTATATCCGGTCGTATCTGTAAACCATGACAGAAGGGGGCAATACAGGGCCCCTGGCTTGCACACCAAGGTTTATTATGAAACCCAGGTGACAGTGGGCCCTTGGTGTCCTGAGGTGGAAAGAGTCTTTAAACGCTGTGTAATTTTGTATAACGAAAAGCGCTTCGTTAGTGATATGGAGCGACAGCATTTTGGTTGTCTGGTTAAACACAGCCGAGATGAGAGGCAGATGTTACTGAAAAGGCCGCCTTCGGAGGGCGCTGCCACAACATCGGCCAAGATTTCCTGAAGCTTAGTTGCACCATCTGGTCTGGCTTGGCCCACTTGTAATAGTCTTTCAATTATGCAGCGTCTGTAGCTAATGAGTTTAGCAGGCTGCACTTGTCCTTCCAGACCTTGTACTTGCACTCTGGGAGAGTGAGTAAAGGTGCCGCCCCCCCCCCCCGCGGAATATACACACCTGCATTTTTTATTTCTTTTTGTCCCCCTCCCCTCGTCCCCATGATACAGAGCTTTTTAAGTCGCCCTGTACATATGAATCTATGATCATGAGTTATGCATATCAGCTTACAATGTGTCAACAGTGTGCCTAAATGTACTGTCAATTCTATTTTTCTTATTTTTCTTTAACGGATAAAGTCAGAATGTCATGATCATTTTTAATAGACTGAAAAAAGAACTCTAAAAGCCATTTAGAGTGTGTTTGCATTATGCTAATAAATTGTTCATTTGAGCAGCTGAAGTCAACGTAACACTAATAAAATGTTAACTCTATTTAATGACTGTGCCTTTTAATCACTATTTTAGGTCATTTCCCCCCTGTTGTTGCAGTGATTACATACTTTGAAATATCAGGTGTCCTGGGAAATTGGTGAAATGGATGTTCTGACCTGCACATCTGTCCCTCTGCCTCAACTCTCATGAATTTATCCTGAACTGATTTACTTGCAGAGGGAACATCAGAAATACCCCGTGCCAGTAGGGCCATTCTGGGACTTCTCCAGTATAAATACTAGTTTAGTTCTGTATGTCTGACTGATCTGTGTTTTTTTTAAGCCCACAGCCAGAGCTCCCTGGTGACACTTCTTATTCTTGATCTGCACCATTCAGCTGTTGACCGCTCATCACCCTGACTCACTTTCTTGTTGCTTTTGCTATGTTTCAGTGTTTTATACAGGTCCCCAATGTCGTTTCCGACTGTCACTGTATTGCAATTGTCACGCCTTGTACACAACCTAGCCGGTGTCACCGAAGGTGTGAAGTACCTTCAGCTCGATTAAAGGGTCACTTAGCTTTATCTCCCCCAGTGTCGAAATTTCAGTTCCGAAAAAGCACTACGTAGAAGGTTTCGAACCCACGGTCGGTATTTAGTATTTTGTTTCCTTTTAAGAAATCCATGTCTATTTCTGGTCGTCATAGCTCCTAAAAGATGTTAACAAAAACTACACTGGTAAATCAATTGATACTGGAGAACTAAGAATTTGAGAAGTTTTTCTATCGCTGTTTTAATTACCTAATCAAAATATTGCGTATTTGATCTTTCCAATATTACTGAATTTAATTTGAAACGGATATCCATTAAATGCCGATATTATACCATTTAAGTTAAAGTACCACCACTACAAAGTGACAGTTCCTCCTCCTCCTGGTTTGCAGTGCATGTGATCTGCAGAATCCTAGAGCTCCGTCGCGAGTGTGAATCACACCGCTGCGATTTCCAGCAGAGCTTAGTCCTCTGTATTTCCGGAGCTCAGTCTCCCCGGCGGGCGGACAGGCAGAACAGGCATTATGTTATGCATGCCCCCCACCCGACTCAGCTGCTGTGTATGACAGTTAACATCCGCGAAGCTGCGATACGCCCCCCGCCCACGGCGAGGAGAGCAGATGTGCTCCAGCGCACTACGGTGGCCGGTTTTCACATTGATATAGGCCTGCATCATTGAGCACTGATCATGCTATTGTGGACTGTTCATTTAATTTCCGCATCTTCCCCGCCAACAACGTGCGTCACTTTGCTGATCAGACCTCACCAAATTCTGATCTAACACAACATCAGAGCAACCAGTTCAACTTGGCAGGCTGCCAAGCAACGCGTCAACCAGTAGGCCAATAACATCTATTCACAACCTGTTAGATAACCTGTTTCCTACTCGTATACGCTGGAGTCTTTGTAGACAAAAATATGTTGTGGTATGACATAAAATGCATTTCAGACACTTAAGGATAACAATCACCTGGGAAGACAGGTAAAACAAAGAGGCACGAAGACCTGCAATGCTCGCCTGTAGGATTCACACGTGTCGACAAAACACAATACTGCCACCCTGTGGTCACAATAGTAATTTGTGTATGTGTATTAGTTTTTTCATGGCAATTTGACAACAGCCCTGAGAACTTGCCCATGAGCAGCGGTTGGAGGATGGAAAAGAAATAAAGGAAGGAATTTAATAAATTAGCAGATTCATCTTGTAATGTCATGTTGTAATGTCAAACTTAATTAAATACGCAAGTTAATTATGCAAAGAGAGAGATATACATGACGCCAGAGGCAAACGAGCAGTAAGCAGTTCATGTGAACCCATCTCAGCAGGAGTCACTGTTTTGCATTAACATTGTGATGTTTTCTGCTTGACCTTCCAGCTGACAATATGTATGCGTATAAATTCACGTCAGTTTTTTTTTTTTAAACTGACGTACGACTTGTTATTCTGATATCAATGTAATTTATTAACCTCATGTTGTAATTCTGTGCAATATGAAATTTGATCAAACGTAAACTTATCTGGGAATTTAAGTATACATGACTGGTGTTGCTGCGTGTAGAAGCAATACTAAATGATTCCACTAGGTGGCAGGGCTTCACAGCATTTAAACTCTTTATACGGAATTGAATTGTAGAGGGCGGGGCACATACATCCGTTCTTTTAAAGCTGGCATGCCAAACGCACCAAACCCCCTGGTATCTCACATTTCATGTTGAAAAACGTTGCTAAATGCTGATTGGCAAGCACCTACGTACCCATATTGATTTTTCATCACCTGTCAACATAGTTATGTTCCTTTTGCATAATTTTGCGATCCGTGGAGTTTTAACACTAAGTGCAAACATATCGTGTTTATTTATTTAATAATTAATGTTTAAATGTAAGCTTTAAACAACTGCACAATATAACTCTACATATTACAATTCTCTACTGTATCGTGCAGCTTTTTAGATAAACATTTTAATGAATTGCTTCGTTATTATTTTGTTTTCAACTTACGTAAAATGTTAATGTTACATTTGTATTCAACTCAAGTTATTTACTTGAGTGCGATCTTACAGAAATTCGCTAGATGGCACCCATGCTCTAAACTTTCGAAATTTATAGACGTACCTTGCAGTGTCATGTTATGTGAGGTGGTTTGTTTCTGCATGTCTGCCCGTTGGTATTTATATGTCAGTTTGTGTCTGCGCATGAACTGTCATCAGCCATTGGGCTAACTTGTTGCACTAAAGGTCAGTGTTATTCAGTGACAGTCAGAAGCTATTTTTTACTCCATCTGGAACCTGCCAGGTGCCACATCAATCATACACACTGGGTTCAAAGTCAAATGCGTCCTTTTTTAAGGAAGGAGGTAGAGCTAACCTTAGTGTCTTCATCAAGCGAAATGTCAGTAATGCGAAGTAAGCAATCCAATTGCGGGGAAAAGTAATTTGGTGATAGAAATCAATAGGATGGTAATAGGAATTAATGTGGCCGTAGAAGAAACCAATTTAAAGTATGTTAAATTAACACGGTGGTAAGATAAAGCAGTGTAGCGATATGCGAAAGTCACCGCTTCCGAGTTCAGTTCAGTATGGTACTTTCCCTTATGGTCTGTGGTATTAACCTCACCTGGTGTATGTTTTTCATTCAGAACTCTCTTTAAATAAAAATTGAAATGATGTTAACAAAAGGCTTGTTTAATTACTCATAAACAGTATATGTGGCAGTAGCCCCACAACGTACACTTCCAGACTGAAGCGTCGGGAGCCTGAAGTTTCTATACTGTAATTAATATGAATGTTTTGGCTGCCGTTTTCCCATTAATGTGTTTCGCTTGAAAAATTCAAGAGACAAAAATATTGAACATTAGATAAAAAAATTTTTAAAGGATTTTTAAATATGTTATGCTCTCTCTATATTTTTCACAGAAGAATTGTTTAAATGCCTCATATAACCAAAATTAAACTGGGTGTTTGCCGTTTCTGCTTCTCGAGTATTAAGTTATCCGTGCGTGGCACATTAAGTATGGAAGCTTACTGGACGAGTAGCTGCAATATATCTGAGCTGGGAATAACCCTTCCGCCGAAGTAGCGGTAACTAAACCCAGTTGTTATCCCTATCACTATCAGTCACGACACTATCTCCCCTTTATTCTTCGAGTCTGGCGTCCATCAGCAAAGACCTACCAACCATCGGAAGTCTTACTGCGAGTTTAATCCGCCCTTCAGCCAATCAATGGTCTTGTAACTCCGGCGTGACCGTGGCGGTAATGTTGTGGAGTTTGTGCCTCCTGTGTTTGTCTATTTCAGGAAGGAAAGAGGAAGCCCGGGCCGAGCGCAAACTGAAATAAAGCTGGAGATATTAACCCGCGGACGTCCGGGGGGGTTCCCCGAATCATACTGATAAATCCAGGAGCGCACCGATATCTGCATGAAACATGGTGGTTCTCAAGATCCGAGACCAGGTAGGTGGCTTGCTAACGGCTACCTCGCGCGCTAGCTGGCTAATGCTTTAATTGGCTAGGTGGCTAACTTGGCAAGCTAGCCGCTTGTTATTTTTACTCTGGGACCTTAGCGGGTTTTGGCTTTAAAATACCTCAGGACCAATTCGGGGAGTTATGTCTGAGTAGGGGATGGTAAGGTCCGACGCGGCGGGTGGCTCGCCGTTGGCGATGGAGGCTCCGGGGATGAGCCTCTTGGTTAGCTGCCCAGCTAGCTGTGCCTCGCCGTAAACGGTCCGGTGGAAGGGGGTGTGCGCGCGCCGAGCTCGGCGGTTAGCCCTGGTGTCCCAATAAATGACGGGCTACGGGGACAGCACGGGAGCGAAGGGGTCTGCGAGCACGGCCGGCGACAAAGGCCTGGCACCGGCGGTGTGCCGCTGCATCACGGCTGTCTGACTCCGGTTGAGCTGGGCGACTTGATTTGACAGGACCCGCTGTTATAACGTGCACATGACAGGCCGTTGTGTAATGCAGGCGTACAGTCGACTTGCGCGCTATAATGCAGATAATTTTTTTCAAACACGCAAGCCAAGTGAGAGATCAAACTTGATTGATGCCTTCCGCTGCCGTTGCCATGACAAAATAATTCAGCATCCCTAGATCCTGAAGGTTCCCCCACTGTTTGCATTGTTCATGTATACACGATGAATTTGGTTGCATGATTTATATACATTGTTAGTCAAACTGTACGGGTTGTTCAACTGAAACATTCTGTACCTACATTTGAATATGATGTCTGCCTGTTTACTTTTGTTAAGTATTTGCTTATTTTAGTCACCATGGTTGCGGATGGTCCTCTATACCAGGACCCGTGCTGCCTAAAACTGGGGTTATTTAATTTGACAGCAGGATGTAATGGGATGTATTGCTGCCCTCAGCAGTAGGTGTGTAAATAGTGGAAGATTGCCTTCTAAGCAGTTAAACACTTAAGTATGACCCTCCCCCCCAACACACACACACACACACATGCACACACACTTGGTGTGGCATTTGAATTTATTATTAACTTATAGGAAAAAATACCTCTTACAAGTTAATCTGTCACTTAATAACTTAGAGCTGGTAGAATGCAGTACAGAATCAGGTGTCCTGTATTTTCTAAAATAGGATTTATTGTTTACAGTACACTGAAGAGGTTTTCCAGGCCATTTATCCAGTCAGGGATAAATGCATGCTGGGTGGACATGCCCCCTACTGACAATTTAGCCTGGAGTCATTATTTGCGTCCTTGTGGAGTAGTGGGGTACCTGGAGGAGGTGCAGTGAACCACATGGGAACCATCTTGATTCCATGTGGTCAAATCTGGAGTCTGATGGTCCTTCCTGCTTTCTGTGATAGATAAGAATGATCATGGATTGAGGGTATTGATATTCTTCACGAGGAATGAATGAATTCATGAGTTCTGTAGTGTATGGGAGTATATTACATTATAAACACATCAAGAATTTGTGGCTTATTGGCACAAGGAGGTTTTATTACCTATAAAGTGGAAGTAATACTGATTTTTTATTTTTGAGGGTGGGCTTTTGGAAGATAGGGTGAGGAATTGGTTTTCATTACGGAAGTAACAATTGTTATATACACATACATATATGTGTTTACGTGTGTATGTGTATTATTACATGTGTGTGTGTGTGTATTACAATATAATATATACACATGCACACGTATAATCAGGAGTTTCACCAGAGTGAAGGAAACCTCTTGGCATACATGTGGGACGTCCTTCAGGACAGCTGGAAATGCATCCTTAAGGAGAATGTAGGGTCAGCCAGTCCCTGGTGCAGTCGGGGTTAAGGGCCTTGCTCAAGGGCCCAAGGGGTCGGATCACTGTACCAACCAAGGGATTTCAGTCCCAATGCCCAGAATTACCCCACCCTTCAAATTTTTTAGTTTAATACTTTATTGGTCAGTGCATAATCCATATATGTTATTTTATAGTTCTGATGTCTTTGGAATTCTAAAATATAGAGAATAGTACAAATAAACCTTGCTATGGGTTGCTATGTCCAAATTTTTGACTGTTATTGTGATATGTAAAATATCAGCTGAAGTAGTAATATTAAAATTAATGTGACGGTTCAACAAATTGTTGGAAGATTAATGTATTAGAGCTTGAGAAGCATAAAAATATAATAGACAACTATTCAAGTGAAGTGACTTTAACAACTGTGAGGAGACAGTATGGAAATTCTTATTGGTTGGTTTAAGATTCTTACCATTCTGAAAAGAGGCCATCATGTCTTATGAGTTATTGTTTTAAATTGTCCTTGTGTGCCACGGTGTTAAGAGGCTTCTGCCATGGGGTTGTAACTCACTGCCGCTCCAGGAAAGCCTCTTCTGATTACACCATCTCACCTATTGTTTGCTAGCTAATCGCAAAAAATGTGACCAAAATAGCAGGCCTTTTCTCTGCAAGAGCAGTGAAAGCAACCGTAGTTTCATCCCATAAACAGAGGAGAGGGTAGCGGGGGGTCTTACTGCATCCTGTGTCTTTGATTACATTTGTCCTTAGCGGCCCATGATGTATGCAGGGGCCACGTAGCACATGTGCGCACACATGGTGTGGTCTGAACACGGGCACTCACCCACTGGATGGAGGTAGGCTATGTGTGGAGAATCAGGGCCTGCTGATCTTTCGCAGCCACGGTTTGTGAATTCAGGTTGTGGTTTAAAAATCCCTTCTGAGTGATGGGAGGGCTCGACTGGCCACTGTACCTGAACTGAACATTTCGAAAACCTGTGTCTTGCATGCTGTGTATAGTCTAGTTGTCAGTTAGGAAAGGTGCCCTTTTTCAGAGAACCATAAAAACAGCTTCCAGAGACAAACAAGAAAATCAAATTGGGGTTGTGCTGGTTTCTGCATTGTTTCCACTCCTGTCTAATGGAGCTTGGCAAACCCGACACAAGCTGACAGTCGGTTATGTGATGCATAGAGGACATGCAGTGTGAAACCTGTCCAATGTCAGCAACACGGATAGATTCAACTCTCATGTTAACCAGTTCAGATGGAACAGAGCTCAGGCCTGCGGGTACAAATAAAGTAACCTGAACCTGAACCCAAGAGTTGGCTCTGCATGGTGATTCAGTTATTGATGGTAACAACAAACATTTGAATCTTGCTGTGGGGTTATGGCGTGCTGTTGGTTAGCAGGTTTACTTCACTGGTCATTGGTTATTGTATTGGTAGAACTGCTCATTATTTACCCTGGTTTTCACCAGTGTTTTGTCTGTGTCATCCTCTAGAGGGCATCTGCTTTCTCTCTTAGAGCCTGAAACCGCTGACATAATCACAATGTGATATAATAAATTTCTTATGATGTGGGGGCGTATGTTTGAGAACGGTGTTTTGTGCCACCCCCAGACCTGTTCCCATACGAACTGTTCCACCCCCAATACCCAGGGAACGCTTATTATTTAATTGAATCATCATTTTGCTAAAATGCCTCACTGAGTACATTTTTAGCCTTACAGAGCTGAGCCCAAGCCATTATACAGGAGCATGATGGGTAGAACGTTTTCAAATAGTACTTGGTTATTTATGTTTCATATTTTAATCCTTTGATGCTTTCCCCTCCTGCTTTCTAGATATATGGGTTGTTCCCCATTTCTTTCAGGAGTCTGCTTACTGGTCTCCTTATCTCTTGCTTCCACAGTAAATGCTCTATTCGGTTTGTGTGAGCCCTGGCGTTAAACAGTTACAGCCGGCCCGTTTGCTGTCCGTGCTGCGCCCTGGTCAGCCGAATGGCGGTGCGCCATCTGTCGACTGAAGCGTATCTGCATGTCAGTACAGAGCTGCCAGTTTACATCAGAAAACCAGACGGGATAGATATAGGGGTCAGTGTGTAGCTTCTGTTTACATGATCTGTATCTCAGACTGGAACTGTTTGGCTTAGGATATTGGCCATTGGAGAGGCCAGGGAGTATCCTGAATGCACACCTTCTTCTTTGGCTCAGGTCTTAGGGAAGAGGGACAGACTATGCCTAGTTAAGTACCCCAGGGCCTCGGATAGGATGGAGTGCGAGGTAGAGGCTCTGGCAGGTTCTGCCAAGCATGACCTGCCAAACCCACTGTTAGATCCATTAAAAAAAAAATCTATTTCATATGTTCTACTATTCTGTCTGTCCATCTGCCCTTTTCCATAAATTGCTTAAACACTGTTCTGCTGTGCAGCTTTGATGATAGAAATGGCTTTGTTCATGTAAAAGAAGTGTGTTTAAGTCTGTTTGTGTTCACTTTTGTCTGTTCACCTTTTCTCATGGATCCAGCGCATCATTTTTGTGGCTTAGGCTTCTCCTTCCTAAAACAATGGAAGGGTGTCCAATGTCATCC
>JAODLD010000052.1:2659808-2681779 GCA_026781065.1 Mormyrops boulengeri | reverse complement strand
TAAAAAGAGATTAGGCCTAATTGATCCATTTTATGACTGCCCGAGTCACATACATTTTTTCAGTTATTATGCTTGGGACTTAGTTTGCCACATTTGTGGCAGATTTAGCCTACAGCCCATTGTTTGTAACACAACGGTAGGCTTACCAGCAGGGATTGCAGCTAGAATTTGTTTGGCTTGTGTGCGAGTACAAGGTCCAGGTTGTTTAATAGAGAAGGTATGAAAATTGCAAAAGACTAGAAAGCGTCGGGAAGTGGGGGGCACCACATTTGGCAGAAGTGTTTCTGGATAAAATCACAATAAAGCGTCTTAAGAATTTCAGTCCAGTGGGTTCATTTTGGCCAATTTGGTGTGGATTCAAAGCCGTCTGGATCAGTACCCCCTTTTGTTGTACCGTGTGAGCCATCCTCTGCTGTGTTATGGAGGTGCACCTTTGCACTCTGTAGCCGGTTTTGTTCCTTAACTTCAGCACAATCTTGACTAGAGCCTCGAGTCTTTGGGGGCATGTGCCCATGTCCACATGTGTAGGAGTAGTGTGGTAAAGCGGTGGATCTTTGTTATTTTCAAGCTTTGACCTGCATTTGTTTTTACGTTATCAACAGACAGAATGTGTTTCACTATGTTTTTATGACCCCTTGCATTGTTACAAAGGGTCTCCAGACTATTTATAGGGTTTCACTGTTGGAAGCTTTCTGTTCTATTGCATTTTCTCCGTTAGGTGGCTATAAATGAACAGATCATTGTTCTCTGTGCTCGGTCTCTTTGGCTTTCTGGCCTTGGTGTTGATGTAATAAGTACTGACCTTTTATTATCGGAGGCAGGGCTCTTCATTTCCAGAACACTGGAGCGCCCCGATTAGGACCAAGAATATTAACGATTTCTCCAGAATACAATGGTTGCTGAGCACTTTTTCAGTGTTCTACCGAGGACTCACCCTTACCCCATTGGTGCACAAGGATTATGCATGGCACATTAAAAAAATCACACGTGGGTTATACAGTACGTCATTTTTGACTGGGCAAATTTGTGGGCGATTTGCGAGCATCATTTAACCCAAAGGTAGGCAACCCTGATCCTGGAGTGCCAGTGTCCAGCAAGTTTTCTGTCCTACCTAATGAGTTACTGTATGCCTGAAATCAGGTGTGGTTCATCAGAGACTAGCGAGGGGGTTGTCCACGAAGCAGGATTTTTCAGTTAGCTGGGTTAACTTAAGCTTGAAGTAATGATTGTCCAATAAGAGTTTAGCTAATGAGCATTCTTATTAGATAATCATGACTTTTAGCTTAAGTTAACACAGCTAATTGAGAAACGGTGCTTTGTGGAACACCCCCCAGGCAGGTAAGAAAACCTGCTGGATGTCTGTATCAGCTGATGCTTTTCAGCTAATATTATTGGTCGTTCACATAGAAAGCAGAAATTTTTAAGCCATACTTATCATTCTTTCTTATATATGCAACATAACCACCATGAAAAAGGGAGCAAATCTAGTTCGATACTGGATTTCTTTTAAGGCTCCCAACCAAAAAAACAAAAAAGTCTGTGACTGAGAAACTCACTATAATTCGGCTGATCGTCTGTCAGCGATGGTTCAATGTAGCTGCAAATACAGTGCGAATGAATGATTCATCACACTAGGAAGAAGACTGCTCCTCAATGACTGGTACCAATGAAATCGAGCAGTCCAATAAGAAAAAGACTGTAGATTAGAGATTTTCATAGTTCATGGTTGAGGGAATATTCATGGGTAGGATATGATTGGAAGACAAGCACCCATATTAGATATGCTGACTGTAAAGACCATTAACAGGCCGTGGTTGCGGAATCCCTGACTGGGTCTTTAGTGTGCTGTGGCAAAAGTAATGAATAAAGAGAGGTGGCAGTTTTATGTACATTGAAAGCTGCCTTCTGGACTACAAATAAGGATCTAGCAATAACTAAATTTGAAAGCCTCGTTGCCCTGTTGAACCAGTTTGAACTGTCCTGATATCTCTTTGACTGCGGGCGAGACCTTGACATGCACCTCTGAAGATGCAGCAGAAAAGTTCACCCAATCTCTTGCACATATTGTCCCAAAGAGGGTTGAAAATAGTCACCCTGTCTCCTGTTGTCTGTCTGCTGTATGATGAAACTATGGATATATCTTTTACCAAGAAACTGTGTATGTATTGTAGAGTTATAGATGAGAAGCAGAGGAAAATATTGCAGTGCAATTGCTTCAAGCATATATATGTTGAGTCTGCTGAAGATTATACAGTTTAAAGTTCATAGTTCAGTCTTAGTATCTTAGATAGATAGATAAGAATGCTTTATTGTCATTGTAAGTACAAAGAGATTTAGTTTGGAACAGCAGATGCACAGTATATTTACAATTAAATAGATTCTGAGGCATAAATAGAATCTATTAGTATTCATAAATATAAGTAGTATTCATAATAATGTGACATTGATACAATTAACAGCATTTGGAGATAAGAATGGCAGTAGACTTATTGATAAACATGCAGAACTCTAAGAGAAATATGAAATTTGTTTTGGCTTTTTTGAAAATGGCCCATGTCTTTCATGTTCGCCTGGCCATTCGGCCCTATGTTTGGAAAACCTGGCCAGATCACTGCTTTTCATTTTAACCAAAACCAGGGCGTAATGTCAATACTGCACAGTCCTGCTTGCTGCACTTGGTGTGTCTATATGCACTCAGAGACCAAAAAGTAGGTCTAGTTTAATTTTTTCAATCTTAATTATCATCCAGTTTTGCATATTATTGCTGTGGCTCTTTTGGTTACCGGAGTGATGATGCTGTGAGGACCGGTGCTGTTAGATCATAGGCCTGTTTGAAATGGCATACTGAGGCCTCTGGAATCTGTTTATGTTCCAGCTTGTTAGGGTGTGGTGTCATCTGGTTTAGGCCTAGAGGGGTGTGTGTGTCTGTGTCTGTAACTGTGTCTGTGTCTGTATGCATGCGCTTGTCATGGGATCCAGGTTATGAATCCAGTATGTGCTGTGTGATGTTTATCTTTGTGCTTGTTGTGAAAAGATGGTCAGTGTTGATGGTGGTGTCACCATAATGACCTGTAAGTTACTGATAGTCATTTATAACATCAGTCAGTGGCTCTTGGTCATTGTCTCCTGGGTCAGCGTCTCCTGGGTCCTCCCAACGGCTGACATTTGAAGATCAATACATCTCACGCATCAGCTACAAACTGTGCAGACTTGACACAGAGCCTCCACTTCCTCATTAAGGAGGAAGCTGAATACTCCAGACAACATTGTTTGCGTTTTAAGTAGGTTCTCTACCGTAAACAAAACGGAGCCTTAGCTGGCTGGTTTGTGGGCTGATTTATGCGTCATTCTGGTCGCGTTTCTGAAGAGCTGCAGGCTCCTAAAAATTGCCGAAGTCCCAGTAGGGGGAACAGTGGTAACAGCCTTCAACGAGGTTCTGATTCACTCCAGTAAAACGTCCACCATATAAGGTGGGGGAAACGCAAAGCTGCTTAACATAAAGCAATGTGAGCGAATTCCCTTTCATCTTTGCACTAAGACACTCGTGATGTATGGAAGTACAGTGGAGTTACAGTGGGGACACTGTGGATGAATGGTCACTGGGAGGCGCATTGCAGATGCGGGGCAGGAGGTGGGGGAGAGACAGCAGGGGCAGGTTTGTCGTGCAGAGATAATTGTGCTGTTGGAGGTTGTTGGCGTCTGGGATGAATCCAGTGGAAAGTTAATGGGTTTCTGTGGCTGCCTGGTATGTTCCGCCCCTCTCTTTCATATGCTGGTAGTTAGATGTGGGAGGGGGTCTAACCCCCCCTTCAGAACAGTGTCTGTTTGTTCTAGTTTGCAGTGGGAGAAACAACCCCAGCCATTTTCTCAATTACAGACTGTTATTTGTATGGCTTGCCGGGACCCTTCTGCCAGACCATAGGTCTACCGCTGAGCATGATGGGATATTTTAAAGGCACACTCCACCAGAAAGCAGGGGATGGCTGAGGATCAAGTCATTCATGGCACGTTGAGGAGTGCATCTCTAACTTTGCTCATCGATCAGAAAGCTCCCCCTCCCCTACCCCCGGCTCTCTTTTTTGCTTTCCCTTTCGAGCATCCCAGGAGCTGCTGGTCTCAGGAGCCTGCAGTGTGCCTCCGGGGGAGGGGGAGCTGTGTTATTTAAGCCTGTCAGGTGGGAGGTGACCTCAAAGAGGCTGCATCGCAACTGCAGAGCGACCTTGCGTGTGGAATCCTGACGCTGACAAATGTGATCAGCGCTTGTTTGTGACTGCTGCCCTGCTTCCGTTGGCACTCTCTTCCGCTCTCTCTCCTCATCTCTCTTTCCTCCTCCTCTCTCTTTCCTGTCCTCCTCTCTGTCCTCTTTTTCCTCCTCCTCTCTCTCTTCCCCTCTCTGTCCCTCTCTCTTTCTCCTGTCCTCCTCTCTCTCCTTTTTTCTCCTCCTCTTTCCCTCTCTGTCCCTCTCACTCGTTCTCCTGTCCTTCTCTGTGTCCTCTTTTTCCTCTTTCTATCTCTTTCCCGCTTTGTTCCTCTCCCTCTTTCCTTCTGTCCTTCTGTCTCGCTCTCTTTACTCACCCCCCACCCCTCTCTCTGCCTCTCTCTTACCGGTGTCCTGTTTCTTCACGGCTAAAGGGCTCTCCTGTCACCCGCTGTGCTGATTGTGTGTGTGTCCGTGCGTGCGTGTGGGATCAGCCGGCCCGTGTGAACGGTGTGCTCAAACCCCTCCCCTCCATGCGGGATTGAAGGGAACACAGGAAGAGCTTGTTGTAGTAGTCAGCTCGATCGCTGGGCTCCGGCCAAAGTGCTGCTTTCAGCAGCTCTCGCTCCGGATGAATGGAGGACGGCCATCGCGCGCCGACTCTCACCGTCGTCCAGGCTGATCGGGGGGCTGCCTGCGCACCCCTGCGTGGATTCAGCAGCATCACGCGGGCATGCGGCTCGGTGGCGGAAGGCGCGGATGAGCCGCGTGTGCATCGTGGTCCTGGAGGAGGAGGAGGAAGTGGAGCCCTCCTCCTTTCGCTCCAGAGAGCCTCCAGCGCGCTCTCCCCGGCACGGTTCTGACGCAGACTCCGCACAAGCCAAGGTGAGCAAGGAGAGATTGCACACGCTTTCGGGGTGCATCGCACTGCACCAATGCATCGCACTCTGAAGAGACGCCGGTGTCGTTTTACCACTGTCCATAACCAGCCCGAGTGTTTCTCCATAATTAGAATTACAGCCGTTCAGGAATGGGCTGTTTCGGATTTAAAAGCCTGGACTTGGTTCTGTTGGTCAAAGCGTACGTTAATATTCTAATGAGGAATCAAGGTGGTGTTGATGTTTATGATCAGGTTTGCGTCCTGGGCAGCGTAGTGTTGATCCTCCTCGCTGTTCTGAAGAAGCCTCATTTAGACACGCTTCTCTCACCAAATCTTAGGGTTGCCAGTAATCCACCTTCATGTAGCCTGCTACCAGTAGCATTAGTGAGGACCTTCATGGCACCATGGTGCAGGCAAGGAGATACACATGTCCATGACAGCGTCCCCCTGGGGCTGAGGTGTTCAGTGCACACGTGAGGGGATTGCAAATGGGCTTCTGGGAACATGTGTTGACAGGGCAGCTGTCCGGCCACATGCCCTGTAAGAGGATGACACCCATCCCCCGCAGGACAGTGTCCCTATATGTCTTTGCGGACTAATTGGACCCCCAGACTCCTAAGACTTTATTGTTATCCTTTAGTAGGATTTTGCTACTTTACCTCCACCATTGCGAATGAACGCATTCGTTTTTAAATGGAAAATGATTTGTGGTTCTTGTCCCTTGGGTTTGACCTGCATGGGAAGGTTGAGTTTTTAGAGATGGCGTCCAGTTTGTATTTGGTGTGGAGCATGTCTCAGTATGACGACAACCACGATGACGGCGATCATGTGCTACTGTGGATCATGGCCAAAGGCAAGGAGCTGTTCAGTGAGGCTGGTTTTGAAGCTCAACATTAAGCCACATTTCTGCTGAATTAAGGGCATTTGAACACAGTGTGCTCTGCAGTCAGGCTCCATGTGTCTCTGACGTACACGCGCCCGCACACACACACACACACACGCACGCAAAGTCAGCAGTGGCAGGAGAACTCCATTAATGCCCTGTGATTAAGCTCACAAACTGCAGGCCTGGAATAAATCATTGTGGCTGATTTACACCAAACTGAGCTGATCTTTCTGGCAAAGGCACGGAGTTATGGAGGGGTGGGATGGGGGGGGGTGCCAGCTTAGGTGTGAGGCGCTTTACTCGTGGCAAAAAGGAAGCACAAGGACGTGCTGTAGCTCAAGGCGGGGTGCTTGAGGACTGTGCAGGGTCCTGGGATGGAGTCATAGTACACGAGTGGGGTCAGGGTGAGGTGGGAGTACAGAAGAGTGACAGCGACCCTTCGGAAGGACAGGAGAGAGAAAAGGCAGCTAGCAAGTCTCCAGCTGGGTCACTTGATTATCCACTGGGCATCTGGACACCACCCCACCCCCACTGTCATGTCGCAGTGTTTGTAAACCGCCTGTCTTCTTGAGGGTGCCTTTCGATTGTAGAGCATGTAGAAATCAAAACCGAGACGTCTAATGATACTCGACAGAGTAACGCTGGGATCTCCTGTGACGGCAGAGCCTTTGGTGCAGTCAGCCGGCCTGCAGGGTGCGCTGTCACGCAGAGGCTGTGCTGGGCTGATTTACTGTGTGATTCTGTGTTCGTCACAGAGAAGAACCGCAGTCGAGTTCATTTCAGCACTGCCTGGAATGTGATTCAGAGGAGCTGGCAGGGGACCTGCTGCCAGGGCACCTTGTCTGTGTAGAGCCTTTGTTGGTTATTAATATTACAGTGACACTGTACATTTCTCCCCAATTTGATAGTCTGTCCGCAAGTCATTGTTAAAAATAGCAGTAAACCTGTGTGCCCCCCCAGCTGAGCTCAGATGAAGAATAGTACTGATCTTGTGGAAAATGCCGTTTGCTCCTGATGTTTCACTTCATTTATAAATTTACAGTCTGAGAAAGCCAGCACATAGGGAGTTTGTTGCTGTCATGGCGGATGTTTTCCTGCGTGATTCATCGCTGGGGATTTTACTCCCTGCGGCTCTGACTTATCCTGACCAACCCACTCACTGCTGTATTCCCTTCAAATGAATCCCTTTCGCTTTCACCTATTCAGCTGTAGATAAACCTGCTTAACCATCAGTTTGGAATACAAGCTGTTTTAAATACATGATCTTTGAATTCCAGGTGCGGCACCTGATTATTATTTCATTTGATATGTAATTAAAAACATTTTGTTCTGTGCCTGTCATTATCTTTGACCACAAAAACCGTAGAGCTTTTTGTAGCTGGTGAAGGATTTTTCCCCATTTTCCATGAGTGTCTTTGTGCAGCATGAGGGGGGGTTGTTTTTGTTGCCGTCTCCTTTCCGTTCTGTAAAGGGTGACTGATAGCAGAACTAAATGGCCGATAAGCCTAGAGGAAGATTTGGATTAGTATTTCTGCATCACACCCACCAAAGCAGGATAAAAACGCACTCCCACAGAACGTAAAAAGCCTTCTCTCTCTCTCTCCTTTTCAGCCTTCACTCCTGAAAGCTATTTTTAATGTGGATCCCGATGAAGTCCGCTCCCTGATATTCAAGAAGGAAGATGTCAATGTACAGGTAACGCTCTCTTCATCATTAAGGGCACACCTCGCTGTCTTCTGAAAATAGCCAAATAGAATTGCCATGTGCCATTTTATTTCTATGCTTTGGCGAGAGGTGTTTATCACTCTGCTATCATGGGTTATTATGGACTGCCAATAACGTGTGCATATGCTGGCGAGCCAAGGTCACGGCAGAGGAAATAGGTCACTCTATATCTTCAAAAACCCACTTCTGCTGAAAGTGTAAACCTTAGTGGGAGTCTTGTGTTTATCTTGCGAGTTTTCACTTTGGTCTTCAATAGACTAGGGTGATGTATAGCGTGGCAGGTTAGGGCTCCAGGCTGGTATCTGGTTGTGGGTTTTAGTCCCATATGCGGAAGAAGGTTGGGCCCTTGAGCATGCGCCTTAACTCCAAGGCTGCTGGACGTTGGCTGATCCTGTTCTCTGACCCCAAACTTGCTCTCACCTTTAAATACATGTGTGTCTCTGCCTCTCCTGGAGAGCAGAAGGGGATACGAGAGGAATAAAATACTCAGTGACCCCCCCAGAGATGGATAAATCACTTGCATTGTGTTGTATTATAGTCAGTCATAGTGCAGGGATTGGGGGTGTGACCTTGGTTACAGTCTCCTGGTTACTGCCCAGGTGTAGAGGTGTGCTGAGGTGTGCAAACATTCCCCAATGTGTTCCTTGGTGAAATGAGCTCTGTATGACAAACGATGTGTGCTCAGGGTAAATGCACAGAGTAATTGGATGCATTTTTGAAGAACATTCTCCTCTGTAAACTGTTTCGCTGCAGACTGGATTACCCTTTTCTCCCCTCCGGTCAGTCTCCTCTGGGCTGGAAAAGTGTGCCGGAAAAGTCTTAAACATGACTCAGGAGTAAGAATATCTATTTGGTCTTTGCTAAGCGGCAGTGTGACTGTAAAGTGTAATTCGGGCTCTGTGCCCTGGGTTCACAACCGCTACTGTATAAACACATTGTATCGGCTGTATTGGACTAACCGTGGCTGTATTGGCTTAGATGGTTGGCATTGTTTAGAGGAGGTCTACACACTGGGTTCTTATTGTCGAATGCGGGTGTAAAGTTTTCTTTCAGTTAGAACCATGTATGCAGCCATGGAATATTTTGCTATTTTAAGCACCTGAAATAACAGACCCAATGTACATAAATGGAAGTCAGATGTCTTTAAACATTTGTGATTTTATGGGCAGTACAGTCTCAGAAACCCTGTAACTGCATAATTCTTTTTTTTTTCTTTTCTTTCATTCTATTCGACGGAATTTCTGAGCCAAAGGGCCTTGTGAGTATAAATTTTGACCCCAAAGGAGGGGTTTGCCTGCCCCTTTGAGAATAAACCCTGCACGCCGTGTGCCGAGCGCTGTTCTCAGGCCTCTGGCAGGCAGCCTCGGCCGGGTCCATCATCGCCAATCGACAGGCATCCCCTCATTTGCTCTTCAGCTTCTCCACCGCTCAGCCCTGGCTTTGAGGAAACCTCCTCCTCACTAAATCAGGCTCTTGTAAACACCACAGCAGAACGTTACGATCACTTTTGTTGCTGCTGCCAGCACAGTAGTTTGTGCTGTTCCGTTCACAGCCCCTTTCCCCCTCCAGTCTTTCCTCAACGGCTTAGCGTTGCCATGGGTTCCTGGAGTTCCTTTTAAAAATGCTGCAATTCATCTTAGTTTTTCTAGAAACTGTCCTAGATACATGAACTTACTTTTGTCATTAGACCTGAATTTCTGCTGATCAGGTATTTAAGTATGAGTTAATGATGATTATATAACACCCATGGGTGTTAAATTGCTTGTGTTATCACTCTGCTATCATGGGTTATTATGGGCTGCCAATTACGTGTGTTAAAAGTTCCAGAATTGCTATAGACCACTGTCCTGGTCCTTGTTTATCCTTCTCCTCATTCGCTCACTCCTTGAGCTGTGAAGTCGCATCTATGGTACCGTTGGCCCACTTTTGGCGCCTGTCTGGCCCAGGCTGAACACATGGACCTGCTTCTCAAAGAGCAGAGCTCCCTTATACAGTGTCTCTGTCTTCGCAGGACAACGAGAAGAGGACGCCTCTGCACGCCGCCGCATACCTGGGCGACTCGGAGATCATCGAGCTGCTGATCCTGTCAGGTGTGTCACTGCGGGGAGGGGAAGCAGCCCGTCTTTATGACGCCCGGGTCGTGTGCTTGGTTTTAAGAGGCAGCGGTTGCAGGCTAGGGCTATCCACAATGCTCCTGTCCAGTGTGAACTGCCCCCCTCCCCCACCATCCCAGAAATGGTGACATGAAGTGTGACGTGTACAGCTTTCGGTTTCTTAGAAAATGGGGCTGTAGTATTGTGTCCTCACTGACAACCGCGCAGGGCACTCTTTGTGCCTGAGATTTTGTCAACAGCTGCTTGTGCCTGTTTTCACCACCAGCACGTGCTCTTAGCAAGGCCTGCCGGAGAGCTTCCCGTGTGTGTGTGTGTGCGTGTGTGTACATATATACACCATATCAATGTCTCCACAGCTGGGTGGTCGTTGTCTCCTCCGTTACCCTTGTCCTAAGTTATTAGTACTGCCCATTCTAACACTGGGGGTGCTGTGTCTGAGGTTAGGTGCCAGATGGATTTGCTTTGGTTTTCCTGAGAACCGTCGCTGTTACGTTATGTGTTTCAGCTGTGGTCTGTCTATAATACAATTTACTTGGCTTGTGTTGTTGTTGTTCTGTTTTGTTTTTTGTTTCTATTTCTATTTTTTTAATGGCGATTTTCTGTCATCCCTGCCCTCCCCCCCCCCCCCCTTCCAGGAGCGAGAGTAAATGCCAAAGATAACAAGTGGCTGACTCCGCTGCACCGGGCTGTGGCATCCTGCAGTGAGGTATTTCCGCTGGTCTGTTTGCATGCAGGCACGCACGCACGCACACACGCACGCACGCACACACACACACACACAAGGTCACGTTTTCAGCCCTTGTTTCGAAAGATCAGTGAATTACGTGTTACTTAACACAAGCCTGTGTGCAGCTCTCATATCTTGATCGTTGACTCGGCTGCTGTTGCCAAAACTCAACACTCAACATTTTGGGTGACGTTGGAAAGAGAACGTGAGCTCTGTAGGTCATACCATTGGCCGCCTGTCTTGTTTTGTACTTCCTGATTGTTTCTGAAATCTTTGGCTTATCTCAGCTTTGCTTTCATGTATATTTTCAGGCTCCTGCAGGGTCTAGGTTTATGTTAAATTTCTCATCGTCCTCTTAGGTGAGTCTCAGACACCTCCAGCCCTTTTCGGGTTTGATGTTCTCCGCCCTGCTCTTACCCAGCATGCCCTGAGGGGCTGACTAGTGCAGACAGGAATCTGAATTCGCTCTAAGGCACTGTTTTTTTCCATCTTTCTCTTAGCTCTTTTTTAAAGTTTACTGTTTGACCCAGATCCGACAGCACCGGCTGGCTGCCGCAGGTTTTTCTAGAGCCCTTGCTTTGACATTATGGGTATTTAAAGCCCATCTTGAGCTCGTTCCTCATATGGACCTGCCAGGCGCTGCTGGTGCTCTGATTTTCCCAAAGGCACCAAAACACATGGAAATTGTGCTGGAGCTTTCTGCCCAAGATAATTCCAGCATCCTGGTTCTTGTATGTTTTTACTTATCGATTTACCTGCGTATTTTAAAAAGTATATATTCAGCACTCAACTGTTGTATAATTAGTTTGTAGTAGGGCTTTAATAAATGCTTTATTGCTTTAATACATGTTTTGTAAAGTCTGAGAATGGAACATGCCCTGGGGCAAGCAGTAGGACTTAGCATTGAAAATGGGGAATTAGCCATGTGCTGATTCTCACCTCCTGCCCGATAGTTGGGACTGGAGGGGAGCCTCTAGCTGTAGGTGTCAAAGTCCATCTCCTCAGAGCACCTGAGCTGTCATTGTAGCATTTTGTATTTTCCCCTGGGTTTGGTCTGGATGGTGTTGTAGGGGAGGCTCAGTCTTAGCAGTCATGTACTCTATTGGATTTTTGCTTATGTAACATGGAAAGTACTTTTTATAATTAATAAACATATGAGCTCTTGGATTTCCCACCATACGCAAATAGGAGCAAGCTTGCCCTTTTAGTCATGTGCTATCACAGCTTGAGTATAAGAAGATGGGTAGTGTGTCGTCTTCCACTTCCCTCCGGAGCACGCTCAGTGTACGTCGAGGCAGGCCGCTTGGGCCTGAGGCTGGGGGGGCCATCATGCTGTTCCCTCAGTTCAGAATCTCTGTTTTTCTCTGCCCTCGAATGAGGTCACACTCGCAGGTGATGCATCTCTCCATCCTGTATCTGAGAGTGTCCAAGTACTCTGGCTGATTCACACGCTTCTCCGGTCTCCCATCCCGGAGCCGATCCACTTAGCCGGAACAGGAGTCATACACCAGGACATGCCGCCTGATGTCCCTCCCCTGTCCCCTCGTGTTCCCAGGAGGCCGTGCAGGTACTGCTGAAGCATTCAGCCGACGTCAACGCACGGGACAAGAATTGGCAGACGCCGCTGCACGTAGCTGCGGCCAACAAAGCGGTGCGCTGTGCAGAGGCACTGGTGCCACTGCTCAGCAATGTCAACGTGTCGGACCGCGCGGGCAGGACTGCCCTGCACCACGCCGCCTTCAGTGGCCACCTGGAGGTCAGTCCCATTCCTGTGGGGACTTCCCAAGGTAGCGGCCTCAGGAGGGAATCCCGCGCTGTCATCTCCCTGATACGAGGGGGCGCTGATAGGCCCGACTCACTCACCCAGCCAATACAGAGCGGCTTCATCAAATCATCAGCCGATTTTTTTGGGTGCCGACAGTCAGCCCCCCACCCCTCCTGTCAGGAGCTGACCCGTGGAAGGCTTGCTGGGGGCTTTTTGGCAGCCTGGGAAGTACAGGCCAAACCTTGTACTGTTAGTGCAGAGTTAAACTGTTTGCTGTCAAATGCAGACACTCTGTATTCAGTGAAAGTCTCCCGTCTCACTGCTAGATGGTGAAACTGCTACTTTCCAGAGGTGCCAACATTAATGCCTTTGACAAGAAGGACCGTCGGGCAATCCACTGGGCTGCCTATATGGGTAAGGAGCGTGGTGTTGCTTGTTAGAGCTTCAGTTGGTCTTGGGGTGGCCCTGTTTATCGGGGGGGACTGAATGGTTTCTGGGTTTCAGGACACATAGAGGTAGTGAAGCTCCTGGTGTCTCACGGCGCCGAGGTGACCTGCAAGGACAAGAAGGCGTACACCCCACTCCATGCAGCCGCATCCAGTGGCATGATCAGCGTGGTCAAGTACCTGCTGGACCTGGGAGTGGACGTAAGTGCCGCCCCTCGCCCCCCACAACCTACTAAAACGAGCGTGACCTCCGAAGATCCCTCCCAACCCAACCCACCTCGCCTCCCTGTTCCAGATCAATGAGCCGAATGCGTACGGCAACACGCCACTCCACGTGGCCTGCTACAATGGGCAGGATGTGGTCGTCAATGAGCTCATTGAGTCTGGGGCCAATGTCAACCAGGTGAATGAGAAGGGCTTTGCGCCGCTGCACTTCACAGCGGCCTCGCGACATGGGGCGCTCTGCCTGGAGCTGCTCGTCAGCAACGGCGCCGATGTCAACATCAAGGTACGCCAGCTCCCCCACTTCCCCCCCATCAGCCATCACACTGCTGTCTGGCAGGACAGTGTCTCTCACAGGAAATGACCTCGTCATTATTACTTCTTGTGAGACATTAAGGGTGTTTCTCAATACCAAGAACGCCAAGATGTGTTGTCTTCACAAGACCGGTCTTGCTAACTTGCCTCCCAAGAACGAACATTGGGGTGTAATGAATTGTAGTATTGTTCTCATTTGGCTAGGATGCAACTAATGTATCCTTGATATCTGGGGTGGGGCAGGGACAACATCTGGGGGTTTTTACCATCCTTCTGTTCTTAGTATTGGAACTGGTCTTTGGCAATGGAAGATGATGTAAGACGGGTACCCGAGAACACAAGTACGGTGAAGTAGGCATATTGAGAAACACCCTACAAGTCCCTGGAAAGGAAACTGTGTGACCTCATGTAGCTGGGTCATGGGAACATCAGGAAGACTCGGCTGCCTTAGAATAGGGGCCCCTGGGTGTCTGTGGGCAGACTCTTAACCTGATCGCTCGGGTAATGAGGACAAGGCTTCCCCATCCCAAAAGGGCCCATTGGATATTGGAAAGCCAACAACACATTTCCTGGTAGCAGCGGTATAACTACACAAAAGGACGATTCTGGCACCGAGCTGGGGACTCGTGATTGAACATTTTTACAGATTTTGTACTGGTGGAAAGTAGGTAGGGGGAATAGACCAGACTTGTGTGCAGAGATACAAATCTGTGATTGGCACATTGTACTGTTACCACACATTCGTAATTGGTTGTAGCATCACAGCACACGTTCCTGATTGGGCACAGCATCATACTGCATGTTTCTGGTTGAGCACCGAATGGAACGGCACTTCCTTGATTGGGTGCAGTGGCGTGGCACTCACGCTATGATTTTTTTTTTCTCTTCAGAGTAAAGATGGGAAGACTCCTCTACACATGACCGCCATCCATGGCCGGTTTTCCAGATCCCAGGCCATCATTCAGAACGGTAAAGTCACTCTTGAGCCGTCGCCCCCCTCTGTCCTGTCCGCGGGGTACAGGTGGTGTGTTTCTAATGGCGATAGTTTGGGTCACACCCACAGGGGCCGAGATAGACTGTGAAGATAAGAATGGCAACTCTCCCCTACACATCGCGGCACGCTACGGCCACGAGCTGCTGCTCAACACGCTCATCACCAATGGGGCCGACGCTACCAAGTGAGTGATAATCAGCGTCGCTGCTGCAGGGCATGCTGGGTAGGGTGTCACATTATGCTAACCGGCCCCGCCTCTTGGTAGGCGCGGCATCCACGGCATGTTCCCACTGCACCTGGCGGCTCTTAGTGGCTTCTCAGACTGCTGTCGCAAGCTTCTATCATCCGGTGAGTGAACACCGCCCCCCCCCCGGGGGCAGGTCTTTCCCATGACATGCCCCTCAAACAGTCCTGACATCCATATTGCATTTATGCTTCATTAGATTTATTAATAATTAATTAGCAAACCAGCCACAGATCCAGGTTTGCTGTTGATGTTCCTGTGTATCAGACTCCTCCAGGTGAGAACTTACCTGCCAGTGTCTTCCCTCTCCCACAGGCTTCGATATCGACACCCCCGATGACTTTGGGAGGACCTGTTTACACGCGGCGGCAGCTGGAGGGTGCGTCCGCCTATCCGACAGGGTCACCGCCTCCCTGCCCTTTTTCTGTTTTCACATTCAGTCGGATCACTACTTTGTAAAACATACTGAAAATCACTGGTATTCTCAGGGGCCATGCTTTCTCGATATGCAGTAAACAGGAAGTGTTCATGCCAGGTTGACTGATGTTTATTTTCTGATTTGTCTGTTCAATAGATTAAATAGATCTATTTTAGATGAGATGGCAGCCCCTTTGAGAAGCTGCTATCATATCACAGCATCTGACCGTGAAGGTGTCAAGTCACAATCTTCCTGCTTTTAGATTAAAGTTTAATGTCAATAGTTGGTAAAAGCTTTAGAAAAAAGAAATTACTGATATTGAGAACTGAATTACTGCCGTCGGTACGTGTGAAAATGGGGAAAGGTTAGCAGAATTGTCTGAATTGGAATGGGGGTAGTTTTGATGACTTTTTGAACTAGCATTCCGCCTGGTTAGGGCAGGTTAGCAACAATGCTGCTGGTCCAGTCTAAGGGGGGTCTAACTAATATGATTAAATTTTAAAACGTGGCTTTTTTGAAAAAAGATATTTTACATTGTAGGTGCTTCCCATGAGGTTAATGGGCAAATGCATTTATAATAAACCATTTCTCAGAATCTCCAATAAATTGCCAGGCCTCATAAATGTAAAATGGAAGTTGAAATATAAATATCTTTAATGAAGTAAAACGTCATGCTTGCCCACTCACTGTCCCCTTCCTGTCCCACAGGAATCTGGACTGTTTGAATCTGCTTCTCAACACTGGGGCCGATTTCAACAGGAAGGACAAATTTGGAAGGTAAACCTTAGGTTATTTATTTTTTTTATGCACGCCGGTTTGAGCCGGTCGGTCCGTCGCCGTGACGCTGGCTGGCCAGTCTATGCCGGTTCCTGTCCAGATTAACGCGGGTGTGGACGAGTGATTGATGGTGTTGGAGGAATGAAGGACGATGTCTCTGCATCAACAGGACACCCCTGCATTACGCCGCAGCTAACTGTAACTACCAGTGCCTGTTCGCCCTGGTGGGCTCTGGGGCAAGTGTGAACGACCTGGATGAGAGGGGCTGCACCCCACTGCACTACGCGGCCGCCTCTGACACGGACGGAAAGTGAGTCCCTCCCTGGAGACCCGTCTGTGCCTGTCCCAAACAGCCTGCTTATGTATCTGACTGCCTGCAGGTGTCTGACTGGCAGGATGTCTACTGCCCCTAGGTGTCTGGAGTACTTACTACGTAACGATGCAAATCCCGCAATCCGGGACAAGCAGGGTTACAACACAGTCCACTACGCCTCGGCATACGGCCACCGCCTGTGCCTGGAGCTGGTGAGGAGCGCGGTCCGGCTGGCTGTTTCACGTTATCCAATAACGGAGCTCAGTGCCTTTTGATGTTCTATCTTCTCCACACGTATTTATGTCTGAAAAGTCCCTTTCTGTCTTTCAGATCGCCAGCGAGACGCCCCTTGATGTGGTAAGTAGCAGCCATCAGACACAAAGACACTCTCCATAGTGTGATACGGTGGCTTAACCTCCCTGACCACCCATCCTCTCCCCAGCTGATGGAGACCTCGGGGACGGATGTTCTGAGCGACTCTGACAACCGCGCCCCTGTCAGTCCCCTGCACTTAGCGGTGAGTAAAGCGGCAGGGAGGGGCCTGTGTCGTCGTCACAGCCAGCCAGCCAGCCAGGCTGGTGAATAGTAATCTGGACTTTGAACCTGTGACCACCTAAAGACAGTGAGAGTATCTTTAAGGCTGGCTGTTGGTTGAGACATATAGCCCCCTCCATGTTTGTAGGCATTCCATGGGCACCACCAAGCTCTGGAGGTTCTGGTTCAGTCCCTGCTGGACCTGGACGTCCGGAACAGCCAGGGCCGCACACCCCTGGACCTGGCCGCCTTCAAGGGCCATGTGGAGTGCGTGGATGTGCTCATCAACCAGGGAGCGTCCATCCTGGTCAAGGACTTCACCCTGAAGCGGACGCCGATCCATGCTGCAGGTAGATCGAGTATTCTAAGGGTGCGGGAGCCCCACCAGTATCCGAATGACCAACACGCTGACATTTCCTCCCTCCCCCACCAGCCACGAACGGCCACTCAGAGTGCCTGCGCTTGCTGATTGGGAACGCAGACCTGCAGACCGCTGTGGACATCCAGGATGGAAATGGCCAGTCAGTGTCTCCCATAACACTCTATTGCTGCCCTGTGCATGTCCCAGTCTGACATGCCACCCCATCCCCCGCAGCGTCACACCCCTGCAGTGCTGGCTCCTCGCCTGCAGGGGGCGAAGAAAATTTCTAAAGCCATATAATTCTTCTACTAAACAGCCCTTGGCATTTCCCCTGGTCCATGAGTCACGCCAGCCTACAGTCGCTGTTGTACAGGAATAACTTCATCCTGTGTTAATTAATAAATACCATTATTATTCTCCTCAGTTGTCTGTTATCAGTCAGTCGCCTAAGCAGCGTTGCTAACTGCCGTGACCCCCCCGCTTGGCAGGACCCCGTTGATGCTGTCTGTCCTTAGCGGCCACACGGACTGCGTATACTCCCTGCTCAACAAGGGGGCCAACGTGGAGGCCAAAGACAAGTGGGGCAGGACTGCCCTGCACCGCGGGGTAAGCTGCTTGGCTCCCGCTCCCTGCCACAGCCCGGCAGTCAGGCTCCGCTGGTGGTCTGTGCTTTACCAGCCCAGTGTTCCCAACGCCGGCTCTGCTTTCGCTCCCCTAGGGCTCCGACTCACAGCTCCGTCTGTTTGCGGTCACTCACAGCTGCCAAATGTCATGCTTAAGTCCAGAAGTATTTCCCCCTTCCTGTAATCTCATCGTTCAGAAGGTGGGGGGGAGATGCGCCACACGGGAGTGCTTTACTGGGGGCTCTATTCTCAAGCTGCTTGTTTTTCCTGTACATGTACATCGCTCCAAGGAACTTGTATGCAACATTTGTCACGGTGCTCGTAACAAACACCGCGTAAGTCAGAGTAAACGTCACACGCGGATATGTCGGCGTGCAGAGAGTAAACGCTAATTCCATAGTAAAATTTGTGAAAAAGTGTCAGGCACAAACAAGAGCCATGATTCACGTTGCATTGTTGTGGGAGGCTTGCATAAATATAAGGAGTGTTGGGGAGGGGGGGAGCTGGGGCTAGGTGATGTCATGTCACGCTGGTGGGTGGAGCCTGAGTGTTGGGCGTGGCTTGGTTTGATAATTGTTGTAATGAGTTTTTATAAGGCGAGGTTCAGTACTACAAGAGCGGCGGCTGGCTCCCTCTGTCACAGAGGGGAGGGTGGGCCTCGTCGTACTTGACCCCTGTCCCTTCTCCACAGGCAGTCACCGGCCACGAGGAGTGCGTTGAGGCATTACTACAGCACAACGCCAGTTTCCTGGCTCGCGACTGCAGGGGGCGCACTCCCATTCACCTGGCGGCAGCTTGCGGGCACATCGGGGTGCTGGGGGGGCTCCTGCAGGCTGCCCAGTCTTTGGACTCCGTGCCCATCATCACAGACAACCGGGGCTACACGCCCCTGCACTGGGCCTGTTATAACGGTACCGCTCAGCGCTCCGGTTTGCCGTACTCTCCCCTCCTATTTCAGCCCTCCTGTGTGTGCTGACTGTTTGCTCCCGCAGGCCACGACACGTGTGTGGAGGTGCTGCTGGAACAGGAGGTGTTTCAAAAGATGGAAGGGAACTCATTCAGCCCCCTGCACTGCGCTGTGTAAGTCTGTCTGTGACACCTGTGACAACCCAGGCTGTCTGCGCCCCTCAGAAAGGTGACAATCTTTGTGTCCCTGGCAGGATCAATGACAATGAAGGGGCAGCAGAGCTGCTGATCGACGCGCTGGGCCCAGGCATTGTCAATGCCACCGACACAAAGTGCAGGTGCGTCTCCTCGGGATCGGGGCTGATGTGGGAGGAGGGATTGGGGCGGTGGGGGCTGTGGGGGGACCGGCGTGACGTCTGCTGTCCGACCCCCAGGACGGCCCTTCACGCCGCCGCTTTCACGGACCACGTGGAGTGCCTGCAACTGCTGCTGGGGCATGACGTCCAGGTGAACGCCGCAGACGCCTCTGGGAAAACGCCGCTCATGATGGCGGCAGAGAACGGGCAGACGAACGCCGTCGGTATGTTCGAACCAGCCCATCGGGCCTGCATTTTTACACCAGCAAAATAAGTTACTCCTTTTAAAGCGGCCTTAAACGTTGAGGGATTCTTATTTTGAAATGACTTAAGGGACTTGATGCATGATGCACTTCCTGTCGTGGCCTAGACTAAGCAGTAAGATAACCAGTGGGAAGCAGGTTAATCCTGTCTGATTGGCCGCGCGCAGTAGTCTGCCTTGTGGGTTGAGTACGCCTTTCTTCTCTCCTCTGCAGAAGTGCTAGTGAGTAGCGCCAAGGCAGACCTCACGCTGCAGGATGCCAACAAGAACACTGCTCTTCACTTGGCCTGCAGCAAGGTGCGCCCCCTAGCTGGTCGGCCCCACATCAGCAATTTCGCGTTTTCACCTCCCATCACTGCGCATCCCGTTTTCTGGGAAGTGACATCTTTTGACAGATGAACTGAACTTTGTGTTTTGTAAACATCATCTGTCATGTTCTCTCCCCCCCATAAAGGGACATGAAACAAGTGCCTTGTTAATACTGGAGAAGATAACCGACCGGAACCTCATCAACTCAACGAACGCGGCCTTGCAGACGTGAGAGCCCCATGCTGGGACCGGGGGTGGGGCCAGCCAGAATGGGGCAGGACTTCCTCTGCACATGCTTGACCATGATAAGTGCCTGACTGCCAGTGGCGATTAGGAACCAACCATGAAGATTTCATCTTCACATCAGCTGTCCAGCCTGACTTTGTTGTGTTGAAATATTTTTCCTGTTTTTCTAAACATTTTTAATTTTTTTAAACAGCAACACAACAGTAGAGAAGCAGTAATCGGACAACCTTTGTTCAATAAATATAAATAGCTCAGTACATACAAATATTTATGAACCAATAGGGTTTGGGACATTGTCCCCTGTACGTTTTAATATTATCAGCCGTGGAGCATAGCAGAGTTTATCTGTGGCAGACTCTGAGTGTGTAAGCGCAACCCTGTGGGCTGTGAACGCCACTGACTGTAGTAGTTCTGAATTCACTTCCGGCCATATCCCTCAGACTCTGGAGTGCCAGTATGCTGGCTGCTTTCCGTCAGCTCTCAAGAAAGGGGCATTAGCTCAGCTGATAGTCGAGGACAGGAGTGCATGGGTGAAGCGTAGAGATATTTGCAATTTGTCCATATAAAACATGACTACAGAGCTCCCCCTGGTGACATTTTTGTGTAATAGACAAAAACTTGTCTAACCTTAAATGTATTTGAAAATGGCAATATGAAACTGTGAACTGTTTCACGGAGGTCTGGCAGTTCATCCTGGGTGTTCACCAGCCTGTGCCCCAAGCTGTCTGGGATAGGCTCCCTCTGACCTTGTACTGGATTAGCAGTTGATGGATAGATGAATGGATGGGTGGATTAAAAGTGACATAACAAAAATGTTTGAATCCATCCAAACAACGGGAAGTTAATCATTTGGTGCAGGTTTCTTCGTTTGGGATCCGGTATCCCGGGGGGTTTGTGTCATCTATCAGCTTAGCCCTTGTTCTCCCCCCCCCCCCCCCCCAGGCCTCTGCATGTGGCTGCCCGCAATGGTCTGACCGTGGTTGTGCAGGAGCTGCTGGGGAAGGGCGCCAGCGTGCTCGCGGTCGACGAGAATGGTAAGGCGAGCTGCCGTCCCGCCATGCTCATGCTTCGGCGACACAAACTACCTTAAGACCTGCGGTTACATTAAAAAAGGCCACACAGTGCTTGGCTGCTGGAGTTCAACCAACGTACTAGAAAAACTATCACCACACGTGTGTGTGTTTGTGTGTGCGCAGTTCTTGTCCTACTGGTTAGGGGGCAGCACTGTTTAGCCAAGTTCATTCATATGGATTCTTAGACATTTGTTTGTTTGTTGCCCTTAGGCTACACCCCTGCCTTGGCGTGTGCCCCAAACAAAGATGTGGCCGACTGCCTCGCCCTCATCCTGGCCACCATGATGCCCGTGTCTCCCAGCAGCGCCAGCATCCCCAGCCTGGGCTTCAACGCCATCAACCACTACTCAAGTCCGTCCAAGACGGTGACCTTCGACACTCTGCCCACATTGAGGACCGAGCACAGCTCCTACTGCAGTTTCAACAACGTGGCCCGCGAGGATGGCTTCTATGCCCCGGATGACGAGCTCAACGACTCGGACTCAGAGACCTACTGAGGACCCCATGTGTACCTGCTTCCCCAACCCGACCCCGTCCCCGTCTTAATCACTAGGGCCCGCCTGGTGGAGACCCACCCCCCAGCCAGGTGTCCCGAAGACTCAGGAGCCTTAAATTGTTGGAGAGAGCGGGAGAGCACCGCGCGCTGGCCCACACTGTCTCACCTACCTGTGCTTCTTTCCTTATCCTCATCGG
The DNA here is from genome assembly GCA_026781065.1 of Mormyrops boulengeri. Taxonomy (NCBI): domain Eukaryota; kingdom Metazoa; phylum Chordata; class Actinopteri; order Osteoglossiformes; family Mormyridae; genus Mormyrops; species Mormyrops boulengeri. Next base: position 2,660,392 of record JAODLD010000052.1, on the reverse strand, counting down.
CGGTGCCAGAAGCCTTTCTAGCTTTCTCGTAACTGTGTTCTTCTTTTGTTTTCCGAATGAAAGGAAAGTTTTAAACATGAATTAAAAAAATAATAATAAAAAAATACCGACTCCTTTGAGCCAAGCTATGGGCGAAACTCGGGCGACATGCCAGCGTGCGTGATACAAGTACTCGGAGGAAACGAGGCCAAAGGGACCAAGTGGCGAGCAGGAGTTTGCAAGCCCTCGTTAGCATGAATACGACGTAAAAGGAAGAAGAGAAAAAGAGAGGGAGCGAGGGATGGTGTCGGCCGTGGTTAATTTATTGTGTCCAGTGACAGAGTTCTGATTTCTGTGATGTCTCTGTACACTCGCAGATTTCAAGATGCGCCTCCTCGCCTCAATCAAATACTGGAGGAGAAAAAAAATAAATTATTTTTTGGGACGAAATTTTAATACGATGGCCTTTTCTCACACATTTCTTACATATGATTTTTTTCCAGACCAGCGACGCGTGGTGCAGACAGGGTTTTTACACTAAAGCTGCAGTCTCCGTGTGCTTGCAACCATGTCTGACTGCTTCCCCATCCCCTGTCCCCCCTATC
>JAODLD010000052.1:2636221-2649234 GCA_026781065.1 Mormyrops boulengeri | reverse complement strand
TGCAATGGATTGACAGCCCTTCCTGGGTGCCTTTGTGCCCATAGGCTCTGGGTCGGGCCCCCCCCCGCCCGGGGGCGCGGGGGGGGGCGGGGGGGGATGGGGGGGGGGGGGGGGTGATGATGGTTGAGAGGGGGCCCATTTAACATCTCCTGATGAAAGGAGCCTCTAATGCATTCCAGATATATTGCAATGATTTCTAGCCTGCGTCTTTTAGCTGTGGGGGAGTAGGGAGTTGGGGTGGAGTCAGTTGGGACGCTGGAATGCTCTGAGGCAGTGGGACAGCCGTCCTGGGGAGTGGTGGCGTGATGCACTATAATCCCCCTAAAGTGCGGCCCAAGGGACCCTGTAAATCATTCCCGCTCCCACACACGGTGACTCCTGCCTCTCCGGAAGCCTTTGTAGAGGCCAGAGATCGCAGCTGGAGTGCCTGGGTCTCCTCGCACACGCCGAGGCCCCCGCATGGGCCGTGCAGTCGTTCGCGCATGTTTTATTTATGGATTTTTTTGAGACAGCTCTGACATACAGTTCGAATCAAAAGTCTGGACACACCGACTGAAAATCATTGTTTTTCGCAAGATAAGAACATTAAGCAGCACTTGAGGTTATGCAGTAAGTTTTATCTATCTATTTATTAAAGCGATGCAGTGCTGTGACAGATGACCTGGCCCCCACAATCCTCCCCAACCTAAACCCTATAGAGCTGCTTTGGGATGAGTTAGATGGAAGCATAAGAACTTGTACCCAGAACTTGTGGAACCTCCTTCAGGACTGTTGGAGAAGTATTCCAGGTGGCTACATCTGAAAGCTGGTTGACAGAATGTCAAGAATTTACAATGCTGTCATTTAAGCCAAAGAGGGCTATTTTGAAGAGTTTGAAATTTGAGAACAGTTTGAGATGCTGAACACTTCTCTTCATTTTTGCAATATTTGACATGTATTACTTCATTGCCTCAAATCCTTTTACTATAAAATGAATAACTTAACTAAAACAGGGACAAATGCATTAAATGCAGCTGTGTCCAGACTTTTGACTGGTGCTGTAGTTTACAGAAGTTCTTTGAGTAAGACTGTGCTTTCACACCAGCTGGGTCATGGGTTCGAACCCTGCACAAGCTCTTCGCAAGTGTGGGGACTGCATGATCTCCCAGTGCTTGTGGGTTTCTCCTGATTTCCTTTGATTTCTAAAGACGTGCAGTTCAATGAATGGGTGTCTCTGAGTTGCCCGTATTCCGTGTGAAGTATCCGGTCCATGGTATTCTTCTGCCTAGCATTTCCTGGAATATGGTTCCAGCTCACTGTGACCCTGTATCAGATAAATGGGTGGGTGGATGGATGGTTACTGATGAATTTTCCTTCATGTTGATTAATGGCTGTTTGGTTCTGTTGGGTCTTGGCAGGGTCATACTGGTCCACCAGGTCTCCCAGGACGACAGGGACCAACGGGAAAGCCAGGACCAATCGGACCCCAAGTAAGTAAGTCATGCTTCAAACACGATATTATAAATGTATCTCCTCTCCTTTGATCACACCGTTACTTCCTCTCCTTTGATCACACCGTTATCTCCTCTCTTGTGCTCACACTGTTACCTCCTCACCAGTGATTATACTGTTACCTACTCTCCTGTGATCACAGCATTACTTTCTCACCTATGATCACACTGTTACCTCCTCTTCTATGATCACACCGTTACCTCCTCTCCTGTGATCACACCGTTACCTCCTCTCCTGTGATTACACTTTTACACTATTAACAATAAAGTACTTAAGGTATTTTATTTGTCTGAATTTTGTGTGAATATGTTACATGGTGAAATATATTGTGTGAATTGGGTATTTCTTGACCGCTTTGGTGAGTCCTGTAACATCTCATTTATGAAGGAACGTTCCTTCCTGGCTGATCGCCGGTGGTGGGTAGGCATGCATGGCCTCTGCGGTTTAATGGACTTACTGTCGCAGCATCTTATGTCAGTATAAATACATACATGTTGCTTTGCCCCACTGGTGCAGCAGACGAGAGATGCAGGAGGTCAACCAATAAAATATCTGCCACTTTGAGACATCTGCAAAAATAAATACCTGGAACAAACAATGCCTATGTTCATGTTGAGAAGGTCACGATTCTGGGGTTTAAGAAGCTCTGTCTGCATCCTGCCGTCTGAGCCCTCCGCTGTGTTTGGGGTGTCTATCTCTCTGACTGTGTCCTGTCTCACTCCTATCTGAGACTCTCGGCTTTCTCTGCATCTTCTAGGGTGAGAAGGGAGATTCTGGAATAGTGGGACTGCCAGGGGCACGAGGACCGATCGGCCCCAAGGTCTGTGAGTCTGGCTGCATGCTATCCGATGATGTACATCCATTCGCTCACCCAACCATCCATCCATCTATCCAATCAATAAATCAATCGGTCAAACGAGTAGTCAGGCAGGCTATCCATCAGTGAACAATTAACCAATCAAGCTGTTAATCAATCAAGCGATTTATCAAGCAATTAAGTACTTTACTGGTAAATATTCCCCAATTAATACGCAGATTAAGTCTATATCCAACCATCACAAGATCAGTGAAACGCTTTTTATAATGCTTTAGACTACAAATCGGCAATAATTAAAAAGTAAAGTAAGGAAGCAACAGGAAAGGATTTCTGCTCTGAAAAAGCTGGTGCTGATCCTTATTTTCCGTATCTTCCACGGTTCATTAACAAACGTTTTAATCTCCACATTGCGGCAGGGTTTGCCCGGACACAAAGGAGAAAAGGTGAAGCCCCTCGCTTGCATATACTCACCACCAGCACTTAATAAATGTCCAGTGGGATAAACACATTGATTTGGGAATCGATAGCAGGGTGGAGATGCTTATAATTAATCCCTGCTCTTGGACCTGCCATTGATCCTGTTCTCGCTATTCTAATTAACTGTTTATTCATGCACTGCTGCTAGGGCTCTCAAGGAGAGCAAGGCGAGGCTGGGAGAAAGGGGGACAAGGTGAGATGGTGCCGGCGTACCGGGGGAGGGAGGGGTGGGGGCTCCTCTTTGCACAGTTAGCATGGCACGGTTAGCATCTTTGGCTAACACTGTCACCTACTAACCTGCTAACTGCTATGCATGAGCTAAAGGTGACGCTTTCCATCCACCATTAAACACCCAGCCTGATGTTCTCTTTTCCTCAGGGTTCTGTCGGTTTTCCCGGAATGCTGGGCCAGAAGGTGAGACGACTCCATGATATAAATCATGACTATTAATACGTCGCTTTTGATAAAAGCCTCTGCAATACAGTAAATGTATTGTAATTATGATGAACTTACATCATTATCTTTCTTTAATAATTCCGGAAGCAGGTATAAAAGAATGTAATAACTTTTTAAGCAACAAACACATTAAAAGTGTTTGTTACCTCACAGAGTCAGAGACTACTTTAAACGTGAAAGTTTTTATTGTGCATCTGTACCCCAGCAGTGGCTTATATGGAATTTTTGACCCCCCCCACACATACTTTCTCAGGGTGAGATGGGCCCAAAGGGAGAGCCTGGCCTTGGTGGGAACAGGGGACCCACGGGACGCCCAGGAAAGAGGGGTAAACAGGTGAGGGGAGAAGGTGTACCATTCTGCATGAGGTGAGACTCACTGCTGGTCTGATGCAGACTGGAGGGCTTATCCGCATCAGGCAAATGAATAGACAGGTATAAAGTACCATGGGTCTATTCAGTGAAGAAACTAATCGCACACGTTTTGCCTTTAAAAAATATTAAGTATTGTCTACTCATCATCACTTGGGAGTATCAGTGTACCATTCCACAGTGTACAGGTTCAGGGTACCATTCAACAGTGTACAGGTTACCATTCCGCAGTGTGCAGGTTACCATTCCACAGTGTACAGGTTCAGCGTACCATTCCACAGTGTACAGGTTCAGTGTACCATTCTGCAGTGTACAGGTTACCATTCCGCAGTGTGCAGGTTACCATTCCGCAGTGTGCAGGTTACCATTCCACAGTATACAGGTTCAGCGTACCATTCCATAGTGTACAGGTTCAGTGTACCATTCTGCAGTGTAAAGGTTCAGTGTACCATTCTGCAGTGTACAGGTTACCATTCCGCAGTGTGCAGGTTACCATTCCGCAGTGTGCAGGTTACCATTCCACAGTATACAGGTTCAGCGTACCATTCCACAGTGTACAGGTTCAGTGTACCATTCTGCAGTGTAAAGGTTACCATTCTGCATTGCACAGGTTCAGAGTACCATTCCTCAGTGTACAGGTTACCATTACACAGTGTACAGGTTCAGTGTACCATTCTGCAGTGTACAGGTTACCATTCCACAGTGTACAGGCTCTGTTTGCCACTCCGCAGGCTACAGCTTCTCAGTGTACCATTTCCTGGTGTACAGGTAACAATTCTGCAGTGTACAGGTTCTCAGTGTACCATCAAACAGCGTACAGGTTCTCCATGTACCATTCAGCAGTGTACAGATTCTCAGTGTACCATCCCACAGCGTGCATGTTCTCCGCATACCATTCAGCAGTGTACAGGTTCGTGTTGAAGTGCCCTCTGTGTGCTGAGGACAGGCCAGTTAGCCTTGCACGCATCAGAGTGTCTTTGCTGGTCCTAGCACCAAGAATTTACTGGCCATGCGACCCTGTGAGATCTATCTCGGTCAGGACCCCTGCTTCCTCTTCCATGTCACCTGTCATCTAACAATTTGCCAAGCTGTGGTGTCTGCTAGTTACTTTGGGGTCAGGTGACATGTGACTCACATGTTATTGTGTTACATGGGAAAACTGCTTTTCCTCAGGTGGCTTCTCTTTCACATTTAGCCAGAGGGGTATGTGAGAGGGACAGGATGGGGTAGAGGGGGACAAGAGATACCATCTGCTGGAGAGAGCTAGGGGAGGATGAAGAGAGGGAGATACCATCAGCTACAGAAAATCGAGGGGTTATTATCCTTGTGAGGGGAAGAGTCTCTTGAGAGATACCATCAACTATAGTTAGTGGGAGCAATGATTAATGTTTCAATGCTACAACTGAAGGGGGCAGGTGGTTGGAGAAGAAGCCAACTGATAGTGATATATACCATAGGGATAAAATAGCGTTGGCAGGCTATATTGCTGTGTGTGAGTGGTGACTGAGGTCTGTGTCCCTGTACACCTGATACAGGGCGAGAAAGGAGACACCGGAGCCAAAGGTGTCATGGGCGCCATGGGTCCCCCCGGTCCCTTTGGTCACCCCGGCCCCCCCGGGCTGCCTGCATCAGGTAAGAGCGCGTCGCTTCCTGTCATCTTCAGTACACACAGGGATTCTGTTTGGTGAATAGTGGGTATTGTGAATAGTGCCGGTTCATCACGCACAATTAGCATGACGGAGTGGATTTTATCACTATTTGTGTCACAGGATCTTTGGCTGAACACTAGGTGTGCTTATAGGACATATTCAGGATGCTCTATTGAGCACTTTGACACAAGGTGCGGCAGTGAGACCATTCAGAAGTACGTACCCAAGTAGGGTCTTATCAGCCTGGTCCACCCAAGATAAAATGGAAGCTGGAAGATACTGAAGTCATTACATCATGTTCTAAGTCTGATGCCGGGGACAAGCAAACATTATGTCACTGCCTAATTCAGCTGGTGTCTTCCTGACATTTCCTGGCAACTTATCCTCAATTGCTAGACCAACTTGACAGACTAGTATGCCTGGGAAAGTCTGGAAGCCCAGTCTATTAAGGGAAATATCTCTTGGCTTCTTATCCACCTGTGTCCTGGAATATCAGGCTGGGGTATGTGTTCAGGGGAGACGAGCTGACAGCAAATTAAAGTAATTAAGAGGTCATGGGGTTGCAAGTTCCCGCTGGATGGGTTTTCTTCAGGGATATCTGAGAACCAGGAGCTCGGGTAGATTACACATAGATGTTACTCTGTTACTAAGTGTGTTATACCAATCAGGGTTACAGAAATCTACACAAAGGTATTCGGGCAAAAGATTAGAGTCGCAGGTTTATACCGTTTCTTTCATATCCTAAATGATAGCTGAGGTCTGGTCAACAACAATCTTAAGTCAACGACAATACAATGATGATGTCACCACTTCCGGCCATCAAGAGGAGATTTTGATTTGGGGAGTTGATGCCTTTGAATGGAATGGAATTCATGATCAGCTGATTGAATTTAGCCAATCCAAGAAGACACAGTAGATACAGTTGGTGCCTGCAGTTCACGAACGCTGTGGTCTATGAACAATTTGGTTTGCGACCAAAAATTTAGTGGAAAAAATGCATCGGTTCGCGTACAAAATTTGGCCGACGAACAGATTCCTCGATCAGATTCCCTTTTTTATACTAGTGTAGCACCGGCGGGGCGCATGTCCCAGCATGCCCCGCGAGTGATTGTAAATAGAAGGACCACAACAGACACCCAACATGCACAGAACCGAAATACACAGACGGAAAACACAAGGTTGTAAGTCGCCGAACTGCAAGATGCACACACGGTGGAAGATTCATACACGCTAAATACACACGAGGATCGGACCGGGTACACACAAGACACGGGCAAACACACGTGGGTCAATACGGAAATGGAACCATTAACATTAACAACAACAACAATAAAAGGGCTTTAAGGACTGTTAATAAAGAGCGTGATTTCCCTGGCAAGCAAGTCTCCATGTCTCCCTCTGCTCCCGCGATGCCTCGGTCCGCCCGTCGCCACACTATATTGTGTTTTTCTTTCAAGTCTTTACCATAAAAACCAGAAAATTAATTAACAGGAATGATTATTTGGTAGGCTTGTGAACGAATTAATCGAATTTCAATGCTTCCTTATGGGAAAAATTGCCTTGGTTCGAGTACAAATTGGTTCATGACCACTTTCCTGGAACGGACTGTGTTCATGAACAGCAGACACCACAGTACATGAATCATGAGTGGCTTCTCATTCTTAGAACAGTTTAGGACACTGTTGTCATTCACCTCCTACTCATACAAAAGGTGTGTCTGTGCTGTCCAAGGGCACTTCCTGGTGGGGGAGAAAGGAGAGAAGGGCAACCCCGGGGTACCTGGTCAGTGTGACTGCAAAACTCCTCTGAACATCAACAGCCCCCCATATGAGGATTATGCACCACAACACAATTACGTCCAAGTGCCAGCAGTAAGATTCCACCTGTCGTCTGAGACGTTGCTTCGCAACCTGATTTCAGAGAACATTTCAGGGAAATTTAGCATTTCATGTTTTGTAATTGGGTGCCTGGCATTATTTTCCCTAGATATTTGTCGTTAACAGCAAGGATGAACTGGACCGTCTGCAGACTGACAATGCTCTCGCATTCCGGAAAGATCAGAGATCTCTTTATTTCAAAGATGTCAATGGATGGCAGCCAATACAGGTACTACAAGCTGTTGTTTCCTTTTTCACATTTATTTTTTTTATCCCATCAGTTTATAGCAGATGTTACCCCTTACAGCAGCAAAGGCTGCCGGACTTAACGTCTTCTTGGGTCTCTTAAAATGGTGTTTAACCCCTGCAAAAGCCTCTATCATTCCAGCTCACGCCATTCCAGTCCATTGAGAAGGAGCCCGACCCGGTCGGCGCGTGTGGTGACGGCATGGTGCAGCCCCGGAACGGAGAGGACTGTGACGACGGTAACATGGTCGTCACCGACAGCTGCGTCCGTGAGTCACATGATTCAATATGATATCATGGGGGCTGCAGGGGACCTCTGCACGGGGGGCTTGACAGAGGAGATGATACATAATCAATCTTGGGTCCTTCCACAGCTGTCTCCCATCCATCTTCTCACTTTTCCTCTCACCCCTCCCCTCTCTATACCTCCGCACCCCGACAGGGTGCAAAAAGGCCTATTGCGGCGACGGCTACCGCCACGATGGGGTTGAGGAGTGTGACGGGAAGGACTTCGGCTACCAGACATGCCAGTCATACCTACCAGGGTTTGTTTTTCCCCTTTCTCATCTACTACAGTGACAGCATTTCTGATTGCTCATGGGAGTTTTACTTATACCAATGTTCTGAGGGCAGAATGAAAAATGATTGGTTCAGAGAGAAATAACCAATCAGATTGTAGAAGAGGTGGGCCCAAGCAACTAGAGGAGGCAGGACCAAGACATCTGGTTTGTTAGTCTCACCTCTGGTTGCTTGGGCCTACCTCCTCTACAATCTGATTGGTTATGTCTCTGGACCAATCATTTTTCATTCTGCCCTTAGAATGTTTTTGTGCAAGTGAAACTCCCATGAGCTTTCTGATTCTTCCACGACCAGTCACCCTGTGTTGTGTCTTAGGTCCTTCGGGCAGCTCAAGTGCACGGCGCACTGTTCAATCGACTCGACAAACTGCAAATACTTCACCTGAGACACCGAGCAGACAGAGCTGGGTAGTACATCCAGTGGACTGGCCCCAGTAACAAATGCTAAGGGAAATCACGGCAAACGAGAAACACGCTAATGAGACCCTTGATTAATAAACAGAATATCACACCTCCTCTGAGCTGCCGTACAAATGGCCTCCACCAGTGGAGGCGTTTTATTTATTTATTTTTACCCAATCACAGGAAACACACAGGACCACTACAGTCAGTCTTAACGAATAAGCCAGGACATCACTGCTCTGTCCCACCAGCTGTTTGGATCTTGTCTACCAATCACGGACCGGCCCTGGAGGGAGGGTGGGAGCTCAAAGGGGCGTGTCCAATGAAGGCGGGACCTGATTGCTGCCGAGGACCGGTGGGGGCAGAGTTACATTACCTCAACTTTAGCACTGTTAAAGAGGACATTCAGGTTTCCCGGGAGACCGATGACCGAAAATCAGGGCACTGTATGTTTCCACTACAATATGAAAGCGGTGTTGTAGCATTTCAAGACCACTTAACCACAGCAAGACAGAACATAAGCTAGGTGTTTATAAAGATTCAGGAGATTTTTTTCCATGTTTGTATCCACGTTAAACTACATGATACATAATGATGATGATGCTATGATCCGAAAGAGGATTGTTTGAATCAGAATCATTGGTTTGGGGGAACTTTTCCAACCAAACTGCTGATTGGCCAGGGAATGTCCTTCCAGGAATAAAAGGAAAGTCAAATGGTTCAGATAGGAAAAGAGTAGAAACAATTGTGTAGTTGTGTGGTAAGGAGAGCGAGTCAGGTTACCCTGGTGCAGAAAGCGGAGAGTCCGGTGGACACTAACGTGGCTCTCGCTGTGGTCAGGCCTCGGCATCAACATTTCCTACTCATTAAACGACCAAGTAGAACTGTTTTTAGTTCTCAATGGCAATCTCACAGGATTCATTCGGAGATCCTTTAGAAAGGAGAGCAAAGGCCATCAACCTAGAGAAGCTCGTTCAGGCAATTTGTTTTTTTTTTCCAAGGATAGAAATGAAAAATTTGACAACTTACATTGTGTGACTAATGCTCTTATTGTTATTGTTTATAGACAGCTAGGAGACTGGATCAGTCTTTTGCTGTGGGGGGGGGTCTGCACCAGGCAACGGTCTGGAGTCCATCTAGGCTGGCCGGTCGACAGGCTGCCTCCATTCACTGCCATCTTTCACATGGTTTTTTAACAAAATGCAGGTATGCTTTCAGGCAGGACTTCCTGCAGTCTCCAGTAATTAAAATGAACAGGCAAATCCTGTCTGTTGTTTATAATTCAAATGCATATATATAAGCGCATTTATGTAGACAAGTATATGCAAGTATATAAATCCTGCTTGCCATCTTGCTTTCATGCTCCCAGTAAAGGCAGGCTGATTGAGATGCACTTAAGCAGAGTTGTTCCCCAGTCGCTGTAGGGTTGCGTAAGGAAAGGTTTTCCTGACTGTCACGTTGAGTCAAATTTAACGTTTGTCATTTATGTCTTTTTGTAGTGCTGTGGTACAACTGCATGCCTATATGTTGTAAATATGAGACCGACGAGGGCTGGTCATACAAAACTAAACACACAAACATATGTAAACACATGTCAGACATACCATCAGTGCCATGATTATGTGCTGGCAAGCCAATCTATGACAGAGGAATGACAAAAAAACTTAGAAGTTGCTATTTACAATTGATGGAAACGATGTTTACTCATTGTATGCATGTTGAGCTCAACATTATGTGATTAACTGCAGTCTGTTCTGCTCTATATGTGTCTGATATGAATTTGTATTGTGGACAAATAAAAAAAAAGAACTCATGTCTTGGCCCCGCCCCTTTTTCAAACACACCTCTCCTACAGCGATTAGACAGACCTGGCTTACAGGGTCTGCTAATGGCAGCCCACTGGGACGCTCCTGGTAGAAATGGACAGACACCTATTTTCCAGACCCAGGCATCACATAGAGTACATGGAGATCCTGCACACTGTCCCAGAAAGCCTACAGCCCAAGGCTGGGGCACACTCCAGCAAGGTCACCAGTCCATCTCAGGGCACACACAGTCTAACACACCTAGGGCACACACCTATTCACCTAACTGCAACTTCTACATACACAGCTCTGGGGTGCAGTGATACCCAACCACCACATTCAATCACTCATTATTATAATTCATTATTTATAACAATGGAAAATGCACTAGTAAAATGTTTAATGGGCTTTAAATGCATTCTGTAGACATTTAAGGCATCTTTTCGGAAAACCTTATCTGTTGTAAATGTAGCTTTTAGGCAATGAATGAATGAGACACTTTTGTAACAGATACTGAAGGATGGATGGAGGGATGGATGGATGGATGTACCACTGAGGGCTGACAATGACAGAGGAACTTTCCCCTTGGCAGTGACTGATTTATGGACCGTACCACTGGGGACTGACGGTGATGGACGAACTTCGCCATCGGGCACTGAGGGATGGGGGGGGGGGGCACAGACAGTCTGCGGAAGAAGGTCATTCGGAGGAGGCGGATACGTATTGCTAACCGAATTAGCATGCTACACTTTGCCACACAATTGCATTAAAAGAATATGCTTGCGAGGATGAGAGTATGACATATTGTAATAGTATCAGTCAGGCTTGGAGGTTAATTTCATGCTTTCATTTCCAATTAACTTGAAATACACGGGTGGCACAGTGTCTCAGTTGGTGGTACTGTGGTCACACACCTCCGCACGTCGTGTGTGTGGAGTCTGCATGTTCTCCACTTTCTGTCATGGTCCAAAAGACACTCATATAGGCTAGCAACCGTTGCCAGTAGTGTATGACTGTATGTGTGCATGTGTCCATCCAGGATGTTCCACAGCCTCGTGTGTGATGATGTACGGACCCCCCATCCAAACCCTGACCTGCACCAGCGGTCAGAAGATGCAAAACACACCACACGGTCAGTTAGCTATGGATCTTCACAGTATCCCACCCTGAAACAGTTAAATACTAAACACCATTTTTTTTCCCCGTGAGTGGCCTGGAAGTGAGGGGGTGGGCTCGGAGGGCCCAAGGAATGTGCTCGGGGAGAGGTGAGAGCAATCGGCACATCGGCCTTTTCGGAGTCCCCCAGATGGGAACATCCACCCCCCCATAGTGTCTCTTCCTGCTCTGGCCCGGACCGCTGCGGGGGAGAGACGGCCATGCAAGAACCACTCAAAAAAGTAAAACATTCTCTAGAAAAACTGGAGCAGGAGGGCTATTTTAGCACAGGTCACATGATGGCTGTGAGCGGATGGAGCGTGGTGGGCAGGGGAGGGGGGTTTGGGTAGGAAAGAAGAGGCAACCAGCTGTCGGACAAGGCCAAATGGAAACCCCTGACCTATTTCCAGGAATGCCCACCATGCTGGGAGCTCTTGATGTAATACAGGGACACGTCCCCGTCCCCCCCCCCCAAAACACAGACATCACTGTCAACATGACCTCTCCCCCTCCCCACGCCCAACTGGTGTAGGGAGATGTGGCCTACAAGGGCCAGCAGTGGGCAGGCAGAAAGGATGGAAATCACATGAGGATCTGTCCATCGGCATTCCGGGTGCGGGGGGACACTGCCAGAAGCATCACTGTTCCGGCAACACTGCAGAGCGACTGTCACAGTGGGGCCTAAACGCACCAACGGGGGGGGGGGCAGTGGACACTCACACAGGCCTCGTCCCTCCCGGCAAAACCAGACTAACTGTATGAACTAGAACCAAAGGCTAGAAATGAAAGTGCAACTAGAGAGCAGAGAGACTTCAGACGTCTTTTTATTTGAGTTCCCATGAGGCCACATCCAGCCCTCTGCCAGGACCTCATCGTTCATCAGTCACTGCAATACTAATGCGTGGACACACACACACACACACACACACACACACAAAGTCTACTGTACACTGGAAGTCTATGCACACCTGGATTATCATGGCCATACTCCACTTTCAGCAGCTGGCGGACTCTAACCCTAGGTGTGTAGAACGCCCCCTGCCCTATGACTTGAACTATAAGGACCACCCTTGGTCTGCTTTGGTTGGCCATCATGGAGGAGGATCTTCATACCTGCTGCTCAGGGTGTTGGCTGGGTCCACCTGCTCTAAGCCTTTTTCTTGCCCCCCAGTCTGGCTGGGGAGGACATTTCTGGGTGCTGTGGTCTGCTCAGGGTCGACCTCATTTCCAGAGCTCACTTCCTCCACATCTTTGAAGCGATTCAGATCTGCAATGGCAGCCTTCAGTCCCTCACCGTGAGTGAGACTCAGCTTCTGGTCCACACCCTTCAGCTGCTGTGACACTGCAACGTTTTCTCCCTGCTCAGCACCAGGAGATCCATCTTGGTCCATTTTCTCCACTCGTCCACTGGCCCGCTCCCCCCCAGGCTCACTCCTAGCTCCCTCAGGGACTCTGTTTGCTCCTCCCCCTGAGCTTGATTCTGAAAGGCAGCGCAAGCCCACAGAGAGAATAAAGCGCACTTCAGTCTATAAACTGACCGATAAATATCTCACAGAAAGTGTTTCATGGTTGAAACCACAGCTGTGTGAGCACGCAAGCTTCCTGAAAACTAAGCCCACCGAGGCTCACCTCAAGATTCAGGATTTCATTTGTCACATGCACATGCAAAAGGCAGTATATACACAGTGTGC
>JAODLD010000052.1:2620564-2636121 GCA_026781065.1 Mormyrops boulengeri | reverse complement strand
ATGGTAGCCAGTGTGCAAAAGGCAGTATATACACAGCGTGCATGGTAGCCAGTGTGCAAAAGGCAGTATATACACAGCGTGCATGGTAGCCAGTGTGCAAAAGGCAGTATATACACAGTGTGCATGGTAGCCAGTGTGCAAAAGGCAGTATATACACAGTGTGCATGGTAGCCAGTGTGCAAAAGGCAGTATATACAGACTTGAATGTGAACAATGGCAGTTATATCACAGTCTTACCCTGAGTCTGAGGTTGCAAGCCCTCTCCTGCGGCCCCTCGATCATCAGCTGGCAGCCCTGGATTCACTCTCCCCTCCTTGCTGCGGGAGCTGCTTTTCCTTTTGAAGGAAATGAAGAGGAAACAGGTATTAGGAGTGACTCAAAGTGAACGGGGGGAAGCTCTAGAGTAAGGTACCTAGCGGTGAACTGGAGGGTTTAGAGGGATAAGACTATTAATTTGTAGTTTGACCAGAATACAGAAAAATGCCCCTAAAATACATACTTTTCACGAAGGTGTTGATTCGACTGGATTCCAGGTTTTACCTGATAAAGAAGAAGAGTGACTTAGAGCTATTAGAGAAGTCATTATTAATGTATTGATTTTGATCATTAATTATTCCTTCCATCCATCCATCCACCCATTTTATGACCGGTCATCTGGGCAGGGTGATAAAAAGCCTGGAGTCTATCCAAGGCAGCACAGAGCACAAGACCGGGGTACAGCCTGGGTGGGAAGCCAGTATTAATTACTCCAATTATTATCAATTAAAAACTGAATAATAGAATCAACTGTAAATCTCCCTGCTGACTAAAAACATTAGAACCTGATCTTTCGTAGCCGTTATCAGGCAGCTCCAGACCAGTCTCTCCAGCTGCTGTCTGGATTCCAGTACCATAATTACCATTAGCAGTCATGTTCTGCTCCCTGAGAGTAACACACCTGTCTAGTGTCTAACCTTATGAGATTTGATAGCGACGGTTGTGGGGGAACCAGGGGGGGTCTGGAGCAGGAAATTGGGTTGGCTGAAGGCCCGGTCTGCGATCACCATGCACTCATTTAACGTCTTCAGAAAGGTACTGCAAGTGGACTTGAGCAAGGCGCCATCATCCTGCTGCACACAGAAAGCGGATTAAGTCACTCAGGGCTTAGGTCACCGTCCTATTAGTTCCCCCTGCTGGTGGCTCACCTCCACTGCTTCAGCGCTGGGAGAATTCCCTTGAATCCTGTTGACTTGTTGGAGGAGGAGGTCGCAGTAGAGCCTCAATTCAGACATCTTGGTTTTCAGAGCCTTTGTAGTTTCCTGGAGTTCTAAAGACAGAGCCCGTCAAAAACAGGAAATGGGTTTTGCCCTGCATGCTAAAATCGAAAACAAAGGAGGCACAGTCGTGAGGCAGAGGACTGCATGGTAACGCGATATCTGCTGCGGAGACACGTCAGGGCATCTGACCTTTCTCCCGCTTGGTCCTGTTGTCTGTATGACAGGCCTTGGCCGTTCCCAAGGCAACGAGCCATTTCTGCCTCTCTGCGGCGTTGAGAGCCTTCAGGTAGAAGTACTGCTCACCTGGGATAGTCAGGTCCAGCCGTGTGAGGTCACTGGCATGCACTGTAACATTATCAAAGAGAAACACGTTTCCCTCAACAAAAAATATCCACCTAAATCAAGGGCTATAGATATTTAGCCCTATCACAGTATTGATATTATTCTTGTTTTTTAACTTAAAAATATAACAAAAGTCATCTGCTCTCTGCTGGAAAATAGACAAGAGGCTTCAATAAGTCCTGATGGAATATAAATGAAAATAAGGATGTTGACCTTGTTTTTTTATTTGACAGACTAGTCTTATGTCTGAAAATGGGGGGGGGCTGCAAAGTCAATGGATTGAACGCTAATGAACCTAAGAATGTTGCATCCCAGTGGAGGGGAATATTAATTTGCGAATTAAGACTTGTAAAGTACTTTCGGTTATTCCAGTAGAAAACAACAAAACAAACGAATGAGCAGTTGCGTGGGCAGCTAATGCTAATTTAATGTGCTGCCAAAAGCAAACAGTGAATAATTAAACAAGGTGGCACATATTGTTGCGGGTAACAAGTTTACCCACAAGGGCTTTCACGCTGAAAGCTGAGTGATACAAACTCGACCACTGACTTTTTTCAGTTCGGCTGAATATCAAAATAATTATCAATTGCGTCTGAAATGTGAAACTGCCGTTGATCGCGTTATTTCGCAATCAAACCTTATAAGAACCTTTTTGTTCGACCGCTGCTGCTCTGGATCTTTCTTTGCTGGAGCCGACGCGTGGCAGCCGATCGGGTTTCACACGTAACTAGGTAGCTGTTTCGCGTCCCCCACCTTGTATCTCGCATACACAAACTTTGATGCTGCCCTTGCATCCTTTCCACGCGTCCTCCTGAGAGTCGTAATACGACAGAGTCCCCCCTTCCAGGACAAACCACCGAGGTTGCCAGCCTAAAGAAAAGATGAAACAAGTGATCGTACTGTAAATAAAATTAGGTAGTCTATTTTTTTCCTGCAATAACACAACTGCAAATTAACTGATGATTTTATTCTCAAGAGTTTTTCTAACTAAATTATAGTCTCCCGACAGAGAACCGTTCGCAACATAACGTAATATTTACACGTGTTGTTTGCTTTTTTAGGTACTTGCTACAGACCGACGACGACTTTCTATCTCTAAATCGCCTTAATTCAAATCCACCTCTACTGTTACTGAGCGTCCTGAATTTGCTGCTGCATTCCTACGCACGCTGAAAATAACAGCAAACTGTTAAATCAGATTATACATACCGCTTAAATAATTAGTCCACTTATACAGGATTCCCTCCATGGTTTATTTTCCTCAGTTCATTATACGCCTTGACTAAGTTACGATGCAACTTCAGCTCAACCGATGCTCACGTTAACTAAACGTAAAATTCTGCTGCCTTGCGCCGCTTTAATTTGCGTTGCACGGACCGTCTGAGTAAAATCGTTCGTGAATTCGGAGACAGCGCGCACCAGCTTAGGCAGCTTGCGCAACCTTCTATACCTTACGGGTTACTTCAATCACAGTTCCGTGCTCCCAGTCGCGTCTTATGATTGGACAGTGGGGACGGTCCGTCATCCAATAAAAACGGCTGAGAGTGAAAGGCGACGCATGTGTCAAATCCCACCAATGAAATGCACAGGGGGCGTAGCACAACACGACGGTGCAGTTTTTACCCTAGAATCAGCAACTTATTTGGTGTATATCTGTTTTGCTTGCGTGAATATGTGCTTAGCGAATTAATCAGTATAGCTTTTGATAGAGTTGGTGTATGTCATTACTCTGTAGTACCAGTCTTCTTTAAAAAAAATTTTTTACGAAATTTTGCGAGTCTACAGGTGATGTGCCTGACTGAAAGAATAAGCCCGCTACTTTAGAAATCCTGCATTTTTATTTTAAGAAAGAATCTACTTTTATGGCACTTGCTGATTAAATGTTCAGGACTTTCAGGTTCTCCAAGTCTGGTTTCTTGAGCAGACAAACGACATTTTGGGTTGGGTAATATTAAGCAGTCCCTTCTGAGACATCAAATATTAATGAACGACACTGACGTTATTATTAGAACGGTTTCGCCTAGAAAAATCTAGGCTTAAGACATGGTGAGAGATGAAATGCTTAGAACTCTTTGTTTCATGTAACATCCTCCATTCCAGGGGACCAATTAAGAAACAATTTTAGGCATGCAAAATGATTTTCAAGCAGGCATTACGGGATCAAAAACCTTGTGATAGTTATGTGGACACTTGAAAGCGCTTTTCTATTCGCAATAAAGTAAAAGACCAGGGGTGAGTTTTTCGAAGACTTCTTAACGCTACGTCGTTCGTTAGTTCTATATTTTAACACGGAACTTACGAACGACGTAGCGTTAAGAAGGCTTCAGGAAACTCACCCCAGATTATTCTTGGGTCTCTGTGGAAGTTTAAAGTGTGGACTGTGGCCGCAGCAGTATTACATTTCTTTTCTCTTGAAAAAGGTCACCACTGAAAAATGGATTAAAGAAATCTTAAACTAACCGAGACAAACCCATCCCAGAGATGACAGCGTGAATGTAATCATCGAAGGAATGTTTAGTCATGCATGTAAAATACTCTTCAGTGCGGTCCAGAACCGAATCCAAGTGTTAATACGTACAGGAAATAAAAACACACCCTTGGCAGAAAATAACAATAGACTCGTAATTATAACAACAGCTCCTGAGATCCATTCACGTATGTTAAATGAAAATGTCAGGTATTATATGTCATTTACAATTTTATAATTATATGTTATGTTGTTGCGGTTCGAGTGAAATATTACTCCATTAGTGTCCAAGGTAATAGTATGAAATCTATAGTCACTAAGTAAATCATAGTGATTTGACTTATTTTTAAGACATCAACATTTTTCAGTGGCTTAAGTATTCCATGTTTTATCTTTCATTACATTTTCTGCTGTATTTTTCCCTGAATATGACTATTGGAACCCGATGAGATAAAAATTACAAGGCAATTCCACATTTACATATTTTGCTACTGAGTGTGTATTGAACTTCAATTGAAAAGTTGCAAATAAGTTGAAAGTAGTGTAACTTCATGTAAGTAGTGAAAGTTGATCAAGCACCAAAGTCTGATACCCCAATTCCAACTTAAGCAGAATCGGGAAGAATAGATTAGGACAATGACTCTAAATCAAGCGATAAACACACACTGAGGTCAGATCTGAGTGTTCAAACCCAAACGGCCCAGTAATAACTGGTTTGCAACCCAGAGCGCACGAAGTGCACAAACAACGTGGTTCCACTGCACAGAAAGGACACACAAAACAAGGCGTGACCATAACGTGGCATTTTGTTCATTTTGGCTCCTCCCATTTTTACTGATACATCTGCGTTAAAAACAATCCACACATAACAAAACAAAATGTTTGTCAGCAGCATCTCTACTCTCCCCTGCACCTCATCTATCTGTTTGTCTCAAGCTCCAAAATATTCAAAAAAAGGTTAATAATTTAGTACAAAAAAAATTGAGGCATAACATGATAGCTCGCGTAGGCCGCTAGCAGGTGGACTTGAGCAAGTGGACTTGATGGCTCACGTAGGCCGCTAGCAGGTGGACTTGAGCAAGTGGACTTGATGGCTCGCGTAGGCCGCTAGCAGGTGGACTTGAGCAAGTGGACTTGATGGCTCGCGTAGGCCGCTAGCAGGTGGACTTGAGCAAGTGGACTTGATGGCTCGCGTAGGCTGTTAGCAAGTGGACTTTAGCAAGTGGACTTGATGGCTCACGTAGGCCGCTAGCAGGTGGACTTGAGCAAGTGGACTTGATGGCTCACGTAGGCTGCTAGCAGAACTTTGTGTTCCTGCTGTGCTCCTATGCAGGGATGTGGCTGATGCTCTTTTTACAAACCTCTAACACAATCCACACTTCACATGGGATAAAGGTCATCTGGGGCCCAAGAAGGACGGAGTCTCAGCACCCCAAGGCATAAGGTGTGCAAGGATGGTTAAGCAAGGGCGCCAAAAAAGCCCATTTGACCGCTGAGCAATGTAGTGTCCACTGTATGAGAGGCTACGTGTTGGCATGAGAGAAAGGCAGCAGATCAGCTGATCGACTCAGAGAGCCGTGATTCACGGCGGAGATTCTCAGCGGGAGTCAGTCGGACGCTGCTCCCCCTCCAAGGCTCTGAGTCCCTAAAGGAGGTGGAAGGTTTGCGACTCTCTCATATGAACTGCTGAACTAGAACCCAGCAGGCTCAATTCATCGCATGTGCGTCCGTAGAGGAGCAGGTCTGGTGCTCTCTGTAGCAAACACAGGCACAAAAATCACATTATTCTCACCTTAATTGGGGCTCAGAACTATTTACTTACGTTTATTTAGCAGACATTTTCATCCAAAGCAACAAACTTTTTTTTTTTAGAAAGCCAGGTCAGACAGTCCCTAGAGCAACTGAGTTAAGGGTCCTGCTCACTCCACCAACTATGGGATTTGAACCTGCAACCTTCCGATCACAAGTCCCACTGACCCACACACTGCCCTCCAATGTAACACCAGTACAACCAGTAATCACCAAGAATGATTAAATACCACTAAAAGCAGACAAGAAATGGTGATAAACAGAATGTGAACAGAACAGTCCTACCTCTTGCTTCTTTGCTAGGATATATTCGAGGAAATGGTTTAAATTCATCCGGGGGAGGGAAATCATCAATCGGATGAAACTGAAACTTTGACTCAAAGTCATCTGAAAGAGTACCAATAAAAAAAGGCTGAATGATTCAATCCACCTCCTGGACACTGGGTGACATCACTGACCTTCCAGAGGACTTCCAGCAGAGTAATTGAACACGCACAGAGAACTGTGTGTCTATCGACAGTGTTTGTCAGTTTTGTATCATGTTACATCATCGGCAGTGAATGACATCAAAAGCCACAAATGACGTCACCAGCGGCGGCCGATGTTTACCCAGATTGTGCAGGTGACCATTTCTCATGACCGAAGGTGGAAGCGGCGGTGGGGGCGGGGGAGGGTTTTGAGGCGTACTTCGGCTGGACAGCTCTGTAGCGGGGGATCGAGCGGGTGGAGCAGGGGGCGGAGCAAACCTTCCCGCACCTGTTTAGCGAGGAGAACCAGGTTTTTCAGCTCCATCTCCTTATAGATAGACAAATCCTGTTCCCTGAAGCACTGCGGAGACCTACCTGTAGGTCTGGGAACCGCAGGGGGTCGGCGGCTTGGGGCTGTAGTGGGGTATGAGGGAGCCTGGGGGGGGGCTCCAGCTCTGAAAGCGGGTGATGGGACAGGGGGTACCTTAGGCAGCGGGGGCTGCAATGGCGGAGGGGGTGGGGGCAGAACTGAAGGATAGCTTGATGTCATGGAATAGGGGAGGGTTGGAGGTGGTGGTGGGGGGTCCCGAAAGTTACCAAACTGCATGGGAGGTGGGGGAGCAGGATAAGAGAAGCTGGCAGAGCGTTCGGGGATGCTGGATGGAGGGAAGGCTGGGGGAGGGGGAGGAGGAGGTGGAGGCGGAATAGACGGCTGGGGAAGCGAATGGGGCTGAACCGGCAGCCAGGTGGGCTTGGTGGTTTGTGGAGGAGGAGCAGGGGGCGGGCACTGTGGCGCAGGAGGTGCTTTGATTGGTCGCTCATGAGGGGGTGGCGAGGGTTTGCTAGAGGCGTGCGTGGGGACTGCTGGATACACGGCGGAGCGCATGGGGCTCCCTCTGTCCGGAAGTTTCGGGGGGTGGGCCGCGTCGGGGGCCTCGACGAGACAACTCTCAGATGCCACGGGGCTCCAAACCGGCTGCCTCAACCCAGAGCTGCTGGACCGTGGCGCTAAAATATAATATAACATGTCAGGAGACAGGCTGAGTGAGATTACAACAAAAGGGCCTTGAGTTTTCCAAGCATAAGGGTCACCCTGGGGAGGGGCAGGGAGAGTAGAGCATGACAAAAGGAATTAATGTGCTTACCAGTTGTGTCCCTGTGACCTGTCGGCCTTAGAACAGGAAAGCCTTCAGCGAAAAGACCTGCCAGAGGGGGGCCAGAGGACACAGGCCCCCCCAAACCTCCAGACCCACCCAGGCCGCCACTGCTTATGCCAGAATCTGGACGGCTGCCTTTGGGTTCTGGAGGAAAAAACACATTCCACACGCTATGACACAAGTGAATACTGCCTCTTCACAATTTCATTACTAAAAAAACGCAACATCCCACTGCTCCCCGCTCTGCTGAAGACCTAAGTGAACTTCTTTTACCTCTGGCTGGGTGGGAGGCAGCTACATTCAGATTCTGGGCTCTTAATGCTGCCAACATCCTTATCGGTTTCCGCGAAATTCCTTCCTGACGTGTGTAAGAGAGAAGTGAGCACGCGGCGGCTCCGGCTCTGAGATTACTGACCTTGAGTGACCTTGAGCATGAGCGCAACGCAGTGAGTGGAAGGTTTTAACTCATTAGCCCAACGAAGAGACCCTGGACAAAACGCTGCCTCACTGTACTGCAGCCAACGGCAGCGCCCCGAGAAGGACGCTCGCGGCAGAGTCTCGCTTCGACACTAAATACCTTCTTGGGACATCATTAGAACTTCTGTCTGAAATACGCTCGGCACTGATGTAGGGCAGACGATGAGGTTTACTTTCCAAACGAAATGAAGGCAGGCACTGCACAGCATTCAGAGTGCCGGAGGAAGGGGAGTGACAGAGCTTTGGGGGAAATAGGTCCTCTGCAAATATATGAAGAAAGTAGTTTGACAATTTTTCATGCAGAGGACACATACGTGTACGTGTTACATTTTTTTTCCCCAGGCAAGTAATATACGGTACGACACACGATGGCAAATGCTGGGCATCCAGGCAGGGCCGGTGCTTTTCATCTCCCAGCATGCCATGCAGTTGCTAGTGCATACAAATGATACTCCATAGTGTATCTGTTTCTCACTTTCAGTACATCAAAATTACATGAGATATTCCACACTTTATTATAAAAGAGCCTTTGTGTTAATGATTTTGCCAAACAGTAAGCTAATGTAAGTGTTCTGAGCATGTATAAGGTAATCTAGGCTAGGCTATGATGTTTGTTAGCTTAGGTGTATTGTATTAAAAAGCATTTTCGCCTTATGATTTTTTCAGCTTGTGGTAGGTTTATTGGAACGTAACCCCATCGTAACCTGGGGAGAGTCTGTACATAACCTAACCCAGGGTTTCTCAACTGGTGGGCCGTGGGACCATTTCCAGTGGGCTGTGGAATGTGTGGTTTTTTCACTTTTACAGTACTGTTGCAACCCCCTCCACCAGTTGGAGTCATGATCAAAGTAAAATGTGGGTCCTGAGGCCTGACCCACTTGAGAACCACTGCCTCTTCACAGTAGATTTGGTCAAAATAGCTTTTTTCTTAATGCAAAGCTTGATGAATCTGGGTCAGGCAACAGGCCACAGACCACACAGAGCCACCAGCAGGAAACGGCAAAGGCCGAGAAAACAGAACTTCGTGGAGCCACATATCAGAGCAAGAAAGATCCCAACGGAAGCCAAGGCCGCTGTTTCCCGGAGCTCAGGGATACCCTTGGCCAGCTGACGTTGCTGTAGGTTCTGGTAGCCTAGTGTGTGTCAAAATCAACTCGACTAAACAGGAAGAGAGTGACCGAGGTCACCGTGGACATTATTATGAGTGCGTCAATGGCTGATGTCCTCAAGTATGTACCCATGTGTGTCAGACGGTCACAAAGATAGCCGTGTAAATGGATAAGTGCATCGAAGTAAAGATGTACTGACTGTCGATCACTGGCGCACTGCGATCGTTGACCACGGCCACTTTCTTGAGATTGGTTCCTTTCTGGATGTCAGCCAGGAGAGCGCTGCGGCCACCCGGCGCCGGCCGCTGGGTCCTCGAGGGATCTGACCATCCCTGTCGAACATGGAGACCGAGAAGGACCGCTCACCCTGTGCAGAAGTAAACTTAGCAAGAAGTGCCCTTATAATAGCCAATTAGCATGTTAGCATTGCCTTAGCGTTAATTTTGGTTAGATAAAGGAGCGCAATCATTTTAAAATGGTTCACTTTTTATCTGTTTTTATTTTTTAGGCATGAAAATGAAAGAAAGCAAAATCCCATCCAAGTGCAATGCTGGACCCTCATAACTGTCATTAATTACCAGAACTATACTATACTATAGTATACTACTATACTATACTATTACTATACTATTACTACTACTATACTGTTAGTGCTAAACAGGGTTAAGACTGAGAGGAAATACATGAAAATAGGAGATAAAAGGCTGAACCATTCATCCATTCATTTGTTCATTCATTCATTCATCTATACCCTCTCTATGTCCTATTCAGGGTCATGGGGGACCAGAGCCTATCGCAGGGGCTATGGACACAAAGCAGGGAACAACCCAGGATGGGGCACCAACCCATCACAGGGCACAAAAGGCTGCACCATAACCACCAGGCAACAAGATTCTCAAAAGCTCAGTTTCACAAAATCCTAATCGCTTCTGCCTCCCTTTTGAGGCCATAAATTTAAAAACAAATGCCCATGCTTTACTTAAACACTTAGTTCGTGATAATGTGGCAGTGATGCACTAACATTTAAAGTGCTGAGACTCATAACCTTTCAACCTCACCAGAGGCCCAGAAAAAGCAATAGGTAGCGATGATATTATCAGACACCGAATGGTCACTCTGACTGACGACGAACACGCAGGAACTCCAGATCTCTCGTCCTGGTATCATGTCGCCACGATAACCTTTCTTTATGCCTAATTAATTCCTCCAGGTCCCTATTACAGGTGAATGGGTGTAATAATCCATTCCATTACAAAATGCAGGTGAGGTATGCCCCAAGTATGTCAGAGTAAAAAACAGAAAACAGGGTAAACTCACATCTGCTAAAGAAAAGAGGCAGGGCAGCCCTGCTCCTGTACAAATGATGTCACCATTTGGCATTGAATTTTTTTTCCACAACTCCATGACTCTGTATGTTTGTGGGTGTGTAACTCGACCCCTGTTTAATAATGCAAAGATCACATGAGCCGGCTGCCCGATCGTCCTGCAATGGGGAAGGCGAGAGCATGATAGCTAAGAACGTCAGGCGAAGTGAAACCCCCACTGGCACGAGACAGCTGCCAATCGAGGCAGACCGAACCAAGCAACATCGCCATTAGGGGGCCCTGGCCACGGCTTTGGTTACAGTCGTGTCGTGGGAGATGCCCATTGTGGGGGAACTATCAGCAAGATGACGATAAAAGTCGCTGAACCACCCTTCCACAACGCTGCTCGGACCGGAGTGACGGATATCCACCTGAGGCGCTAAGGAGGATGGTGGTGGTTGGGCAGGGTGGAGAGGAGGTGGTGGTGGAGGCGCGGGGGGTGGCGGAGGAGGTGGAGGGGGAACAGGCATTGCCAAGCTCTCAGCACCTGGAGAGACTCTGTGTCGCTTCTGTAAAAGGGAAAGAAGACACACACAGACAGTCAGTCGCACCTCTTAGTAAACCAAATGAAGGGTAATTCAGCGATTGTGACATGTCCCGTCCAACAGGGAACGTGCCAAAGTCTATGTGTATACACCCGGCCCTAGACTCACCCACTGCAACAATGACAGGCAAATCCAACCTGCCCTCTGCCGAAATTCCCATTACACAAAAAATCTAGAACGTGTGTGAACTGGTTCTTGCGTTGAGTTCCAAAAACAAAGAGGAGCAATCAATAGTAGGACACGTTCCAAAGCTGGTCTCCTATTTAAACTATTCCTTTTCATTTTCCAAAAAACACTATCCACACTAACTGAAGGGAGGGGGTGTGTATTTCAGCCTTTCCAAACAAGAATGTTCCCTCCTCTTTGCGGAAGTGAAGTACTTCTCCCACAATGCCTCCTTGGGGAGATCAGGACCTAACAATGGACAGTGTTGTCTGGGAAGGGGGGTCTGGCCTCGCCTCTGCCAAGTCAGACGCCTTGCAAATCATTATGCAAAGCTGTGAGGAACATAACACAGCCGTCACGCTGACTGACATGTACCGTTTAAAGTGCCATCAATAGTATCGTTTAACTGTTACCGTTCTTTCATTGCTATGTCGGCAAGGGAGCTCAGCACACGTATTTTCATAACAAGCCCGTCCGAAGGACCAAAAACCCCTCCTGTAAAGTTTTGTTTTAGGAGTAACACCCAGCTGAGAAGACAGCTGCTCTGAACAACTGCCCGACAGACCCCCCATCTGGGTCCGATCCGGAGGGGGTCCCTTTGTGGACAACGGAGAACAGCCGTACACTGCTTATATGCATAGACTTATATTTAAAACATTTCCCGTCCCGATTTAAAGAAGTTACATGCGAGAACTGCGACCGCTATGCAGTGTTTGTAACGGGATACCTAAGCGAGCAAGCAGTCAGCAGGTTAAAACGAGCGTTACACCCTAAATGAACAGAAAACCATACACGGAGTATTTAAAAATATTCGCAATACAGTATTCAAGGTAAACAAAAGTTCCGTCTAGTAGATTAAATTTTATCTCTCATAACAAGACCTTATTGTAGCACCCGCAACGCGTACAACTGCATTAACGTAAAATGGAGTTTATACGTGTATTGTTCCTGATATTTATCTATATTCGTATAGTAAATACGCTGCGCTAAGATTTTACCTACGGCGACAAATATGTGCTTGATGTCTTTGCCGCAGGAATATGTTTTGGAGACTCTTCATAAAGTTAATTTACTTCTTAAAACAGAAATGTCAGCTTACCTGAACTTTTGCGAGAGCGTTTTATCTGCTTCCAGTTATAATGCACGGCAGCCCCAGCGCACAGTGTCACGCTGAAATATACGGTTACCGGCACAGAGCTGAAGTTATAATTAGTTTAAAGGGGACGCCGCTAAACGATAAAAGTTTTTAAAAAGGCAACTGGAAAATCACCCAGTGTACTTACGTACGCGATCGTATCCAAATACTCCTTCACTATTCGGAAAAGTGCACAAAATGCTGTACGTCTTTTCAACTATACTTGAATTGGACTAGATTAAGATCTGTGTGGCTGTCAGGGGATAGTCAGGGGGGTCCGAGTCTTTGCAAACGTGCCTCCCAGCTTTCTCCTGTCGCCGCAGCAGGACAATGCCGCCTCTGCGCACCAGAGGGGCAGCTGCGCTCCCGGTCCACAGAGCGCCTTCCCGCAGATGATCGAGGCCACACCTGCCACCCCAGCACAGAAACACTGACCAATCAATCAGTGCCAGTCCGCATACATGCTCTTGTCATAAATAACTAAATGTATTTTTTCTCTCTTTTCGCAAGATAGATACACTTTATGTTGCGCAGTGAGTGGGACCCGATAAGTTGTGGGAACTTGCGGTAAACTATTTTGATCACTATATTGTTACAGAAAAAAATATGTAAAATTAAATGAAAAGCAGACGATATAACTATTATAAAATGTCTGATATGGAATGTTAAATAAAAAGACAGCTAAACTATTGGGCTATACGTGGACTTGTGGTCTTCATACAAATGTTAAAGAAATTTAAAGTCCACGTGAAAGCCGTGAGGCAGTGATGAGGCGAATCAACTGACTAGGAAGCTTTATAATGACAAAACTAAAAACTGAAATTTAATCTTGGAACACCACGTTGTGTAATAGTAACAGCGTAAAGCCCAAAGATTTTTGTGTGGGAGTTTTGCCCACCTGGTGGCGGAAACCAGGAACTGCACTTTAAAATGTGGAGCGCAAATTCTCTGGAGACGGTCGGGCGTTTCACACATCCTGGTGAAGCTCTAATTTCGGTCTGCTTGGAGAGAGTTACTGGAGACGCTAATTAAAGACACTGTTTCTCCGAAAGTGGCAAGTGGGTCGCTCTCAGAGGGACCGCTCAGCGTCATTTTTAAGCATGTTTCCAGTTTTCCAGGCTACTGCCATGTGTGACACATTCTTCTTTCGCACCGTGCAGACGGATTCCGCTTCAGTTGTTGATAATTTAACACATCAAAGTATAGGACTGTCAATTACCCCACATCAGCGCACTACACGAGTTAACGAGTGGTTTAGTTGCAGACTAGTAACTCAATTGTTGTTGGTAAAACCACCAGGCCCGTGGTGCTTGAGTGACGTAAGCTGTATTATTAGGTAGGCCTACTTTGAATAAAGCCAGCTATCCATGGGAAAATAAAATTATAAGTAGTGAGAGTTAAATCTGGTGCAAGCTAGTAAACCACACAACACCAGGTTGATCAGCGAGATCAGAAACGTGCAGTATACTTAAGTCCGGTGTCACTGATTAGATATGTTGAACTTGAAGCATGCAAAAACCGTAGAAAGATAATCTACTGGAATGCAGCCAGAATGGGACAATAATCGCGAAAAAAAATTCGCAGAGATAAAATGACAATCTATATATTAACACTCTGCTGAGTTGGCTTTGTTTTCATTACTCCTTCAGAAGATGCAGCGCCAAAGCTCTCCGCGCTTTATTGCAGCAAACACCTTGAACTTTGGTTTTATGGACGCGTGATCCAAGAACAAATGCTCATGTCTTATTGTAAACAGGACATCTGGGCAACATTAACGCTCTTCGGCCTTTCGGAAATAAATAACGTCTCCCGTGAGAGCTGTGATAATCAGTTGTTTTGGAGCATGGCACTGTGTGAGGTTACCCTCGCGGGTTCACGCACAAACAACAATATGAAGCATTCAAAGAAGAAACACCGAGAACGAAGTGCATTTTCTTGTCTCACTCTTGCAATATAAACAGTCTTCAGCACACTATCCACACCCATGGCAAAACGACAAGATAAGACTAATGCCTATATGTGACAATCAGTTTACGGAGTGATTTGAACACAGTCCAAAGTAACCATGCGGGATTAGAGCATATTTGCAGGAACTAGTCACCATATTTGCCATAGAATGTGCTAATGAAGCGATTTAGTAAGACCATGTTTAAAAAGCTTCCATTAAATATGCTAAAATTGTAATTCTACAGTCCTGCAAACAGCATGCGGTCCTCAAAGACATCTGTTCTTTTCAAACATCGACAAAAACAAGCACAGCTATTAAAAGCTAATAAGGTCTCTGTGTTTTAACATAAAACAGTTTAATTAGAAAGTGGCAGAATGTCGTTTGTAAATCGTAAGCATGAAGAAAAGGGGCAAAAACAGCAACTTGGACCTATTCACGGCAATGGTTTAGGAACGACTGTCCAAAAAAAAAAAACAGTAAATTGGCTTCATGAGTTTGCTCTGAAACCAGTCGTAGTTCCATCCACGCACTGGTAACTGCGATAACAGCGCACCTTTTAAAACCATAGCTTAATAATTAAAATAATACATCAATTGTCATGGAATATGTACAAAAATATATGCGAGCAGATTATATCCAGAAATGTATTTCTTGGAAATGTCCATTTAGCACACAGTAATCACGTTAGAATGGAAAATGTTCTTAGACGCATACAACAGATGAACGGCAATATTACATATTTACACCAGCAACCGGCATCTGCAGTAGACGGAAGTTGTTGTACGTCCTTCGGCTTCATTATTTCTGAACGAATCTTTCAAATAAACTAAATGATCTCGGTAGTGTTCCTTTCGTTCAGTTGATTTAATGAGAATCACTCTCGTTCGCCACCCATTGGTGTGATGATGTAAGGACCACTGGGTAATCTAATTCAGTGTTTCTCAAACCAGTCCTCGGGGACCCCCATGCAGTCCACGTTATTGCTCTCTCCCAAGTCCCAGGGAAGTGGAAGAGAGCACAGACGTGGATCGTCTGGGAGTCCCGATGACTGGTTTGAGAAACACTGGTCTACATAAAAGTGAGTACAATATATATTAAAATGCATGATACATTCATATATAAAAACATAATTAATTTAACATTAAAGTAAAATTAAATTTTATTAAGCATCCAAAAATTATCCCCCCCCCCCCCCCCCCCCCCGGGGGAAAAGCAACCCCACACCACAACCCGCCCCACAAACAAACCCAAACACCCCACCAACGAAAAAGGGGGGGGGGGGGGGGCCCCCCCACCCCCCCCCCCCCCCCCCCCCC
>JAODLD010000052.1:2603290-2615163 GCA_026781065.1 Mormyrops boulengeri | reverse complement strand
CACTCAGGGGCCCATGGTATAACCCTACCCCCCCCCCCCCCCCCCACACAGACACACACCCACACACACAGACACACACACACAGTGCCCCTGATGACAAAATACAAAAACAACAGTCATGTGAGTAATTGGTCAATATGAGTGCATCTTAACACTTTTAATAAATTAATCTGCAATTTATATATTACAATCTAATCTTAAATTCCTCACAAAAAATACTTCTCCATATGCTGATTCTGTAGAAAGGTCTCACCTTTGTATAACAAATACAACATTTTGAAAATACTGGGAATAGAAATTAAAATGTTATGGATGGGGTCCGGGTGATGAATGGATATCCGGGTGATGAATGCTTTTCTTTTCAGTGTTTTGGGGGACACTGCGGCCGCATTGTCACTACAAACAGAAACACAGACTTTTGTACATTCTCCTTGAAGTTTGTCTAACCTTTCAACAAATATATGTTCATTGATATATATTTGTGTGTGTGTGTGTGTGTGTGTGTGTACACAGACAGCCATGGAAAAAATGAAGAGACCACAGCACGATTTTTTGTTTCATTCATTTTTCAATTTATGGGTGTGTGTCTGTGAATAGTGTGTGTGTATATAATATATGTCTCTTCCCTGATTCTCATTAATGAAGGGCTTCTTCCTTGCTTTATGGGACTTCAGTCCTGCTTCTAGGAGCCTGATATGAATTGTCCTAGCTTTGCAATTCATACCTGCACTTAATGTTTCCCATTCCTTTTGAAGGTCACTTGATGTCATCCTACGATTCCCGAGAATCTGTCGGATAAGTTAACGGTCATCTGTGGCATCAGAATGTCGCTTCCGCCCTCTACCTGGCTGGTTTCTGGTCGTTCCCAGTGTCTCCTGCTTCACCTTATTCTTGTGTCCTGCTGTCTGAGAAATTTTGAGCCTGGAAGCAGCCTGCTGCTCAGCACAGCCTTCTGCCAGCAGAACCAGGATTAAACCTGGATTTAAAAATGCAGATTTGTTTAAAAATATCAAGTGATGTCTTAATTTTTTCCATGGCTATACCGTATATTGAGGTGAAACTCAAACAGAGACTTACAACGGTGCTCAGACGAAACTACTATATGGCAATGTACAGTCACAGATCGATTTCTTTAATGACAGAGTAGCCTGTCGTTTGGCTGAAAACATGGCTGTCATTTTCCATTCATTTTACTTTTTCATGGGGCTGTCAAAGTAGCCAAAGCAGACAATATATTTAAAGCCCCACTATCTCCGAACGGAGATGCAGTATTTCTGCCCCAATAATGATTGCCATCCGCACCAAATTCCCTTACGCAACCATATTTGCAGTTATTAAAAGCAGGACATCAGGTTTTTAAATACAGGACAGAATGTTTTGCTCATTATATGCACTGTATATACAGACAAACAAAACCTGACAAGGTACATATATTTGTTAGAAAAAAAGCAATTTTTAAAATTTCCATCTCTCATCATACAGCATAATGTCAGTAATCAATATCGAATATATATTGCTGGCAGCTTTTTAAACTTTAAACTTGGCTGAAGAGGAAGAATAACATGGAATTCTGTGAATTGTTTTTTTTTTTTTAAAATATCAGTGGGCTTCACACAGCCACAGATGCGGACCTGAACCTGCACTGCCACCTGTGCTGACGAACGGCATGTTCCGGAAGAGTCGCTGCAGGTCAGCAAGGGTGGAGAAGCGAGGATCGATCGGCCAGCTCAGTGCAACCGCAGGAACGCGACCAAAGTGCTCACAATAAAAATATCCTGGCAATCAAAGCTCTTAACCCGTGTGAGAGGAGAAGCCATCACCTCCGACAGTCAATTTGATGCAGTAACATCCACACAACAGAGGAGGGCGCCACCCACTGAGCATGTCACAGATTGTCGTGGGGGTCCACAGGGCGCGCGGTGGGTGGGTGTCTCTTTTAGGGAGACGCGTACACTTCCTTCTAAAACAGGATGTCTTCATTCTCGATCAGTAGCTGGATGACGAGCTTCTGGTATCGCATGTCATTCAAAGTCGCCAGCGTGCTCTGGTCAGGGGGGCGCATCAGCGTCGGTCCGAATACGATGCCCAGGTTCTCTGCGTTCATTAAGTTGTCCTTCTCAAATGAGGTCACTCTGTGGGACAAGGACAGTGGTTGAGCACCCTACGCCCAAAGTCACTTGGGGCGTGACATTTTTAAGCCACACGGGGGGGTGCGTGCATATCACACCTCGTGTGTCATCCCTCTGCTTTTCAAAACACCCTCTGATGGACTTTTCCCAAAGAACTTCAAAATTAATTTCAAGCCTGACTGAGATACATCATTTAAATCATAATTGAAAATTTCCAGATGCCCAGGCGGGCCGTACTGGTGGCTATGGCATCCTCACCTCTTCAGGTGTGTAATCAGGTAGCGCAGCGTCTCATAGTGCGCGGGTGGAAGTAACAGCAGCCCATCATGGATGGCCTCCAGTCTGGCGTCTGGGTCGGCGATCTCTACAATGGGGAGCATGGCGGTAAGACCAAGGCCTCTGGGGAGTGTCCCTCACTCAGGAAGCTAAAAAGACTCAAGGGATAAAATTGATTGCGGACGCCCGGATATGAGTAGGACCCGCCGGTGCCTTACTTGCAGCCTGTATGAAGCGGGGATACAGGTCATACGTGATGACGGGGATGGGCAGATCCCGGAGGTACAGTTTCAGGGCGCCGGCGATGATGTTGATGTCTGCGTAGGTGTCCTCGCCGATGTCCGCTTTGTCACCATCTGTAGGGGCCACCAGAGACACACAGGAAAACCCCCTCTAACTTCTGAACTTCATAGCTGCAGAGCTTCAAGCCACCCCCCCGTGACCAACTTAATACCGATCCGCAGACTGGTTCTGAGCACGGGTTCAGTCTGGCGATTCCTACCCCGATCGAAGGCCAGCTTCACGTCTTCGATGTGCTCCGTGAACCCGGACACTCTGTACAGCCCCTCGGACTGCAGCCCTGAACGCAAACAGGCATGTATTCACCCTCCACCAGTTCCCATGGCAACTACCCCCCCCCCCCCCCCACATGGTGTGTGATTAAGGCATGCTCGTCATCACTGCTGTTTTAAAGCACTGTATTTTACAAAGAAACAAACGCAGAATATTGGTAGTTTAACAAATTTAAATATGATTCTATGCTATAGTTCCAGTTTGCAGTGCACACTGAAAAGGAATTAACAAAATGTATCTGGAAATGCATTTTTCCAAGTGTGTTACACTGGAGCAGGAGCTGCTTTCATACTCATCCTCCAGCGAAATGTCAGTGTTAAGATGCTTCTTAGAACTCAGAAAAAGCCACGCCCCCCCCGCCGATCAAAGTCATCAATGGCATTCTGGGAAATGCACTTTGTGACAGCACGCCTAGCTCTTGCATGAGACAGTCCATCAAATCAGAGCGGAGTCTGAATCTGATTGGTTCTGCCCTGCTGCTGCCGCCCCGGAGGGCGAAGCTTCACCTCGCCGCTCGATCTCGCGGATGCAAATATCCACCACCATGGGCCTTGGCGTGCTATGGGCCTTCACTAGCGTGGTGAGGTCACAGCTGAACACCTTCTTGATCCGCCGCAGGTCCGGCTGGCAGTCCGACGGCACTAGCCTGGAGCACTGCTTGTGGACATTCAGGCCGCAGTCTGGCCGGGGAAAAGAAAAAGAAACAAACCGGGTCCGGTTCCGTTACGGGTCACCTACCACAGGGCACAGTCGCTTTGGTGGAATCCTTCTGGACACTGCTCTTTGACCTTCAGTTAGCATGCTCAACACCCGGAGAATTTTTAAAGGCTATAGAACAAGGTTTTTTCTCTATTATAATGTCTATGATTCATATTCCCCATTTATAATAACACAGGAAGTATATTTTCATCTGGAATAGTGTCATAACACAGCTGGAGGACATATTTCTCCAATAACATGACAATAGCCGATAATCACTAAGCCTTAAATCAGGGACTTTATAGGGTTAGGGAGGGGCAGATAATGTAGCTAGTGGTAAAACACGAGAGTGATACAACAGGTGAGATATGAGCCATGTCAGTGCTGCCGTCCTGGTCCAGCGCGGCTGCCGGGGGTGAATACCTGCTGGTCTGGTTTTAGGGCCCACGGGGGAGCATAAAGTGAACAGGGGGGGTCAGAAACTCACAGTTGGCATACTGCCGTTCATTGGCTGAAACCGCCAGCAAATGTCCCCACAATGAGATAAAACCATGTCTTCAGTCCCCACGAAAGGACACTCAATTTTATAAAAATCTGTAACTGCAACCAAAAGACTAAAAATGCCAAAAATCTTGTATTTTGTTTGGTTACTTATGGTTAAGGTTAGGGCTTGGTTGGGGTTAAAGTCGTCATAGTTGGGATTAGGGTTATGCCCATAGAAATTAATGGACGGTCCCCACAAAGATATGAATATAAACGTGTGTGCGTGTGTGTGCCCTGCAATGGACTGCAGGACTGGCTGGGATAGCCCCCCCCCCGATTCTGTCCTGGATAAATTGTCTGGGAATACGGATGGATCATTACTACACAGATTTTCTGGGCCATACTGCTTATTCTACGTAGATGAATGTGCTGTGGAAGCCAGCAGTTATTGTTTGTGTAATTTCACCCACTGGGGACTGTTACATTCTTTTCTTCAAATTATACATGTCAGCTTGCTCAGAATTGTAAGATCTTTCCAATTAAAAAATGAACTGAGCAAAATGACGTGAAGGCAAATTGAAGCACTGGAGCCAGGAGAGGCAGGGAGAGGACGACACCCGCACCCCCGCCCCCCACCCCCAGGCAGATTTAGAAACTGCCGTCATGTGACCCTCTCTGACATGCCGCTATTTCCCCCGCCTCCCCCCCCACCCCCAAGGCTACAGCGGCTTGATGTGCTCAGCAGAGATGAAGACAGCCACCTCATCGACTTTAAGGCCGTCTCCAAAATTCAGCTTAGACACGAACAGCCCAGACTGCATCCGAACGACAAGGAATCCTGACATTTTGTAGGAACTGGTGCTGTTTCTAGAGACATGTTTGTCTGCCAGACTGTCCAAGGTAGTCTAATTTTAGAACTACCGCCCTCAAGCTGCTCGTTAAAAACCCTGCCTTAATTATCTAAATGAACTGCTTACTTTTTCTGTGAACATTTTATTGGAAGGCTTTGTCAAGTTTCAGTCTGAATTTTTCTAGAAGATCTTTCTCAAAAACACCACAACCGGTACTGGTTCTGTGTCCATTGAATGGCAGATTACCCACAAACCCTTGCTTCATCCACTCCCCTAGGTACTTTGTTAATGACAAGTTCACAGCAAACAATGCAGTGAGAATATCTGGTTCTTCTGGACTGATCTGGACCATGATAGTGGGACCAGGAAAAGTTCTGTAGTACAAAGTTCTGTAGTACAAAAGAACCACCAGGTTCTACTGATCTGGACCATCCATCCATCCTTCCATCCTTGCTCTAAAGGACTATCTCAGTAAGCACAGGGAACGAGGTCAGATGCACCCAGGACAAGATGTCATAACCCATGAGGACGGTACTAGTTCTGTAGTATAGATCTTACATGTGAGATGAGCCGTGCACCAGATTCTGAGCTGCGTGAGAGATGCGTGTGGCGTGTGATGTCAGGATAGGGTGTGTGTGTGGGTAGCGTCCGCAGAACTGGCAGTGAGCTCAGAATAGCGAGTGGAGCGTTACCTGAACAGCGCAGCCCCTGGGCGATCAGTCCCCACATGAAGTTGGCACAGTACTCACACCAGTGAGGCCCACGGAAGGTATGCGTCTGTGGGGGGAGGGGAGGGGGGCAGACAGGGGGCGCCAGTGAGGAACAGACAGGGGTGACGCTGAGGAATGACAATTAACGAGGAAGGGGAAAATTCTCCGGGAGAAAGTCACAAATGATAAAACAGGATATGAGGAACCCTCAGCATGTTCTAACGCATGGGAACATATTACAGTTCACGTGCGTTCGTTTGAGAACCTTTAAAACATGCACAGTTCCACTCATATCCACCAATGACTGAAGGTGTCTTTGGGCAATGTGGTTATGGATCATTGAGAGCTTCCAAACCGCAATGCTGGAGACCTGATCAGCTGGGCATTGCAGTTAGACCATTGAACAGAGGCTGAGGAGATTCTGCCAGACGCCCTGCTGTGTGAATCCCCTCTGGGCTGTGGATTTTTGATAGGTAAATTAATAATAATGAAGGAGAATAATTCCACTTAGCCCTGAGCTGTGTAAGCATTAATTGCTGTAAACCCAGCTGTGAGTCATGGACAGCCAGACAGGACCGCTGAGCCAGACGTAATTCAATAACAGTGAAAAGCAGAGCTGACTCCCCCCCCCCCCAGGGGAGGTGACCAGAGTGTGAGCCAAAAGCAGAGAAAACTCACAGGGAGCGTGCCAGGGGTCTGCTGATTGGGTGACCTGCTGGCTGATACCAAGTACCACACAGGTACAGGCAGTACTCACTGTATTCATACAATGCAGAAACAGTATGCACTGTGCTCATACAGTACAAATTCAGTACTCACTGTACTCACATAGTGTATATATGATACTCACTGCACTTACACAGCACACATTCAGTACTCACTGTATTCACAGAATACACAGGCAGTTCGCAGTATATGAGCAAAGGACAGATTCAATTCTCACTGTATTCTCATGGTGCACACAGAGTACTCCCTGTACTCAAACAGTACACACATTAGAACTCACTATTTACCTTGAAATTGTGAACTTTGTCGTAGCTGTAGTGCTTCTCCTGGTCTCGCAGAGTAGCTCGTGGTCCCAGCAAGGGTGGAGATGAGATCTGTGGAAAGGCCAAGAGTTTCATAGGTCCTCACACCCCCTGACCCCCAGGCCCTGCTCAGCAGGGAGGAGGTAGGGCTCTGGAGCAGGGGTCTCCTCCATCCAGCCCCCACGGCCAATCAGACACATACCTACAGTGTGCTTGTTGAAAAGGAGGAATCTCACATCATGAAGGCCTCTATAGTCGAGCAAGGAGTCTATCAGGGGACAGGCGCAAATCTCCGCTTGGCTACCGACAAAACCTTCTAAAAGCATGAGATGTCTAGATCAGACAGCAGAGAGATTCCTTTACAAGTGAGCACTGTCACAGCCAATGGCGGGGGCTTCCCTGAGCTGAGTGTGAGGCTGTCCCTGGACCAGAGGGCTTTTTCTGTCAGCTCAGAGACATCTCCAAACTGGGTTCCTTGTTTGTCTTGCAGCCTAGTGGGACATTAAATGTCTGCCCCACAGCACCAAGCTGCCTGAGCCAGTGAAGCCCAAGATCCAAGATGGCACAGGGTAGACGACGTGGGGGTGGCGGAAAGGTCTATCAGAGAGGAGCATGGGCTGACAGAGAGAGAGGGGCCCAAAAGAAGGAACGGGGAACAGAGCCAGGAGCCAGATAGGTGCAGTCAGGTTTGATACCTGCATTTTATCTCAGGAATTGAACAGTATGCTTACAGGACTGGAGGTGAGTCACACGCACCGAAAGCTGGCTGGATCGCCCGGGGAGACTTTCGGAATGCCGGCACACCCCCACCCCGGGGTTCCCAAAGCCGGTGTGGTTACCAGGGAAACGTATCGCTGAAATGCCAACCTGGCGGGCAGCGTACAGTAACAACCAAAACCAGTCTGAGAATTTCCACCCAGTAGAACCGCCAGAACAGCACAGCCGGGTATCATGCGGGTGGCTGTGGGGGGGGCTAGAGGTCCAATCCAGCTCTCCTGGAAGCTTCAACAGTTAATCTTCAACTAGTAACTGATTTACACCATAAACACCCAAGATAAATTAGTATCCATTATCCATAAGACAAACAAAGACATTTATTATTGAGGGTTGAAATTCCACAAGGACAAAAGCCCCCCCCCTGCACACCGGTGGGGTCTTATGACGCCTGACACTAATGTAACATTTTGTGTTTCTGTAACAAATCACTATAATATAATATATATATACACATGTACATAACGACCTTTAATTAAAAAGTTGTCCAAATGACAGTTTTATAGATTATTCCGTTGTGACACTATGTGTTTCTGCCCATTAATCCTTCTGGAGAACATTTCACTTTATCTTATTTGTTTTATCTTATTTAAAGTCACCAAGCCGCAGGTTCCCAAGAGTTCTGGCAGTGTTGGCGTGCATGTGCACACGTGTGTGCGTGACTCCCTGTGCCATGCTGGTGAGCCTCGACGTGACACAGCCCCCCTGAGGGCTCCCCCCCTCCAGCCACGACCTGGCAGGTGAAACCGTCACTCACCTGTGGAGGCAGGTGAAATCATAAGCTATGTAGGACAGGCATGCTTTGGAGTCCCAGGGAACCCCCCCCCCCCTCCAAATAGCATGACGAAACTCAACCGGGAATCACCCTGGCATGTCTGCCTGTTGTCATGGCAACTACTGAAAGCACACCAGGCTGGTGATACGGTCTGCTAAACTACACCCTCTTTGGCACAAAGGTCACAGTTCCTGTGTGAAAGATGTGAATTATTACACTCAGGAGTGATGACTTGGCATCTGAGACTAGGAAAGTGCCGAGCGGAATCTTGTTAATCCTCATTAATCCCGTGGCACATGTGGCCGGTATGTCAGAAACCATAGCGACGAGCAATGTTTATCCAGTAAACGGCAGGGAACGCTCGCAGTCACGCACCCAGGTGTGGATACACGTACACGTACCTGTGTACATTCTGGTGCGTGCAAACGACCACACACATGTGGGCACGCGCCAGCCGATCCCAGCCCGGAGGAGCCTCTGGCTGGCCTCCATAATGTCACACAAGAGACTTGTGAATTATAATTTAAAAATGACATCGAAAAAGCTGCCCCAGACGCCACCTAGTGGAGGGTATTTGGAGAGCAGCATTTTGAAACAAAAAAAAATAAAAATCAAACAATTAGTCAATGGTCCCTGCTCAGCAGTCACTGAGCAAAGGAAGCACTTACAGCAGAACATTTTTACCTAATTACACAACTGGAAAAATTACTTCTTCCACTGGCCGTTCCCCAAATTTATTCCGCCTAACAGAGAGTCTCAGATCTCTCATTGAGAGGGTAGGGTGCAGGATTGGTTTCCACATTGGTACGGACCAAATCAGCTCCAAAGCCTTCCCTCAACACACATGATACTGTCACAATACTGGTAGGGACATGACATACCTGTGCATTAATTACATAATGAGATCATTGCTGGGATTCCCCTCTCTACAAGCACCATACTGTGGTCAAGAGACTGGTGGGTGGCTTACCTTGCCCTCATCCTGGAAGGTGACCTTCCTGGACGCGGGGTGACCTCGGCAGAGCCGCTGCATTCCTCGGTCTCTACGCTGGGACGTGTAGCCCACGTGCTCGTAGATGGGGTTGGTGGTCATGCGGGAGATGTACTCCGCCGCCTTTGTCTCGATGTACAGCGTGATCAGGCCGTCCGTCACCAGGTCGTGGATCGACTCGAACCTCTTCTCCCCGACGAAGTGCTTCCCATCGTAGAAGAGTCTGTAGTTGAGTGTTTGGTTGCCAAACCTTCACACAAGCAAACAGGACAGGGATGAGGCCGAGAACTGGTTCATGGCGACCAAATGGCGTGTGATAAAAACTGGAATCATTGCATCAGTGATGGAGAGCTATGAAACCATTAACAAAAGACACTGACAAGAACTGTAGGGGCTGTTGGGGAGGAAAGTTTTGGTGTTTATAGAGAAGAGAAGATGTGGGCCTTAGTTTGTAAGGCAGTACCTCGGGGCCAGCTGTGAGTGTGTAACGCAGTACCTCAGGGCCAGTGTGCGAGTGTGTAATGCAGTACCTCAGGGCCAGCTGTGAGTGTGTGACGCAGTATCTCAGGGCCAGTGTCTGTGTGTAACGCAGCACCTCAGGGCCAGTGTACGAGTGTGTAATGCAGCACCTCAGGGCCAGTTTAAATGTGTAACGCAGTACCTCAGGGCAAGCTGTGAGTTTGTAAGCCAGTACCTCAGGGTCAGCTGTGATTGCATAACGCAGTATCTCAGGACCAGCTGTGAGTGTGTAATGCAGTACCTCAGGGCCAGTGTGTGGGTTCCAGGCTGCCTCTGGCTCTCTCTGATGAGGTATGCACCCTCAGCACCATCCAGAAGCTCGTCTGCACGCTCCCGTGAAACCATTCCGTGGAACCTGAACGCAGCATGTTCTCGTAACCGAACAAAAAATTCCAGTGTAGAACAGTCACTTATGACTCAACAGACAACACACAAGGTCAGATTCACTCTCCCAAATGCACAGCAACAGCCCGGCGATGTAACAACAATTTACAAAATGACGATCATGTTTGATTATATCTGATTGTGTGATAATGTGCAACTGCAGACTCACTCTCTGCCGTAGTACTTCGGTCTGCTCTCCATCTGAAAGAATAAAACATTTCGTTATTTCTAGGCAAGCGGTTATTTCGTTTACGCAATATCCACTCGGCATGCGCTGACACACTTAACCACCAGGGGGTGCAGCGTAAACCGGAGGATGTCTATTTCCATCTCGGCTTAGTATTTAAAAACCCACATAATGACTGTTTTTTGTCTGCCAGGTTTTATTTTTTTTTAACTGTGTTACAGGCAGGAGTTTCGGACTGACGCTGCCCTGCCGTTAATCCTTAGGATATATAGCACACAGAAACAAAAGTTTAAAAAGATGTCTTACTGTTTCGATATAAATATCTATCCATACGAAGCACATTTTTTCAGCCGTGAATGTGCATTATGTTGAGGTTGAGTACTACAGTTCGTTTAGCTTAACAACGTGTGTCATTTTAAAATACTTCGTGTTAAACTAAGTTATTCTATCTGTGGGGCAAAAAGTAAGCGCTGAATTCTGACTCCTCTCAGCGTGCTCTCAGTTCCATGTGATCATCGCGGGTGACATCACTGGCTGTCACATGACCGTGACAAAAGCTGAAGTTGTGGGTGCCTGAGGATTGCAACATTGCGCGTTTGCCCACGTCACCCGTGTGCACTCAGAATAAAATGAATTCTGGAGAACGATATCTGGGGATTTCTGCCAGCCTCTGTGCTTCTGTTCTTAGTATGGGAACTGTACTGTAGATGACGTCAAACGGGTATGTGAGACCACAAGAATGGTGGTCTCACATACCCGTAGGCATATTGACAAACACCCATAATCTGCTGAAGTGAGCAGCTGTGGTAAATAGTGAATTCACAAGATTTCACCTTGTGAAGCATCACACGGCAGAAAGTTCCAGAACTAAAATGCTGCAAGAATGGTCAGGGGACAGGCAGTCCATTAATAACTTGTTATCTCTTGGTACCACTGCAGCTAAATCGTGACAGAACTGACAGGTCGTGATAGCTACGTAAAAATAAGACCAGCTGTTAAAAATGCCAAGAGTTTGTAAAATGATAGGTTATACATTTCTGACAGCGCTGACTGGCTGTGCGCGAGGCCCAGGAAATACCACCGTTTGGGGATTTGCAGCACTGACAGACTACGCTTAAGGCCCAGAGAAGACTGGCAGCTTGGCCTTTGTAGTAGATGGCCTGAGAGGGTATGTCATGTGACTCAGTCATGTGACTTGCTTCGTACACAAGCAATGAGCTGTTTGCCTGTGTGCATCCCCCTCCATTATAACACACCTCCAAAGAGATAATCCCCACCATGTATAAGTGTTCATTAAAAGTTTCTTCCAATACTTTAACTCCAAAGGCTGATGTGGTACAAAGTTTAGCTAAACTCAGATAAATCACAGGGCCCTGATGGCATCTTACCTATTGTTTTAAAAGAGATGAGGACTCTTTTAGCCAACCTTTAACTTTACTATTCCAGAAATCCTTATCTGCTGGTGTGGTACCTTCTGATTGGAAGCATGCTAAT
>JAODLD010000052.1:2567248-2581673 GCA_026781065.1 Mormyrops boulengeri | reverse complement strand
CCCGAGTTGCTCCCCGCAACCCGATTTCACAGGGGCCCTATGGAACGGACTGTGTAAAGGATACTTCACTCCCGTGTGTGCACCTCGATGGGGGGTATCGATGGCGGGGGAGGGTGCATATATATATAACCCTCCTCCCCCCATAAGCCCCCTACCAATGGATGATGGGCAGCTCTGTCCTGAGGCCTGAATGGACCCTTTGTGATTAAGTGGGTCAACAGTGATGGGCTACAGGGAGAGAGAGATAAAAGAGAAAGGGGGAGGAGCCTGGAATGCCATCTTCCTTTATTCCTATCACTTTCTTTAAAGTGCAGACACAGCCCTGCAGCAGATGAAGCTGGAAATCTCTCCCACAGGCAGTATGGTTCCTGTTTAGATACCGGTAAACAGTCACCCTGTATAGTCAGGCAGAGAGGAGAGAGGGGCCTGTCACTCAGGATATTTCTTCTCTTTGTTGCTATGGGAGATTTTCATGTTTATGATTGTATGTCATTGGCTCTTGATTTTGCTGGAAAGCACGGCAGCCCTGTGCATTCTGGGTATTTGAAGACCTGTGACCCTGAGCATACAGGACTGACTGAATACTCACAGCTGGCCCTCGCTGGTGACCTGGTTATCCGGTGCCAGTTAGTCTCGCTCAC
The DNA here is from genome assembly GCA_026781065.1 of Mormyrops boulengeri. NCBI lineage: Eukaryota > Metazoa > Chordata > Actinopteri > Osteoglossiformes > Mormyridae > Mormyrops > Mormyrops boulengeri. Next base: position 2,581,032 of record JAODLD010000052.1, on the reverse strand, counting down.
CAGGTTGTGCTTAATCAACTTCTGTTGTTGTTTCGGAAGTTTGAAAGCTTGGCTGAAGAAAATATGTATGGGGGAAAGCAGATGTAGCCGCCTTCTGCTTTTTAAATCTTGTACAGGAAAGGATCTGCTCTGTGTTTCCACCATTATGAAAACTAACACTGACGTCTAACATCAGCCATAGTGTAATCCCTGGACTTTATGGCGTCAGGGCTGTCACATTGTTCCTGCTTTGGATGATCTGTTGATTGGTCACATAACATGCTAGGGGGCGGAGCCTTGGAGTCCCTCATCTATGATGTCGTTTCTGTATGATTTCAATGATGAGGTAGACTCCAGAAACCGGCCGGCTGATGGGACGCCTTTCACTCTTAGCCTCGTGTTTTCTCCGCCAGACTGATGGGAAAGCGATCTCGCTGCTGGTCTCGCCTGGCCGCCTCAGCAGCCGGCAGGATTGACTCGGTCTGCTTCCCGTGACACTTTAAAAAACAGAAAGGGTAGCTGGAGTGGAAGATGGAGGGATGGATAAATGGAAATAAAACAGGCCCAGTGATGGTGTTTTTCCTGTTATTTGCCCATTAGCAGCTCTTGTACATAGACATGTAGCACATCGCTTGCCAATCGGTCTGCACAGTGCAGCGTTAGCGCACGGGGAGATCTCTGCGCTGCAGTGGACTCCTGGCTTCTGCAGGTCCTGGTGTAGAAGGATCTGTTAAATGTCCCCCACAGCCCATAGTGCACTCCTCCGTCTTGTGGCTCTCCTACAACCATCCATCCCTCTCGCTTCCTCTTTCTGCTGTTTTAATGTCCTCTAAAGGAGTTTCGCTGTCAGTCACTTCCCCAAGGAACTCCAAGACAAAGAAACATACTTAAGCATGTACAAGCGACTATAAAATGCACTGATTGTCCAACTTCAATTATTGTATCCGAAATGTGTTTTCCTGGAACCTGTTCAGGGCTCTACTCACTCCAGTTAGAGGGTTTTGGGATTGAGTCCCATCCCCACTCTGTTTGTGTAGGGAGATTGTACCTTCTTTTGATGTTAAAGCTGAAGTGGGATTTGAACCCCCAATCCAAGAGGTATTAAATAACAATGATACCCACCGGGCAAAGAGGCCAACCCCAAGTGGTGTGTGTGAAGTTTTCATGGTCGAGAGGGGAGTGTAAATATTGTGTCTGTCTTTGTGCAAAAAGATGATCTGATTTGTGCTTATTGGAGAAGGTGCCCAGCTCTCACATACAGCGCTCACTACAACACAAGGCCAGGCTTCTGCCAGATAACCACTTGCACAGATGTGTTAGGACCTGCCGGAATAAAGATTTCCTCCCCATCGAAAAAAGCAGACATTTACTTCTTTACTCCAGATGCGAGGGACATTGCCCACACTTAAGGTCCCCCGCAGCTTGTGGTTAGAACATCCCGGTAAATTTACTGCTTCTTACCTCTGGCCCAGTAACCTGAGATTCTCGATTTAATTGACAAAATCTTTGGCCATATTTGAAGGCTCCAGTTGATTGTTATATAAATATTTCTATATATGCACCATGACTCTTCACCGGATGAGGAGTCACAGAAGATTGCCCTGAAACCCTGTATGATTGGCTTATATTTACAGTGTAGTTGTGGTATGTCCCGCCTTTGTGTGGTGTGACGCTGGTGCTCATTGGTGGAAACCTTGCTCAGGGTTCTCCTCTGTCTCTGAGAAAAGTTTATTGGAAGGCTGATTAGATACAGGAGCTGAGCTGCTGACTCCCACTTTTTGTTGCATGCCCCCCTGGGCCCCCTCCCAGCAGGGTCAGTTTGGCTCTGGTCTGATTGAAGGGGCCATACTACATTTTCATTTAGAGTCCTCCTTTGAGGCCAACCCCGCCCTGTCTCCATACCATGAACCAATTGGTTCTCTGCGTTACAGCTGATGAGGTGAATGACCACCCTCCACCAATGGTAGCCAGTCCCTAAAAGATACTCGTTGGCATTGACAGCCCTGGACCAAGGAATTCCAGCCTGTTTCCTCCCTGCCTCAGCAAACCTATTTCATTTTCCAAAGGGCACTCCACGTCAAGCTCTTTGTCTCAGTTACAGCAATTGATTTGTTGTTTGTTGTTGCTGAAATATTAATCCCAATGTCCTTAGTTGCTGTTTTGTATTGGTCAAATTTCATCTTTGTTGGTTCTGCGAGAAGTACTGGCAGTTATCTCAGGGAAGCTCATCTGTTGCATTACTGCCGATTCGTGCTGCTACACTGTGCGATGTGGTACATGATGGGAAATCATTATAGTGGAACAAGCAAAAATAATGGACGGACTGTTAACTTTAATTTACGAGCCTTAAACATAAAATTTTGCCTGGATATTATAGTATTACTGGCTGCCCGGATCAGACAATTGTGAATTTCTTCTCTGTTTTGAAGCTTGTTGCGACAGGTGACACGATCGCTTTGTCGAAAACCACACCATGTTTGTGAATGTATTACAGGTGGTTCAAGAGTAATAAGCGTTTTGTTTCTGGTATGTCCTATTTTTTAAATATTGTTTAAATAAGTGGCGCTAGCTATGCGGTTAGAAAACTTCGTTATCATCATATAAAAACAAACACCGTTCATTGCTGACACTGCTTAGAGAACTGCGATGACTTATGGTTGCGTGGCTCTGCAAATGGATCACACTGATCAAACGATGTAGTGACAACAAGAATGGACAAAAGTATGTTTTTACCAAACACTTATTGTCTACCTCTCCCTTTTGTCGAGGTTATCCTCAGTTTAATCACCATCGCCTTTTGAAGTCAGTTATACTTAACTTTCTTTTTTTCTTTCCGACAGAAACCGCTACCTATCGCATTCTGTCTCTAATACTTGCTCATTTTCCAGTTCTGTTCTCTCTACAGGCTTCCTCCAGCCTTCCAAACATCTGTAGATGTAAGACTGTTTTCCCACTCAAACAAGGTTACTCACGAGAGAGCGTAGGTCCCTCTGCAGCCTGGAACCTGAACTACATCTGAAGGCATCTGAGCATGAGCAGAAATCTCTCTATTTTTTCGTGAATTTTAGAAGCAACAACAAAGTCATCTGAGGGCTAGACAGGAAACGACCTCCATGCAGCAGAGTGTTTTCCAGTGGTTTACATTACAAAGCGCAATTCATCACTGAAGAGAAAGTGCCGGGAATCCAAACATGAAGCAGATTCCACCAGAAGATGCTGAACAAGATGGTGCCATTGAAACGGACAGATCTGTTGGAAGGATGTCAAACAGATTGTTGCCGATTTCAAGGATGCATGCCTAGTTGTCTGTTAAATGGACATAGCTATTACATCCCCGAATGTAGCCTACTGATCTCGCCTTGTGTTTGTGGGCGCATTGTTGTCCACAGCAGAAGACAGTAGCCCTCACTGTGGTTTACCTCGAATGAATTGTTGTACAAAATGTACAAGGCTAATTTAACTTATAAGCAAGCCAGCCAAGTCTGTATGTAAAACTTTCTGGAAAGTTTCCGAGGACAGAATAAGATCTACTGCCCGGTGTTGCCAACCACAGCTAAACAAAGATTAACATGTGTGTCCAGTATGACTTCCTGTTATGGTCAGGATTGTCCCTTGCTGTGGCTCATGGTCATTGGTCTTCAGGAACAAAATATAAATTCTAATTATAGGCCTACTGCGCTAAAAACAACAAAATCCACATTTAATGATGCTGGGGTGCTTTCAACATCTTTTGAAAGTTTAGCTGCTGCGTTTAGATCCTCGTAGGCGTATATATTAAACAAGAGTGTTCGTACCTGCGACAGACAACAACGTGTTAGAATGCACGACCCTGTTATTAGTTACGCGCATTTTGTGTGTCATTGGTTCATCGTATAGGAGTTTTACCAGATTCAGTTACCAAACGGTGTTTAAAGAGCCTTCACACAGCTGTCCAACATCAATATAGCGAAACTTTTCATTTACCAGACTTAACAGTCCTGCATTTTAACAAGTAACGGTGAACGGATTAGTGCTAGATTAATTGCAAAGTGGGGCTTTGAAGATTATCATGAATTTCAGTAGTTATCTGAGTCTACTGTGTAGTCCACATTCCGAGTTAAATCTCAGCGAAATAGCTGGCAGGCTACTGAATCTACATTGAAACAAGGCTGTAATATTTGCATTCACCTGCAGTTTCTGGGTAATGAAACGTATAAACTTCAAGACAAAATGCTTCAACGAAGATGCTTTTGTCTGATGACTATTTGCAGATATAACCTTTTGTTTTTTAAAGACCGAACCTTTTTATACAGACTATTCCGCGCCGTTGTAATTACAACAACTGTAAAACATCTGGACGACTCTGGAAGCCGAACTAGGGCACATAAATTGGTAATTAGCTGACTTCGCTCAGTTACACCGCCAAGCTGCAAAGCTGCACCACTTCGTCTCTCACTTAAAATTAAGCGCCACAAGCTGTAAAGCGGTCAACTTGTTTCGAGCAACAGTCACCAAGTAAAATGAATGACGTGTATATCTATAGACTAGGATGTCGGGTAGAACAGAGAATTTTGTAGGTCACTCAGTGATCTGCGTTTTAACTGTAATCCTTCTAACAAAGACCTATTTAAGGATGTCCAAATAATATCGGCTTCAAGACACTGCCGACCCCCCTCCCCAACTCCCGGGAGGGAGCAACATGGGAAGAAAGGCTTTCCATCTGTTTTTTATTTTTTATTTTTGGTTCCCCGTCCTGCGCTTTTACCGCCAGATGTTGTGAAGACATGCAGTAGCAGACGCAACGGCGACAATGTAGCATGAGTGCGTTTATTTGATTTATTCCCGACCTTTATCCGCCTATCGGCATCTGGACGGAGCCGGGACGGGACGGGACGGGAGCGGAGGAGGTGCTCTGTATTGTCGAGGTCTGTAATTTGCAGCAGATGACCACTTGGGGGATGTGGATTTGGGGAGGTGTACATTTCCTAAAACGGAATTGCTTCCCCGTGTTGCTTTGTCAACTCCTTTTGTTATTGCTGGTGTAAAACTGAAGAACAACTTAATGGCTTAGGACACCTTTGATTTTTGATGCACGCTTGCTTTATTGTTTCGTGGCAGCCGGTGGAAATGTGCGTTTTTGCAATCAGAGTGTTGGAAGGTAGAAGAGAACGACGATAAGGCGACCGAACCAAATACAAAGGAATGCCGACAACATCGGCTTTACCTTGTTTTGGGAATGGCAAGCTTCCTGGCTCTCTGCTTTCTGCTTTTGCCCGGTGTCCTGTCGGTGGCGCCCACATGCCCGGACCGCTGCGACTGTCAGCACTCGCAGCACCTCCTGTGCGCCAACCGGGGGCTGCGCGCGGTCCCCAGAGCCCAGCTTCCCAAGCAAGCGGACATCCTCGTTTTCAGTCTCGCAGGTAATTTCATACAGAACATCACCGCTTCCGACTTCTCACGCTTGGACGGTCTGATTAGGCTGGACCTGCAGTACAATCAGATCCGGAAAATGCATCCGAAGGCGTTTGAGAAACTGTCCAAACTACAAGAGCTGTATCTGGGCAATAACTTGATATCTGTTATCTCCCCGGGTACTTTGCAGTCTTTGAATAAACTAAAGATTTTATATGGCAATAGCAATAACATAAAAGAGATAAAGCCGGACTGCTTTGGAAATCTGGGAAGCATTATAAAACTTAGGTTGGATGCAAACTCAATAGAAAAATTACCAGACGCAGTTTTCAAAAGTTTGCCTAATCTGATGTATCTCCATTTAGAATCTAATAAACTGCGGTACATCCACAGGAATGCCTTTATAAACCTTACCAGCCTCCGCTTTCTGAACCTGTCCGGGAACAAGCAAAAAAGCATCCGGAATATTTTAACATTTGCCTCACTCCCGTCTCTGACAACATTGCTGGTCTCGGAGAATGAAATCCAACATATCGGCAACCACGTCTTTCAAAATCTCAAAAAGTTGTTAAAGCTCTCTTTGAGCAACAATAAGATTTCTCAGGTCGAGCTGGGGGCTCTCAAGGGACTGTCAAACGTTAGAGAACTGCTGATGGACGGGAACGAGCTGGTCCACATCCGCTCTGGTGTCCTCGACCCCCTGGAGAAGGTAGAGGAGCTAGACTTCAGCCGAAACCAAATTTACAGCGTCGAGCCTTCAGCTTTTACGCAGCTACAGCATCTAAAGATTTTGAAGCTGGAAAAGAATCTGCTGACAAGCCTATCCGGGGGTGTTTTTGCACTCAATGGCGTTCTCTATAATTTATATTTAAACGGCAACAACTGGACATGTGACTGTAATATCTTGGAATTTAAGCAGTGGATGAACATGGCACATTCTCAGGGGAGACTGCTCACCGTGTTTGTTCAGTGTCAGTACCCCGATGCTCTTAAGGGGAAGTATCTCGACTACCTGAACAGCACACAGCTTCTGTCTCAGGGGAACAACTCGCAACCCTGTGGGTCCGACAGCCCAGTGGAGAGCCTTGCTGGTGGGGTTCAGGAGAGCGCATTCCCACGGAAGGAGCTGAATATTCAGGCAGATCAAGGAGGAGTGGGCCAAACAAAGAAGCCTCACGCAGAGAAAAACAAACGGAAGAGCATCGTTCAAAGGTCAGGATCACCTACAAGCGCTGCTGGGAAGACGGACAGAGGGGGGGTTGTGCCCTCCTCTGCTGCGACCTCCACCAAGCCAAGCCTTTTGGCAACCAGGTCACCGTTAACTCTGCCTAAACAGCACGGCATCGAGCTTCCAGTTGCCACCGTGCCTCTTCCAGAAGAAGTTGAGAAGTTTGACCGGCTCCAGCAGGAGAGGCTGGGTTTCCCCCTAGTGACCGATCCATGCCAGTTCAACCGGTACTTCATTGTGAACGTGACTGTGAGCCAGGTCTCCTCCAACTCTGCCCGCATCACCTGGTCTGTCCGGGAGCACCGGAGCGCACCGGCGTCAGCGGTGAGCTTCCGGGTTCTGTTCGACCGCTTCGGAAAGGCGGTACGTTTCCCGCGCTTCGTGTACGTGCGGGACGGGGGGCACTCGGTGACACTGCACGAGCTGAGCGTGGACACAACCTACATGGTGTGTGTGGAGGGTGTGGTGGGCGGGGCCGTGTGCCAGGTGGCTTCCCGGGATCACTGCACAGGAGTGGTCACTCTGGGGGCGGTGCGGTCCAGTGCTGATCTCCAGCTGGTCACCATGGTGATGCTGGGGGTGAACGCGTTGCTGCTGCTGCTGGTGGGCGGAGCCTGGATGGGGCGCAGACTCAGGCGGAGGCTTCAGCACAGGAAGTCCGCCGTGCACGTCCGTCACATGTACTCGACCCGCCGGCCGTTTCGCGCCATGGCCCCTGCTGTCGCCTCTGATTTCACCAGCTACCAGAGCAGCCGGCCCAGGATGTGTCCTGTTGACGAGGGGGACCTTATTGAGTTTCCCTGCGATCGTTTCCTTGATAACAACAGTACGCGGCGGGACGAAGCCTTGCAGAGGTTCACAGACTGATGCTTGGCTTGAAAAGCTGGTGACCAAGACTAGAGACAACTCCTTATCTCCTGGATCTGTTTGAGGAGATTGCAGACTTGTGGAGAAATGCGCTGCCACTGAAGAAATACTGTCATCACTGCCAGTGAAATGACTTTGTTTTGCTGAGAATGTGTGTTTTTCACGAATCTTCCACAATTTGAGCCAGACGTTTCCTTTTCCTCGTTGAAAAGTTTGTTTCCGTCTCCTCAGCCCTTTGGGGCTTCTTTGCACCTGGAATTTGCTGTCTGCGCGTGCCCATGTCTGCCAGCATGCGCACACGCAACCCGGTGGGTCCAGTGACATCACAACTGTACATCACCCTGAATTTCTCTGGTGCTCATATAACAGAATAACTTTTATTTAATTTAATTTTTTTTATTCAAAGCATTTACATTTTGTAGCTGCTGGCAATTCTGAACTGTAGGGGGTGCTTGTTGGCAGAAACGTGGCTTTTACTTTCCTACAATTTAATATCTTTTTTTTATTTTATCCTATTGTTCATTCTTGTGACCAGGAATTCAAAGTGTATTTTCTAAATATGCAATAACCTGTAGATCTTTAAGTTTCTTAAAAATAAAAAACACAGTTTTTTTGTAACATCTTGCATCACATTTGCTACATATGTACTTTTTTTATATTTTTCAATAAAATGAAACAACTCTGATGCCCCTTTGAAGTTGCTTCATTGGTTACATTTTCATTACATTTTCAGTTGGTTACATTTTCATTGTTTACTGTGACATAAGCGATGGATTTATCTCAATAGGAGACCACGACTTGTGTTTTATAAGCGTATACTTACGTTTTACCAGCCTCTTTTGGGATGGACTTCTGCCCAAGATTCTTAGTCGCTAACAAATCTGTATCATTTTTGGGGACAGCCCATCTATTTGTGTGCTTCTGTGTGTTTATATAGCATTGAGCCCTGCATATTTTTCTGTATTTACACAGGGGTGTGTTCTGCGTTATTGTGAATGTACATGGTCCATGACAGGGTGTGTGTGCACCGTAGTCTGTCTGTCTACCACTTATATCTGTAATTTAGCCCTTGTTTGGTAAGTTAGGGTGGAGGCTTATCTTACAGTTTCTACTTTAGCTTCAGATCTTTAGAAGAGGGAGGATGGCATGTTCTAATTTCAGTGCTACTCTCAGCTTCAGCACCATGGAATGTTCTAGATGAGCCTCGGGAAAACCTAGATGAGGGAGTTTACGAGGTTCAGCTCCAAACAAGTCCATTGCCTGTGTATACTCCACCGCACATTCCAACAAACAAAATGGTCTCTTGGTTGTCATTTCCACCACATCCAGTATTGTGACAGTTCTAATGGCCTGATTTAAAAAACCCTTTTAACCATTGTCAACCTCATTTACACACTTACTACGCAGTTAATAAGCTTTTATTTTATACCCTAGAGTGGTAAGTAATATGTTAGCTGTAGTTTTTGTTTTTAAGTCGAATCTTGACGCTTCAGTAAGCTGTTTAAAAGCTTAATAATTGCAGGTTCCTCAGCATTAACTGATAATGTGCTCTATAAAAATGCAGTAATTGTACACAACTCTGGGGAAGGCAGTTAATGACAATGTAAAATGTATCATTGTTATTGCCCGTGAGCCGTAAATAAATTTCTCCCTGACTCAAAATGTTCAGAAACAAATTTTGTGTGCTTCAAATTTTCAAAAAATAAGAGGTGGATAGATCATGTCCAGAAAGTAAAAATCCAGACCAAGGTTTTGTATCAACCAACCAGTTTTGTACTCTGTGACTGTGACTCTTTATGCTCAGCTGGTTGGTTGAAGCAAAATCTTGGTCTGGATTTTTACTTTCTGGACTTCAACTACCCAGCCTTGCAAAAAACCAATCAGCATGTTGCTGACTTTCACAGTAGTTTCCTGTTTGCTACCAATTTTCAGCTGGCGAACAACCCTGAGTTACAGAGCGCTTTGTAAACTGGAAAGCAGCAGCTTAAAGTGTAACAGGAACCATGCTTTTTAACTTTTATTATGTCTAGGGTGACCGGATAATCCATGTCAAGGAGGATACTTTGGGCTAGGGCAGGATGTGTCCTTTTCAATTAAATAGACCTGGATTTCACTTTAGCACCGAGTTCTTGCTGTGTGCTGATTGGTCAGTCTCCTATAATCATGCATGTGTGACTAATGTTAATGTGAAACACCTGGATGAGTCTTTCAATCAAGGAAACGAACCAGTCAAAGCGCAAGAAAAACTATTTAGTCAAACACAGGAACCTTTCAGTTTTAAAGTAGCCTGTAAAGCCTGAAATAGCTCAAAATGTCCCTGCTGACATGGATTAGATGGTCACCCCACTAATAGCTGTGTGTGCCGACAGAATGGTCCCTGACGGTAACACACGTCAAAGGAAACTTGCAGCATATTTTGACACGAATTCTTCTTAATAATACAATGAGATGGGTAAGTACACAGCACTCATCGCTATTGCTAAATAGGCTTGAATAAAGACACGCTCTTGGCTTGAATCCTATACCTTATATTGATTATGTGGCTGCAACTCCTCCAGTCTACACTAGAGGGAGGCAGTGTTCTTTATAAGGAATCCCGGAAGCGTACATGTGGCAACATCTGTTGAACTTCGGAAATGTTTATTTCTGCTTAAATCTGTTTATTCACAGATAAATTGTAAAACTATAATAGATCTTGACTAGGTTTCACAACCGCTTTGTGTTGATTTTCTTTTTTATTTAAAGACTACATTATACCATATATGGGTTTCACGCATTTGTTCAGTACCGGTCCTAGTCGATCTGGTGCCCGGCCAAGCATTACCGCCCCCCCCTAGTCCGATGCGAAATGAAATTGGCTGGCAAGTCCATGGCCCCTCAGAAGCTGGCGCCATAGGCGGCCGCCTATGTCGGTTATAAGATTAACCAGCCCTGTATTTGTTTATAAAACATTAGATGAAAAGAAAAAATGGCATATTCATCGAGCTGTCGCTGTATTTTAGTAAGAAGAAACTTTTATTTTTAACCGATGACTATAACATTCTAAGAAAAGTTAAATGCTCATTCTAGGCCTATCTTCAAGTAATTCTGAAACTTTTGTCTCTGCTTTTTGTCACACACAAACACTTAAGCACACTGTTAGAGATGAGTGTTTTATTTTCATACTGGATCTGCGCTGATATTTCACATTTGTACAAATGCATAAAAACACAAAACAGAGGGCAAGTCTGAGGCATTAATAAACCCATAGAAATATACAAAGTTATACAAACCTGTATGAATTTTATCTAGTATGCATAATAAAATTAACAATAAATGTTCTGATATAGGAGACATGAATCTTGAAAGTATTAAGTGCTATTAAAATGTTATGCACAAATATGTACCACTGACTCCTTTCAGAGAGAAAGGTGGTTATGCTTACAAGTACAAGATTACAAAAATTTATTAAATTCTATACAGTATGTATGGTTTCATTATGATACATGTTTACACACTGTCGTCGGCATAGGGAGTTGTTTTCAAGTCCCTCCACCTGGACAAAACAGAAACTACACACTGTACTCCCTGCATGGAACAACCCAGAAGCACGTACTGTTACGCAGCGTTAAGTCAAAGCTGAAGCCAAAGATTTTGAGAGAGCTGGGGTTAGATGTGGCACGTGTCTGCTATCTTTGTTTCAGTAGCGGTGGGGGGTCAGAACTGACATGACGACGTGGGCAAACTGGCTCACAGACAGGGTATGGGTGCAGAGAACCAGCGAGGGAGGAAGCATTGGGAGAGGAAATATTTGTCTGCGTGTAAGGAAACAATGGCACTAAACTGACGGATCCGCTGAGAGTTTTAACAAGATGATTTCAAGGTCGGCCCTCCTCTTCCTTGTCTCTTTAACCCGCTACGTGTCACCAGCCGCCCCCCCAAACATGAAAACAACACCGTTCCAGTTCACAATAACACCGGTAAACCCCACAGTGTGCAAAAAACAGGCTGTAATTCGTCCACCCCCGGGTCCCGCAGAGGACAAAGTGCATTAAAAGCCGCATAAGATACCCCCCCGTCTTAGGTTATGTTCAGGTGTGATGCAAGAACGCTGCCAATATGTGTCTGAACATTCATAATCGTACCTCTGTGTGTGTGTGTGTGTCTGTGTGTGTGTGGATTAGGTTTATATTACATTGTGGGGACCAAATATCCCCCGCAATGTAATAAAAACCTGTTTTTTGACATTATGGGGACCATTTTTCAGGTCCCCACAAAGATCTGTGACTGCAATCAAAAAAGTAAAATTGCCAAAAGTCTTGTATTTTGTTTGCTTACTTATGGTTAAGGTTAGAGCTGGGTGGGGGTTATGCTCATCATGTTGAGATTAGAGTTTTCCCCATAGAAATGAATGAAGAGTCCCCACAAAGATATAATTACAAACTTTTGTATGTGTGTGTCTGTGTGTATGTGCGCGTGTCAAACGCAGAACTTCAGCTCGCTGCTGCTTTGGGCATGCTGCCTGACTGGCATCTGACACCTGAACCAGGGCCTGGTCCAAAAATGTGAGACTGCATGACACCATCGTCAGAAGCAGGTGTCACTGAGACACCAGCATGGTCATGATATGATCAAAGTTTGCCATCAAAGTAGATTCAAGGTTTCATGTATGTTTTTTTTGTCTCGAAACAATCAAATCGTAGGTGACAATTTGAAAATTAGGCCAGACATTGGGGCTGTCGTTAAATCACAGAGATGCAACTTTGTGGGATATATCAAGGCAGAAAAGGCAGCTGGTCAGAGAGGACACTGGTTTCCTGGGGGGGATTCTCCAACCACAGTGCTTTGGTCTGTTTGGTTTAGGACAGAAGTAGGAAGAAATATCTCTAAGGCTGTATGGGAAAGGAGGTTCAAATCCTGAATATCCATTTAAGCTAAAATAAAGATCACAAATTGAGAACAGACACACAAAAAAACCATAAAGACAACTAGAAAAGATCGCATAGATATAACAAGTTTCAAGCTTGAGTTTTTTTTTCTGCAAGAGATCCTGACACACGTGAACCCCTGGAACAGACCAGTGGATCGAGTCAGGGACAGTCTCTAAAGGATGGGGTTGATGCCTGTGCGAGTGCTAAGCTGGCCCAGCACAGCGTCGCCCCCTACTGCGGTGGAGGTGGTGATGGTGTTGTGTTGGATGACCTGCTGCTGGGTACACACGGGGGTGGGACTTCCTGCGGGACTGCTTTCTGGACCTGGGGAAAAAAGAGATCTGTCAATCATGTACTAAATGAACTGCTATCAGACCCCTGTAAGGAAAACTAATTTTGGAGGGAGTAGTTTGGCAATTTGACTGTGTGACTTGGGTTAGGATCCAAATATATAAATGTACTTTGATTAAAAAAGCATTAATTGTTTAAACACTCATATACTCTATGTGTACATAGATCCAGAGGTGCAAAGGTATTTTGATTGGTGCTAAGTGGAAGACTCCATTTCCCTTGTTAGGGGAGGGGAGATGGGTTCCATTCTGGTTTCACCGGAGTTCCATTTGAGTTTCACTGAGGACACAACCATTCTGCTGTCCTCCAGCACACGCTAGCTGGGCCTCAGAGTGACACATCCTCGCTCTGGATGATGGGCTGTGACGGAAAGGCCAGGAGGAGTGAGTGCTACTCACTGAGATACCCCTGCGACTCCTTCTGCATGGCTGTGACCGGGCAGTCTTTGTGGGTCAGCAGAAGCTGTTTCAGCTGTGTTACCTCTGTCTTCAGCATGGTCACCTCGTTCTGAGACAGGAATCACAAAGTGTTGGCTTCCCTCAAGCAATAAATGACTTTTACAGATGCTCACATGGGTGACAGTAACAAAACTGCAATACATAAAACTGGCTCAATTCTTCAAAAGGGAGTTATGACATTTCCAAATGCTGAAGTGCTTGTTATATTTCTAAGCAAAAGCTTAAGAGGTAAGTCAGATATACTGTGAAATATGATATGAAATCAGATATGAGGTATGTGAGAAAAGATCAATTTGTGAGCTGTAATGAGGTACATGTCAGATATAATGAGGTATTTGTTAAGATTCAGAATTTCAAGGTTTTTCATAAAAAGTCAGTTATGTTTGAGATATAAGCAAAGATAAAGGGTCATTATCTGCATATATGTGAGATACAAGCAGATATGAAGAGTTATAATGAGGGATATGTGAGATATAACCAGAGATAGTCATAATGAGGTATATATAAGATACATGCAAGATAAAGGGTCATAATGAGGTATGTGTGAGATATAAGCAGAGATAAAGGGTCATAATGAGGTATGTGTGAGATATAAGCAGA
>JAODLD010000052.1:2543567-2554835 GCA_026781065.1 Mormyrops boulengeri | reverse complement strand
CCAGAAAAAAGCAGATGGCGTAAGAGTAGAGAATTGGGGGGGGGGGGGGGTGGGTGTTGAGCCAGCTGTTGCACATACAGGAAAAACTGCCCATCAGTTTTACTTTAAAAATGGCACTTACTTCTCAGTCACAGAATCTTTGTTGGGGCAATTCACGTACTTTGGCAGCGACTGATGATGAGAGTCGTCATGCAGGAAGCCCCCATCATGTGTGTAATTGCTGACCCTGTTGCCAAGTGAGGGAGTGTGCGTGTGCTGGCGGAATGCGGAACGCGGGTGTGGAGATGGGGGCCTGGGGGGGGTGCTAGTCTGTCCAGTGGCTGTTGGCATGGGCTCCATTGTTTCCCCAAGGCCATGGAGGAGAGACAAGCCCCTCTGTCCGGCTTAGAATGGAGCCCCAGCACATGTAAACACAGGACGATTCTGTGCAAAACATCTTCAGAACTTTCATAATGGAACAACGCTTTATGATTTATGAACGAGACTCAAATCAGTGACTTATGAACGAGACATAGATCTGATTTTAAAATGGAGCAGATCTTGGACCACAGCATTGCCCACGACAGAGGGCCAATGGCGGTTGCCTGGCAACGAAGTGCCACATCATTGGACGGTAGCACAGGTCTGTGACGGCGTTGGATCCTCCGCCACACGGTGTGAGAAGGATGGGAGGACTTCATGGCGCCTCCTAGCCACCCCCCCCCGAGCATTGAAAAGCTGCAGGAGCCAGTTACACACTCTGTATATGAAGACATACATCACGAGGCCGGCGCCCGCCTCGCTGCCCCAGCATATAAAGGCCCCTTTATTAGTTCCAGAGCCCCAGTTCTTGGCAGATTGACACCAAGCTTCAACTTGGGATCAAATGAGGAACTGCCCATGGCTAACCCCAGAGCATGGGGGCTTGGCACCACCCAATGGAAAAGGAGGACCCGCCCACTGGAAAGGCAGGGCCCACCCAGCCACCCATACCCCTGCTCTGTGTATGCATATCCCTCACTTACCTGTTTTGTCTCTGAGTGCATTGGGGGGATGTGGGAGGCGGAGCAAGTGTTGCTGTGGGCGGGGCTTTGCATGCTCATCATGGTGGAGCCCAGGCTCATCTGGCTTTCCATCTGCAGGGCGAAACAGCACAATCACTGACATCAGTTCCTGACGACATTAACTCCTGTTTCAATGCATTAAAGGTGAACGTTACCTTATATATTGCCACCTTGCGTATATATCTGAAACTATGAATGTATGAGATCTGGTGATGCGTGTAAGTGTGTGTGCTACCAGCTACAGACTGGCATCCTATCCAGGGTCTCCTGTGTCCCCTGTGTTGTGTCCTGAGCTACCCAGAATAAGCTGTCCTCAATGTCGCTGGAGGATGGATATATTTCATACCCTGAATTAAGTTCAGTGTTGAATATCAGTCTCATATAATTAGGTTTATAGTGTCATTTATGTATACAAAGCACTGCTGTCTCACTAAAAGAGGCCGCGAGGGTCTTGGGGAGGAGGCCGCCGCCATACTTACGGGCATGAGCACCGCGGAGGAGCCAGGCATGCTGGGATCGGGCAGCGGGCCGGCCATGGAGGCAGCCAGCGGTTGCCGTTGTCTGTTTCTGAGGTGGAGCAGGGAAGACAGCGAGCCAGGGACGGGCCTGGAGTAGGAAGAGACGCCGAGACGCGCCGTCACTTTAAGAGGACGAGCGCGCAGGTATCGGTGTCGCGAAACACGACACACGTTTAGCAATCAGAGCTAACAGACAGAAAAAAATACCTGGGAAGGAAATACAACAGAAAAGCTATTGTTAAAAATTACCATCAAAGTGTAATACTGAACTTGAGAAGGATGCTTTTTAAATACTCTGAGCTTTAAATGCACGCAAATATAATTACATTCCAGGGAGCAAAAGTACACTGACCATTGCTAAGATGTGAGTCATTGTGCGTTTATTCGATATTTAATTATATTGATACAATATGCTGTATCAGTACCCAATACCAGCTACAGAAACTCTAAAACCATTTTAATAAACACTTGGCTTACAGAATACCTGTCATCTTTATCATTGTAGGAGTGGGACAGGGCAGAAGATGCACCTTTCCTTAAGTGCATGACAGCAAAATGGCGTCCTTTTCTAAAGAAAAAACACTTAATAGTCCTACACTGAGCATTCAAAGGTCTGCACAGCAGCCACGCAGGGCCCTTTACACGCCATCGCAGTGTGTGACATGCTGCTTGCAGACATGCATGCATGAGAGGCACCATTTTGCATCTATGATCCATCCCTGGTAGATGCCCATGAACCTCCCGTAACCCTGAGAGATGAAACTCAGAAACGTATAACGTAACCGGCTCAAATCGCGCTGATGAAACAGGTCATCTGATGTCACACGTCACCTACACCCCAACCTGTCTGACGAGTCGCTCCGCTAGGAAGAACAGATCAAACATACCGTTTCAGCAATAATTAACACACTGTCACTACGGCACAAGAGTCAGCACAGCACACTACACCAGTAAATGCATTACACACCGCCGACTGTAAAAAGCTGAAAGCAGGGTCTCTCAATGGGGGCTACAGCGGGAATCGCACATCTGATTTACAGTGACCCTCATCTGAAGAGACTCGCCAGTATCTCCAGTATGGAGATATCGCCTCAGGACAAAAGCTGGTTTCACCAGCTCATGATGGAAGCAACCACTTATACAAATAGGGTACAAACATTTATATCAACATAACATATATTGCAGTTTTTAAAACGTTAGCATCTTTGATGTGGGGCTTATGTGTCGTACTACAGACTGAGTGCATGTGTGTGAGAATGTGAGAGCGATGTATCTCAGGGTTCGAACCCGTGACATCTCTGTTTGTAAAGGAAGCATCTCGACTCAGGTTTTCGTATCTTCATGTCAAGCAGCTTTCGGTGGCACTCACCCCTGCCTCTCAGTACATCACAGACCTAACAGAACTAAGGGTAAAAAGAACCTCTTCCGAATGTCTAGGCCAGTTCTGAGCCCTACAGGAACTCCCCGGTTCCCATTTTGGCAACCCGGGTGTTCAATGCTCCTAAAGTTAGTCTCACATCCACGCATGACTCAGAGGGCAGGGATGGCTGGTGGAACCTGACGGAGGACCTCGATTAAGGAACTACAGCTATAGAATAAAGATTAACATCTTTCAAGAGAAAAAGAGAGATTAAGTGGGATTAGGAACAATTAAAAGGCCAACAGGGTTAATTAACTTATGTCACGTTAATAAGCAGCGATTACAGTGAAGTGGATTGTGAACCAAAGAGCGCAGCGGGAGAAAGGGATGAAGTGGAGATGAAGTGCGTTAAGAGAGGGGGAGAACGGATGATAAGGGGGGCATAAATTGAGGAACAGAAAACAGGACGAAATAGGAATGAAGACGGGAGAGGGGAATGGAGAGAGAGAGAGAGTGGCAAGACCTCTGAGTCACATCCTTCCCCTCTGACAGCCCTCCAAAGATGATGTAATACTCTTGGCCTTGTCCATGACACGCCCCCCTCCCCAAGCACCAGCACCAGCACCAACACCACCTCACAAGCCAGCAACGCACCAACCCCCCCACCCCGGTGAGGTCACGCAGAACCCCAGCAGCCGAAAAGAAAGAAACAAAAAAAACTTTCAGATGTAACCAAAGCAGCCCCGCGGCCGAGTTCCAGACAGCGGGAGATTCGGCGGCGGCGGCGTCACCATGCCGACGGCGGTAAACATGGGCAGAAACAGCGCCCTCACAGCTGGCCCCGCACTACGGGCGAGGGCTCCACAGGCTGATCCAGCGACTCGCCGTCTCTAATTGACAGAGGGAGGGGTGCCGCTGGGACGGGGAACGCACAAAACAATCAGCATGTAGAGCAACTACGCCTGGCTGGGGAGAACAGGCAGCAGCGTGCGGCCCAGTGAGAGCCTGCAGCCTATGGGGGGCCAGGGGGCTGGGGCCCCAATGCGGTGGCATGCCGATGGCACTCCATGTGCCCAGATGCACTAAGGTGTGACCTTCTGCTCTGAACAGACACAGATGAGTCATCAAGGTGCCTCATCACCACACATTCTTACCATCTCCACCTCTCCCACGCTCTCTCCATCTCTCTCTCCCCGTCTCTCTCTCACCCAGTCTCTGTCTTTCCCCTTCTGTTTTTCTCCCCTGCTTGTGCCACTGTCTCTGTCCCTCTTTCCCCCATCTCTCTCTCCCATCTGTCTCTCGCCTTCTCTATCTTCCCATCTGTATCTCTCTCCCCTGTCATTTCTGTCTCTCTTTCCCCCGTCTCTGTCTCTATCTCCCCATCTCTGTATTTCTCTCTCCCCATCAATGTCAGTCTCGCTCACATTGTCTCTGTCTCTCTCTTCCAATCAGTCTCTCTCTCCCCCATCTGTCTCTCTCTCCCTGTCCCTCTCTCCCATTGTCTCTCTCTCCCCATCTCTTCCCCCGTCTCTGTCTCTCTCCACCTGTCTTTGTCTCTTTCTCCTCATTAATATCTGTCTCTCTTCCACTGTCTCTGTCTCTCACTGTCTCTCTCCCCCGTCTATGTCTTTCCCCCTCTGTTTCTCTCCCCCGTTTTCCTGTGTGCATGTATCTCTCCCTCTCTGTCTCTCTCTCTCCTATGCTATCATCGTACCCTTGTGCAGGAATACAGGTGGGTGAAATGGTGTCCACAGTGAAACACACCAGAAGCAGACACAGGGACTACAAATGCACAACACCTGATAACATAAGGTGGACGAGTCTCTCTGTCCCTGTCTCTCCCCTCCATTTCTCTCTCCCTCTATCCCTTTCTTGCTCTCTCTCTCTTTCTCTCCCTCTCTGTGGGAGGCTGTATGTGGTGGCCCCAGGCGGGGGTGACAGAGTACTCCAAAAATGAGCGGAGTTTGGGCGTTCCTCCCCGAACGAACTGCGAACCTGCTCTCTGGAGAACACAAACATAATAAAACTCTGCTCTTAAGGCCATGCACACACACACACACACACACACACACACACACACACACACGCAAACAATCACTGATACTGTGATACAAGCCCTCTGTGAAACTTCTGACTTCCTTAATTCAAGTTCAGAGATGCAGTCATCAAACTCAATCCAAAATAATCATATATATATATATATGTTTATCATAGAGCCACAGAAAGCAAACATTGAGGTCTTAACTGCCCCAAAATAACACATAAACCCTCATAAGCCATCTCAATACATACGAGCACGCACACACCAACATACGCGCACAATAAACCTCCTTTATAGTGCATTCAGACCCTCCGTTCACTCTGTTCTGCCCTGGAGCAAAACATTTAGGGTCAAAGGTCATATTGCTCATTTTTCTGTTTGCAGCATAATGGGACTCCATGTCAATGAATCTGGGCCCGGGGCCAAGAAGGGCCATGCAGAGGTAAGACTCCACCCCCCCCAAAGCGAGTGACAGACAGAACCCCCACCAATCGACAGTGAGATGTGGGTGACCCCAACGGACGGCTGATGACAAAGAAATTCTGCGCTCTCTTAAGAAAAACAGAGCAGCGAGGTATCACCCCGTTTGCATGACATTCCAGCTGCTTTCATGAAGTTTCGATCAAGGCCAGCGTGCGTTAACGTATTAGCGTAGCGTAACAATGGGGTCATTCGTTCAGTTTCCTCGTCCAAAATGCCCGCCCTTTTCCGGTTTCTTTCAGCCCTGAATTATTTTTCTTAATGGAATTCCACACCTAATTAGATTAGATCTTGCAAAAGGGCTCTGAGAAGATCTCAACCCGAGAACTTGGGCAGCTCTCTGGACAATGTGACCCACTGGCTTCCTTGGCAGTGTACCCTGCAAACACCACCGGCAAGAACCTCCATTTGGGAAGAACCGCAGGCCATTCGGGAAAACCTTGGGCCGTTTGGGAACCCTGTGTTACTCCATGCTTGTTCCACCCTACTCCGATACCCCGGTAAATACAATAGTAACCTCCTTCCCCTTTGTGCTGTGCTGGTAGGGCAGGCAGCTGTAGATTGGACCACATTCAGGAGAACATGTTGTTCTTCATTGATAGATAAATATAGACTCCAGAAAAGACCAAGAGAATTCCTGAAGACATCCCCAAAATGCCGGTATGATTTTACTGGGTCTCCTCTCGCGCTACATTCTCACACCCATTTGGAGCCTGGATTTAGCCGTTGCTAATTTATTCGCAGCTTTTGAATAAATCTCTGTAGATGTAGGATAACCACAAACAGCCGCAAAGAGGGGGAAAGAAAGAGCGCGTCCATAACCAGCACTTAAGGCCCTCCGCTCTGCGGTCTGCGGATTGCAAAGGCGAAGATGTCGAGCAATACATCAAATATGTCAGCGCTCCTGGTGCAGAGCCATTTTTTTGGCAAAGAATAAATATGTTTATTATTCCAGTGCACAAATCAAGGTTTCGCTAAACATGTCCCTCGTGCGCGGGGCGGCCGAATTCATAAACGTAGATCTGCCTAGGCTTCCTTTCGACGTTATTTCCGTCTGCAATAAAATTACAGCAACTGAACCGCTCTTCTAAAGGGCGTCCAGTGTAGGGCTGCTGTATGGGTCACGGACTTCATAAATGTGAAAAAATGCAGGCTCTGCTTTTCAGCTGCGGTCCACGCTCATGGTCGCCTGCCCAGTCCCTCATGAATAAGGATCCTTGACAAAATCAGGCATTTGTTCACTCACTCCGGAACCTTCTTTTTCATTTTTTTCTCCCTGATGTTTCACTTCTTGATTTTTTTTTTTGGATCATTTTCCTTAAGAATGTTACATTAACGCTTTTCCACAAAGCGCTACATTTGGGTGTAACGTGTATGATGTGATTAACACCCCCCACCTCCCCCCTCACTCCTATGTCAAAAGGTGAGGCCCGTGCCTTTGATTCTGTAGTGTCTCATTCGCTTGACTTGCTGTGTCTAACACATTTAACTCTGACACGACTCAGTTCCACGTGTTTATGATTCAGGGCCACAGAATGGCAGAGCCGCCTGGACAGCCCTCCCCCTTATGATAATGATAGCCGTGAAATGTAAAGTTCTAAAGAACCTTTTATTTTTTTTTTGTTCTGCCCCTTTAAAATGCATGAGTTTACCGCTGCTTTCTGTCAAGAGTTGGCCCTCAGGGTGGAGGTGGAGTAGGCGGGGGGTGGGGTGCGCACGGGGGGGTTACATCTTAGGGTCTCTGTTGGCAAATAACAACCAGGGTCCTCAGATTTCACAGCTGCAAGCCTGGTCCACCCGCCCCAAAAAAGAAAAACTCACAGAATGAGTCCACGTTAAGACGTCCCTCAGCATGTGAAAAATGCACCTTCGCCACTCCTGAATTTAATCATGCACCCCTACGATGGAGCCATGAAATTAATATGGCGTTAACATACATGTTCACATATTCATTTATATATAGCGCCACCTGAATATGCATGGCGATGCTGGGTCAAACTGATGAAACATATTACTAATGGTTCTCAGTATTCAAGTTATATGTGTCACGTCCGTCGGGGGGGGGGGTGTCTGTCATTAACAATGTACTATTTAGTCCAGCTCGATCACTGGATCAACGCAAGGTGTTATCCACTTTCTGGTGAGACGTGCTCAGCAATCTAACCAGGACCCGCACTCCTCCTGCCCGTCATCACTTTGAAGTTCCTCCGTGTGCCCCCCTCTTGTGTGAAGTCCGGTATGCTGTCTCCGAGATCCCCCAGTGCCGACCTGGTTTCAGGAAAATGGCTACTGCCTGGGTAAAGTGTTTTAAGTTATGATTAGCAGTAACCGCTAATTATAGCTAATGCTAACTACAGTGGTTGGAGCAGAAATAATCCAATTTATAAGACTTAGCAATTATCCTTTGGTTTTGACAGGCCAAGACTAATCAGATTCAGTCTCTTTTTTAGGAGCCATCAGTAACCCATCTGAAAATCGCGACATCGTTACCCTGGGCAAAGAAGCATGTGTCGCTAACTAAAATGCTAACTGGCCTGAAAGACCCCCTCTATGGCAGTCTGCCGATTGGGCGACCGTGTGCCCATTATCGTACATCACGAGATTAGATCACATTAACCAAATCAGCCTTGTATATCGCTTATGCACTGGTGCACGAGAAGCGATTACGCGGTGGTGATGAGCCTCATCACATAATTGAGAGCATGAACAATTTGCTATTCTGCATACGCAATTCACGTTGAAGGCAGTTGCATCTTAGGTAACTCTGGTACCATGATTACGACAATTTATGAAAAACAGCGAACTCACAAGCACGTTTATTGCTAAAAACAGTGCCCATGTGTCCCCCCCCCCGGCATGTGTGATGGACCCACCCGATCTGCCGGTTGGTGGATGGGGCCTGCGTGATGACTGAGCTGGACTGCGGCGAAGGGATAGCCTGCTGGATCACAATGCCCGAGCCGTGGTTTGCCACCCGCATGTGGCCACTCTGGTGCTGGTTCTGCCCCCCCGGGCCATGCAGAGACAGGTTCTGGCAGGGAGAGATAAGGGAACACGGTCAAGCAGGAATCCCGCTGAGAAGGAGATGTGGAACACTGTGAAGCGGGAATCCCGCCAAGAATGAGGAGTGAAACACGGTCAAGGGGGAATCCTGCCAAGAAGGAGATCTTGGTGACCTTTCTGATGACACACTAGCAGGGGTGTCGGGGGGGCATGGATACCCTGTCACATTGAGGGGGCCCAGCACTTGACAGGGGCCCTAGAATACGTAAAATTATACATAAAATTTGGCTGGGGGGCCCAAGGTGACATTTTGTCAGGGGGGCACAAAATTTCTAGGTACGCCCCTGCACACTGGCCCCCTCTGCAGCGCGGCAGCACACACTGTTCTCTGTTCTGACTGCATGTGCGTCTGACAGCTAGGAAAGCTCTGGAACTGCTTTTTGTCAAAGCCCTGTTGCTTGTACTCCTATTGCAGGAGACTAAGATTAACTGCAAGTACCAAAGATCTACATATATCAGACACATGCAGAGTGTGCATGCACAAAACGGTACATACGTGTGTGTGTGTGTGGGGGGGGGAGTAAACTTCCACTGAGAGTCTTTGCTGCGGAGAAAGATTTTGACCTGTTTAAAGCATGGCTGAGAATCCGATCCCCCGGGTCCTCTTACCGGGCGCAGGTCAGGTGTCTGTTCCATCCGTCCCGCCACTGTCATTCAGCCAGCTGATAAGGTGACTTCCCTACCAGTCTACCTCAGTGGGCTTTATCTGGGTCTATGTCTGTCCTGTTCACCTGAGGACACCAACCTCTCATACATACAACCTGCACCCTGCTTTTTTCTACGTGTAACCCACCTCTGTCTCTGGTGACCATCCAGTTCCTAATTTTTAGCAATTATCAGTAAAAAATAGGTGCTTATGGAACAGGCTGCCAGTCGCTCACAGGACACACACACACTATTACAGAATCAGATGAGGGAAATGCAGTTCCATCTGCATAACTCTACAGGACATTCACTAACAGAGTTGGGTCATTCAGGTCCAGGGAGTAAAAGTCCAGACCGGGATTTTGTTTCAACCAACCAGTTGAGCATAAAGACTAACAGTCACAGAGTATTCAACTGGATGGTTGAAACAAAATCTTGGTCTGGATTTACGCTCTGGATCTGAATTACCCAACCCTGTTCACTAATAGCGTATTAAATTAATCGAAGGAGAACAAGTTGAATTTTGATTTGAAACAATATGTGAAAGAATCTGGAAACAAATCTTTGAGGTATGTTTGTGTGTAGAGTCTGTGTTACATTATGGGTGATGATCCCTGTAATATTCAGACACTGAATTACTTTTATTTACTATCAGGCATTTATGTGGTCATCTATGACCAGTATTATTCTGCCTGCTAGGGGTCCTAACAGGCAGAGGGAGAGAAAGAGAGTAAATTGCAGCCCCAGTGTGTGATTTCTCCCTTGCTGATGCTTACCTGCAAAGTTTGTATTAAAATTTGCAAACATTATCCTCCACAGTCCTGCATTCATTGTTTCACACAAGCGTCTATCTGGGAAAGTTCTCCTCACCTGTTTGTTGTCCTCCTCTTCTTGGGCTTTACAGAATTCCTGCTCTATGGAACAGTCCAGCTCACTGAAGAGCCCCACCTCCTCACAATTCTTCAGAAACCGTGTCGGCGTCGGCGTCTGGTCTGAAAGACATAAATAAATGCACTCACTGAACCCAAACGTCCGGGTGGTAGGAAGTGGTTTAGTTTTTAGATGGTCTTAGGCAGGATACTTTGGAAACTCCACTGGTAATCTCAATAAAGGTCAAGGTCTTCTGTTTACTCTCTGAATGGAGTTTACAATGTATCGCTAATACTCCATAAGCTCTCAGTTGACAGGAATGCAATGATCCAAATCTCCCTGTAGTTTAATGAAGTCAAGTAGAGTGTTTGAGAGTTAACTGGTATGAGGAAGTGTTAACTAGCTGGGAATAATGTAAACGTCTTCGTCATAAGATACAATAAAGCTTTTGTTAAGTCCCTGAGTTGGTCCACAGTGAGTTGGTCTCCACAAAGAGTAAAAAAACAGCCAATTCTCTCAAGAGAGGGAACTGTGACTCAGAATGGAGCATACTTGAGGAACCTGAATCCATCTTCAGATGAGTGTGAATTGTAAAAACAACTGAATCACTCTGTGCTGGTCAGAGTCGCAAAAACTCAACAGAACAGGTCTGGGACCCAAGAGAGTGACTGGTAAAAACCACAAATGGCCTGCCATGTTTGCCAAACTGCTCTCAGCTGCTCAGAATCAGCCTCTCGCTCATCATTCATGACCCACTCCGTGGTATAAAACGAGAACTTTCCCTCGCGTCAAAACCTCTGCCGTCTAAATCGCCCTGTGACTCGAGGTCAGATTTCCAGCCGTCCTGTGTTTTTATACAATTACCCAAAACGGCAGTTACCGGCAATAGGCAACAGTGGGATCCTGACAGGAGGGGACCAAAAGTCAAGGTCATGTTTACACATGTCAGCCATCTGTTTCCGGGGTAACAGGCACGTCTGCCAGGCTGTGCCTCTGACATTGAGCCCGTAATGAGCTCATGCAGTCAGATTGGAGGTCTTCTTCCTCTGTGTGGTCTTTCCCTTTATTCCGACTCCTAATCAAGCAGAGTCTACAGCCAGGGAAACAATCACTGGCCCAAGAAATTACTCAAATCAAGCATGAAGCTCCATTAACTTCTTGTTGTCATTTTTCACCCCGGGGGGGGGGGGGGGGGGGGGGGGGGGGGGGGGGGGGGGGGGGGGGGGGGGGGGGGGGGGGGGGGGGGGG
>JAODLD010000052.1:2529176-2542644 GCA_026781065.1 Mormyrops boulengeri | reverse complement strand
CTCTCCTATAACAGGCCGTGCCACATAAGCCCTGCGGCTGAGGTATCACTTGCCAGGGTTTTCAAGGTTTAGGATGAACTTGACTTAGAACTGAGGTTGTGAGCTTTGATGGGGGGGTGGCGGGGAGGTGGCTGGGTGGGGGTGGGTACCAGTGACAGATAATTTTGGCTCCCGAGAAATGTTATACACGTTCTTACCTGAAAGCAGGTTGTCATTCTTTATAGACGGAAATTTCAGAGTCATCTCATGTTTATGCCGGTGAATCATCAGGTGGTCCTCTGTGGGAAATCGCTGTGGAAAGAGTATAGGGGTTAGTGACATGCTCAGAGACCTCATCAGGTGGGTTCAGGGCATTGGGTTTAGCGGTCTGAACATGCTCAGAGATCTCATCAGGTGGGATTAGAGCATTGGGGTTAGTGGTCTGAGCATCCTCAGAGACCTCATCAGGTGGGTTCAGGGCATTGGGTTTAGCGGACTGAGCATGCTCAGAGACCTCATCAAGTGGGTTCAGGGCATTGGGGTTAGGGGTCTAGGCATGCTCAGAGACCTCATCAGCTGGTACTGAGTCCAGAATTAACCAGTATTTGTGCCTTAAAGGTGCTTTTGGAGGAAAATGTTACTAAAATACATTTTCTAGGTCTTTGGTCTTGCTTGGTGGTTTATTAACTGGCCTTTGCCAAAATACTTGATTCATAAAAGGAAGGACATTCACATAGGAACAATTATAAACAAAGCAAATGGCTTTTTGGCTTTTTAGGTATTATACACACGGCATGTTTTCCCTGAATTGAAGTTGTGAATTTGTACAGCCGACTGAGCTACAAGAAGAAACTAAAGATGGGCTGTAGTCATGCAAAATCAATGAAATAAAGAGAAATTACAACAACTCTTATATCTTGGTATATTTAAATGATAAGATGTTCCATGTTTAGGAACTGCTTAGACATTAAGAATTACATACGGACAGCGAACACTGAGCCAGTCTCTGATATCACCTTTCCGTGTATACAGACTCTCAGCCGGTCATCAAAATCGGCAAAACCCGTCCAAAGTGAGAGAACCGGGTCAGAATCATTACGGATTGTCCAAAGACGAAACGGCAACGATTCCGTCAGAAGATTTAAACCAGCCGAACTTAAGAAAAGTCGCATTGAAATGCAACTTGTCATTGACACATTTTAATAATATATAACTCCCATAAACCATTAGATCTTAATGAATTAATAATCGCTGGTTACCAAAGAAAGAAGCCCCATCTGTAAATACTATAATAATATCTTAATATCTCGTATCTGCCTGATGCCGAGAAATTTGGATCCACACTGCCTGAAGTGCGTTTTAGGTACTTATAAAACGGCACACATCTGGTTATTACATTACACAGGAAAAACGTGTTCTCCTTCATATGATCCAGTTCTTAAACGGAAGGAACTTATTTGCTCTATATGCTTAACTTGATGATATTAGCGTAGTCTAAATCTTTGTATTGAACTTGAAATGAATCTTATCAATCAGGGTGGAGGAAAATACATCAAAACATCCACGGCGAAAGCCAAAACTAAACACTGTGGATTTATAATTAAGAAAAATAATTGTCTACCGAAGTTGTTTTGAATTTCTTTTAGACCTACTTTATGCAGCATTTTTGAGGGGAAAAAAATTCACAGTATATTTATAGGCCAGATGTAAAATCTGTCTTGTTTTTGTCTGATATTTTATCCTATGCGAGAAGAAGCAGTATTACAAAAACAAAAAAGCACAAGAGAAGTAATCTTCACGGGAAAGCACGTTAATAGTAGCTTTTCCTGTAAAGTTTCGTCGTATCTTATGAATAATATGAGGAATTATCTAACAGGTTGACGTTAGTGTTTTCCAGTACGAAAACAGAAATGAACAAAAAAAAATCAACAGGTTATCATTGCAAGTAAATGAAAATAAACACGAACGCATATAAACAAGTGCTGGATTCCGTTTAGATATCTTCTGTTAAGAGTAGTCTAGATAAACTTTTTGTAGAAAAGTATTAAATTCGACTTCTTAGTTCGTTTTCTATTCACTAAACCAATTGCACTAATCATTGTTCGGACTTAATTACAGATTAAATTAGTGAATAGTCGAGTTTTAAGATTTATGGTATTATTTCAGTTGTATAACATACTTTAGGCCCGCTAACTCAACAAATAGCGTAATAATTATCAAAACTGTGTTCAAATAAATGGGAAATGCAAAGCGCCTTTGGGAGACTTTTTTCCTTTGAATTATCATCACTGTAGGTCAAGACTATCGGCAACGGATATATCGTCAGTAAATTGACAAAGGACCAAACGTAAGAAAACGTCTCAAATTTCCGTTGGATTTTATACGTGGTTTTAAGTTTAATTTCAACTGCGTTGCTCACCTGGGTGCATCCCGGGGCGTTGCAGACGTACGGTCTGTCCTGTTCGGCGTTCATCGCTGCTTCTTCATAAAGCTGCGCACGGAAAGGGGAGAGGAGACTGCGTTTGGTCACTGAACCAAAGTTTTAAAAACGCCCACCATGCGCCATCTAAAGATGGTGGTATAGTATCTTGCCTTTGGGCTTATAATCGAACGTAGTTCGGAAATGAACTTGAAGCTTGAGCGATGCATGTAAGCAATCTCTCCAGACCCGGCGTGCGCCTTGATGTCTCAGTTTCGGGCGGAGAGCCGCCAGTCACCGAGCTGTCAGCGGTCAGACTTAAACACCGCGGTACTGTATTACACACTGGTATAATTAAAAAGGGCTTTTTCTCTCTCGTCTTCCTCATAACTCATTGGGTTTTCGACAGCTCATGTCTATAGATGCTTTTTATATTTGTCCTACACACAAAATAACTACTTTGACGTTCATAATTTTAAAACGCTAATAAATCCGAGATTGGTCTTAAGGAGTAAGTAACGCTGAATGCGTAGGTAGCCTGTTTATTTATAGATATAATTCACGCCAGAAAACGGATCAGCCCGAATTAATAACACCACCAACACATTTAGTCTATATTTTAACATCTGACTAACGAATCAATCAGATAGATAGATAAACAAACAGACCCCAAAACATAATTAACTTCTAAAAACAGTACTGTAATAACAATATAAACCTGAACAGGTAACATACAGTATGCAGACTGTTTGTTTTAAGAATATTAGCATATATTTTATACTTCAGCAATCGAAATTGGGGAATCAGTGTCACACAGGCTTTATTTGGACTACAGGTATATAGTTGTGCCACTGATCGTACTATAGAGACCTGTGCATCTGAGGAAAAAAGGTTTGCAAAAACATCAGTCACCTATCAACTTTTGAAGTTAAACAACAGAGCTGGCCCCAGACTTGTGCTCAAATGTGTGTACCCAGTTATTACATGTGACAGAGTGACTTTTGACGAAGACCAAAGTTATGGGCCGTCCATCAAAGAGCAAGAGAGTAACATGTTTATTTATCTTAAATAAAAATATATATGTCATGAGCGATTCCGTCACAGATGTCATGCGTGTAGTCACACGCCACGGCCCCTAACAATGAAGACAATCTCCATGCGCAACAGGACTGGACATCAGCAGAACTTGGTAAAAGTCACAGGGAACAGTGTAGGAGAGATGAGAGACCACCTTAAATAAGATAGTTATGGATGAGAATCAGTCTTGCAGTTTGTTATTTATCTGTTCATGGGAGTGATCGCTTCTCATCCCCTTTTTGGTTTTGGTGGAAACGACCTGTAGAAGGGCTTCCCTGAGATGCTGAGGACAGTGTGGCGCTGGGACTGGCGATTACTTATTCACAATACTGTCGTTAATTTCACATCCAGCACGTAAATGCTTTGAACTCGGCAACCGCAGAATTCTTCCTATGAACCTGGCAGTACAGGGTCTCACGTGAATCTGGTCTGCAAAGCCCGCTGGCTTTACACGCCCCGAGGAGCCGGGCCTTTTCGTTTTCTGCCTTCTCGCCACATGTTGGTCCCATGATGCACTCCTTTGTTTTGGTTCAGCGGAGGAAATAGGTTTACATTTTGCGCTAAGTGAATCCTGATGTCGGGAAAGGCCCGGGTCACTCCAACGATGGAGAACCAGAACTGAGAGGTTATGGTGTGACCAGATGCAGAAGAGCTTTCCAGACACCCACATAAAACCCAGAGGCTTGAGAGGGAGAAGAAGATGCCAGGCACAAACTTGTACCACAAATCGTTCTGCAGCACCAGTAGTTTGTTCAGTCCTGGAAGGGACTGGCTCATTACGAGTGTTGTGCATGGTAGCAGGAAAGTTTCCATATGCACAGTGAGTGTTCAGGAACCGCCAGCATCTAGTATAAGTCCAGTCTGTCATCAAACAGGGATACACGGCCATAGGTAACTGGCCGTAGGTCACCATCAGTTGGTAGTTTGAAGAAGCTACGAAATAGTCTCTAACCCCCAAAATCTCAATGTTAAAAAAACTGGAGGGATTCAAATCCCATTCTCCTGTTCTGTGTGTGAAGTTTGCATGTTATTCCTATATCTGTGTGGATTTCCTCTAAGGTATTTTGGTTTCCACCCTACAATCCAAAAACTAGGTAAATGTCACAGTGAGTGTACGCGATGCAATGGACTGTTGTTCAGCCCAACATGATCCCAGGCTCGTGCCCTGTGCTTCTAAAGAGATTCACTCGATCAGTGCAGGTTATGGATGGATGGATGGATGGTCAGTCATATCCGTGACATTGAAATTTGCATATTTAAGTAAAAGGTGAAGGAGTCACCCTGCTGCTGTACCATGGATGCATTTCCTAGGTTTACAGATAGATCTTCTCTTAGTACACAAAGTTCATGCGTTATACAAGCAGACGGAGGTAGAGCGAACCGATGAGCTAATCTGGAAAACGAGTGTCAAGTCAATTCAAACCAACACGTGACTTCAAACAGCAAACAGCTTATTTCAGCAGTCACTCTCCTTAATGTTCTTTATATACAATCAACGAAGACGTCAGGAAAAAAAAAACATTATGACCCATAGACGATGTGGCTGTTTGACCTGCCGATTGTTGCGATTGTTCCTTGATGGTGGATAAACATACAGGATTCTTTTTCTTCAGAATGACATTATGTGCCCTAAACTTAAAACTAAATTCATCACATTTAATCTGGACCGAGGCCCCATTTCGATTCACTGATGAAAACCAAATGCAAGTTTCGATTTACTCACACCTAGTAAGAGCACGACGAAAAATTCAGATTTCATAAAAAACATAACCAACGACTGCTTCAGTGTAATAAGTACAGTATATATCATCTAAATGTACATACATAAATTTGATGCGTAACCTGGAGGATTAAGATGAAATAGCTGTAGCAATAAGCTACTGGACGCATGATTGATTGTAAATGTTTTAATGCTATTAAATTAGTTTAAGCGCAGTATACGGACTGCGCGTGCATTTAATATGGTAGGATAACAGTTTATGCTTCCTGTTTAGGGACTTCGTATTGATATTGCCGGAGTAATTTCTGGAAATGCGTTGAAATATAAGTTCTTAATATACTTCATTACATGGGTATGATATGGCGTGTGTTTCTTTTTCTCCTGCGACAGTCCTCGCAATCCGCTCCTCGCAGCTGAACAGAGGAAGCGTCCCTGTGGCGCCGCACTGCGCCACCTGCCGAGACTCATTCCCGCGCGAGCTCTGTCCGCTTTTCGCTGAAGTGTTTTAAGTGACAGAACACCACTTTTAATAATAAAGTTAATTACTGTTTTATTAGGTATGAAAATTCATTCTTATCAATAACAGTAACAAATAACTTAAACTTAATGTTACACATATAATACTAATAACAACAATATTTTGCATCCAATTTAGTAACATAATAGTACTATTCTTATTTTTCCAAAGTTCACATCTGTATAGGGTACAAATACATCTGATAATCTTAAACACTCAGAAATCAGTAATTATACGCTTGAGTGTTTGAAACTGTAATTTACCGGCGTTGATTAGTATTATTACTATTGTTGTTAATGTTATTATTGTAAATGCTGCTATCAGTTGCTGTTCATTAGGCTACTCTGTACTACTGTACGTTAAACTTTTGTAGTTATTGTTTGCAGAATTTTATGATGGTGTTGCAGCGTTACAACTTATGACATATCACATGATGAAAAAGCTATATTTGATGGCTGATATTTTAATGATAAACAAAATAATGATCAGTGATACTTGTACAGTAACCCATTTCTCATCCCACGGGCTTTTAAGCGCAAGATTTCGCTTTGTCGGCACTTCTACCTTTAAACCTTGAGTATCTCCTCCAGGCAATCAAATACTTCGATCTGAAAATGACGTAATGCTTACATATACAAATTCTTAACTGCGGTAAAAACAAAACAAAAATAATACACGGATACATTTACGGAGATGCCACTGAACCTGGACTTGTCAGTAAGTCAAAATCCTTTTTTTGGGCCGTTTTTGCAAATCCAGTAAAATGCATGATTTTCTGAACTGGCCGCAAGCAAGACTGCGCGACTGTGATATTTACAAACGCGAACCGTGACGGTCGCCGCTTCTCGAGTAAAGCGATGCTGACGGAGCCGGCCGGTGTACGAACTTCTGTAGACTTGAGGGTCTAAGGGAGCGATTGCTATACCTCGGACCTGCATTCGCACTCAGGCACATAAAGACAAGCATATTCGCTCGAAACAGAAACACAACGGCATGTGTTGCGCTCCTGCGTGTGTATTAAACAATGCGGAGAATTCGCGACATTCTTCCGCGACTCTTTCAAACTGACAGTTCAAGGCAAGTATGTGACAGTCCGTCATTGTCATTTTCTAAGCAGGAGCACTCTCCGGCACAACTTCAGCAAATATAGTAGTTGCACGTATGCCAAAAAGCACTCAGATAATTTAATTTAATTTCTTTTTCGCCTTTTTCCAACAAAGATTCAAGAGACATCGAAACTTCTTAAAAACATCAAAGACTTTCAGGTGAAGGTGATCTAAGCAGCATACAGAACTTCACTCAACCTGTTGGCGAACTTAATAACAAACAGTATTATACACTATCAAAGTGCCTAGTCAAGCACCGCGAATAGATACACAGCTTGCTGTTTATGAACATTCAGCTAATATATACAGAAAAAGTAAAGCGAAAACATATTTAATCTCCTGTCATGAAGTTGTGCGGTGCCATACAATAAACGTGACAACCAAGAACTGTACATTGTTTTTGAACCACAAAAGTGTTACCTTTCAAAGCGGCCGTTTTAGTAACTTACCAAATAAGTGTGGACGAGAAGCGGCACTCTTAGAGAAGGAACCACGTTGGACTGGGAGCAGATTACAATACGATCTATTTAGAGAAGCATTACATCACCCCGCGGTGACGTCACGTGGGATTCCTGAACTTCTAAATCATTGCGGTCTGTTTCTGGTGGGCGGGGCGACGGGCCGCACGCATCGAGACGGTGCAGCGTAACGGGGGCGCGCTGTTCCAAAAGTCAGCGCTGAGGGTCCGCGCTGACGACTTCGATGATCACTGTCACAGCCCCCAGAACCCGCAGACCATGCCCAGAGCGGGACACCGAGGCGTGTTCGGCCAGGCGAGTGGTTTATTTTACTGGGTGTCTTTTGGTATCGGTTACATTACTTTTTCTTTACTTCAAAACTTTTTTGTAAACACAGTAACATAAAGCAGACAG
The DNA here is from genome assembly GCA_026781065.1 of Mormyrops boulengeri. Taxonomy (NCBI): domain Eukaryota; kingdom Metazoa; phylum Chordata; class Actinopteri; order Osteoglossiformes; family Mormyridae; genus Mormyrops; species Mormyrops boulengeri. The sequence goes on along the minus strand of JAODLD010000052.1, from coordinate 2,534,954 downwards.
TCGCTTTCATTTTTGTAGTCAGATGGGAATGCATTTCAGGAACAGACTAGTCACCAATATATAATTCACATCTCCGTGCCAAAAAACGTTCTGATCTCCGAAAGGCTATGGAGAAACACACGTCCTTCGTAAATTACTGCGATGACTTGCAGGACTGTACGTCTCTGATTAATGAATAATGCCGCCTCTTGTAAATAAATAATGGACAGGATTATGTCGACTTTTAAAGTGTTGGATTTAAGAGATGCTGTTACAGAACTTATATGCTCCAGACTACCTGATAACGTGATCTGGTAGCAACACAAATCAAAGTCTAAACCGGACAGCATTTCCATCACAAAAAGACGTAAACCGTTTAGACAGGTAGGTAGCGCCCTGCGGACGTCAGAGTTTATGAGACTCAGATTAAACCGGTCTACGTGTCATATCACCAACGTAGAAATATGTTGAATCATAACATATGTAATAAATCGTAACAACATATATGCCTAGTTTATTCCGCTTATGGACTCCAATATAATCTGTGTTTATGATTCGCTTCATTTCCCCCCCCAAAAAAAGATCGGCGTTAAACACAGTATGTTGTTCCTCTACAAAGCGTTGTTACTGTAGGTCAGTTAACAATTAGTAAAGGAGATAATGGGTTTGCCCACATATAGAAATGTCCTGAATAATTTGTTAACCCTGGTTTTATATACGGTAAGCATAATTTTTGAAAAATAAGGAAAAGTTTTTTTTCAGACTGTTCTCGACAGAAAGACAGAACTGAAAACATGACTACTCGCATACTTTATATGACACACTATGTCACTGCAGTAATTCCCCAGAACGATCTCGCCATTTTTTCTTTGTGGAGCAGGAAAGCCCCATCCGTATGACATTTCGCAGTTTGCTGTCTCTGCAAGCCCCCCCCCCCCCCCACCTCGAATCAGGGGCTGCACCATGGTGAACTGTTCGGAATAACTGGAAACGTCAATACCTAACTTCTCATTCCGTTCTTCTGCTAGGGAAAGGTGAGAGGTTAATCGTGTTCATAATTTTTTTTAACTGTTCAGCAAAGTATAGCTGACATGCTAATATATTTATTATTGGCATATGTACTTGAACATTTGTAGTACAGTAATTGTCATTTACAGGGCACGACCATGTTGCCAGATGTAACTTTGGTTGTGCTCCAGTCTACTATACCAGGACTCACTCTGGGATCTGAACCAACAACCTTCAGATTCCAACTCCTTGTCTTTAGCCACCTGTAACAGAGAGACAATAGCACATGTGTCTATAGAAACCATGACCAGCTGGTTTTCGCTGGTTAATCCTACTTGCCCCCCATGTCCATCCTCGTCAATGCGCTGTGTGTGGCCCAGAGATGTGACCTAAAACTGTTCATTTTTTTTTCTTAAAGCCGTTTACCACAGAGAGAGGAAGTGGGTGTGCTCTGTCCTGCTGTGCCGCCTGGCTCCCGCTGATTCACCCGCAGGCTGCTAAGGTGACACGCAGCAGCTTCCGGTCCCTTCTGCTGTGGAGTGCGTCCTTTGCTCCCTCAAAGTGCTTCTGGATGCAAACATGCATGAAGGATGCGCAGAATCCTCAGCTCCAGTCACCTGCTACCTTTTGGTCTTGTTTAACTGTCCCATGACCCCCGCCGCCATACTGACAGGACAGGCCCAGTGATAAACAGGAAGACATACAAAAGAAGTCCACAAAGCTAAAGTGCACATAAAACAGCCTGTGATGTGTCTGCCGCAAAACGTTCCCGAAACGTTGCATTACTGTATGCTGAGAATTACTACTCTTGTCCAGTTCCAGCTCATTTCATTATGTGTTTTGGCACTGGTTATTTTAATGGTCCCAGTTAGGCCCTCCTGATTACGCTGGTAATATTCTTATACTGCCAGATGTGAAACACAGAGGGTGTAATTACAGATTTCTGCTGTTCCTCACCAGGTACTTTTCCTGTATAACCTAACTGGTAGTGCCCCCCCCCCCCCCATTTTTCCCAGTGGCCAACACTCTATGGGATGTCTGTAGAGCCTCTGCCCACTGTTCTCTGTCCCCTTGCTTCTCTGCCGCCTCTTTAAATGAAGTCCCTCTTCCTTAGCCACTAAAACTTGTCTTTTGATCTGTCTCCATTATATAGCATGAAGGGCCTAAACGCGTCTGCATGCACAGCACAGATTCTGCTGTTGTGAGACTCCTAGTGAAAGGAGGGGAAAGTGAGGGGATCGAAAAAAAAGAAAGTTTTTGAACTCGTATGTCTGTTTCCACTCCTGGATTTGCCCGACCCTCGAGCTGGCATCAGTGAGCAGAGAGGCGACGGGAGATGGCAGACAGGCCAAGGGGGGAGGGGGGGGGGTCGGTGTCTCTGCGGTGAATCGTGGCGACGCATCTGTAACAAAGAGTTATACCTGCATAAAGCCGGCCGACAAGCAAGGAGGCGCTTTTAATTGATACGATTAATTACCGCTCGTTTTCAGACGGAGCGTAAGCAGCGGGGAGGGCCATGCAGGCCAGAAATCACAGCACCGGGCGACACGGCTGACGCGCCGATGGCAGCTTTGTGGTTTGTGCGCGTCTCAGATGGCCACTGATCGAAGCTCCCCCGCACAGAGGCGATTGATGGGCGCTTCATCGCTCTGTGACTCGCTGGGCTCTGGAAGGGCCGCGGCTGCACCCAGCGCCAAAGTCGCTTCTAACAATAACAAGCCTTAAAAAGCCGCCATAACTCAGACTTTTTTATTTGCCGTTCTCTCTTAACCTGGGCTTTAATCAACTATTATGACACATTTTTATTGCCCATATATTTCCGTACCAATCCCTACATCATCTCCCCGGAGAACTGGGGAAACGCAGAACCTCACCCCCCATCCACACCCGCCATGCATTTGCTTTTCTGTCCCTGCGTCAAAAACGGCACAGGACTGCGATGTCGTGATGCGGACGTCCACGAGTTGTAGCCGACGTTGTCTATGGCGTTTGTGAATCGGACGTTCCTCTCTTGCGCGCTGTCCAAAACCAACAGCAAGGGCAAAATGGCAACACAGGTAGAATTTCGCTGCAGATAGAGGGATGCAGGGATGCAAATGGTGATATGTAATACTTTCTCTGATATCTTACCAAGGTGAACATGGTGCCCCGCTACCTGGAAGGTGTAGGTTACCTGTAACCACTGTTACAAGCAGGGAGGGGTTTGTTGTTTCTGGGGGCTCATTCATTCTGAAAGGCTAAATAAAATAGCTAGCAATCAGCGTCAGAAAATGGTAGCTAGCTAGCGGGCTAGCAGAACACGCTGCTTCAGTGTCTCCTAAACAAGGGATGCATTTATTTAATATTTAGTGTAGTGGCTGGAAGTGTGGTTTGAGCATGGGGGTGTGAGGGAGACTGGGGAGAGGTGGGGGTCAGCATGAAGGTCAAGGTGAAGGACAACGGAGGGAGCAAACGTGCTGTTAGGGGAGGGGGGCAACAAAGTCGTGGGTCATCAAAGAAATGGCAGCTGAGAATGTCTGTATTTACAGATGTATTACATTTATAGCCCTGGAACGTCGTGAGGAAAAATTACAGGAGTCATAAAAGCATCAAGGCCACATACTGACCTTTTTCTGATAACTGTGGTCACTGTTTCTGGTGATTTCTGCTTTTAATGTAGATTTTAGAGGAACCGCAATATATGCAATAAAATTCTGCCGGAAACATTAAATATAAGCAGCTGTGTGTTGTGGATTATTTTACTTTTGATTTTGTCTTGCGGCAAGTAGGAACCTCTCATTAGGTTAATTTATTCAACCGCAATTTCTTGCTGTCAAAATGCGTTAATTACCAGATTAATTAAGCGCTTAATGCCAGATTTTTTTGATGTCCCCCTGCAATTCGAAATGGCGTTTAAAATGTCTGGGAAATAAATCGGATTAGAGAATCCTCATCACTCCGGTTGGAATCACGCACTGAGACAAGAAAATGCTCTGCTGTTGGTGCTCGATACAGTAACACAAAAATGGGACTCAGTGTTCTGGGATGAGATGATGGCCGCGGCCTTTGTCACTGTGGAATGCAGGCAAACGTCTGTGTATGTGGTTGGGGGGGCAGCTGTATGCTGCTGGATGGGCGGCTGCATGCCAAGCGCCCACCAAGCCGAGACGGACACGCAGAGCCCTGCCTCTCTTTCTACGCTGGGGTCTCTGGTGCCCCGGTGTGCCCAGCAAAGTGCTATGCGTTTGTACTGCCTGTCCTTGGCTGGGTAAGGATATAGCAGCTCTAGGTTTGAAGGCTTGCAGATCTATGCTGTTTGATGCTGCTAATTGAGCCTTCAGCAGAGACCACCAGTACAGGTAACGATGCAGCCATGCCTCCGTCAGTGCTGCTCAATCCATTAGGCGACAGGGACTACCACCCAGGCACATATTTAAAAATTCCGCACCCCCTGACAAAATGTTTTTAAGGGCCCCCTGAATCTGCCAGGGTACCCATGTCCCTTCTGCGCCTCTGTGGCTGCCTTTAATGCCAGCTTCTGAGGGGGTGCTGACTTGGCAAACCACCGGCAGCACTGCCACCCAAAGCTACAGGCAGAACTACAGGGAAAAGCCTCTAGTTCTGGTTTGTGTACACAGTCTGGCTTGCAGAGATCTGGTACCAGCTAAGATTTGTCCAAAATGCAAAAATGATCTGTGTTGTGTCAGTCAACACTGAACGGTAGGGGCGGGGGGGCAAGGCTGCTTCCAGGGTCTCTAAATGTTAGATAGAAATGGTTCAATGCAGGCTAAAAAAACAGTAAGCAGTTACCAGGAGGTTGCCAGGGTAACGTGGTCCTTTTGTCTGGGAATTCTTCATCACGGCCCCTGGTTCTGGTCAGGTGACCTCAAAAGGCCCAGAACCTCACCTCAAATTACAGCGTCCCGGCCGCGTACCGAGCAACCACGGCGCCTGCATCACCGGGATCTGTCGGCGTTTGAGCGAACCTGACATCACCGACATCCGATGCCAGGCCGCCCCATCGCCTTAGTGACGGGGTGGAGAAGAAGAGATAGCGCCAGGTTACCGAAATGGCCTGCTTGTGATGGACGCCCGGCCGCCCCTTTTCAAAGTCGCACCCTGGGTGAGGCGTCCCAAACCCGGTCTGCACCACCTCTGGAAAGAAGGAGCTCATAAGTGGACCATTTGCCCATTTCAGATTACAGAAAGGTGCAAGGCAAGGCCCACTAATGACCAACTGCTCACAGGCCCGGGAGAGGTACCAGGCCCGGCTCGGCTTCCAAGAAACGTGGGGGAGAGGACGGAAATTTTTTTTTGAGAGATCCAAGTGGGGAGCAAGGGAGGTGGAGGAGGGAGAGCAGCGGAACAGAGAGAGAGAGACGCGTTTTCAGACTAACGTTGAGCGGAGTGTCTTCGTGAAGCCGGCGACATGCGGCCTGACCTTGTGACCCTTCGTCCGGGATTAGCAGGGCATAGGAACCGGTGGGGACAAGGGGGTCATGTACACCCCAATATTAAATTTGGATCCATTCAATCCCTGCAATAAATAGGCCTTTATATTTAAATTATCAAGTTGTGTCTCTCCCACGCCACTGGTGATTAGGGGACAGTATTTTTCGCTCTTTTGGCATCGAAAGCGAATGGGAACATCTTGATGGCGGGAAGCATGTACTTGGAAAATAAACAGTGATGCAGCCGATGAACTCTTGCAGGGCGGGGGGGGGGGGGGTCGTTTTTGCGTTTGGGGGGGTTAAAAGCAACAAAGCCATCCCCCGGGGGTTTTTGGGGGGGGGTTGAACGCCCCATAACAGG
>JAODLD010000052.1:2512898-2529076 GCA_026781065.1 Mormyrops boulengeri | reverse complement strand
CCCCCCCCCCCCCCCCCCCCCCCCCCCCCCCCCCCCCCCCCCCCCCCCCCCCCGGCCTCGCGTATGCTGCTATATACTGACACAAGGCCTTCCCCTGAGGTTTATGGCTGTGGGTTTAACGGCCGATTACGAGGAGGTTTAATACTGGGCGTCGGCCTCCGTGATTTAAGTGACATTTTACTTTTACTGTGAGCTGTGTGAGACATAAAATTAAAAGGAGGGTCCAGGGGGCTGTTGGGCTGTTATCCCCCAGGACGGTAAATCCCTAATTGAAGAGCATCACAGAGTACACAAGGGCTTTATTGACATAATTGATACCTTGGTCAACGGCTCTGTTTTCTGAACCGTTAAAGCAGCATTGTCTGGCAGTACCATCACCGGCGGATGATCGTCAGACACAGCGGTCCCACTGCGCGCACGCCAGTTCGCACAAGTGCATGCAGTCACATGGTTAAAAAACAGCACAGACTTCTGAGGACACGGAGAAAATGTCAAACAGTTAATCTATTAAAATGCATCTGATTATTTTTATGCTTTGTTTTCCAAAATAAAATGTCAACATCCCCCATTTAATTCGTTGCGAATTTTCAATTATGTAGATATTTATGCTCTGTTAACTAAAAATCTTAAATCTACAGTTTTGCGCAATACATTTTGATATTAGAACACAGAATTGGTATCTTCGGAATGAGTTTTCCCCCCATGATGTTTATATATTTGGATTTATAATGCAGAATAACTGCACCTAATTCAGGACAAATTACCAGACTTCACTTACCAGCGAAACAGCACCAGTATAAACCAGTATAAAATCATTTGATCATTCTGATTTTGAATCTTCACGTTATTGAATATTTGTCATGTTTAAATTATAGATTACTATACAAATGAATTCTGAGACATTTAACTCCACAGGCAAATACTATAGTGACGTGAAGTATACCAAACTCCCTAACAACTTACTCTCATTGTAATAAAGCTATAGAGTAAGTATTTTATTTTAATACTCAAAACCCTGTGAAGGCTTTCTTGAAACAGGCTGAAAAACAGTGATAATATTTAGATTTTATAAGCAAAACTTTTTACGTATTGATAGTATAGAGTAGAATAGAATAGAGCAGAACAGAATAGAATAGAATCGAATGCCTTTTATTGTCATTGCACATTGAAATTTAGTGTGCCCCCTGAACAGTAGATACAGTATAATTAAAAGACAGAATCTTCAGATACAAATGCTCTGCATAATAAGCTATACACATACTCAAGTAAAAACACTGCATGCAAATGTATATTCAAGGTATATAATAGTATATTAGGAAGTATAAAATAGCAGTTAGTGCAGTAGTTTGGTGTTGCTGGTAGAACAATTTTGTTGGTATAAAAATATTTACACTATTTCGTGACAAAAAAATTCCATCCATCCATCCATCCATCCATCCATTTTCCATACCTGCTTGTGCTATACAGGGTCATGCAGCTCCCGAGCCTATTCTGTAAGCTGCTGGTGCAAGACAGGGAATTACCCAGGGGCACTCTCACCATTCACACGCATATGAACATATGAACAATTTAGGAACTCAAATAAACCTCAGCATGTTTTGGGCTGTGTGTGTGTGTGTGAGGGGGAACCAGAGTACCCTGAGGAAACCCCCTGATGACACAGGGAGAACATGCACACTCCATAGACATGGAGCTATGGCGGCGACTCGAACCCTGGTCCCAGAGGTGTGAGGCAACAGTGCTAACCAAAGGAATTATTATAATGATATTATATAATATACACGTAATCTCTTTTATAGATGAGATCCTGGGATACTCACATGAAGCAAAACTTGGACTGAAATCATGTTTGCCTCTTTGCAAGATAAAAAATGGACAGAGAAAATGACTCAATGAAATTTTTAAATGCTGAATGCAGTTTCTGAATTCTGTTTGGCCTGTAACAATTTCACATACCAGTTTGGCCTATGCTTGGCCCTGCTTCCTGGCAGAACCACTTTAGTCCACTCTCCATCTCATGAGTAACACTTTTCCACAGATTTCCAGTAGGTTTCAACTCAATATTTTAACTGAGCCACTTTAGGACATTTTGGAAAGGTGTGTGTGTGTGTGTGTGTGTGTGTGTGTGTGTGAGAGAGAGAGAGAGAGAGAGTGTCAAGCGACTGGCATAGCATTTAAACTTTTAAACATTATTTTTTAAATTTAGACTATAAATGTATATTTTAAAAAAATATTGCACACAAAATATTCTATTATGTATTTATATAATGTAATCATAACTTCAAATAATTCCTTAACCGTCAACTAACCAGACATACATGTAATAGGAACCATGGAGAACTTCTAAAAAGTGATCCTATTTCCATACCCTATCCGATAACAGAGTTTTGAATTTATATTATTAAAATGGCGCCTAAAGAGCAGGCTTCATTTTATACGCTTAGATGGGTTTATTATCCTTTGCCAGCATTCTTCATATTTGCTTTCGTAAGGTCGGTAAGACATCTTTAAATTCGTTTTTAACATGATCACTGCTGGTGCTTTGCTGTGTTCCTTCTGTCATGTTGCCTCTAGGGATGTAAAATTATCTTGATGGATGTGTCCTTGTCAGGGGCAATATCATATCACTTGCAGTGACTCACTAATGACATTCATTCTTTACTTCAGGAAATCGAGGTGTGTATATTCCCGGACCGAAGTACGTGATCTTATGGTGCTACAAGAAACAAACAATAAAATGAGATCTTGTCAGGAACAGCATCGTTTACACATTTAACTGGCATACATACATCCAGTTAGATGTGGATATTAAACTTCAGTTCCTTCTTCTCCATTATTTACTGCTTAGGTGCATGAAGTTCAGCAAGATGGTTTAATAGCGTGGAGCGCCATCCAGTGGCTGCATTGAGCAACAGCGTTTCAATATGTGCGCGCCCACGAAAGCCCGAGATAACAAACCGTAAATGGCCGAACGCCATTTTGTGAATGCGCACTGGCGCGCGGCACTGGAAGCATCGCGGCACCGAGAGTCGGCTGCGCCTACTGAAGATGGGAATAACGGGATTATTATTCGGCTGTCATTTCAAGGTAAAGCTACTGCAATATTCAGAAACCATACAGATGTTTATATTTCCACCATTAATTGTAAAGTAATAATTCATATAGCATGCAAACGATTAGATGATTCGTGCACCTCCGTTAGTTTTTAATTTACTTAATTTCTGTATTTCTGTAAGACATATTATTTAGCATTAAACACCGTGCTGTTCTTCTGGCCATTTGCATCCCGTTTTGCGTTGTTCCTGTTTTTCTGTTATTATATGCCACTTAGAGTCCTTTTTGAATACAGGTCTACATGGGAATAAGAGATTTTAAAATAGCCATAAGTTACAGAAACGTCAAAACGTAATCGTGATTTTTTTGTTGGTGGGTCGGGAAGGATAGTCATCACATTTAATTTGTTCCATGGAAATGGTCAGGTACTAATATGCAGTTATCGTGCAGAACAAACTCTCATGCATGAGAACTTACATGCCTCCGGGACACATGCGATTACTGTGGTGACCCGGAGAGATGGAGTTTAATCTGGGTTGTATTATAACTTAATCGCGGTCATTGTAAGGAGAGATCGGTGATGTTGCACTGGACTGTGGGACATGTTGGATGGCACCAAAGCTCTTACAGGGTATAATCAGAAGTCGGAGGGTGAAGTGGGCAACAGGTAGCGATGACGTCACGGGGCACCCCCCTCCCCTCCGCTTTCCACCCCTCCCCTCCGCTCTGCTCTCCTCTCCTCCCCACCCCTCCCCTCCGGGTCGAGCCGCTGCTCCAGCTGCCGCCGCCGCCGCCGCTGCCTGGCCGCCGGTGTCTCCGTGCTGTGCTCCCTCCTCGCCCCCCGCTGCTCCTGCCGCGTTAAATGCACCATCATGACGGGCATCGCCGCCGCCTCCTTCTTCTCCAATTCCTGCAGGTTCCGGGGCTGCGGGCTCCACTTCGAGTCGCTGAACGAGCTCATCGTGCACATCGAGGACAGCCACATCGGTAAGGCACCGGCGGCGGCACAGGGTGCTAGTGGTGGTGGGGGTGGAAGAGGGGGGGCGGATTGGCTGGAGAAAAGGCGCCCCGCGTCCGCATGGGCTTTGCGGGAATAGGGAGGCAGCCCCCGGCAGCCATTCCGCCGCTGCGTGCTGACAGCGCTCTCGCTTAGGTGTGGTGCGGACGGGGATCGGATGATTTGGACGTATCGTCTTATTGCACGGTATAGCAGCCAGCCGCACCCGGGTTTGGTGTCTGTCCCAATGTAACAAAAGCGCCAGCCAGGCTGTGGAAGCGCCCATCGCTCGGCGCACAACCTCGCGGCGATCCGCGCCCCCCCCTCCCGTCCGGGGAGATTGTCACCTCCTGCGTTTGCGGCTAGGCCCGGCTCTGCACGTCCACCTTCCTGCAGCCGCTTTTCATTTTCATACACGGTGGCTCCGCCGGCGGATTTGCACGCAGTTAAGACGCGATGGACGGGCCTTTTCGTCGTTTCCGGGATGGGGAAGGGAAAAGGGGAAGACGTGGGGCCGGTCGGCCCGCCTCGCATGCTGCACGGCCGGGGGAGACGCGCACGGCTGCCATGCTGAGCCGCGGCCGCGTTAAAACTTTGCTGGAGCTCAGCACCGTGTTGCCATTAACCGGGGGGTGGGGGATGAGCTCGGGCAAAATCACAGCACGCGATGAGACGAAATGGCCTTTAATCAAGCTTTCAGATATTTTGCTTCTTGTTTCAGGACGATGGTAACAAGCAATCAGCTGTTTGTATACGAAAGCTAACGCCCCCCGTAACAGTCTTACTACTATATCAGTATATAAATTGTCACTTGTTGCAGATATCCCGATTTAAACCCGTTTTGTACGTGCGCTTGTCTATATTCTGCATCAAAGCAGCTATTTAGTATAGTTTAGCGCACATTACTGTAAGTAAAATCATTACTTCCTGTGGCTTCCCCTGTCACTGTTAACTTAACGGACTCGGTGTTGTGCTTAAAGGTTCGCTCACTGACTGCTGCTCAGCTTAATAGCCAGATGTGCAAATAGCATCTTGTTACTGTCTGACCGCATTTTGCATAACATGTGAAATATGCACGTGTGAAAGTTTCTTTCACGTTTCACTGTACGCATGCAAGTTCTGATGCAGACATTAAAATGCCCACCCCTTATAATATCTATACGGAACGTTAACATCTATCTTTTTTCCAAATACTTGTCCAGGACAGGGGCATTAGTAGCAGACGGCTGGGGGGCACCCTGAGAGATGCCAGTCCATCACAGGGCATGTTATATACATTATTTTTGGAAATAACATAGTAGATCCACTGGTCTGTGGTTTAAGCTAATAGCACATATACATATTTTTACATTTATTTTATTTGGCTGATATTACATTTTATTTAACAGCGTACAAGTGAGGTATTAATGAAGAGGTTACAGTAGATGGCAGAGTATACAATGTCTGGTTTAGTCACATTTATCTGAACTTCAAAGATCTTACTTGTGTGGCTGTAAGCTTATCTGCTGTTTGGAAGCATTATATAACTGTTTTAAGGATCAAACCTTACTCTGTGTGGGGGGGTACTCATGAAGTCTGTCAGTAATTTTTTTTAATGCACGTCTCTTTGTACCAATATGTTCACCCTACCTCAGCTGCCCTGGGAAGTCTCAGGTTTAATTACTTTAATTGACTGGGGGATTATTGGATTTGCAGGCCGGTGTTTGGGCTGGTAACACGGCATGTTCATGCAGACCCCAAGGCCTCTCCCGTGGGTCTCTGTCATGCTGGAGACCCAGGATGATAATACGAGTGATGGTGCAGCTATGAGAAACGCCCCCGAGCTGCCCAGATGCCTCCTGATCTCTGTCCTGAAGACACCACTTAAAATCCTGTCTATAGTCGACTGAGCCTCCAGCAGACGTGCTTGACGGCGCAGAGTGGTTGTGTGTTTTCACACGCTTGTGACAAGTCAGTGCCAGATTTGCTGCGCGGGTGGTGCTGTGGCCTTGAGTCTTTTTGGTTGTGGGTTTGATTGCCTGCCTGCCTGCCTGCTTGGGGTTTGCGTGTTCTTCCTGTGTTCATGTGGGTGTCCTCCAACCAGAGATGTCCACTTTAATTTAGTGTCTCTAGGTTTCCCTTAGTGCATGAGAATGTGACTCATGGGAGTTTTACTTTTGCAAAAATGTACTGAGGGCAGAAAGAAAAATGATTGGTTCAGAAAGATAACCAATCAGGTTGTAGAGGAGGTGTGTCCAAGCAACTAGAGGAGGTGTGACCAACCAATCAGATCTCTCGGTCCCTCCTCCTCTACAATCTTATTGGTTATCTCTCTCAACCAATTATTTTTCATTCTGCCCTGAGAACATTTTTGTGTAAGTAAAACTCCCTCGAGCGAGAATGTGCCCCGTGATAAGTCAGCGGCCTCAACTTTGCTGGGGTGGGCTCTAGGTTCACCCTGGAAATGGGAGGGGGGATGGATGGATGGATGGGTCAGGCCATTCTTCCTTCGGTACAGTCAGTGGAGCTTTTTTTTGAATGGGTAACTTTTATGAATACCCAGTACTCCACGAGAGGTCAGTTTTACCCGTATGACTAAAGTCTAGCTGAAGTAATCAGAGCGCTCCAAAGAACTTCCTGCTTCTCGCTAACTGATTCTCACTTCCTGTCAGGGCATCGCTGCGTCCGGTTCTGCTGTAGGTAGGTGGTGTGACAGTTATGAAATGGCGCTTTGGGGGTGACGTGCCGGCATGTGACCGGTTAGGTGGCAGAGCGTGCCGTTTGGGTTTCGGGGCTGTCCCTCATGCTGAGACTAGCCCTTTGTGTGTCCGTCCCCTGCCGCCGCCAGAGCACCTGGTCAGCCATGAAAGGCTTTTGCTATGGTGATTCTAGCAGGACGGAGGAGGCCTCTTGGCATGTCACCTGCACCGTCGCTGCGTCCTGGTGATAACACAGGTCACCGCCGTTGCACACGCATGCATTTGGGGTTGTCTGGTCTGGCATGTTCAGGGATGTTAGCGCTTATTTTACCGGGAAGGCGAAAAGGCAACCCATGTTTTGTATGTATGTTACAAGAAATGCGTGTATTATTAACTCATCTGTTTGCAGATAATTTATTCGGTCTCGCTGGCATCACATGCTTGGTTCTAAAGATCAACCTGCACATTTAGTCGCACACTGGAACAAGAACCGGGTGATAAATTTGGTTAATGTTATTTCAGTCCAAAAATAAATGACTCGTTCCTGCTAACGGAGAATCAGTCATTTTATCAGGGAATATCTTACTGTAATATAAAAGCGTTTTAGTGTGAAACTGATATATTCTCCATAAAAAACACAAAATAAGGACACGAAATGAGTATGACTGAGAATGAGTACTGTGAAATTAATTAAGACTAAACGGGCACATTTGAATACACTTATGTTTAAGGTGAGTATGTAAGATATATGCATGTTTGTATATGTAGTACTCGAGCATAGGTACAGCTTTGGTGGGTGTGTGTGTGTTTATATTTGTAATGGGGGGGGGGGCTCAGTCCTTTGCATGCATCCCGGTGTTTTGCAGGAACAGCTGTGTGTCCATGGGATGGGGGCATGCTTCACTGAACTGGTTTCCATGGGGACAAGCTGTCACCAGTTGGGGGATGGGAAGGGCTTGTTCCGTCGGATATGGCGGAGTACACCTGCTGCCTTTCAGACAAAAGAGATCCCCCCCCCCCCCCACCTCCACTGCCCTCGCACAAACTGATGACTGATGGGTTATCTGTGATTCGCGGGAGTCTCCTTCCTGGCCCCCGGTGCAGTGTTATAAACCGGGTTCGTTTGGCTGGTGCCGTGATCTTCCGGCACCTTCTCTTCTCTGGCCCGGCAATCACTTCAGTGCTGCCATCTGCCTGATTTGTCCGTCTGACCCCTGTTATTGATCCACCATGGAAACGGCTGATGAGGAGAGCTTCGGTCCTATAGATTTCCTCTGGGGTTACAGAGTTGACCCCAGTGTTAATGAGCTGACTCTGCAGGCTGTGCCCTTAGAGCCGCACCCCACCCAGCCTCCTCCTCATTTCCACAATCGGTTTAAAAAAAAATAAATCGGTAGTCAGTTGTAGATTATCAGAAGCCACCGTTGGCCCCTGTGTTTGTTCCTGTCCCGCGGACTGGGTCTCCCATTTCTGGTACTGGAGCACAACATTCTCAAGTGACAGGCAGCGGACATCCCAAGCATTCTTACCATCCAAAGATCACGCTTATAAAATGTCTGTCACTAAGAAGGAGCTTGATTCTGACAGTGTATACAGCTGATGTTTTTTTCTGGAATGCCTGGTCTGCCCACACACACACACACACCCCACACACACACACACACACACACACACACATACATGAAACACTTCTGCCATCTAGTGGTCAGGAAGGGTCATGGCGATGTTTATTACCCCAGGTGTCTAAGTAGGCATAGAGATGGAGTGGACCTGCCTTGCTGAAAGCAGAGACATTTACCAGCTTTGTTACAAAACTCCCCCCTTTTCACCCATTTGTGGATCGGCCAGTCCAAATGTCAGGTCTTCCTCAGCACCCATGCTATCTCAGAAGGTTCGAAGGCTCATCTACCGTGTGAGATCTTCGCTACCCTCTTCCATCCAGCCGCGCTTGGAGGAGTCGGAGATATTTCCTCAGTTCCATCCACAGAGCGGCAGACGCTTGGCTGACAGATCAGGAGATGACGAGATGGATGTATCCTGCTGCTTAACCCACCCAGCAGAAAACCAGCCTGGTCTTCTCTGCCTTTTGGTGAAAGATGACTAGCGCCCCCCAGTGGGGATCACCCCACTTTAAACTTTGTACCACTGGGATTGTTCCATGTACCCAGTCAGCTTTTACAAACCAGCAGGTGCTTCATTAGCAGTCATACTGGCTCCAGTAGACAGCGATAGTCCAGCACTGTATTGCACACTGACTGTCATCACTAGTCCCAGCACTGTATTGCACACTGACTGTCATCACTAGTCCCAGCACTGTGCCGTCTTAGGGTGCTAGAGTAGGTATGTGGAAGAATGTAAGAGCTGAACTTTGCTTGTGATTTTTCCTGCATGCGATGGATCAGGATGATGGATTAGGATCTTTCATTAGGATGTTATCCTGACTTTTCTATGAGATAAAATGCATGATTTTAAGGTAATTTGTTTCGGATTGCTTAGTCAGTCTGAGGATCACGGAATGAATGTTGAGGATTTAGCATGGTAAAATTATTAATCGGGTTTCGTAATTTCTGTAATTTTTCTATCCTGGGAGGCACAGGGCATGAGGCAGGGGACACCCTGGATGGGACACCAGTCCATCACAGGGCACACACACACACACGCACGCACACACACTATGGACAGCTGAGTTACCCATTCGCATACCTGCATGTTGTTTGAAAGTATGAGATGGCCTCTCACTGAAGAATTGTTATTCTGCTGTGGTTCACTGTGAATTAAATCCTTTGTCGACATACTTTCTCAGAGGCATTTTCCAGTCTCATGTTACCACCTGCGCCTACCTGCCTCTCTCCCAAGCCCCACCTCTTTCTGTCTGATCTCTTTTACAAGTATGTGTAGAAAAACAATGTTATTAAACCAAACTTAAACTAAAACTGGCTTGCAGATAATGTATGTATTTATTTGTATTATGTTTGGTCTCTGAGGCTATGCAGCGGCTCTTCAAATCAGTGCGATGATGTGAGTTTTCTGTATTCTAAACTTTTTACATGGTACATTATTACTTAACAGTATTTTATATTTAAATGGTAACACACTCTTGTGGCCAGCAGAGGGCACCAGATCGCCTGGCCCTTGTGTTGCTTTTGTTAGTCATACCTGTTTTCACAGTGTATTTTTTTTCCCCCCACTTCTGAAACATTTTTCTTTTAAGGTCCCCATCTTGTGACTAAACTTGGGATAACAGCTCTCTCTGTGGCACGCAGCATGAGAAACACAAAGTGCTCCCCCAATTTCTGTAAGCGTGTAAAGTGTCCCCCCAGCCACAGGTGAGGCTGCCCGCTGATCGGGGCTGGGTGTTTGGCCTTTGTTTGCGTTTTCAGACACTCTACTCATTTTCTGATTTCCACATTTGCTCATTTCCAAGGTGTGAGTCTAAGTATAAAGGGTCTAAATGACCCATTGGGCCATAATGAGGCAATTAGTGTGTCCCAGAGTGGAGAAACGCCTCCCATCCCCCTCCGTATCCGCCGTCCTGGTTCCGCCTGCGGCAGTGCGAAAGTCGCCGTGTCCCGCCGAGCTCTGAGAGCGCTAATTACAGGGAACTTTTGCGTGATTCTTTCCCTCATCCGGTGGCCTGCTGCTCGTAGGGCATTAAAACACATTCTTTGTCTTAATTAGGAGCCTGGCAGGAACAGCGGACATTCTTGGGCTGCTGAGCTCCCGTTGGCATGCTGTTTACATGAGTGGGCAATAGGGGTCGCTATAGCACCATAGCAAAAATCCTCTATCTTTAAAAAAATAAATAAATAAAAAGTGTGTAAATCTCCCCGAGTTTTTGTTTTTAATTACCGGCCGACTAATTTAAAACATGTTTATGGAACCAGACCCTTCATCTCTTTCTTGTATCATGTAGGTAGAACAGCAGAGCACCTAGTGGAAAAAAAATAGGCCATATTAATAGTGGGGGAGGTGATGGAGTTTGCTGCAAGTAGTTACATTTTCTTTAATTGTGTTGACTCAGCCTTAGGAGTATAAAACAAATTGGTGTGTTTTCCGCAGAAGTTACTGTCCGCGGAAACCGCGGTTTACTCCAGTGTCCCTGCGGATTTTGGACCCCCAAAGTGATTTCAGAAAGATTCTCAGCCTGGATTGAATTCTGAGCGAATCAGACGTCCCTTTCAGTACCGTAATACTATAATATGGGTTATGTGATGCGGATCATTCTGATAGCCACGAGGGAATAGTCGTTCATTGTTGTAACGCCTGTGAATCAGGAATAATTCTGACCAGGGGGAGTATAATTGTTTTAGCTGTAGCTGTAGTAGCAGCAGAAAGACATACAGTGCAGTTGAAGGATTTTTGCAAATTGCTAATTTTTTAAAATATATTTTTGACCTTGCGTTTTGCGTTCGATCATCATCCAAAATTGAATATTTGATGGTCTTATTTTCATTTTATTTAAAAAATCTTAAGTTATTAATTTATTAATTTTAATGAAGTACTGACATAAAATTTTGGTTATTGCTGAAAGTATCATAGTCCTCAATGGGCTTGTGTCGAGAAGTAATCGCTCCTTAAATGCGGCGCCGCTTTGCAGCGTCTCGAGCTGCTGTTCTGACAAACTTCACGTTCACCCCAGTGGTTTGGTTCCCCTTAGGCACAGACGCCCCGACATCCTGCTGGATTTTTCCAGCATTGAGCAGAATTGACGATTGCTTACCAGTGACAGCTGGCGCAGTGGAGAGTCCCTAAATCATGGCCGTGTCGCCTCAGTGTTTGACCGCCGGTAGGAGGCTCTCACTTTGGAAAGTGGTCTTTGCTTTTGGCCAGACACAACAGGGCTTGGCTTGACCAGAATGTTTCTTTTTTGACTCTTGAGGGTCATAGAGCTGGTTTTTGGAAAACTTGATGAGCATCTCATTTTAATTGAGCCTGTGTCCCATTTTTTTTGGTCACTGTAGCTCATTATTTCCCAAACCGGTCCACGGAAACACACACAGTCCACGTTTTTGCTCCCTCACAGCTGAGAGTGTCAGTTTTCATCTGATGTTGACTCTTTCTGTGTGACCAAAGGACATGGATCAGAATCAGGCGTGTGGCATTTATTTGGGATATTTCCTTTTTCTTCCCCATAGAAAAATAAATGGGTCAGATATGCATTTCAGTATTAATTTGACAGAACGAAGGCGGCAAGACCAATAGATATTGCCGGGTCTTGATGACCTGACATCTGATTTGTTTGCGGGAGGGACTGTTCTCCAGACCCCAGTACTCGACCCCATGGTGAATATCGCATCTCATCTTGAGATGTTTGCCTCTTAACTTGTTCCACCAGGGCTCTGTGCTGTAGACGAGGGGTTGGAATAACTGATTATGGCAGCCTTGACGTTTTTCGCATTTAACACTCAGCGTGCAGGTCATCGGTATGTCAGCGATACGGCGGCGGTCCCGTCATTGCGGATTTTAGCTGTGAATTATGGCGGGCGATTACAGGTTTGCGTACAGTCAGAGCGGCCTTTTAGTGCCCCTCCTCCTCTCTCCTTCCTCCGTTTTTCCCTTTCTTCCTGAGCGGGTAAGCGCTTTAAGTCGCTTTTATGTTTAACTGGAACACGCACATGTGGGCGCTTTTAACGGTCCTGCTCTGGCCATTTTGGAGGCGGGGGGGGGGAGAGGGGAGAATGTGTGTGCGTGCAACACTCATTTAGAAGCTTCTGGAATGCACCCCCCACCTCCAGAATCTAAGCGGAAATAATAAAATTGGGGAACATTTACAGCCACCCTCCTGCAGTTGGTGGACCCAATTATACCCCTTTTTTTCAACCCCCCCCACCCAAAACCCCGGCCCGGGTTTTCCAGACGGTTCCCCAAAGCCACACCCTGACATAATCGTCCAATCAGGGCCTTTGTGACTGGCAGGTCGCAGCCTGGATTCCTCTGTCAGGGTAACAGTGGTGAATTGGCCACAGTAGCTAATTTAAAAACACGCATGTCGTGGGATTGGTTGGGTGATGTCAGGTGGTACAGGATTCTCGTCTGCACTGAATGTGTCTCTGGATTCAGTGTCTCTTCTGGCTGCCAGTACGTGTTGGATGAGTATAGCTATTTTATAGATTACTAACTTTGATTCGTGAGCAGTGGAGCCCCCATGTGGCGGCCAGGGGATGGAGGGGGCTTCCTCGACCGGCCCTGCATGTCGGAAGCTGCTGTCCTGCTTGGTTGTTCAAAGGCAGCGTCAGCTAATCAAAGCCATGTGGAATGTTAGTGCGGTGTGTATATATATCTGGGGCAAAGGCAGTCGTGTCCCCCCCCCCCACTCTCTGGGGCAAACGCAGAGTCATTGCAGAGTCCATCCTGTCCTCATACTTTTCCCCTTTTCTCTCTTTCCCCTCTATTCCTCCATCTTTCTCTCTCGTGTCTGTTCCCCATCCCCCCTCTCTCTCTCTCTCTCTCTCTCTCTCTCTCTCTCTCTCGCTTTTTCACCCCCTTGTCACTCTCAAGTGTTACTCCAACCCTCTCAAATGTATTTAAATTTTCCGTCGCTGCCAAAGGCAGATGTCAAACCGCCACACCGATCAGCTGTAACCTTAAAAGCTGACAGGTGAAGTGAATAATGCCGATTATGTCGTTGCAGTAGCACCCGTGAAGGGTGCCGTTGTGTATTAGGCGAAGAGGACAGTCTGTTCCTGAAGTGGGAAGCAGGAGGAATGATCTGAGCGATGCTGACAAGGACCAAACTGTGATGGCTAGACGACTGGGTCAGAGCATCTGCAGAACAGCAGGTCTTGTGGGCTGTTCCCAGTATGAAGGGTCAGCACCTACCTGAATTGGTCTAAGGAAGGCCAACTGGTTAACCGGCGATAGGGTCATGGGCACTCAAGGCTCACTGATGCGCATGGAGAGTGAGGGCTAGCTTGTCTGGTCCAATCTCACAGGACAGCTACTGTAGCACAAATTGATAAAAAAATGTTAACGCTAGCCTTGACAGAAAGGTGTTTCACCTCACAGTGCTTTGCAGCTTGCTGCTTATGGGGCTATGTAGCTGCAGATTGAACAGAGTGCCCACGCTGAGCCCTGTCTACTGCCGAAAGTGCCTACAATGGGCATGTGAGCGTCAGAAGCGGACCATGGATCAATGGAAGAGGGTGCCCTGGTGTGATGAGTCACGTTTACTGTTACATCATGCGAATGGCCGTGTGCGTGTGCATCATTTACCTGGGGAAGAAATGGCACCAGGATGCACTATGGGAAGAAGGCAAGCCGGCGGAGGCAGCGTGATGCTCTGGGTAATGTTCTGCTGGGAAACCTTGGGTCCTGGAATTCATGTGGATGTTACTTTGATGTGCACCACCTACCTAAACATTTATGCAGATCAGGTTCACCCCATCATGGAAACGGTATTCCCCGATGGCAGTGGCCTCTTCCTTCAGAACAATGTGCCCTGCCACACTGCAAAAATTGTTCAGGAATGGTTTGAGGAACATGAAAAGGGTTCAAGGTGTTGACTTGCCCTCCAAATCCCCTAGATCTCAATCTGATCCAGCATCTGTGGATCCGATCCATGGAGGCCCCACATCACAACTTACAGGACTAAAATGATCTGCTGTTATCTTGGTGCCAGATACCACAGGACACTTTCTGAGGTCTTGTGGAGTCTGTGCCTCGATGAGTTAGAGCTGTTTTTGGGGGCATGAGGGGGACCTGCACAATACTAGGCAGATGGTTTAAATGTTATGGCTGATCGGTGTTCTTGTGATGTATAAATAAATCAGTTAATTAACGGATGAACAAAAAAGGTGCAAAATGCACAAGGAGTATTAAAGTAAATATTGCAGTCTCTCTCGCACGCACACACAACCACACACACACGCTCGTGTGTAAAACGGAAGACTTTGCTTCCCAGAAGCAGGCAGTTAAATAAATAAAGTGCAATAATAAAAGGGCAATTAAAGACCACCTTTGTGGACCACCTGTATGGCGAGGGGGGCAGCCCCCCCCCCCCGGGAGCGTACTCTAATTTATGAAGTGCTGCAGCGTATTGATCAGTGGGCCGCTGAGGGAGCTGGTGTTAAGCTGGTACACACAGCCCCCACCCCGCCTCCCTGAGGTTGTACATGAGCTGAATCTTTTCTGTCTTGCACCCAGGTGTGTGACTTTAACTGATTGAGAACACAACATCTCCTGATTGTTACCCTGGTGAGTTTATAGTCTGGCCTGGTCTGCGTCCATCTCAAGGGCAGAGCAGGGACTGCGCTGTTGCCGTGGGAACCAGACTGCCTCCGTCTCCCTGCCGACTCCTCGGCGACAGCCTCGCGGGGCCCCAGTTCGGAGGCGCTGACGGCCCCGTGTCCAGCGGCTGGGGGCTCGCATCGGCGAGGGTGGAGCCCTGTGTGGTTTCCATCTGCCCTGAAATGGCTCAAGTTAAACTGCGCAGAAAAGCTTGTTTACTCACAGGACGCACGTAAATCGGCCCTGCCGGGGACTCATTAGCTGTGCTGCGGCAACGCCAATCGCCCCCCGCCCCCTCCTCACTTTAATGATTCTAAATAAAAACCCTGAGAAACAGACCATCTGCAAGCTATTACAGGGGCAGGCCTTGGTCACGCCAGCCAGGAGCCCACATCTGTGGGCGGGGCCTCAGGGCAGGAGTGGAGGATCCTCTTCTGTCATTGGCTGTCATTTGGGGTGATCAGCATGCACAGGTCACCTGCTTGTCATACACATAGGTGGCCGCAGCAGCCGTGTGCTGGCGGCACAGGGTCGGCTTGGCGGCTGGTTTGATTGGTGTTCTAGAAATTACCCGAAGCTTGGCTGTCCTTTACCGTTTTTAATGGTGCGTTTGGAACTAAAAGCAGGCCTGTCGATTTTGGTCTTGCAGCCCAACGCGTTCTCCTGACACCTTGGGCCGATACGGATCGCCTGTCTGGTCTTGGGTTAGTTTGCCATCATGCATTTAGTTACAGCCTGACTAGTACAATTCGCTGATGAGCTGCATATGGGTACAGGCGCAGGAAGTACCATGGTGTTCTGGAAGGTGCTATGCCCAGATTGTGTCAGGAAAAAAATATTTAAATGAAATGCTGTATATTTTAAGCCTCCTGAGTCAAAGATAAGGCATTTTCTAAATTAATAGACACATTACGGGAAAGGAGGCCTGCCTCGGTCTCCATTATGGTTTCTTCCCCATCCCCTTTTGTTTTGTTTCTTTGTTCTGCAGAAGTTTTTCGTTCGATCTCCTCAAATACAGCTAAATGTTTTTGTTTAGGCCCCAGGGCAAATCCCGGCCAATGGGAAATCCTCTGCGAATCCCGGTCTTCCACACCTCTCAGCTCCTGGTTTTTACTGCCTTTGTAATTTCAGTGGATGCAGTGGGGTGGGGGGGGGGGCCGGGGGGGGGGGGGGGGGGGGGGGGGGGGGGGGGGGGGGGGGGGGGGGGGGGGGGGGGGGGGGGG
>JAODLD010000052.1:2496350-2506982 GCA_026781065.1 Mormyrops boulengeri | reverse complement strand
TGCTTTCCTTGAAACACACAGACAATTAGGCTTGAGTTTCATAGTGCAGAGCTGGGTCATGCCCCCCAAGGCGGTTTTCTTTTCTCTCGTCCTGTTGCCCGTCGCGCTCTTCCTCCATGCCTGCGGGCAGCCAGTGAACTGTCGCACTGGAGTTCCCGAGGAAGTCACGTCCGGGTCAGAGGTCATCGCCTTCATACCTCCTGTGTGGTTCATGTGTTGTGATTGTTTTCTTTTTTACGTATGATGTACGATTGCCTTGTATTCCAGGTCACATTATTGTGGTATGAAGTCCTTTCACAGTTGTTCTGAATCCTCAGGCTTCAGGCCTTATCAATAGTGTTGTTTGCGTTGTCAGGTCCTCGTTCAGGGTGCTCGGCCCAGACTTTCGCGGATCCTGCAGCCACAGGCAGGATTTTGTGTGTGTGTGTGCGCGCGCGTGTGTGTTTGAATGTGTTACCAGTCAGCCACCTTGCCAGTCCAGTGTAATCCAGTTTGCCAAATGTTACCCATGCTTTGTGGCTCTGCCTGTGAGGACATCCTTACCCACCGCCCCCCCCAGTCTGTTTGTCTGGATGATGTCACAGAGGACTGTAACGTGGGAATGGCCATGTGACTAGGAGGAAGAGTTATGGCTGCGCACAGATCAATGGATGGTGGGATGAGAGACCACGGGGTGGGTGGGGGGGGGTTATTTGTGAGCAAAGCATTCCAGAGCCTCTTCACTGACCTTGCGTGAGTTTGGCCCGACTTGGACATCTCGGCCACAGTGCGGTTTGGCGCCGTTTCAGGGAGGGAAAGCACAAGCGAGCCGTCTCCAGATTCCGCCCCGGGATGTCAAACACTCATAAACACGACCCAGAAGCGAGCAGCGTAATGGAACCACAGTTTATACTGGTCTTAACGGTGTGACAGTATTACGCGGCAGGCACCGTATGGAGGGGACCGTTCTGATATACTGTGTATAGTGAATGTATTGTAATGTGCGTCCGTGTAAGTGCTTTTAAATTATATTTTCGTATGTTTCGTGGAGATAAATGTTTCCTTTTGTGTCCGAAGGCAACAGAGGCCAGGTTTCACTGAAGGCGATTTACTACGTCGGACTGTCCTTAAAAAGCTGCTTCATAAATGTCAATCCGATTACATAAAATAATTGGGAAAAAAATAAAGGAAATTTCTCCGTGATCTTTTGGTCAGAGTTTTATTCACTTTGTATCTGCTACGTACAATTTGTGCCTGTATGCCGGATCTAAGAGTGTTCAGATCCCTGGGTCAGGGGGCAAGTGCTGACCGCTAAAACTCAAGGTATGCTCCTGTCACTCGAAATAAGGTCAGAATTTTAGTCCTCGGGGAGAATCTGCAAAATGACACAGCTGACAGATGGCACATTGTGATCAAGCAGGAACATCAAGAATGAGAAGCTGAGAGGGGGGGCAGGGGGAAGACCTAGAGATAAATACCTTTATTCAGCTTGCAATTATATAGTCAGCATTTAGAATCATATACAGCTATAGAATTAAGTTAGAAGATTTCCGGATCATTCAAGAAGAATTTATCTGTTCCCAAGTGGTGCAAAGAGGATATAACAAAACAAAAATCAAAAGAAAGGTTAACTGGACAGTGAAATCGGAGAGCTAACAAACCGGTAACTTCTTTCAGAATCATTCTTCCTATTATAACTGCTTCTATAAATAATTAGGATATAAGCTATGAAAACCCAGTGCAATTAAATATAGATTGTTTTAACTAACCAATAGGATAATGATAGACTTTCTGCCTACTGGCTTCTGGGATGGTCCCTCCCACAGCAGCCGTAACGCTAAGCTCCCACACACTGAGCAGAAGATGATGCCAAAAGGATGATGTTATTGGAGAAACCTATCTATACCTACACATGCGATGGCACCCTGCCCCCCTGCGTCAGTCCAGGGATGGACGGTGTCCTAGTCGAAGTTGAGCACGTTGCCGTCGAAATGCGTGAGTACGTGGTTCTCGAAGAGCTGCTGGTCGCAGTCCAGGGGGAACTGCTCGCTGCACATGGGGCACACCTTCCAGTGGCTCTCCACGTGCTCCTCGAACTTGCTCTGCTCATAGTGCGGCGGGAAGATGACCTCGCACAGCGGACAGCGCTTGTGGATGTCCAGGCTGCTGAGGGAAGCGGGTAGAAACTCATCACGACCCGGGCTGGTGCCAAGAACTGGTGTTAGCATTAGCGTTACTTCAGTACGAACATCGTGCTGAGAGATCCAGAAAAAACAGAGAACATCTCCAAGCCCAGAACTAGGAAGGAGCTTCTAGAAGGTTCCATAGCCGATTCATACCCTTTTCTGATTCCTCTAACATCTATCGCTTGCTCAGTAGGTCTGCAGTAACTGCACACCAGGTGATCTCTAATGCTCAGAATTTTCCAATTCTCTCTCCCTCACACAAAGTTTTACATATGTTTGGAAAATGTCCACATTGTAAATAACAAAGAGGCTGGATTAAACTCGAGAGAAGCTGTGAAACAAAACAAAGAGCACATTACCTGGAGTCAAAGCAAAAGCGATTCTGGCTACCGCCAAGTAGGGAACTCTGAGAGTCATGAGTCGCTGGCTGCTCAGTATCACCGCCCTGCTGGAGTAAGTAGGAACAGCTTCAAATAAAGCTCTTGCTTTGTCCAGTCCCCATCGAGACCGAACCACCCCCCCCCATGACATACTGAGTGGAGCAGACTCATCCGTTTCCACAAAGGTTTAAAAGTCACGCCTGTCTGAACACTGATGGGCTCCAGCAAAGGTTAATAATCCTTAAATGCGGCAAACTAGAGAAAGCGAGAAACAGGTCATGATACCACTGTACCGGCAATGAGACGAGTCTGCGATGCTGCCCTCGCCCAGAGCCCCAAGTCCCGCGCCGCACCAATTAGCCTTTCCTTCATCAGTCTAATTGCGCAGACACTCTCCCAATTATCTCCCCACTCGTCAGATAACGAGCACCCAGGAGCCAACTTTAATTGAAGTTTTATGTAAATCCCTTTTTTTCTAGCTCACCCCAAGCCCCCGGTGCATGTGGGTGGGACGGGAAGAACTGACAGGAGAGGTGGGGGGAAGGAAGGCAGGGAGGGAGGGAGGGAGGCAGGAGAAAAAGAGAAAGAGAAAGAGAGAGAGAGGAAGACGTGAAGCACGATGAACAGCATAAGGCAAGAGGAGACAAAAGGAAATGAGCAAAAAGGAAGTCAGTTTTCAAAGACAGAGGGCGCTGTGGTGCAGCTATGCTGTTAGTGGGGCAGGGGGGTCGTACCAAGTTGCCACGATCTTCGGGGTCCTCCAGTCCATCTGGTGGGCTCAGGTTGCGGGACGGCTGGATGCAGACCACGTTGTTGTCCCAGGAGGGGGGTCCCGTGGACGAAGGCCTGGACATGCGCTCTGGAGAGAACTCGCCGTCCGCTCCATCTGGGAGCGGGGGGGTAGAAAAACGTGTCGCTATGGAAACATGGAGGACTGGGATGTGTGGTCAGACAGACTCAAACTGCTGGGCCTGGTTACAGGGCATTTGGGAGGCGCTGGAAAGGAGCCCACCTCGCGCATTTGGGGCTGCATAAGGGTTTCCAAACTGCAGCTCTGCTGGGCGCTGCGGCACGAGAGAGACCGGCGGCGGGTCCTGGGGGTACGGCAGGGGGTACTGCAGGAAGATGGGCAGGGCCCTAGCTAACTCCGCCCCTGAGGTTGCACTGTTCCCAGCCGAGTTCTTCTGCAGCTCCTGGGGGGGGACAGCAGCGCCAGGATGAGGAATCGCATGACCTCGGTGGCTACATGGGCCTCAGGTCGGCATAGACGAGGAAGACCTGCGAGTTAACCAATCAGGCTGCGCCAACCCGATCACATGACCAGCTAAGTCTGAAACAACAGGCACTTCATTCTCTTTTTGTAACGTTAGGGATACGTCCTTCCAGAAAAAATGTGTCTAAATCAGCTAGTACGGACACAGAAATAAGCTAGCAGACCTGCGCAGCTTCAAAAGGGAAATGGGGATTCCAAATCCAGGAAATGTATAAATGGGATGTGGGTTAAACCACTCTATGACTGACAGGAAAGTCTCAACCCGCAGCGGAACTGAGAAAAACTCCACTTCAGCCATGGCGACACTGTGTTCTACAAGCTGGGCTGAGCGATTCTCTGTCTGTGAGTCTCTGACAGACTTCTCAGTGTGGTGAAGATTCAGGGCATAAACATGAAAATGATCATAAAAATACATCTGTACAGAGACAAACATTCTACTCCGATGCGACAACTAAGCCAAACAAACAAACAACAAAAATCCAACCTCTTCAGCTTTCTCCTTCTCCTTCACAATCTGCGCCACGTTCTCCTTTAAGTCCCTGACTTCGCGGTCTTTCTCTGCCACTTGGCTCTACAGTGGAGACGAGGGGAAGACGATTAAGGCATCGCAGAAGAAACCATATGGATGGAAAAAAAAGAAAAAAAAAAAAAACATTGCCAAGCGACTCATACGGAAACAATAACACAAAGTGGCACTAAAAAAACAGAAAGAGCGACTCTGACCCGGGGGGCAAGGTTTACGCAAGCGGAGCCTCCCCATCACAACAACACATAAAAGTCAGGCGGCCAGAGAGACACGCTCAGACCGGGGCTTTCAGACGAGGAGCCGTGAGCCAGAGACTGCATTAGGGAGGCCCAGGTCTGCGCTCCAGCCGCTGTCCACGTCCTGCCCCCCCGTAAACAGCCATAAACAACGTCTGCGAAAGGGGGGGCCCATAAAGCATGCTGTCCGCGTATTTATCCCAGTGCTGAGATGGTATCAAAGCGGCGCGCTCGTTATTTACTGCTCAGATAAACAGGCACTCTCGCACAAGGGCCGGCGTGCACGGCTGAGGCTGCCAGAGCGAGGCGACGCCATGCGGCTAATCCGCTGCAGACGGTGGGCGGTGTGGTCTGCACATGCCATCGTCACCAACCTTACTCTATACAGACCGCAAAACAGTCTATGTGGCTTCTCCTCCCAGTCGATACGGGCCACGCCCCCCTCCCCTCCCAGTCCATACTGACCGCATCATCCTTAAAGATAAGTTATTATTCACTTCAGTTACCATGGCAGCAGACACTGTGACTGTCTGCCCTAAGAACAACACTCCTGGATAGACAGGGGCCACTCTGTGGACGTGAGGCCAGGCCCCGGGACCCCTCCCCGCCACCACTGACCTTGAGGCGCTCCTCCTCCTCAGCCAGCTGCTGCCTCAGGCTCTCGTTTATCCTGCACTGCTCCTTCCACTTCTCCTCCATCTTCGCCAGCTCGTCGGCAAACATGCAGCTGCGCTCCCGCTCCTCCTGCACAGACGGGGGCAGTGCGTCACACGGGGCCGATGCACATCACAGCCGAGGCGACACTCGGGGCAACTCTCTTACGTTCAGCATCTGCTTGCATTTCCTGTATCTGTCGCTGGCCTCTCTGCCAGCCCCTTTGCATCTCTCCTGGGTCAGTGTGTCCAGCAAGACATCCACACCGGCAAGGCCCCCTGCAGGCATGTGAACATCATCATCACTATCACTAGTGACTGGAGTCACAAAAACGTCGCTCTCAGTTGGGGTGGGGGAGGGGTACCTGCTGTGGGGGACTCAGGGCTCTCTGAACGGGTCGGGGATTCGGGTGCTGGAGAGCTGCAGGCTGAACCTTTATTCGAGTCCTTTAACAGAAAGGACACCAGAGGTCAGAAAACTGAGGAGGTACCACCAAACCCAGAGCATGCTGCCATCGAAACGCGGTCCCGACCCTGTCGACAATGCTCACAGCGAGCCCAGAAGCCTGGCCCCTCCCACTGCCACTATCCCGCTCACCCCCTGCTGCCCGGACAGCTTGGCGACCTGCTTCCTCAGCTTCTGACACTCCCTGCACATCTCTTTGTAGTGTTCGGCCGCCATCTGTAATCTGAGCTTCAGATCCTCCACCTCCCGCTGTAGCTCTGCCTCCCTCTCTGAGGCCATGCTCATACCCGGCTCCTCCTCGCCTCTCTATTGGACAGAAGGGCAGCACAGGGTCAGCGCTGGAAGAATGGCCGCCGGCACCCGTATGCAAGCCGGCTCCCACGGCACCTACCGCCTCCTGGCACCCGGCTGCCTGCAGCTTCTCTAGCTGGCCCTGCATGCGGCGGCACTCGGCCTGGGCGTCCGTCAGGCTGGCGCGCAGCGCCTCGGCCCCCAGTCGCGCGTGATACAGTTCCGACATGGTGCGGTCGCGGGCGGCGGCGGCATCACGCAGCTCCGACGACAGCATGGCCGCCTGCTGCCGCGTGGCCTGCAGCTGCTCCTCCTTCTGCCGCAGCTGCTCTTTCAGCGCCGACGTCGCCTCCTGCAGGACAGGGATAAAAATGCTTCCTTTGCTCTTGCACACATATAATCAAACATATCATATGTTCCTGTTATATTTATTTAGAAGATGCTTTTATCTAAAGCAACGCACATTTTTTGTGAGAAAGCACGGTCAACCAGTCCCTGGAGCAACTGGGGGTTAAGGGCCTTGCTCAAGGGCCCAACGGTGACATCACTGCCAACTGTAAGATCTGAACCGGCGACCTTCCAATCACAGGTACACAGAGAGCCACACCCCCATGTTCCTGTGAGGTTCCTGGCTATGTAATACACATTTTACACAGTGCTAGACACAAACAATTCCCTTCGCCAAAAATTCAGGTTCCGAAGGTACAAGTCCAGTCCAAGGTTTTGCTTGAACCAACCAGCTGAATGTACAACAATGAATGTGGCTCATTATACTTAAGTGGTTGGTTGAAACTTAAATCTTGGTCTGGATTTGTACTTGCTAAACCTGAACCTCTGAAGTAGTGTCACACCCATGCTTTATTTGGTCTTGCTAACATTGTCCCTTGGCAGCAAATGTGATACTGAGACGTGTTACTGAGACCAGGGCGCACAGTCACACACGGGAAGACGGGCAACAGACGTACTTGGGAGGCAGTGCTGGCGAGGAGCTCTTTGTGCAGACTCTCCTTCTGGGCCACGCATGCTTTCAGTCGGCCCACCTCTTCCTGAAGCTGGGCTACAGTGATCTCCTTGTTCATGTCCACTGACTTCAGCATCTGGAGCTCGGCAGTGAGCTTGGTGTTCTCCAGCTCCGTGTTCTTCAGATGAATCTAACCGACCGCACGCCAGCCGGGTGGGAAAGTTCAAGCGGCATTTACAAGCGAGTTTCTTTTAGGGCAGCCGTGCGTTCACAAGGCCCGTGGGTAAGTGTGGGATTAAACTAAACAAAAAAAGCTTCAAAACACACTTAGCACTAGTGATGTAACATACACATTGCCGGACAGAATGCGATTTGAAGAGGATAAACTTTTTTTTAGTTGCTCTCATCGAGCTGTCAAGCATATGTATGCGCACTAAGAGACTTTGTTCCAGACAGCTCTTCTATGGGATTTGTCAAAGGAAAACAAACGACTACATACATATATGTTGTATATGCATGACAGCTCGATGGAAGCAACTCCCAT
The DNA here is from genome assembly GCA_026781065.1 of Mormyrops boulengeri. Lineage (NCBI taxonomy): Eukaryota > Metazoa > Chordata > Actinopteri > Osteoglossiformes > Mormyridae > Mormyrops > Mormyrops boulengeri. The sequence goes on along the minus strand of JAODLD010000052.1, from coordinate 2,499,487 downwards.
TGACCATTAAAGTGTAGCAAATAATAATAATAATAAAAAAATAACACAACACCATCTAAATCAGTGTTTCCCAATCCGGTCCTCAGGGATCCACAGATGGTCCATGTTTTTGCTCCCTCCAAGCTCCCTGCCAGACAGCACACATTTTTGCTCCCTCCTGGGAGGGAGCAAAAACGTGGATTGTCTGTGGGTCCCCGAGGACTGGGTTAGGAAACGCTGATCTAGAATGTTCTCTACCTTGTACAGCTCCCTCTCATCTCTTTCGTTCTTCAGCTGGGACTCCAAGGTGTCCTTTTCCGACGTCAGCTTCCTCAGTCGGTCCTTAAGGCTACAAAAAAAAACAATGAAAACCAACAGATCAGAACGCTCTCCTCAGTCAAGTAAAACAACACCACTCAGCTACCAATCACACGACGCCTTCATAAACGCATACAGTGTTCACCCTACCCGTCTAATTCCGTCTCTTTCTGAATGCCCCTCTGCGTGACCCCGATGAGGTCCTCCTCCAGCTGACGGATTCTTCCGGTCGCCTCCTCATGCTTCTTCCTCACCTCCTCTTTCTCATCCTGCAGGATCTGCGAAGACTGCAGAAGCTCCTAAAATAGGAAGAGAGGTGGGGGGTGTTTCAGTGAAAATCAGACCCAGCGTCATCGATAAGCTTCCTAACCATCATCAACTGAAACGGTTTAGCAGTCGGAGCATCGACCTGAGCTACAGGAGGCAAGCGGCTGGTTAAATGTCAATAAATCCATCGATTATGGATCCGGCTGCTGAGCCTGAAATGGGTGGAACCATCGACACTGCGGATAAAATCAGACTGGTCGTTACAGACAGTGTTACTGTAATCTGGACAGAAGGACGGCAGTGTCAGCATCCTTGAAACAGACTGGACAACTTTAGTCCGTCTTCCCCGGTCATACTCTGAAACCGTCAGTACATCGTGGATGGGATCCTCACACTTGGGTACGGGCAGTTTTAGTGCAATTGACACCATTAATTCCCAAACCAGAGGAGACGACCATAGGACGAATTCGCTAAGCGAGACACCGAAGGCGACAGGTCAGGACCATCCTCCCAACTTCGAGCCCAGGCCGGGCCCCACGGACCTCCCCGCTGGCCTAACTAGCGCTCGCGTCCCGCTCTAAGTGGGACGCGGCAGAACCGCGGCCAAAAATACACAGCCGATTAAAAAGCCCCAGTAGGCTGCAGTAGGCTGAGCTCAGGCTGGTTTCAGACCATGCTGACTGCTTCATTAATGCTAATCACCTTTAAGTATGCACTGAAAAATACTAACGAGCCAACAGCTAAAGAATGGAGCGGTGCAGACATAGCCTGTAATATTAGAAAGTATCCTTCTTACTGGACGACATGTGTAAAAAAAAAAAAAAGGTAAAGAGTGAATGTAGAAAAAAAACTATACATCTCTGTGCTAATGGCCCATGCGGCTCCTTGCAATTTCTCCCGCTGCCTTCATAAAGTTACAATAAAAAAAGGCGCATTTCCTGGGTAATCTGTCACCAGCACATATGTGTTATAACCCTTTGCCTGTCATGGTGGGTACAAGTGAAGGCGTGGACTCCCCAAGACAACCTGCAGCTACGTTTTCGAAATTTTTAAAAACGAACAGCTGTCCACCTAAAAACTCTGGGGTTTCACGTCAAGCCTGGTGTTACCCCCATTACCCAGAATGCACCACTCCAGTTGAGACACACCTCTGGAGCGATGCGGTCTGAAACCAGAGGACCATCTGAGGGTGCTGTCCCCCTTAAGCCAGTGGAATTACCGTTGGCTTTTATTGCCAAAATGTCTGCGTTACTTTAGCAGCACATAAAGATCTTATAAAAACTGTAGTCATAAAATTAACAGCCACAAAATATGTACTTATGTATAAAGCTACTGCCATTTTCATCTCAACTGATTTACTGTGAGGGCTTCCCCTTCCTAAACGGCTCAGCATTTCCCGTTACGCCACAATTAGACAGATGACTGATGTTGTGTGGAGAAGCAAACCTCGGCGTGATTCAGATTTGCGTCGTTTCCATGAGGCGGCTGACTGTACGGGACATGCCCGTCTGCGGCGATCACGGGACATGTGACTGGTGATGACTGATATGCCCTGTAGAGGGCGCTAAGAGACTTTGTTCCAGACAGCTGTTTTATGGCACTTGTAAATGAAAATCAAACAATTATATGCATATGCATGAAGTTAATCAGGTGCAATCTGAAAATCAGAAAGAATTAAATATCTAGTTCATTTTTTAAGATGGCTATTGTTTTATCTTTTGAACTAAATGCACCATGTGCTTGGTAGCGTGTTTGCACTGGTCGGGACAGTCGGAGGCCGCGGGCGGCCCACAGACTTACCAGACCCTTTGAGTCTCTTCCAAAAAAAAAAACTTTAAATAAATGATATTCGCAGTCTAGCAGGGAGCTTCCATATTTACCCACTCAATAGATTGCACCAGGTAGCTGATTTGCATAGTTCCTCATTATACACTTTTACTCGTCTAGACACTCAGTTATTTTAGAGAAGCGATGAGTTAAACACCATTCCCAGGGGTATGAGAGCAGCTTCGCCCATCTCCCGCTTTCAGGTCACATCTCCAATACTGATCACCGCTGCCGCCGGTCTGGCCCATTTGCCGCCGCCGTCTTTGAAGCCGCGGCTCTCGTGTTAGAGCCTGCACTCGCTGCATGGCGAGGAGGCGGGGCATATGGGATCCGGCCCGCATCGCAAGGCATGGCAATTCTGATACCTTCTGAAGCTCCTTGCCGCCCATTACGCTCTCCTCCTGCGCGACTACGGCCCTCCCGGAGTCACCAGTCTATTCCCACCCCAGATCTCTCATCTCTCACCTCATTTTTGCTCCTCAGATGGACGCAAGCCTGCCGCTCGTCCTCGCTCTCCCTCTGGAGACGCTCCCGTTCCTCCCGGAGCTGCTCCTTCTCCTTCTGCAGGAGGCCCATGGCTGTTAGCAGCTCCTCACGCTCCTTCTGTGCCTCCTCCACCTTTTGCTACAGGTTTTTTTTTTTGGGGGGGGGGGGGGGGGGGGGGTGGTTTTTTAAAGGCCCCCAAAAAAGGGGTAAAAAGTAAAATTAAAATTTAGGGGGTTAAGTTAAAAAAATATTAACGAAAA
>JAODLD010000052.1:2426688-2439174 GCA_026781065.1 Mormyrops boulengeri | reverse complement strand
ACACACATATATATATATATATATATATATATATATATATATATACAGGGTTTTCTGAAAATGCTCTGATTCAAAACATGTTTATGCTACATTAATAAAATGTCATATCTAAAGGCATATAGTTTTTTAGGTCCCCGTAGCATCGTAATTTCACGGTAAGCTGTTTAAATGTAAAAGACCGCATTATCTGTTTTTCAGAATGGAAATTGTATGCCTACTGGTGATAAGCTCATTTTGATTTGTCTCTCGGGGACGAAATAATAGACTGAAAGAACAACGAAACCACTGTACACTGACAGAACTGCTATGGAGTAGTTAGTAATGCAATTGTCAGTTTATTATTTTTTTTCTCTTAAAACAATCATGACTGTGGACGTGTCTATGATGGAACAGACGAAAGTGACTATCCTGTCGAATACAGAGAAGAGGTAGAGTTTTTATGAGTAATTCTGTTTAAAACAAGTTATGTGATGTAATGGGCAGATGATAAAATTGTGCTTATAGGTAGAAACAAGTAGGGCGCTGTTTATAACACACAATTAAGCACTGTAAGTTCACAGATTGTGTCATCTGTTCTGCCTGTGTTGGGTCAAAATGAACAGGGAGTTTTACACCTGAAACTGGGCTGTCAATCGAGTGCAGGACCGTTTGAGATGAACGCTCTCACCTCCATCGTGAACTCTTCCGGTCTCCATCGCTCCCTCTTTTTTAAGTGGTTTCAAGTAAATCGGCTAAAGGTCAAGTTCTCCTGACCAAAATCAAAATAACAGGTTATCTGACATTTAATTAGATTTGTAATAAAATCTACCCAATAATACAAACAACGGCGAAGGAATTTTGGAAAATGGCATGCATCCAGTTTTAAAAACAGCAGTCTTTCGACTTGATTAATAACAGTTATTATAATATCAATAAATGTTTTATGTGTGAAGTGATACATATACTAAATACTCAGTTAAATCTGGAGGTTTAAAATTGGTGACCCCATAAATTCTCTTCAGAATAGTCCCCGGTGGCTCAGATTATTCGAAGAAAATTTGTATATGTACATTCGGGAGCGTACAGTTCCATTTATTTTGTGCAGAGCGAAACGCTCAGCCAAATTAATGGCCACTGTTAAAAATACAACAACACACATAGTGCACAGTATGTGTAATACAACATTATCTCAGTATTATAAAACTGGGTGGAGCCATCTTAATAGGACGTAATGTTTCTACTTTTGAACACGCCAATCAGAAAGCCATAAATTGTATGACTCTAAAATTGATTACAATTGCTAATTCTGAATTGACAGCATTAATTACGATTTAAAAATGGATATTTATCTAACTGATTGGTTACGTTGCATTGATATTATATGGCCTAATATAACCATGAGACCCAAAACCGAACAATCGTTTTGTTTTGATTCAAGTAAATTATTGAAAAGAAAGAACAACAATAGTATAAAGTTTAATCATTCTTCTGATGTAAACACAAACATTGCATGTAAATAAGACTATGTATACCTTTATAATGAATAGGCCACATATTTCACTCATATAGTAAACATTGTTTCACCATTTTTGCTCTGTGAAAATATAATAATGATAATAATAATAATACGAAACATATTTCTAATTTTAGTCATTTTCTGACTGAATTGATCATGGATTGTCTCGCGAGTTTAATCGCATCCCACGCTTCAGGTGTCCGCATCCTGGAGTGGGCCTGCACTTACTTTCGCTTTGATGTTTCTCCTGGACAAAACAAACTTGAAGTCTCGATGGAGACGGACGTTACGCCAAAACTTTCATGCGTATCGTGGATTTCACAGTACCCTGGTGTGTATTTCAGTACCCTCGAGAACCCCAGAGATTGCGGCATAACTGGTAACCTATCGATACCACTATCGAATAATATACCGTGAAAATAACTTGTTGACTTTACGTACATTACACTCCTTTCTTTTCTGAATAGACTGTCATATATGCAAAGTCAGTTCATTGGTGGACACAATACATTATTTAAATTCTTCAGTTACATTTTCTTACAGAAGACGTACAACTTTGAACGAGAGAAGGGTTTTGTCATTAAACCCGGCACTTCTTCGGGTCCGTTTGTTGTGCCTTTGAAAAGAAGTGTGTCAACATGCGTACTGCCTGTCATTATCTCATCTTAAAATGAGCATTGACGGAGTAATAACAAGAACAAGACTACAGATAATTACGGTAACTAATCCAGCTAAAACAGGATTATACGTGAAAGAAATGTTAACTATCAAGTATGAGTTTAATTTATATTCTGAATGCCACAGACACAATGGTGGTGTGAAGAGACGAGGAATATCCAGGAAACTAGATAATCTTTGTGTATGACTGACTTCGGCAAATGATGCAATAGAATATGAGACAGGGGACGTCAGACTGCGAGGCTATTGTGCGCAGCTGTGACATTCATGTACTTCTCAGGGTCCGTGTGTGAAATCGCTGTCCTCGTGCGCCCTCACCTGTTGAAAAAGAGAAAATACTGACTACAGTGGAATGGATAAGTGCCAAGCTTGTGACACCCCGCCCCAAATTCTTTTTGCTCTATCACTGCACCCAGTCAAATAGAAAAGAATGACTGAATCTACTCCATAAAACAAATACGTTACACAGTTTGACTGTTTGGCTTATTTTCACGTCAACATTTGATTACCAAATGGCCTATGCATTCCTTCCATAAAAACAAGCAGTATTTGTCGAATGATTTATTTTAAATGTATACATTTCTCTGTAGGTATGTTTATAATCTGTATGATTATTCCATTCTAATTTTATCCTGCAGCCATTATCATTCTACAATACTGATTGTTTATTCATAGCTGTGAACTATGAAATCGCATCTGTATAATTAATATATAACTATTTTGTTCGTAGCAAATTCACAAGTCGACGCTACCTTTACAATCGGCAAAATTTGCAAATACACCAAAGCACAACATTTAATTAAGCAATTAAACATAAATAATATTAGTATTGTAATATAATACTATAATGCTTATCGTAACATTAGAACAACCTTAATAATACCATTTATTAATATTAATCATTATAGTTGCTGTTGGCAATACATTGAGGCATGTTTAAATAGCGTGTGTTTTGGTGTTTGTGCTTAGAACTAACATATTCAAATAGAAATTACAGAATTAAAGGCAAATTGTTAAAATCATTAAATAATTTTTTCTTATTCTGCTATTGTACTATCTGGTATGACTTCCGTTTCGTTTGGTGAAAACTAAGTTGTGTTGGTTTTCATTTATTCTTGATAAGATGAGTACATTCTGTGTTCTCCCTGCAGGTGCACAAAATACACATAACCAGGATGCGTAGAATCTTACTTTTAATGGGTTATATGAACCCATTTCTACATCTAACTCGAAAGGCCGGTTAGGGGACTGGAGTTTCAGGCGATTGTAAGGGGATTTCTCCTGTATACGTATGAGGGCAGGCGGACATTAAGACGTGTCCTCAGATATAAACCTGAAAACAGCAACGATAAAAAAATTAAGCCAAGACAATTCGTGCTATTGTCCGTCTGAGGGATTCCACTTGCCAATATACAATTATGTCAAACCGAGCGATTGAAACTACCAAACTATAGTATACTATAAACAGCATCCTGGGATGTAGGCACGGTGGCGGCATTTTTAATTAAATCAAGTGTAATCTATTACCGAGACAGAGTGAGTCAATTCTTGGCAACTCAAAATGTTTCTTTGCTTACTCGAAGTCACTGCGTTTTGAAGTCCATGCCCAAGAAACACAATTATAGGCAACAGAGAGTTTTAAAATACCAAAGAGTCGCCGAAAATATACTCATATGCATGTGTGGAAACAACATAAAATTACTTATTGATTGTACAATGATTCAAGACATGTCATGCTTTTCCAAAAGCCGACTATAACGATGACGTCTGCGTGACATGCATATTATACCTGTAACGACTGAGATTATAAAAATGACCCTCAAAGAGCATGGCGTTTAACGCATCAGCATTTCAAAGTTGTGTAAACCGACATCTTATTTGGTCAGAAAAGAAATACTTTGAAATAAAATGAATTTTTCAATTTAATGGCAAACTTTCATAGGCAGAACCCTGTTCCCCTGATTGACTATGCCCTCTAAAAGAATTATCACGCCTTGCTCTGTGAGTATAATAATGGTTGTTTCCTCTATTTGAACTGTATTGTAACCTATTAGATGTTAATATTCACATTCAGAGAAGTTTTTCAAAATTGGGAGACTGGTGTTTATGGGAGAAAGTCGATTTTCAAAACATTTTTCGTCCGATTATTGTGTTCAGTTATTTGTTTAAGTAGGCTTATTGTTTCAACATTTAAACTGCAGATGTCTATATTCAGCATAACATACAGAACTTTTACAGAGTGTGGTAAAATAATTATAGGGAAAAAAATCGCTGTAAACCACAAGTTAGTAAAACAGTTTAACAAGTACGTATAATGTTATGATCCCGATGACGTAGTCGAATTTAAGTTGACTTTATTAAAAAGTGCTGATTCAGTCTAAATTCCGGGGAAAGTAGTAGGCTATTTAGTCATACCCACTTCAAAAATGTTCTTTTCCTGTTTTATTTATTTATTTATCGCTTACGGCATGACATTTCTTCAGCAAGCTCTTCGATTCTCTATTTATTCGTTCTTAATGGTAACAATTTAATTATATACATTTATTTGCATCAAGAAACCTGAAAGTTTGAACGAATGTGAACCGCTAGACGGTTTCATTGCACCAACTGTTTGCTTGGACTAATCTTTAATGGCAAGCATACCCATACTAAGAAACATCGAATAAACTACCGATGCCCACATGTTTTTTTTTTTTTTGCATGGAGAATAAGCAATAGATCATTAGGTACGGAACGCGGTGATCGCACCTTAACTATCAGAAACAAGGTCACTACAGTGCATGCTATACTTGCGGCCAATAGACTGCGCACGGTCTCGTGGACCGGAAATGGAAGTTTGTTTCAGCCCTGGCTCCTGTGTTCTGGAACGAGTCCCTCCTGTTCATAAGAAAGGGCTCCCTTTAAGTTGTGAAGTAGAACCGGAGTCCTGAACGCATTTATTTCACACGCGGTTCTCTTTAACGCCCACCCCCACCACCAGCACCATGTTTTTGATCAGTTACGGATGTAATACATATGCCTGTTAACAGCTGTTCTCAGTTTGTGTTATTTAGCCTTACTCTGCCTACAGTATTCGAATTTAATTCAAATTGTCTTTAAATAACGTTTCAACAATTTCAGTTCAATGGCCTTTTCTTCTTCCATTGTATGTATGGTTTAATATTTCAGTATAAAGTATGATATAATTTAATATAAAAATTGCTGTGTCTCTTTCATTTTATATTAAATGTATAATACTTTAGCATCGTATAGGCCTGCAGCCAATGTTGCATGATTATTATTTTTATTGAAAGTTTGTGCTTGTGTTAAGGAACATTGTCGTTATATACGCTTATTGCAGTGTTTACATGCTCTTAGGCAAGTCTCTTTGTATCAATGTACCCGCCAGATAAATAACATAAAATACATGTGGACTAAGATCGGCTACTTTATCTAACGCATTTTAATTCTTGTTAAATCAAGTATATCGATGACATTTTTTTTCATTTAGGTCAGTTGAACTTGAACTTGGGCAACCCTGTTTTTTGCAGGATGGACCAGATTTCTGTTTAAGTAGTGTAAATGGTTTTATTGGGATTGCTAAATATATCTTTTTTTTCGGGGGTCTGTATGATTATATTATTGGTAAAATAAAGCAGATATCTGCATTTGGTTTTTGAATTTGCTGTCCGTTCCGATCTTATGACCGCAACTTTAAATACCGTGTTTGTCGGGTAGACGTAACACCCGTGCTGCATTTAAAAAGTGGACTGCTGGACAATACGTTTTTATGTATCTAAACCTAACTTAAATATACCCTGTTTAAGTTTCGTTGCAAATATCATGCCATTATTATTTTTTATTAAACCTAAATATAGGTTTGGATAATGATACCATTCAGTCAGAGGTGTCTCTTGGGACATTGACAGCGTGTCATATAAATATTTCTTTAATCTAAATAGCATAAATTGGGCAGAAAATTTGGTGTAGGAACGTTCACACGAAAATCAATAACATTCAATCATTTGTCCCTGGGTCAGAAAACACCAAACGTTCGTTCATTTACCGTGAAGACTTGGTAACCTGGTTGCTACAGCCACTTGGCGTCAGTTTAATTATACATTTGCCTTTATACTCCAGGGCTGCGTTCTACTTCAGTTATTTGATCATGAATAGACGTCTCATTAACATGGCGTTCAAATATTATCAATCAATTGATCCATCCATCCATCCATCCATCCATCTCCCGACCACTTATCCAAAATCGCTGTATATTGTGAAGAAATTGACTATTTCGCTTACAAAATGAAATGCAATTTAAAAATCCGCAGTAGACAGCTTGTTGTCTTTGAGGACAATCTGCGGCCAACTGTATATGAAGCGCTGACGAAGATATTAAGTGAAATACGGGCGGAGGGAGGGAGCCCCGAGTAACATGTGATGTTTTGAGAGAAAATCCAAATTAATTAAACCCCGCCAGTGACGACGGTGTTTCGCTTTACGACGCTCTAAAGTAGTGACTTTCCAGACAATCCCATAACAAGGTAAATAGAGATTAAAATATTCCCTTGAAGTAGTTTAAGAGATCGCACCTGTACAGGCGTACTAAACCCCCATTTAAAAAACATTAAATAAATGCTACAGAGCCCCTGGGCAATAGGGAATAACTTCTCTTTTTCCTGTTTATTTAAGGGCAAATGTAATTAACCGGAATATAAAAATAGCAACTGAACTTTAAGCACTGACTGGTACTGACTGGTATATTTAAGAGGAAGTTTGTGTTCAAATGGTTTAACCGTGAAACCAAATAAATGAACGAGAAGCAGCATTAGGCCTTGCTAACTAAAATTAACACTAACGACTGCTAAGCTAACAATATATTAACTCTACCGAAATAGGACATGTTGTTGAAAGAACACAGAAATGAACAAACACACGCACACAGATAGACACACACACAAATACAGACATAGACACACACACACACACACAGATAGACACACACACAAATACAGACATAGACACACACACACACACACACAGATAGACACACACACAAATACAGACATAGACACACACACACATACATGCAGACATTCTGCTTCCTCTTCTTATCATTATCATTATTAGATGCATGTTTAGTTGATGTTAACTCTTAGTTACCATACACATGCTAGGGTCCCAGAAAGGTCTGTCTTTTATCTGTTTTTTAGGTTTCCAGTGGTATGTTTTATTACTCTGATTGAGTCCATTTACTTGTTGGTGGTCATCCTATTATATTCCTTTACCTTAAGCTTTTCAGAACATATTGGTCTTTTCCAGTGGTCTTCTCATAATATTCCCTCGTGCTGTTTTATTCTATTCATTTGTGATTTCAGTGAAAGCTCAGGCTCGATATAATAAAGAATCCAATTATTTAAAACTTCCCTTACAGTCCACAATATGCTAAAAAAAATACTTCTCCTGCACAGAAGTTCAAAGATGACATTCAAAGATTCCTTTCCTGTCCTGCTTCCTCATTGTCCAACTTTTATGTCTATAGCCACAGAAAATATTATCCATCCATCCATCCATTGTCCAAACCGTTTATCCCAGTGGGTCGCGGGGAGTCCGGAGCCTATCCCGGAAACTACGGGCACGAGGCGGGGAGAAAATATTATATTATGAATATTTTTATGTTATTTCTTTGAAATATTATTAAATTAAACACATCTTCTAGTATTAAGTGAATCATGAACATACATGCATTTTCTCTGTATGTCAGAATACTTATATTGCGTATATATTTATTGATTAGGCAATTTAATGGAATTAACTCCTTAATTTTGTGGCTGTAATTGTTAGCTTTGGAGAATCATACTTTGGAAAAACAGATTTGCAGCCCGGTGTGTGTTAGATTGCCAGAGAGCTGCCTCTGGTAATTCTTTGTACTTTGCTCTGTGTCTCTTACATTCCTGCGTGATTTTTCGAGTCCCTGCCAAAAAGAAGCAGTAGCACAGGACCAGGCAGTCGGCGGCATGCTTATGATTGTGGGCATGGTCCACACTTGGCAATGCACCATGTTTGTTCTCAACATTACAAGAGGTTGCACCAAGAGCTGCAGTTTGATCATGGCACCTAACCCCCCCCCCCTCCAGTTTCCTGGATTACTCAGGTTCTGTCTTAGAATGATCGCATTCTTCACTGCACCCTTGCAATATATCGATAAGTATAGACTCATTTGTTTCCATCTCAGCCAAAACGTTCCCCTCTCTTTCATAGTTTCCAGTAAGTCCAAATCCCAGTGTGAAGACATGGCCCAGTGTAAGCGATGTCTCACATCCCTGCTGCCAGAAGTTCAGCTATGCTGAAATGGATGTCGGACATATTCTGCGATATGTGATTCTTCATGTTACTCCAGACTGTGCCTTTTAATTACTTTATTTCTAACCTCACTGGTCTTCATGGTGGAATATGTGAAATTTGGCCAAAACACACCGGGTGCCAGTGTAGCTAAACATTTCTTGTTAGTTTAAAATTAAATTATGAACCATATTTTAATTATGTACATTATGTACAATGACAACAAAAATCTTTTTTTTTTTTTGGTTTTTGTTACAGCTCTGTTTATATCTGTAATACATTTACTGGTGCATGATGGGTTTTACTTATGCCAGAATTAGTCAACAAATTAAACACTCAGTACACATTTTGTGTTATGTGACTGAAGATTAACGCGTTTGAATTTTATGTTTATTTGTATTGCTTTTTGCATGTTTTTACTCGTTTTATCGTTTCATCGTTCATCTTATTTTGTTTTATTTATGCATCAACATGTGTCATGCATAATAGGGGTTATTGCGGTCTTGTGTTAATTGAATTATTATAATTTAACAAAGCAAGTTTATAAATATAATTTAAATGTGATTTGATCTAAAGTGTGATTGGAATTGTGTTATTTTAGTATAAAGTTCTTTACTGTAAGGTTTGTTTTGCTATCGTATATAATTTGGTTCATCTTCATTTTAGCAGCATGCGCACAGATGTAGATAGTTTTTTTAATTACCATTCAAAGATGAAATGCCTTGTTCCGCTTATTTTGTCCAAGGAACATATCTGTCCCTGACTCGATGGAAAAACACTTAATTAGGCCTTTTTTCCTCAGAGACTTTTACTAGCCCAAAACTGCGTAAACTGCAAACACACTGAGCTTAAAATTATACATAATTGAATTCGACGTCTGCAACCAAGCGAGCGGTGTGACAGATGTCTTCGTAGTGAGGAAAGCGGAAAGCGAGGTTTTTGCGTGAGCCTCGCAACATTGCAACGGAGTCGTGCCAGATATCTGGGCTGTATCTCTGCCTAAAGCTGAGGAGCGCTACTGAAAGGAAGACTGAGTTACCCTGACGGTGTTGATGCTTTAATCTGTTGACTTAGGATATAGAATTTATTTTAACTGTGTTTTTGCTGCTGCCAGTGCCAGTGCTGTGTTTTCTAAACGCGATACTAATCTCACGTGTAAAACACTGACTTCGCACGAAGGCTTTGTTAATTCCGTCTTTTATTAGAAAGGCGGTGGATTTGTTCATCGGCCGAAATTTTGATTAAACCATTGAATATTATTAAAAATTATCATCTTTGTTGTTTGTTCTGAAGGTTGTTAGTGAATTACCGTAAAAACAGCCGTCCACTGCTGTTTAACGAAATAAGGAAGACCCAAAGGTCACTTTGAAAACGGACAGAATCATGTCACACAAAAGGTTTAATTGCAGCACGAATGGGGCGCCATTTCTCCAAACGTCGTATTCGTCCTGCCTGGTATTTTTTCTCCATATACAGCTTTTAATAAATGGGCACAACGCAATGCAGTGTAATGTCTTTAGGATACAATGGAATCAACAAGAAATATAAAATAATAGTTGTATCAGTTTGTCCCATCTAACAAAAAAAAAAACATTTAAGAATGCGAATAGCATTTAACTTAATTTAACTTAACATAAATTTGAGTGCCCTTCAGTTCATTTTGGTTTCGTCAAGAATGGACAATATGGGTGATTCCTTAACAAACCTGCGTAACCCGCGCCAGTTTCCAAAATTGGAAGGGCCTTCTATTAATACTCTAACACAGTTTATCTTTTACCTCCCAAGAATTTGGTACACAAAAGGTGACATCGGTGAGCTGATAACGTACTTTTGCTCATGAGCACATTAACTGGCTCATTAACAGCCAATTTCCATATTAAACAGGGGCATTGATTTTTTATCCCTGACTTATGTCAAGAATGTAATCGTCATAACACGTCATAAATGCTGTATTGCGGATAAATGACGCATGACAGTGATCCTTACCATACGATCTTCTAAGGAATCGTTTAATTAGAAGTTTTGTTTACAAAACAGAAACTGAATCGGATTTATCCGTGCGTTAATTTTAGAAGAACCTTTTCATTGATGGCGATGAGTGGCCTAGTCAGGTTCAAGTGGAGAGCCAATACGGCGATCCAACCAAGAGATTACTTCTCCTAGTAAATTCTTCTTAAAACAGCCCATTAAACATTGACATTACAATTAATTAATTTCTATTTGCTCTAGTATCGGTATGCGTGGTATGAGGAAGTTTAGTATTTATAATATCGAGCAGAATGTTGAATAAATGGCCTATATCGTCACTAACTATGCAAATCAAATTTAAACGGACCGCTTTACAAAATGTAGGATTATTCAATATTATAAACTGATGAATTAACGTTTTACTGATATTTGCGATCAAAGGCAATATCAGATCATGTGGCAAAACCAATTAAAATACTATTCTACTGTAATAAACAAGGTTCGAAAATAACAACAGTAAGTACAAAAGACTGACATGTTCAACCGAGCAAACGAAACGTATAACTGTGCAGAGAGAAATTAGCCTGTTATTGGTCGACCAGATTTGCGTATGAAAGAGGGCGTTGATATTTTTTGGAAGTATACTCAACTAGGCCTGGGTCTCTTGATGCAATAATGTCCAGCCTTCAGATTTGTTGTCTTGATACGAAAAGTTTTGTAGTGCATTGTGTCAGTGTCTGCGCACGCGGTACAAAGGTTTAATGCCGAATGAAAACTGTGAGATATTTTGTCTATGACAAGTAGTTGTAATTCACGAAAGATATCCTATATTTTAAAACGCACAGTAAGCGTTCATCATATATCAATTCAAGTGTAAGTCCAATTTCTTCCAACTTAAACTATTTTATGGCAATATCTTTCATCCACGTGCAACTGAATAGGATATCCATGACTTATCTGCTTGTAACTTCGAAATCCTAGGCCCATTTTCACGTGCACATCCCTGAGAGTGGCTGTCTACTGTCATTCAATATGATATACTCTTCGGGAGTTAATCCGCTCTTTAAACCCAACCAATTTTCACAATTTAAAGTCAAAATCCCCTTTATAGCCCATATTATAATGGTCAAATGGACCTGATGGTGGCTATGAGCTTCGGTGGCCGGTTTAATGCCGCGGAGTTCCCTCTGACACGGCCATCCCAAAAGTCCACGTTTTCATGTCTCCTAGACTTACTTCAGTTACATGTTATGCAGAAGTTAGTACCGGCGGTGTATCGTGATCTTAACCTGTCGTTCATGACTTGTCTAATCGTACCATTTCTTTGTATTTGTTGACATATTATTATTATGTTAAAATATTATTATAGGCCTATACAAATAAACATACAACTGCAACGCAAATGGAAAAGGGATGATAGTCAAAGAAACGGTATACACTTAGCCTACATGTCTGCGCTTGAATCTGTGTCAGGTATGACCAGTGATCATTTCCTACACATTTCAACACACATGTAAACATAACACGAAAAAAATGAAATGTTAAGATATTTAAAATACAAATGAAAATACAAAATGTAAACAAACGAGCTATGCGATATACAATGGTTTGCATCTGCATACATATATACAACATTTTCGTGTGGATATCTACATATGTGCGGAGTCGTGTTTAATGGCATGCAAAATGCAACGCAAGTATAACTTCTGACGCACACTTTGTCTTTGTTGAATGTTGGACATTTCCTTTCTGCATGAGTATCTGTATCTACATATTTTAATGCACATGTTTTAGTCTTTTAATACAGTAAATATGCCATTCTCCAAAGCCGTACATGTGCGTGACTCAGAGCAAATCTTTCGTTGTTACAATAGGATTGATCTACGACATTGTCCTGATTGGTAACAATCAGGTGCGTTGGAACGGGGGGGGGGGGGGGTGGGGGGGGGGGTGGCGTGTGTTTCCCGCAAGTTGTTTTTTAATTTTTGTTGGGTGCCCCCCCCCCCATGAAAACCCTTCGATTA
>JAODLD010000052.1:2375354-2421651 GCA_026781065.1 Mormyrops boulengeri | reverse complement strand
CTGCCCCCCCCCCCCCTTTACAACTCGTAATGTGGACCAACATTGCCATCTTGTGACGAATTTGTGTAACGTGTTCGGTCTACAATACTACCGAATAATTACAGGAGGCATATATATGTATAATGGAAGTCCATACAATGCGACGAACAGTCATCAAATTTGGCATTTTATACAATCGTCGACATTTTTTAAATTCTGAACGAATGAACGAATGAACTCCCAGAAATACTAGCACTCAGTATAATAGCTTTGTTACAAACCATCATCTGACTCTGCCCCCTAGGTGTCATTACATCATCCCTTTGTTGATTTTCCGCTTTACGGTGCAAAAAATGCAAACATGACCGCAGACTGATTTATGCTGTTCAGCAAATAACTGAATGCTGTGTATTTTTCTTAAATTGAGGAACAGAGGGAATGGCAGCACGTCAAACTATCCATTTGAATTTCCCATTATAAATTCACATTTCATCAAATAGGTCTCTTGTTTCTCTTATGTCATGTATTATCACTTGTGGGACTTACTAATATAAATATAAAATGCCGTTTTAACCGTAGGCCTATTTCATAAGGCTCGCGCGTGTATGTGGTGTTGTTCATGTTCTGTTCCTTAAATGTGAAATCCAAATACACTGGAACTGGAACGTTCTTTCAATGCAATGAAAGAACTAAAAATGTCCAAAGTCTTGTATTGTGTTCGGTTACTTATGGCTAAGATTAGGGCTGGGTAGGTGTTAAGGTTGTCATGGTTGGTTATGCCCATAGAAATGAATGGAGAGTCCCCACAAAGATATGAATACGTGGACTCGCTCTCTCTCTCTGTGTGTGTGTGTGTGTGTGTGTGTGTGCGTTTGAATGTGTGTGTTCATATCTTGGCTTAAAATTATGCTGCGACATTGCCTAAGCTGTTAACATGTTTTAACCAGTTTATTACATGAACAGATCGTTTTTGTGTTCTGCTACTAAAAGATTTTATGATCAAATTAGGCAAACGTCTAATATTTTGAATTCGCATTTTATACTGGTGTCCGTGCACAGAATTCAGATGCTTTAATATATTATTCGGAAATGTTTTCAGTCATCGCGGCGATCCGTTGTCCTTTGTGAATCTCATGAAATTATTTTCACCGGAAAAACAGAAGGAGAATGCCAACAGACACGCATTATTGTTTTATTTTTTCGTTTTATTTTAAATAGTCATATCAAGAAATATACATTGGTACGTCTTCTCGTTAAGGTTATTCCACACTTAAAATATCAGCTGTAGACAACAAAAACCACACGCCTGCTGAAAAGAGGCGGATTTTCGTCTTTGTTGTTTACGGCCATGCCGAGCTCTCTGTTGATTGGCAAAGGGACGATTGAACTTCGATTTACTCGCTTTAGATACTTCAAATATATGGAGGTAAGGACGCTGTAAGAACTGTAGATGTGTAGATATGACATATCAATAAATACATACACGAGATGAGTAAAAGATACTGATTCCAGCGATACCGTAATTACCACTTCATGGTCTAACATTTCTTCGGCGACAAGCCTATTTATAATCACCAAAACTGGTATGCCAGTTAATTCGGATATTACAGATTTTATATTTTAGAATTTTGATACAAAAACTTTACAAGTAGTCTACAGAAATTATTGTCATTGTCGCCGGTGTCTTAATCATCAACAACAAAAATAATAGTGATTTACTTGCTTCTACAAACGAATGTATTATGGTGAACACACGATAAAGGCAAATTTCTTTATAATGATTTAGCAAAAGACGGATGTTATGGCTCTGTACCTGTGTTTGCAAACGAAAGTCTGCTGTTCCGTTTAATTTCCCTTCCAAGAGGAATAACAATAAAATATGATCATGCTCAATTTTTAAAATATTACAAAAAACATACAATATGAAATTTATTCAAATGTTGCAGTATACTTTACTAAATGGGATATGTGGAATTCTAATAATTTGATCTGTTTTGAATGAAAATCTATATTATTGAACGACGTAAATGAATCGGTCTACCTCCTACAATATAACGGCTATATATGAGGTATAATTTGTAGCTTCTTTGAAGGCTAATGAAAACGGTCTGCTATTTTACAGTACGACTTGTCTCTCAATACTACAATTATGTTTTCACTAGTTGCTTGCATCATTCTTTCTTGCGCGCACGCCATTCAAAGACGGCAGAGAAACCCGAACAAGACGAACAACTGGAATTAGCCGTGAGGAAATTGTGAGAAACATCTGCAATCTCATGTTGAAGCATCTGCTGCCACCTAATGGCTAAAAAGAGTTATAACAAACGACACTGCAAACATTCTTGCGGTGCAGCAAACAGATCAAATGTACCCTTTAAAGACGTTAATAGTGAAGATTGCGTGTCGTTGCAACTAAAAAGGGCAATCGTTTAAAACGTCCAATATATATATATTTCAGATTCTCTGCAACTGTTTAATGTTCGAACACTGCGTTTTGTTGTAAGGCCGATCCCATTTTGTGTTTGTACACAGGAAATGATTTTTCTCGTCTTGTCATCTTCTTAAATAATTCAGCAGGCATATACAGGCTTTGTGCGGCTCATAACTGGAAGCCAAACCTCTTGGTTTCTCGCCCTAGCGCACAAGAGGTAAAAAAAACATGGTGGAGTATAAGCATTAGCTTGCCAGGCTCAGGTCATCTGACGTTGACCTTCGCAGTCCACCATGACACCCGCGAGCTGTTTTTTTTTTTGCTTTCAGACATATACGTGAGCGGAAGACAACGCTTAATTACAATTACCGTTTTAAAATCACACTTCTTTACTTCTGATCATGGACAATCTCTGCTGACAAAATTTAAATAACTTTAGCTATGGCATTTTCATTAAGCATGCAAACTTTGCTTACTGTCTTTAGAGGTCGACATTTTTGTTAGAATGAAAAATGTACTCATCGAAAAAAACATTATCAATTATCAAAGCCCATAACAGGAATACTGATACTAATAATAATTTTATTTGTTATATAAAATCTGTAAATCCCGAATTCGCACAGCCTAGACAATAAAATAATCTTATCTACAATTGTGCAAATTAATCTATATATCCGGTCCAGTTCTATGAAATTCTGCACATTACATTCTGCCCGACATATTAATGCTTATGTGATTGTACCGATATTCATCAATAACGTTAATTTCTAATCTGAAATGATATTACACGTAAATATTGGTGGCGCAGAATGCCAAGAAAATAGTCCATGCAATTCGAAGACGACAACAATATTCCAAATAGTTTCAGAACGAAAACAAGAATAATCGCGTACAACCTACACAATACCGGCAATAATGACTTTACCCTCAGCTCACAGTATTTAAATTTTGAGTAAAATAATCAGAGTTTGGGCATCGCTCAATACCCTTCGGCGGTGGGCAATTGCTACACATGTAGTTTCTAAACAAATACTTTAACAGAAAGTGGGCAAAAATACATTTTGGCACTTAATCAATTGACCAAACGCATTTAAGGGTAAAATATTTCTACGTTTATATTCTGATGTAAACTAAACATATTACACTACCGGAAATAACTTATTTACTGAAAGCAACGAGAAATATTTATTTCCAAACAGTGGGACTATTTTGCGTATGATACCTATTATTAAAGTATAAAATAGTTATTAATAATGATAATCATTATTATAACAAGTGCAAATATTTGAGTTGCATTTGCTGCCTGAAACGTAACAATCTCATTATATGTAATGCTTCAGTGACAGATACGGGTACTGTTCGGGGCTCCACGTTCGGTGGCTGTATACTTTGCGCCCCACAAGATGTAGAAGTTTCCGACTGATTTTCCTGGAATTCTTCAGACCGTTTGTCACATTTCAATTTGTAGTAGTTGTAGCCACTGAGTTCACTTGTGAAGATTTCTTTGGCGCGATGTCTCAGCCTTCAGTCCTCCCCGAGTTCTGCAGAAAAGGACCAGTCGAAAAAAAGATGCGTAATGAACTGGTATCTTTAAAACAAACAGGAAATTAGTGAGAAGTGTGAAAACTGAAATTACTTTTGCGTGAGCTAACCCTCCTGTTCCACGCCCTCGTTAACAACCTGAATATCTTATTCACCCAAAGTCATGAGAGTAAAATTCAAGTTCAAAACGGAATTGTGCTTCGGCTGAGGAGAGGATGCGAAAAGCACTTTATTTAAATATGTCAAACATCGCAATCTCTTTTGAACTTGAACACGTACATACATGCGTGTGTGCATGTGTTGTACTGGATAATAGTCATAGAAAATTTAAAGTGATGTACGTTTTTTCTCTGCTTAATGGCGCTACCAATACTAAGCTACTTCATGAGAAAAATACTCAAGTGCGGAGCTTCCTAACATATGATCTTCTCATTTTTATCCACAATTAGACTGCAAGGTTAAATAATGACGAGATGCAAGTTGAGTAATTAATGTGATTCTCCGAATACTATTTTTAGAATCTTTTTGGTGCCAAAACTTTTTTCATCTTGGCTGCTAGAAGTAAATACATAATAAAATCAATGTTATTTAAATGTTACACTCATCCCTTGATATTTTCACCTTAAGCAATGAATGTTTGAAGCTTCATTATAACTATCAATATGTAATGGTAAATAACACTTTGAGAGGGAAAAAAACAGGTCAGTAAAGCTTAGATATCAAATCTTTCTACACAGATATATGACTTAAATCAGCTGGCAAAATGTTCAGCATATGATCATACGACGCGTCATTTATCAATCTCTTGAAGCCAAAGTTAATTTAGAAAAAATACAAACCACATTCCAAGCCAGCAACATTTCTGTGTGATTTTTGTTTCAACAGTGACCACAGCCACAACATCAACATAACATTCTGTGTATTATGAAGTTTTCTTAAATCGAAACGTCCGAATGTTATTCTCTTTGTTTCTGTTTTTACAGAGGGGATTATGAATAAAAGCTTGTCAAGATATTTCGTGCAGTTCTATGGAAAATGACAACACCACTGTATATGCAGTTTCTGGGAAGACAGCAAAGTTGAAGTTCATTTTAAGGCCTGTTTCAAATGTCATAGCCACTTATTGATCTTGAACTGTCAATGGTTTCTAGGCGATCGGTGCTTCGGTGCAGGGTATACGTCCTTGGAGTACTGGTAAGTCATTGGCAGTCGCGAAAACTTTATCCGGGCTACAGTACTTCATGCATGGTGTTACAGCCCATTTCTACCCGCTCTGCGCGCGGGCACAAACATTCTTCCTTCCTCGAACTTGAAGTCTATCATCAGAAGTCTGTTACTGGGGTAACGCTTGCAGTCAGACAGCAGCCAAAAGATCACGGGACCAAGGAAGAGAAATGCTAGATAAACTCATAGACATATGCAAAAATATTGAATTAATGAATAAATACGTTGATTTTTGGATTACTACATCCATTAAAAACAAACAATGCGCGCCTTGACATGGTTATTCTGGTTGATAAGCCTTACCTTTCATAAATCGGCTTTGTGTCACTGACGACGGTTAGTTTTGGCTCCTAATTTCATCAGAGATCGTGGATTTCCACGTAGGTGGCGTATGTCGATCACGGTTGGTCAGTTTTGTCATGTCTACGGTAAAAAAAAAACCTCAGTTGACTACCAGAAGCGGTATAAAACCGCAGGTCAGTCTCTGACTGGTTTTGGCTTTCGTGGGCATCCTGCATTCAATTATGGCTTAAAAGCCCCAACACAAGTGGTAGAATTTGTCTGAATTGACTCAGAGGCGGAGCGTGTCGCCACGAAGGCATAGACTTGGCTCTTTGTTACAATTATTCAAATGTGAAGCATGTTAATGAGACATGGCCCGCCAGAATAATACTGAGGTGTTCTCGAGAAGATTAAAAGTATATTTAGCAACATCATGCAATCGCGCCAGCACTTGTATGTGTTCAATTAAATTGTTTTTCTGTACTAGCTTACAGTTCTGAAAGACGTAAATGCACCACGACAGTTAATGTAAGGATCCCATTGTCTGAATGCTTGTTTAAGTCTTTTATTTATAACACCTGCGTGTTACTAGCTTGCACGCTTATACGGAGTAGTTTTTAATTATTTGGCCTAAATCGACCGCAATACACACACGCACGCAAGCTCTCGCACACACGCGCGCGCGCACACACACACACGCACAAGAAAGGTTACTGTAAGGAGGGAAGAGGTAAAATTTTAAAGAACAGAAATCAGAAAGGAGTGCGGTATACCGTTTTGTGTAGAATAAAAACTTGGTGCGCAAATAACCAGTTAAGAATACGATGCTTGTAGTACCTTAGACCTAAATGTATAATTTATACATCATAAAAATTGTCTTTCAATGTGTATGTAAAGGTCCAGAGAAAACTATAAAACTGACTGAAACCTCAGAATGTTTATTTTTTCATGCCTCGATACTAGGCCTACTTTACCTAGATCTTTAAAATTGACCATGGACTCTTATATTTTCTCTTCTAAATCGTATTCTCGTTTCAGCTTAAACCGAGACCTTCCGGTGTTGAAGAATATGTGTTTTCTCTGGCTTTATGTGGTATGCCTCAAATATTTTTGAAAGGGACGATTTATTTTAACGCTACGCTCTAATTTTTACGCGCAGGCTAAACTACATCACGGAACGTTACAAAGGACCCCATTTTGCGTTGCTGGACGTTAGCGATGAAAACACTCGGAAATAACCTTTGAAGAAAACATTCATATAAGAATGGCTTGCTCTATTTTCAATGATATTACACACACGTTGCGATTGGTTTTATTTTATATTGTTATATGTTATATATTTTTTTGTCCACTGCTGTAGACTAATTAGAAATATTAGCAGCTCTTTAATTTGTTTAAAATGGTAGCTTATATTTATGAATAAGCCCGATACAAATTTTAGGAGTCTGTGGTTCTACGTGGTCACGTTAAAGCGCATGTTTACTATCTAGTCAGACTTGTTCACCCGGAATTGTTTAGGCAGTCGTAATTTTACTTCGTTGTTACTCAACCTTAGGAGAACGCGAAAACGAACCGGAGCATTTTTCGAATTATTCACAATTGAGAAGAAAACCCACGAAACGTCCGGAATAAACCTGAACGTGAACCTCGCCCCTCGACGCAGAAAGTTGCGGTGGATTCAAACAAATATATACCAGCCGATGTTGTGTGTAATATCCAGATATTCACACGCATTATTTTTCCCGAGTTTAAGAATGTTTTAAAAATTGAACATTCTTTCAAATACAGCAGGTACATTAGTGTAGCGTTGTCACATATACTGCATATTGTACTAATGCAAATTTAATAGTGGATAAGCTGATCAGTTTAGCAAATGTACAGAATTCCCACTTATATACTAGAATACGTTACATAAGCCGTGCCATATAGCGAATATCCAACATAACTAAGCAGTATGCAGATTCATAATATTTATAAAAGCCCGTCCGACGGTTTTTACGCCAGTAAAGTGGTCATATAACAATGAAAATAACCATACGCTGTAGAATTCATTTCATATGTCCTTAACATTGGATTTGGTTAAATCGATATTAAAATCCGCACTCCCGCAGTCTTTACGCATATTCAGTGTGCGGTTGTTTTTTCTTTTCAAAGATTTAAAAACTGGATATTTTAACAATGTAAAAGTATTAACTTTCATAAATTGTATTTATGCAGTATTTCAGGACGCACGATAACACTCGCTCTTCCCCGTGCAAGCATATAAAAGCACACAGCACTAGCACAGAGAAATCTGTCAATTTCGGCTCTGGGTCACATGACCCACGCCTCTCTGGAATGGACGGAGATAGATCTCCACGTCAGCTTACGTCTCAGAATTTCTGCTCCGGGGATCAGCTTCAAAGAGCCAGGAGTTGCAGCGTTGGAAAACCATGTTAAGGACTGCAATAGAGGCGAAGCCCAGATAAAGTAATGATGGATTTTGACGAGCGGGTCCCTGTTGGGTCGAATATGTATTTGCCCAGTTGCACGTACTACGTTTCGGGGGCAGACTTTTCAAGCCTCCCTTCGTTCTTATCCCAGACCCAGTCTTCTCGCCCAGTGACATACTCATACTCCTCGAACCTGCCGCAGGTTCAGCCCGTGAGAGAGGTAACTTTCAGGGACTATGCCATTGATGCGTCCAGTAAATGGCACCACAGGGGAAATCTGACCCACTGTTACCCAGCAGAGGAGATTGTGCACAGGGACTGTCTGCCTGCTCCGTCCTCAATGGGGGAAATGCTCGGCAAAAACAATTCCGCTGTCTACCACTCAGGCTCCGGTTCCACGTCCAGTTTCTACGGAAACGTAGGCAGGAACGGGGTGCTGCCCCAAGCTTTTGATCAGTTTTTCGAAACAGCTTATGGGAATGCGGAAAACCCACCAAATGACTACTCAGGGGAGAAAAATTCCAACAAGATGCCTGCTGCACCAGCGCCCGAGCCGTGTCGGGAGACCGAAGGGCAAGAAAGACGAGATGAGAGCAGCAGTGCCGAGTCCTCTTCCGGCAACAATGAGGAAAAATCTAACAGCAGCAGTACGTATTAAGACAGCGCCCCGGTTATGAGAGAAAGTTTGCAATCTAGCGCGCTGCTGTTAAAAATTTTATATGCTGTTTTATAAGCGTACAAGGTTTATGGAGGGCCTGTAGATTTCCCCAACAAAACTTTGTTATAAACGGCAAGATCACGTGCTTGGAATTGAAATTGGCCATGAAAGACTGTGGATCAGACGTCTTTTATACTTAAAATGTATATTTATTATTGATTACGATGATGCATGTATGTACATTAGTTTTTTGCATAATTATGATTTTTAACCTGCAAAAATTTTACCGGATCTTAACGGGCTATGTGGAGGTTAAGAAATTAGGTTCATAAAGTTTTATCTTAAAGTGGAAAGGATGAAACAGAATGAGACCGCAAAAAATGTCTTACCCCCAATAATTATTAAATAATTATTGCAAATTATTGAGAAATGAATAATATTAGGTTAGCCCAATTTCCATTTTCACAGTGATTATACATTGCAACTTACCTGTATATCATAAAACATTTGCGATGTATTTGGTATATATACGATGAAATGGTGTGTGACGGCGAACATTTAAATAGTTCTTCATGTGAAATTGATTTGCATATGCATTCACTGGAAGTCTCGGTTCAGCGTAATTCAATGTATCGGGGATTTCAAAAATTCAACACGACCAAGCAGTGTAAATGATTAGTTAAAAAAAAAAAAATATTCGCTCTATTTCTGCTGTCGAATTAATGTTTGTGTGTGTGTTTCTGTTTTTCAGGTGGTCAGAGGACTCGCAAAAAGAGGTGCCCTTATACAAAGTACCAGATCAGGGAATTGGAGAGAGAGTTCTTTTTTAGTGTGTATATCAACAAAGAGAAACGTCTGCAGCTCTCACGGATGCTGAACTTAACAGACCGCCAAGTTAAAATCTGGTTTCAGAACCGGAGAATGAAAGAAAAGAAACTGAACAGAGATCGCTTGCAATATTACACGACAAATCCTCTGCTATAGGATTTTGTTGCTTTGGACTCGTTTTCCCTTCTGGTGTTTTGACAGCGGCGCCAAATCATAATCGCTAATTTCAAGTTCGAGGACTCTCGACCGCATACTACAAAATGTGTATAAAGAGGGCAATCTCACAGTTGTACAGTAAATATGAGTATACATGGATCCCTCAACGTCACTCATTGTCCGTTTTCAACTATGTATTTCGCGAACGTCGTGACGCCAAGCATTCTGCTCATATTGTTAATTAAAGTCTAAAGTTGCTTGGCTCGTTTTTTAACTTTCTATTTTATAATCGTTTTAATGCTTTTTTTTCTACGATTGAGTTATAAACAAGATCAAATAAGATACGCGGTCTGAGAAGAAAATACGATGCGATGCAATTTAATCAATTTATAACTTCTCTGTGACCAAACCGAACACACTGCACGTGAATGCGGTATACAATGTTTCTGTCACACGTATATTTATGCACTCAAGTTTATTTTGATATAGTCTGTATTCCAATCAGTTTAAACTTGCTATCTAAAGATTGTACTGTCAACTTCAAGAGCGGTGTGGCATGCAATGTCTTTTCCCCAGTCGTCCATGACCCCGTTGTTGGACTTGTAATTGTGGTGTAGGCCTAAATATATATTTTATATTTTACAGGATATATAGATAAACGTGCTTTCGCCAGTTTTTCAGATTTACAAGAAATATACAGCGACCGCGCAACGTGCAAAATCGCTACAGTTAAATTTGAAGGACGTTTCATTGTTTTTTCAGTCAGATGAAACCATAGAACGTATTCAAATCCAATGTAATTTATTTAATTTAATCTTCTGTATTAATGGCAAACACAAAACCTTTGCATTCTAAAGCGTACCTGTATGAATCAGCGATAGATTTCGTATATCTCGGTTACTGTGAAACAATTTATTTTACGTTGCTATGTTTCGGCAACGTAGAAAATATAGCTGGCGATTTCCATTATGACTTGATCACGTCAACAAAGTTAATCGCTGTATGATACGTCTCTGACGTTTTAATTTCATTACGCCTCTTTCATGACAAAAAACACGTTAGAAAAACACATCCAGCACGTAATCGTAGCTTTTTCATTTTTTCACTGTATTATATGAAGAAAGAAAGGGCATTGTGAACTGCCGACGGAGTTCAAACGTAAGAGATGAGGAAAAGGTGTGAATGTTTTGAAAGAAACATTGCTATACTTTAAGCCTGGTAGGCTAAAGGGGAAATCTCTAAGCCATTCAGTTACTTGTTATTACCATACTATGGTTAACGACCCTATTTGAGATATATCAGAAGCATTATAAGATGCCGTTTTAATTATCAGTAAATATATTCGCGCGATATTTTGTTCGTGATATCAGACAGGGTTTGTGCAGCTGTCGGGTATATTATTTGATTGTCTTACATTTTTTTTCTTTTTATTGTAAAATGCAACTTATTCGCCTTGTTGTAATGGTATATTACGCATAATTTGGGATACCTTATAATGGATTTGCGATAATTGTTTTCATTCACTGCCTTTGAACTTAATGTTTTTCATCATCACCTATATAAACCTTGAGGAAATGGAAAAACAAAGCTGCCCAGACTGACTTCTCGGCTGGCGTAGCCCTCTGATTTAGAAATAAATATTTATTTATCCAGGTTTATTTCATGAAAATCCGAGTATTTTATGTTATTCTCAGCATTTTACAAGCGTCAACACCACCACACTAGCCCAGTCATATGACAGTCAATAGACCAATAAACAATGATGACCCAAAGTTTATGATCGCAGCTCTCCCAGCCTGGTCCATCCTTTGAGTGTCTCTGGAATCTCGACCTAATTACGACACATCCTCCTTGTTACTGTGGCAACACAGTTATAAAATCTGTCTGCGTCTGGAGCATTTGTAGAATTGGAGTGCAGTGCAATAAACTGTCTGGGACCAAGGTTATTAACTGTTACCATGGGCCGAAGACCATCACTGACACGACAGAAAGGCAGCGTTCACCAGCAGCTCCAGCTTCTTTCTCCACTTCGAGCGTCCTGCAGTGGCAGAAAATTTCAATAGGCCTAATGTATCCGGATGGATGCTTTTCCACAGGGCGGCGCTCTTTAGATCAATGTCATTGCCGTGGATCTTGAAACACCCGCAGGATCTCCACCCAAATCCTTCACGGCTCCTACTCATTCCATTTACCGAACGAATACACAGGTAAATGATTTCTGAAATATTGTTGTAATTTCAAACTATATTAAATGTCAAGGCTATGCAGTCGCTTCGGCCGCTGTCTGCGGTTGTCAAGTCAATAAACAATACTAGATTTTTTTCCGAATTCACTGCGCTGCGATTTTTTCCCTACCGAGGCCGTTTTAAATGCTATGTTGTTGCGGGGCACTGTGGTCAGATTTTCAAAGAGAAACGACTATTTTGTAACGTTTCAGAAACACGTATTCACCGAAATACTTGGAGAAATTTCCAAGCTGGACGTAGGCCTAAACAGTTTAAAATTCTACCCGTCAGAATCCACAGCTTCATAGAATTCACTGAGAAGCAACACGTAACTCCGCTTGGAAAATAATTTAACTGCTAAATATATAAACAAACATGAATTTCTGGAAAATCATATAGATAATAGTTAATATATTTAAAACCAGAATAATGACTTAGGCCTACTTAAAGTATATAAAAGTGTACAATACATATTCAAACTACTAAAGCAGGCCTAACTAGGCCCAACACAAACATACACAACGGGCGGTATGTATACATGCATTCTAGAATTCATTTTCGCAATATATTAGTCATATTAAATACAGGATAACCCCGTCTTTGTTATTCTTGGGGGACATAAAAACTGGTTAAATGTCTGAAAACGTGTTTATTAACCATCCGCACGGGCTTCTTGTCTCTTGTGAAAAATAAAAACCTTTGCTGGATGTAATAAAACGAAGTATTATCGAACATAACCGCATAGGTTATAGGTGAGAACGACCTGTCGGAGTTTTAAGACTGCTTGATGAAATAAATTATGAGAGCTAATTTTGCAATCATTCGTCCTGAATTTAATATCATAACATACAGAAAATAAGTAGGAAGTTGGGAAGTTGCATTTGGGTTGCGGTTATTGTTTATGTATGCGTGTGTGTGTGTGTGTGTGTGTGTGTGTGTAGATAATGTAGCTAAAATGATATTTTATGATCCGCATTTTGATTGTTGCTATTGCCCCTGTTTTAACTCACCGATATTTTAGGTAAACCAGTAGCCGACATTTTACGGTGATATGCTTGGGGGAGCGTTGTTCGTTGCCCAAGAAATGTACAACTTATTAGCGCGACGTTTGGAAATGGCATCAATATGAAGTGTGTGTAATTCAATCACGTGTTTTTCATCCATCCATCCAGCCATCCATCTATCCATACATCCATCCATCCATCCATCCATCCACCCAATCCATATATATATATGTGTGTGTGTGTGTGTGTGTGTGTGTGTGTGTGTGTGTGTGTGTGTGTATGTGTGTGTGTGTGTGAATTTATATAATTCAATGTCTAATATTGGATTCCTTTCCAGTAAGGTATGACACTGGATTACTTGGTAGTATACATGGTAGTAAATATGAAATAATCTTCAGATGAAGGCTCAGCCATTGACAAAAATCACCATACACCATCATAAACAGGTAGATGTCTATAGCAAACGACTACTCTTTCTGTCACATGAAAAATTATCGAAATGAACCGATAGTTTAAAAAGCTAAACAAATGTTTAACGCGCATGTAGTCAATGCAAATGAAGACCTGCAAGAAAAAAATACAAAGATTGTTTAATCGCGATTTCATTTATTTCCATACCCCGACTTATATTTTAATCATAATACTTCTGTACTGTTGCATTATTTTCTTTATTTTTAAATGTCTTTATCCTGTTACATATTTTCGTAGTAAATATACGATGTTTATAAACACTGGCATGATACGTGTGATATAACAACGATGTGAAGCAATACTGCGACAAAATTCATAACGTTAAATTGCGTTAAAACTGAATTTAAAATGATTAAATTCTCTTTCGCGTTTAAAAGGTCCGAAATGTCGTCCGTTTTTGGTTACACGCTCTGCGTATTTTCCCGTAGAAATGTATTGTAAAGGCCATGTTCAAATCTGATTTCATACAAATATATTATTCAGACTAATCAAATGTTCCTCCCTGTTTTACCTGATATTCATGACGAAGATTTCCAGTTATTGATTTTACGGAGACGTTAGTTCAATGAAAAATAATGTTGGCCAAGTAATATGCTCTCAGTTCATGAAAGACATCTTGTTTTCTATGTTAATGTCGCTAATTCTGCAGTATAACCCAAAGTACTTTGAGGTGAGTATATGTCTTTATACACGTGAAATATTTTTCATATTTAACATGTCGTATATGAGCATTTGACACCAAATGCTGGTGATGAGGCAAGATATATTAGACGGAGAACTTATATAATCTTAGTCACTTTTCATGACGTTTGGTGACTGAAATAGTTTAGTTTTGTAATATAATGTTGACTCGCGCGCCCGCAGCCACGCCACATTTTATGAGAAGAGTCCACAAACACTTTCTCTGGCATATAACGTTATTATTTGGATTTAACTTATGGGTTATGAACGCACTGATGTTTCTCCTCTCCTTTTAAGACTGAGATGGAAATGACCCTCGTGTTATTACGTAGATTTCGGAGGGTGGAGTCCACAGAGCCCAGGCCTTTCAATTGGCTTTTAGATTGCACACTGTAGTGGGGGTATCTCTAATCATATTCAGCATGTTCTGTACAAGAAATGTCAGCCAGAAAGGGCTATCTTCTCCCTTCGCCAAATTACACAACAACAATGTCATGCTCGGACAGCCCAGCTGGAAACTCGTTTTTAGTAGACTCCTTGATCAGTGCCCGAACCGAAAACAGTGGAGCCTTCTATCAAGGAAGCAGCGTGTGCTTGCCACCAGGCACAGAGTTGCCTTACGGACTACCGAATTGTGGATTTTTTCCAGGTTTTGGAAAACGGAGCGAAAATAACCCGCAAAACATGGTCCCGACGTCTAGTCCATACATGACTGGAATGGATATGTGGTTAGAGGCGCCGAGGTCGTGCCGTATGGATCCACCTACGAGACAGCAGGTTACCCCATGTTCTTTCTCTCCGAACATTAAAGAGGAAAACGCATACTGTCTCTATGAGTCGCAGAAGTGTCCAAAGGCGTCGACTGCAGAGGATCTCTCCTACGCCAAACTAACTTCAGGCTCGTTCGCAGTCAGTGACAACGGCACAGTTCCTGTACCTGGTTATTTCCGCTTGTCTCAGACTCACACACATTCTAAGGTTTATCACAGTGTTCAGGCGAACTCTACAAACTTTGGTCTGCAACCGCTGGATGGCTTCAACTCGCCACCTTCATCCTCCATCTCAGCAGAGGCGGCCAAGAAAGGGAACGAAGAGACGTCTTCTGTAAATGCAGCATGTCCGCCGCAAAGAGACGATGACACGCAAATGTCATCTGCAGCAGAATCGTCGTCACCGGAACCACCAGAAAACGAAAAGGGGAGTTCAATGAAAACCACAAAAGGTGAGTATTTTGCAGTTTTGAAGGCGTGTGAGTGGCGTCTCCGCTCGGACGTTGATGTATTAGTCACTTTGCAGGACAGTGTCTGTATTTAACCTTTAAGCGCTGGGTGTCTTGTAACAGTTTGTGCATTTGGAAAGTTTAATTTGCGTAACAATTTGTTACATATTTGCTAGCAAAAACTATACTACTATTTGTTCAAGGTGAACTCTATCAAAGCTGATATAATATATCACTGGAGTTTCCTACAATGTACACATGAGGTTAAACTTCATGACAGGTCTGTTTTAAATTAATTAAAAAAAATCCCCAAGAGCTGTTGTGTCCCTTAGTCTAATGTGGAAATATTTAACTAGAGCAATGTAACTAATTATGACAAAGTTGTGTTCCTTGAAAATATTTAAAACCAACTCCAAGTTAAATCCTTTTAAGCAATATGCACGAGTGCAGATATTTATATATTTTTTTCGTGCGTTGTCAGTTAAAGTATACGTATTTACCATTTCCTTTAGGGGATACAAAAAGTGAAAATACAGCCAACTGGCTTACAGCGAAAAGTGGCCGGAAGAAACGTTGCCCCTACACCAAGCACCAGACTCTCGAGCTCGAGAAGGAATTCCTCTTCAACATGTACCTGACTCGCGAGCGTCGCCTAGAGATCAGTCGCAGTGTCCACCTGACTGACAGACAAGTCAAAATCTGGTTCCAGAACCGCAGAATGAAACTGAAGAAAATGAGCCGCGAAAACAGAATTCGGGAGCTTACGCCGAATTTTAATTTTTCTTGATAATCTTTATTTATGCGTTTATTGGACGTCTTCCTTCTTCAAGTTCGCGAGGGGCACAACCGGTCTAACAGAAACTCTCAGTGTTTCTGCGGGCTGATATTAATAGATAAAGTTTTTGGTTAGTAATATATTGATATCTTTCATTTCGTTTTCCTTTTCGTTGTCGTTCCTTTGTTTTGTTTATAGTTTCACGTGTTCATTTTGTTGCATTATTTCTCCGTGAGGGAAAAGTGATATTCTGTAATGTGTGAAATAAAAACGCGCTCTTGGTTTAGAGCACAAAGGTTGACGAAAACAAAGAAAGAAAAGACTGAAAATTCAATTCTGGACACAGGCATATTGACCACTTTACTGTAATGATAAAAAGTCGGCATAAAAATTATTAGCATGACTTTTCTGCTTTGTTTTACAAGCTTTTAGGAATGTGAACAGTACCGAAAAATAAAAGCTATTATCAGCACATGTACATAAATAAGCCGCACTCGTGAACAAATTGTATTACGTTTACCTCTTTTTAATGGAAAGCTGTTTGATGTAGATATTCATGTACATCTCGTTTTGTGAGACTGTATATATTGTTTTAATAACTTCTGTCTTTAAGTAAAATAATTGGTGGAATAGCCTAATTAAAAGGTGGGAAAGAGAGCAATTATTTTCAGGTTGACTTGCAAAATTAATGGGAGAGTAATACTCGATTGGTAATGAAGATTAGATTCGAAACAGCAAACGGACTTATATTGTGTAAATATACGCAAGCTGGTGTTTTAGTTAAAGAATTGGTGAATTGTGTATTGAGTTATTAATAAATTATCGATACAAAAAATTCCTCGGGTTTCATTTTTATTTTGTGTATAATTTTGTATATTGTTAATCTGAGTATTGGCTGTTTTTCTTTAAAAAGCAATCATAGATTTTAAATAATCTCTAGGCCTGCTTTTAAAATTTGTCTGCACCATCATATTTTTGTTCGAGCAATCGAGCGTTGTGTTGCAATTTTGTCGGCTTTTGTCGAGTTTTATGACATGCTAGCGGGCTGTATGTGGACTGCTGCTGCAGTAGTCTGACAGGGTCACTTGGGCGACTGGCAGTGCGACGGGCAGGAAGCAAATGATTTCTCTTATAAACTGGCAATGGGACTCAGGGTTCCTGCGGATTCTCCGCTGGGCAGGAAATTAGCGCGCGAAAAAAATTATCCATCCAGAGCCAGGAAAATATGGTGAGTCATATATTTTGTTCTTGCGGCTAGAAGAGAAAAAAACAATACGTATCACCATGTATACCATAGATGGCAATATGACCATGCAGTTGTTGTTGTGCTATTATCTAATTAACAAGGATTAATTGCAAAAGATTTAATGTTTTTATTTTGTGCAATACTGCTATGGACTGTCGAGTAATTTAGGTAGTTTCATGTTGTTGGGCTACATTTTCTTCCTCTACAACACGAAACTGTCTTAATTACCCCAGTTAACTTCGTCGTAAAGCCGGGCGGACATTCTAACGTATGGCCCACTATATAAACAGTTTAATCTACATGGAAATGTTTAGTTGCAGTTTATTATATCATCCTTTATACCGAATAGCTTCATTCCTAACTTTAACATGTGTCCTGCAGTGAATGCATGAACTAATTTGGTTACTTTCTCTTTTTGGCAAATGTGCTGCGATCAATCAATGGTAATTTCCATATGTGGTGATGAAAATGTATTTAACTAATAAACTTGAAATAACCAAACTCTTTTAACACGTGTGAGAGGGACAGTGGACTTGAAAATTACTAAAAGCTCACCTCTACACGGAAATTAAAGGGGCGACAAGGCCTCGGTTATGACCATTGCAGTCTTACTCGGTCCGCTTAAGCAACAGCGACCTCAGCGGCGCGCCAGTAGAGCACCGGGCGCTTCCGGCGGCGCAATAGACTAAACACAAAGACAGGAGAGGCCTTTGTGGCGATATTTAGATCAGACCAACAGCCTGTTATCTGGAGTAAAAGAAGTAAATAGCCCCTGTGGTAAACTCAGTCCCTGTTACAACACCCACCTTCAGTTTACAACCGCAGAACTATTGCTTGTTTCCAGCTCTTAGATTCAAAGAAAGAAAGAAAAAAGCGACGAGTAAACCACATGGTGTGTTGTCCACAGAAAAATATCTTAACGTTCAGTAGTTTCACAAACTGAATAAAGAATAATAAACAACACTGGTGAAAGCAGTCACACGTGTACATATTTATTTAGTTATTTATTTAGGTATGTATGTATGCATGCATATAGACTATATATAAAAGAATATTTATTCCAAGGTCTCGTATTTCATGAAAATATAACTGTGAATTACTGTGCATTTATATTCATGCGATTTCTCAGTAATTATATGCATTTGAAATCCTTTTATCTTTATCTCCGATGTTACTATTTAATTTAATTTCTCTCATTTATATAAATAGTAGCTCTTAGGCTATCCCTTCTTCGGTTTTTTACTGCAACTGAAATTACTGAAACTAAGAAGAACAAATCGTTAAAATAATGTTGCTCTCTTATCACAATAGTAAACGTGTCGTGAGCAGGTCGTGTCCGGAAATGCATTAGTCACCATGTTTCCTCATTAAATCTTATAGTAAAAACTTTATTATTATTACTATTATTATGCATAGCTTAAAACTTACATAATATCAGCACGCTACAATTAAAAAAAACCACATACGTCTTTAGAAGCAGTATCTTTTATTTAAAATAAAAGTTAAATGGGAGCCTACGTTTGTTATTGTTTAATTATTAGTATCCCAGAACATGGAAATGCTGTATTTTTAAAAATTCTATCCCAAGAAACAGTTGATTTTTGTTTTCTTAGTACAGCTTTGCTTCATTATTGTCAATTTTCCATATGGATTTTTAAATTATGCACAATTTATCTGCAGTCAGTTCAGTATACAGGTAGAATGACGCTTACGAGTAATAGAAATATTGTCCATGTTATAAAAAAATACGTTTTAACACTTTACATCACCACTACTATTAACGATGTGTATTCAAAATTTCAAAGTTTTAATTTCTCACTACTGGTATTATTCACATAGTTTTATTTGAATTTAATCTAACTGCTAATGTAACCGTAATCACTAATCTATCGATCTTAAAGTTAATAGGATTATTAATAGAAACATCAGTTATAATATAATTGAAGTAATTACAAGTAGATACACTTTAGCAACATTACGAAATGACCATTACATTAGTCTTCTAATTTTCTCGCAATTTATATCAGATTGCCGATATTATTTCAGTTATTTATTGCTTTATTTAATTCATTTACATTTTTTTGTTTAACTGCAATGTTTCATGATTTGTGAAAGGCAGGATATGGGTCTTATTTTGCTCTTTACTTTTTGGATTGGACTCGGACCATCAAGAACGGGAACATTTTAAGCGTTAGATCGTTGGGGCGCACAGATTTGTTCGTTCATGCGAATTGATAGTTATCGGGGTTGATTTAAAAAAATAATCGCAAAGTCAAAACTTTAATGTGCGCGTTTTTACTCTCATATTCAGTTAATCTGAATAATCCAGTCACTCGCTTTAATAAAGCATACATTAAAAATAAGTCCTTTTTACATTTGAATGACCAGTTCAGTGGTAATCTTTGAGCTGTAGTTTATAATATTGATTGAATATTACGCAGTATAAGCGTTTACAATCCATATATATTCATCACATACACAGGCAGAAAATACTCTGATCGAGTGATTAATGCATGCTAGAAGCTGTTTCTTCCGAAACCTCCTGTAGTCTGGCTTTATTTTGTCTTGGCCATAGTCACGGCCACCTTTACTGTACGTATTAAATAATATATCTTTGCATAAAAACACAAGGCCTTGTTATACGGCGTTAAAACGGAAAACAGTCACCATTTAATAGCGAGCGGACTGATTTATTTTTTATTGTTCTGCTTCTGGATCACGTGCTCTTGTCACCCAATCGAATGGCAAGGAACGTTCAACTTATTAGCCGACTGTAGTTCTTTGTGAGGCCAAGTTGCTACTTGATTTCTACAGATTATTTTTCTCAAGATAGTACAGTGTACTTGTGGGCGTGTTTATGTGTGTGTGTGTGTGTGTTTACGAATGTGCGTTTGCA
Source organism: Mormyrops boulengeri (assembly GCA_026781065.1). Lineage (NCBI taxonomy): Eukaryota > Metazoa > Chordata > Actinopteri > Osteoglossiformes > Mormyridae > Mormyrops > Mormyrops boulengeri. The sequence continues at coordinate 2,401,602 of JAODLD010000052.1, read as the reverse complement.
ATGTCGACATCAGGGACACTTAATAGTTACTACGTAGACTCTCTCATTCTCTCTGAAAGCGAGGATCTTTTTGCGGCGAGACACCCCGGTTCAGGGCTTCAGCATGCGAGACAAACTCCGGTCACCGAACATGCAGAGTTCGGTTCTTGCACTTTCCAGGCGAAACCATCGGTTTTCTGTTCATCCTGGAGCCCAGTGCCCGCCCAGTTTCCAAACGGAATGCCCAGTATGTGTCACCCGCACACACATTCTCAGGGCACGGGGGAGTCGGATGGAAGGTACATGCAATCCTGGGTGCTAGAACCCATTTCTGGATCCTTGCCTTTCAATGGATTACCGTCCAACCAACATAGTGCTATCAAACCTGAGAATTTGGGGGTCAGAGATGACAGTGCAATGTTGGGTTCGCATACGCTGCTTTTGCCCGATTTTGCAAAGGGGTCCTCCCCTGGGCAAAAGGATCGGTTCTTAAGCCAGATTTCATACTCCGAGCCCAATGAAGAGAATATGTCCGTGGATAAACCAGACGTGAACCCAAGTAAGTACAACATCTCCAGTTATAATATATTAAAATATTGTTTACCCATAACGTATTAATACAATTTAACTTAACGATTTATGGATTTCTGGGTTTGCGTGCACTTAAACGAGAGTGTCATTGCATTTTTTAATTGATTAAGTTATTATTTTAGAATTATAAAAAGTAAAACCGATAAGGAAACAATTATCTCTGCGGCTTGTCCAGTGAAGAGGAGAACATCTAATATATATATATATATATTAAATTCGAACGTGAAAATTCTCTTGAATTATTCGACTGTTAATGTTAATTTGGGAAACGTCAAAATTCTTAAGGGTGTCCCAGTGGCTAAAATTATACCGATGGGCTCTATCGGGTCACCAGTTTTTTATTTTTTATTTTTTATTTTACATGTTTGACCCCTTTTTGCAGATAATCCGGTGTCCAACTGGCTTCACGCGAGTTCTACGAGAAAAAAACGTTGTCCTTACTCTAAGCACCAAATTCTCGAGCTGGAAAAAGAGTTTCTTTTTAACATGTACCTCACCAGAGACCGTAGATATGAAGTGGCAAGACTCCTCAATCTGACTGAAAGACAAGTTAAAATCTGGTTCCAGAACAGGAGAATGAAGATGAAGAAATTCAATAAGGATGGACCGAAAGACGATTGAAATCATTGGCTGTGAAATAATATGTGTTGGAGTTATTTACACGTTAACAAATTCTACATTCGCATATAATCTATAGATATATATCATCAGGTCAGACGACGAAAATGATGTCCGCACGTTTGACTCAATTGATGGATTTAATCTCTATTTGTCCCCCCCTATAAACTACCTTGTATTGCACAAACTAATGGTCTGTAGAAGGCACTGTGTTCATTTTGTTACAGTGGTGTAGTTCGTCCGGCCTAGCTCGCTGTCATATTTGAGGCTTTTCTTAATACGCACAGTGTTTGTTTGTGAGTGTATGTCGAATTATGTACTAGATTTGTTTAGTTGTTTATCTACATTTCAGTTTGTTCGTGGCCTCGTTGTTGATGCTATTATTTAGTTGACTGAAGTGTATGATTTCTACACAAATGCATTATAACATAGTGTAACGTTGGCGACGCCATGTAATGCTAACACTGAATTAGGTGCATGACCTAAAATGCGAATCTTGCTAAATGTAAAACATGTCTAAAACTATGTTCATGTATCGACTACCTATATGCCTCGCAACTACCTATAGTTAGGAATTTTTAAACATTATTACCAACACACCAGGTACTTAAAATATCTTCGAACCTAAAAGAGAATATAAAACACTGATGAATACCTCATGTCCTGTGATAGCAAGCATTTCTTTCCCTAGATGTAATTTGTATGTCGAATAACAAGTAAAAAATAAATAATACTGTAAATTGACACTTTTGTCTCTTAATAAATATTTATGCAAAAACATGCAATTTCATGTTACATTCTGTTCCACTGAGAATTTTAATTATAGTTTGTTCTTACTTTACTTGAATGGTGGGCTTAGCTTGTCAATTATTTGACATATTTAAGCCTGAGATGGGACTGACTGCTTCGTGTTCATTTAATTCATTGTGTAGTATATCGAATTCATAATTATGAGTTCAGTACACTCTGTATGTATTTGACTATTTACAACAGGCCCATTTGTCATGTAACTGTGCAATAGATTGGTGTGACTCATAAGCTCTTATTTTCTGGCGTAAAACGCGCATTCTTTGTGTTCAGGTGATATGGCCGTATATTTCAAAACAAATCTGCGCTAGGAGCAAAGTATGTTGGCGCTTTGAAAGTTCTATCAAACGTGTTTGGATTCTGGACAAACATGCCGACGCAGCCTTGCTGCAGGTCTTGGCAAAGGATGTTGCTGGTTGTATACAGTCATAAAAGACAATTACCGCTATAACCGTTTATGGGGTGCAAAGCGTTGGAAGGCGAGAGGACACAGAGCAAGAAAGATGTTGAAAGCACGGCAGCTGAAACTTAAAATATTGCAGCGTATGTATTTCTGTTCAGCGGGGATAAATTTACCATTTGAAATTTAATCCAATGATGAACATGCTAAGTAAAATGGTTAAAGAGCGCCCACCAATTCGTACATTTTAGGATGGTGATTGTGTGAAATTAAATTGCGCGCATATTTATTCATTTTAGAAGAACGTTTAAATAAAATAGTCCCCTAACACATGACCATGAGAAAGCACAAACGCAAATTAAAATGGTCTTGTAACGTGCGCTAATAGAATGTTGTGATGTGTTGCGCTGCAGATGGACAGAACTTCAAAGGTTTTTCCCAGAGACAGTGTAATAAAACACTAGCGGCTCTTCTATACAGTCTGGAATTCCACTTTTAATGAGTTTATGACCGTCCAGACACAATTAGGAAGCTTCCAGACCGAAGCACCCATTTGTTGTTCTATCGGCTTGCTCTTCGCACAAAAGGCCAGCGGAAATAATTCTCTTTATTGGCGTCTTTGACTGCTGTGGTCTCATGGATGTGTCGCAATCTCTTTGTCGTACCTGCTCTGGGAAATTTAGGAAATTGGATTTAAAAAGTATTTAACAAAAGGTTTATCAAGATTAAAGCTGGTCGTACAGCAGCAGCGATTACACAATTCGGCTCTATAGGTAAATGTAATATAACGCCAACGGTTACGGTTCGAAACCCGTTTTTACGGTTTTACAGATTTTTTTTCTTCTGCTACTTCAGTAGGCCTATGTGTAAGACAAATACGATTGTGCGGCGACCTCGCTTTTCCACACTGGTATTTTGAGAATAATCCAATAGATGGCAGTAGTGTTCCACCGCAGTATTAATGATGTATGCAGCAGATCTCCTTGGCATAATACGGATGTAATTAACTCCATTATCATAATTTTGTTACTGTACATGAAATGTTCCGTTTTTCTTTGCACAATATTCTCACCAAAACGCGTTTGCGTTTTATTATTATTATAGTTATTTTAAAGGGGGGGGGGTTACTAAGAGCATCGTAGTATTTTTCTATATGAAAGTATAATTCGTGTTGTATATCTTGCAGTTTAAAATTCTCTTGCCCTTGAACGTTGTCTGTTAATCTTTTATTTGGTATGTTTCCTCAGGTGTATTTTCCCGCGCATTGTAAAAACACATACATTAAAAAAGACGTTTTTGTGTCGCATTACGTATCTTAAGCTCTCGATAGCAACAAGACTGCATCTTAGTGTACTACCCTATGCAGCTGTATTAGCAATAGTGGAACAGTCTGATGGTCAAAACAAGCGACCCGCATATACCGTAATACATATATCAGTTACATTTTGTATACAGACAATCGAACGTGCTATCGAATAAAAGGCGAATGTTGTAGGTGTTATGTAAATTCTGCCATCTGTGATTATAATTTAATTTTCAATGCTCTGTTAGAAAAATTGTAATACAAATGGGTAAATACAAATGTTCTGAAAATATATCACTGTTATTTTGGAATTATTTTACTGATACAATACAATAATATTCTGGAAATGCCACCACACAAATTACTTAAGTGAACCTGAATTATTTTACTGTTTAACGAAAATTATACGAAATTTATTCTGTACTCTATTTAAGTTAATTAAGTAATAATAATATTAAAATAAAAATTCAGCTTTTAAACGTTCGTCATATATTTTTGTGCGCATGTATACACACACACACACACACAATATATATATATGTATATATATATATATATATAATATTTAATTTGCGTGTTCGTCAGATTCCATTGAGACTCCTTTGTTTCATTCTTCTTTGTTTTATCATTGGTATGTTTGAAAACAATACACTCGTACACTGAATTAAAGAACCAAGAAATTAGTCTTAGAACAAGAAACAAGAATCGTATAATGAAAGTAAAAAGGGTCAAATGCTCACACTTAACGAAACAAGCTGAATTATCATCTTCGCTAAACCAGGCCCAAAGAAATCGAAAAATATGAATGTAGCAGCGATAAACTAAACTAAAAATCTAAATCAGTCATGTATATATTATTTATATTCGGCATATGTTATTTTTTCCCTATATTTCTCAAAAACCTCTAAATTTTAGCACTGGATAATGAATTATGAACACAAATAAAATACAAAATCCAATATAAGACGAATAAGAATAGTGCTACCAATTAGCCATTTTTTTAAAAAAGTGCAGGAAACAATTTGCTTCGATGCGATGACAGAATTAAACGTATTACATTATTTTCATGCAGAATTTTGTGGCGCTGCGGTTTTCAAATGTACTGTTAACTTGTAACTTTGGCTTTATACAACACGTTGCTTCAAAAAAACACCTACTACGAAGATAATCAGTGGGTCTTTTGTGCGTGTGGCACGCGACAACGGCTTTCAGCATATTACCGACAAGTTTTGCCTGCAAAAACATAAATATAACGATATACTTGGAACTTCTAGGTCATATATATGTACATGGAATCTTTGGAATGTCTCTTTGGAATTTGGTAGGCTTAAAGCTGCTGGAACCTATTAGTTTAAATCGTTTGACGTAAAACATCAACTATTCAATGTAATTATATCACTGATATGATTCTGACTGGTAAAGGGGCGTGTGTATGTGTTTGTGGGCAATATTAACGAATTTTTTTACTAGTGATCCAGTCTCCTCCACAGTTTGGAAAAGCCATTGCCGATTGGCTGCTGGAGTCACAGGATGTGATCACGTGAGTGAATTTGCCTTGTTCTGGGGAAAATGGGGCTTGGTGTAAATCTGGGGTGTAATGCTGTCATTTATCAGACTACCTCGTAAAAACGACACTGAGGACTCTTGGCCAACAAATCACGGAAAAAATATGAGTTCTTCGTATTATGAGGATGGACTTTTTAATAAGTATACGGCGGGGAATTCTCTTTTTCAAAACGGAGACCGGGTTCCGTACGCCCTGGCACCGAATGGTGAGAGACCGACGTATGGTCCGGGGACCGCAGCTTTCTCCTCTTCTCTGTCTGGACTTTACAATGTAAATAATGCAATCTACCAGAGTCACTCGATGTTTACCTCCGGCTATGGTCAGTGCCCGGAGGCCTACGGTTTGCGTGGAAACTCGTATGACCAGAACCTCCTCTGCAATGACCCAACCAGAAGTAGCTGCGACAAGTCGGGTCCCGAGACCCTTAGCATGGCAACAGATAAACACTTCCGCATGTATCCTTGGATGCGAGCTTCAGGTAGGTTCTCAAGCGGCACAGAAGGGACTCGATGACATGCGACTGTGTTATAGACCTATTATACAGCAGCCTTTATGGTTAGGCTGTTGCGCGGTCGACATTGTGGAGCCTGCGGCATTCTATGGAAATGAATAATAAAACTTTTATTACACAAGTAATGAGTTCTTTGGTCGTAAATTAATTATTATTCATCCCTTTAACGTCCAGCACGCTCTTTCTGGTTTTGTTTTGTTCTTCCATATATTTTTCCTTATATTTTTCCCGCAGTGGGCTAATTACGTAGTTTTTCCCGCCTCCTCGGACAAAAATAATTTGTTTTCATAGATAACAACAGAAACAACACTAACACTAACACTAATAATAATAATAATAATAATTTTACCATGGATACTTCTTCAATAGTTTTAGTCCATAACCTATATCGCAACAAAAACAAAAATAATAAAACTCAAATAATAATGTATTGCACATATGTACATTTATACTATCCGGTGTTGTTATTAAAGACCCATTTGTGTGTGATTATCTGTAGAGACGATTGTTGTAGACATTTTTTTTAAAATTTGTTGTTCAGTATTATAACGAAGCCATTAAACCCCTTCTAGTCCACTCGGGTTTGTTTTGTGGAAAAAGCAAGAACAGAATAACGGGCACCATGTACTTTTATTGTCAGAGATAAATTATAAAACGTTCGTAGAAAATATCGCGGTAATTACCAATGCATATGTTCAAAAGCAGTAACATTGCCGTGTTGTGGTTCATCTTCGTTTTATTGCTGTGATAGTCTTGATACGGAAGCTAATTTTTTTTTATCTTGTTTTGTTTCACAGATTCGGACAGAAAGCGAGGCCGGCAGACGTACTCTCGATATCAGACACTTGAGCTGGAAAAAGAATTCCATTTCAACCGGTATTTGACCCGAAGACGGCGCATAGAGATCGCCCATGCTTTATGTCTCACAGAACGACAGATCAAAATCTGGTTCCAAAATCGGAGGATGAAATGGAAGAAGGACCATAAGGATAATGGTCAGGTGGCTGGATCCGTCACCAAAATCATTGAAGAAGAGGAGAGTGAGCCAGTAGCTTCTATTAGCGCCCAGGCCACTGAAAAAGAAAAGAACAACATCGTGGAATTAGAGGACAGCAAACAACACGTATAATTATACGACAAACAAGACGTTCTTATTTATGTAAAGCATATTTTGAAAGTAATTTATGTTCACGTCTATTACATTAACTGGCACTCTTACAACTGTAATTCCTATTTGAAACATAAGCTAAATGCTATTCATTTTGAGCCAAGACTTTTTCAAAGCACTTTGAAAAACAAGCTACCTATTGCGGTCCCTTAAATTAAAATAAGAGGGATTCGAACCAATACAAAAACAGACTACCTATTTAACGTTTACGCTAATGTTTTAAAGATTAATATTATTAATGGCACGAAATTTTAGCCGGAGAGCAGTCCTATGCATGACCAAGAGAAATAATACGGGGTGGTATTAAAATAAAACGGCGAAATTATTTAGGCTTGACGAACACGTCAAAATTCCTTGTAAAGATTTTTTTAATGCACAGGTTTTGTGAAACCCCGAGGGTCACGGGTTTATGTTAGGAAGAAGGGGGTTAGGAAATCGTGTTATTGCAGGAAATATGCCTTACACTGCTTTAAAGTAGTGTGACTTGATGAAATAACATTGCTCGTTGATTTCAAAGCTCCTTGCGTCAACTTATATGTTTTATTCATTAAGCGTCAGAGAGCGCATTGTCAAATGACCAGTGTTTGGATTTGAAGTCAGTCACACACCTATACATGTCAGCATGCCTTAGTCGTACAGTTATCTATGATGTTGGTGTATATGCCTACCTCACATGTTTAATTTAGGACCACGTAATTTAGAAAAACTGCGTATATATAGTAATCTTGTGTTAGGTGCACTTTGTAAATTTGCTTTGCGTATCTGCTGTTATTATGCGCAAAACGTGGAACTCGTAGGTTTCCCAAGAATATTCGTTGTTATTTCTGCGTGTTATCTTGTTAACGGTCTAGGTGTCCTTTTTATGTAATTAGGGCGGTAATATTCTCACCCACAAATCTCATAGCCGTAAATGCATTTTGAATCGCCTCAGAAAAAAGCGAGCTGCCTTCTCTTACATAACTCCTGTTTCAGTCGCTGCAGCATTGTTCTTATAATATTTTGTATCAGGAAAAATAAAATCATAGATTATAATAATACCATCAAAAACAGCAATGTTGTGTGTATTCCGGTGAAGTCCAAAGTACTTCTACATTTTGCTTTGGTTTTGTCACGTTATATATTATAATAAATTGTTTTCAAACTTTGCTTGCATAATATAAATGAGTTAATTCACTTCTTACATGAACTTATTGTCCTTCCGTTTATTGTACGTAGAAGCAGTGTGGCAAATTGGCTGCCTTTTCTGATTAAAACTATGAAATAATTATGAAGAATATTAACTGTCAATATCTGCATCCAAGCCAGTGCGAATCCTCGCCACATTCTGCATAAAACCAAAACACAAAGTATACGTGAAAAATATTGTAATAGTCATCATTTCCGGCAACCCTAGTAATAAAATGTGCCGTCCGATTTAATGTGCCCAATCAAAACAGTTAATGTGAAAGACAAGCGTCATGCGAATATTTAACTTAATCATGGTCTTCCTACGCTGTAAGATGGCGCCTAGCAGTGACCTGCCCCCTCGCGCGGAGAGCCATAAATCCGTTGTTGTTTATGAAAATTTACAACTTTGCAATACAACTTTACGAGGCGCTACGTCTCTCCATTGGCCGCCGCTGGTCATGTGGATTGTAGCCGTGAACATGAACTTTTTTATATATATTATTTCCCTTTCGAGAATAGAGCTGCATTCTTTTGCAGCTTCCCTCTGCTTCGGACCTATGCTATCATCCCTTTGTTTTTGTTCTTTGTTTCACAACAAGGAATAATGTGGACTATTTGTTTGTTAAAAGAGCGCCACACAGAGAATTCATATGATGGGAGTTTTGGATTCATGCCCTGGAAGGTATGGCACAATATATGGATACTAAATCGTGGTGGACTCAGCCTAAAACTATCGGATTCATTCGGAGGTACAACTGGTGCCATAACGACCAAATGCTCGTTTTATGCATCAGGTCGACACCTGTCAGTCCCCCACCCCCGGCTCCATTTTGTCAGTTTAACACCTCGTCGAATTCAAACACCTTCGTAACGGTAAGACTTGGTTATTTGCTATTACTTTTGCCGTAAATAGCAATCGAGCTTCTATTTTTAAATATTTGTGCTAGTTGCTGCAATTATAGTTGGCTTTTAAGAGCACCAATACTTGCACCAAGAAAACGACAGATTTCATGACATTTTCAGTTGAGTAACTTAATTGTGCGCGATATTTTAAAATTAAGTTCCATTTACGAAGTTGACGTGCTTAGGAGATCTCTAAATGTGGTGGCTAGAGGTTGTAGATGGAACCAGCGGTGTTTACATGAAACGGCACTGTTGGAATTTTGAATATAGAAAAACGTATTTGAAACTACCGCGTATAAATATTTTTGGGCAATCTTACAGTAGCTTGCTTTGCGTTGTGCTAAATATAATGTACGTTGGTAAGATGTTTAGAAAGAATTGTATACTTACTTTGTACCAGTTTACTTTCATTTTCGGCCGTATTCGATATATTGAATGTGATGTGGCTGTTTAACAGCGTGCTGTCTTACTGATATTATGGGATGTTATTCATTTGGGTTGCCATGCATAAATGCTGTATTACAAATGAAAGTCAGCGGTTGGTTTGTGATGATTGTCTGGCGCTTGTTCAATATTGCCCTCTTGTGGTAAAGAGAAGGTTTATGTGAATTGTTCTGTAAAAACAGAGGCTTTGCTGTTTTTTGGTAATTTCGCATTATTTAATATAAGGATGTTCATGCATTAATACAACTCAACACATTTCCTTCACAATATTAATATATTGCACAAAAAAACTAATTAATCACAAGTGAAAACAAGTACTTCAGATCATTAGTCCACAACTTTACTAGGAAACCTATTAGGTTCTAAAAATAGTAATCATGAACAAAATGATTCAATTCAAAATGTGGTAATTATGTTTATTCTAATAATACATAGAATAAAACAGTATCTACACAATAACAATAAAACACGCTGCATAGTAATCTATCAATCAATCAATCTATCTATCTATCTATCTATCTATCTATCTATCTATCTATCTATCTATCTATCTGTGCATTTATGCAACACTACTTACATTAATCCTGGAAAGGATTGTCTGTCTTTATTAGTTGTACAAACAAATGATAGGGATGATAGACAAACAAAAAAATAGACAACAAAGGAAAATTATATGTATTCTACTTTTACTTGATACAATAACAAAACAATATACAAAACAGTACAGCTCAATATGTCGGTGTGGACATATATAAATATACAGGGGTACAATGGGATACTCACATCTATATATAAATAGTGAAAAATGATGTTTTTACAGTCCGTTTTTCATTTCAGTCTGGTAGATTTGATTTGACCCCTGAACAGTTTACGTAGTCTGGAAAGTATGTTGTCATGTAAAAAATGCGTTTAGAGCGTTTTTTTCCAGTCTATTCATTGGAGATACAGTTTTTCTGAATTGTAATTTTGGGATTTGGAATTCGGAACGATTAAATCCTTCCCTGATTTATGTTTGTGGGCGCAAATAAACATTTTTCAACCGGCTTTAATTTTTACATCATTTTTTGGACCGTATTTTATCTCGTTTACTTGCTTTTCTATTGGCTACTTCCAAACCAGCTGATCAATTTTGGTTCTTTCGCATTTGTTTATTTAATTTACGATGGTATATTAGCACAATACCATCCACCATTACAAATATCATAACGATTAAGAACTCTTTCTTAAGAATAAATTCATGTTTGTACAATGTTCTGCTCTCTTTGTGTCACAATCTAATGGCCTTAAACACATTTATTTAAAATGTAAAGCCTTCCCTTGTCACCCACGAGCATAACTTACAATATTCCAGGAATACAAATAATACACGCCGACACTTTAACAAGCGATCTGATGTATGAACTCTGGAGAAAATGAACCAAACAGTACGTCACAGACAACGACATACGAGGGTGTGCATTTCAACGTCGTTAAATCAGCAGTAAAATATAAACTAAACAAATGAAAGGACTGCGATCTCTTCCGTCTTATATCTCAATTTAATGCAGTATGTTTTATAATAAGATATAGTCGCATTTTAATTTTAATCTATTAATAATAACATTTCTATTACTTCCGATACCAAGAATATAAATGCCCCTAATAAAAATTACGCAAAACGGCAACAGAACAATAGTAGATGCTGCTGTAGCTGATACAGGTATAACGGACATAAATGTTCAGTGTTTATGATACAATGTAACAGTATCTTTAATGTCCAATTATATTTGAATCAAATTATACTTCTCGGAGATTGTTTTGGAAACACGAAAAACGAACCGTTTCACACATTCAAAACAAAATCCAACAGAAACTCCCTTTGTAAGCATTATTAAATCATATTAATGAGTGAACCGAACGATTATATTCAAACGTAACTTTGACAGACTTTCCTGAGTGGCGATTGCCTTTACTTCGGGTTTCTATTTTTTTCTTGTTTTTATCCTCCTATATTTTCTTACGTGGTTAATATTAAACCCAGGAATATAAAGTCAGGTTAGTTTCAAGCATTTTTGATATTGTAATGCTATTGAAAAATTGTACCATAAGCACCGACACTCTTTTACTGGCAATTCAGTACTGAGACGTAACCGTTTCATCGTAAATAATTTATCGACCCGAAATAAGTGTACTTCAGTAAAATTCCATGCTTAATTTTAAAGATTTTCTTTAGATGCCGGAGGTAAAATAGTACTACGATTTTTATACTAAAATGCATACAAAGAAAATAAAGCATTTAAAAAATATTTAATTAGCCATTTTGAAGTCATGTGCGTTGCAAACATTTTCGCGTATTCAAAATTACAATGTATAAATCATGAAATATACGAGACACAATGGTTATAGCCGAGGACTATGCTTATGTTTGTTAGTCTAAGTTAAATTTATTAATTTGTTTTACATTTTTATATTTAACGACGCACAAAGGTTCAAAGCTTACATACTTAAATAAATTGATCAATTTTGTTTTAAAACTATACAAAATATACGAAGTTTATTGACCGAGCATTTAGTGGTTTTATATTCATTGCGCCTACGAAATTTTACAAAGTTGTGTTTATTTCGTCTTTTGCGCCGTCTGGATGTGACTAGCAGTAGGAATCAAAGGAGATGCTCTAACCTTTATGTGACCCCGGTCTTCACTCGCGTAAAACAACGACTACAGTTTCTCTATACTTCCAGGGGGTGGCGCACGACGATAAGCATAGCCGACTGTCGGGATCTGGACGCTCCTGCGAAGCGCGCGCCCCCGCAAGCATCCACCCAGCTTTCCTATTTGTGAACGAGTTTACCTCTGGAGGTCATCAAGGAGGATTTACGACTGGACAACAAAAGCACGTGATTCTAAGTCGTACCCCATATTTGGATGCCTACGTAGGAGGGAATCAAGTACATGTCCCAGTCATTTCCATAATTCATCATAAATTGTGCAGGGGTGCTATAGACGCACAAAACCATCAAGAGCCACAAATCAAGCACACACATATTATTTGCTCAAAATAATAACAACAATATAATTATTGTCAACAAATGAGCTCTTATTTTGTGAATTCATTCTGCGGTCGCTATCCTAATGGCGCGGAGTACCAGTTACATAATTATGGAGATCACAGCTCAGCCAACGAGCAATACAGGGATTCAACGAGCATGCATTCCAGCAGGTACGGCTATGGCTACAATGGGATGGACCTCAGTGTCGGGCGTTCGACCACCAGCCACTTTGGTGCAAGTGTTCGGGCTCAAGGCTACACACCTAGTGCGACAGCCGCATCTGCTGAGACCAGGTACAATCAGGCAGCGACGGCGTCTCACTCGCCTCCACCTGACCCGATACCGTGCTCCTCTGTCGCAAGTTCTCCTGTCAGCGAAAGTCACCGCGCTGTTAAAAACTCCATTGGTAACCCCGCCACTTCCTCCAGTTCAAACAACAGCTGTACGCTGTTGAGCCGAGACGGTGTTTCCAAGGCGTCCGCCTCAGAAGAGGACAAGCCGGCGGGAAGCGCTCAGACAACTTCACAAAACGTCACGGAGACTGCCCAACCCCAGATATACCCATGGATGCGAAAACTACATATAAGTCACGGTAATTCTTATTTCTTTTGGTGTATGTTCCTTGCTGTTTCTTAGCTTGAGCGTGTTTCTGTATTTCAGAGCCTATATAAAGCACATACCGCCTAAAAGCTAAACGAATTTGCCTAACTGGTGTAGTGCTAAAGCTACTGGCCGGATATGTGGCTGCTTTTTCAGCAGCAGCGATCGACGGTTTAAATGGTATTTTTCCGTAATGATTTAGTTTTTGTCTAGAATGCGTAAATACGATTTTCGCAAAAATATGTTATATGATGTGGTATGAGTACAGTAATTACATCCCGAAAGGGAATCGTTTTCTGCAAATAAGGGTCTATTAATCGTATTATCCTTCGATTACAAAATACATGTGCGAGTCGCATTGATTTTTTTAAAAGAGAACGACCGTCAAAATTTTAATGTTTTATAATTCCTCTATAAAGCATGTCTTGAAATTGTATTGTTAATGTTCCGTTTTCTTCACTTGATTTTTAGAGATTTTTAATTGTTTCTAACATTTAAAGTTGCCGTTATATTATGTTTAATAATTAGTAATAATAATAATAATAATAATACAAGGGCAATACTAATTTGATAGTTACTCTGAGCGTGTTTGATTGTTTTATTTAAGTAGTAATGATGGAATATTGTATGACAGACAGCTTGGCCGGACCTGAAGGGAAACGAGCGAGAACAGCCTACACGCGCTACCAGACTTTAGAACTGGAGAAGGAGTTCCACTTCAATAGGTACCTGACCCGTAGACGGCGGATTGAAATCGCACACGCCCTTTGTCTCTCTGAGAGACAAATTAAAATCTGGTTTCAGAATCGGAGGATGAAATGGAAAAAAGACAATAAGCTCAAAAGCATGAGTATGGCGGCAGCGGGAGGCGGGTACCGTCCATAATTTTTTGAGCACTCCAAAAAGTACTGACAGAAGAAGGGAACATTTCCTCTACAGCGCGTGAGAGACTTCCCATGAGCTGTTCTGGGGCCGAAAGCACCCCGTGTCACTCATTTTAAGCCATTTCTTTTTTATTTGGCCGTGTTAGTGCTTCGAGTGAGTAGAACTGCTTCCTGTAAAACTTTGTTTGGTAATTGTGTAAACAAATGGGGGTATATGTTTAACTTATTTGCTGTTTTAATAAAGAAGTGAATCGTAAAATCGTAAATCCCGTTTAGTTGCCAGCAGAAGTCATGTGTTGCACTCTAACTGAACAAGTGAAGAATTAATGAATAATTGTGTTATGCTCGTGTGTTTGTGTTTGTTTAATGTATTGCTCTAAGCTGTCAAAGAGACGGTTGTTTTCTCTGTAATCACAAATACTACCTACCTTGTACTGTAAATGTTATGTGTTGTGAATACGTGACTGAGCTACGATTCCGACCCAGTCTGTCATAGTTGTGCCTTTGTATTCTTTTCTTCACAAAGATGTGTTCCGGGCGCAGCGAGTAGGATGTGTTTAACAGAAGGTCCTGAGTGTACTTGTCCTCTGACTGTAAGGCCCAGTTGATCATTTTGTAAATGTTTTAAGAATGACTGGAAATAAAATCAAGGGTGATAATAAACTTTATATTGCAACATCTTCATGCGCTACATTGTGTTATTCATTCAAAGGTTATGCTATGTTGCTTGTTAGGAATTAAAATGATTAGAGACTTTAGAAAGTAGCCTACTATACATTTGTAGCTGTATGTATACTTTTCTGTGCACTCTGAAATGCTTTGACGAAAGGTCTGTGATATGGTCTCTACATTTTAAATTACTAAAAATGTTTTTCTTTTAGTTTTAGCAACTTTTAAGATATTTTTGTATTAAGCTGTGTAAAAATCAACAGGCGAAAATTTGTTAGAATTTACGGTACTCACCCGCGTGCTTGAAGCTTAAATAGTCCATACAATAAGCCCCACGAGGGCTTCTGCGTCCCTTCTCTTGCTTCCCACTCCCTGAAAATCTATTTAAGTTTGGAGCTATAAACTTTATTATCCCAGTTCCGGCCGCACGACATTTGGGTGCCAAATGAATGGGGGTTTTGTCTATGAATCGGAAAATCATCCACAGCACAGAAAGATAGGCTTACTGGCTATAAACGGTCACGTGGTGCCATTAAAGTAAGTTTTATGGTTTTGGGGAGTTGACATCCAACAGTATATTGCACATAACATATAATAGTACTGACGCAGGGCTTCATTTGACTCTCTTGCAGGCTGTATGTGTTCCATGTCCATTATTGCCGCTCTTCCTTTCAGAGTTGTATACAATGGAGGAAGCACAGGCCAAGTTCTTGAAGACTGTCGATTCCGCTAAAGGTAAGTTTTACTTTAGTTCTACTTAGTGTTTGTGCCACTCTTCCCGTCGGCCCCACCAGGCCACCCATACGACCCTTACAAAACGCGTGCAAGGGCGCCTAACGTGTACCCACGATTACTTAATTTGCTGATTTGACGACAGTAATCTTCGCAATATTGGCGCTGGCAGATGTTGAGCATGTTATCAATGCAGAGAGATGGGTGGGTGCTCTCATGGATATTTAATTGCTTCCTTTCCAGTACATCTTGTTTTCTCAAATTGCAGTTGAATCGCAGATGGGGGAAACATGACGTTTTCAGGATTTCGTAATAATTACCTGTCGGATAAGTTGGGTTGAAAACATTTTAGAATGGCGGGATAATGACTCGTAAATCCACTGTTTGAGAATATCTACTACTGTATATACTATATCTACTACTAGAATATCTACTCAGTAGGCAGAGAGAGAGTATCCATGAGTTGGAAATGGCTACACATGGTAGCCTTAAAATCATGTGTCTCTTCACAACTCAGTGCAATTGCGAAGGTTTTATGATGCCATAAAGATAACAGCTTAACTAACGCGAGAGCGCATGCCTTTGATGGGGGAAAACCCTTTGATCTGTAGCATTAGATAGTTTCTTCGGTTGTAAAGTTCAGAGAACACCTGAAAGTGTCACTCAAACTAAAACTGAAGAGAAAATCGATTCTTTTTCGTTACACATTGCAGGCTACTTGCATGTGCGTGCTGTGTTGTGCTGGGTATAAAGTAGCCGCAATGAGGAATTTTAATTGTAGTTATCATAAGTTAACGGCGTGGTATTTGAATATTTATATACAAGAAATAACATTATTATAACACTGCTGAAACAGTTTCCGTATTTCGATAACTGTCAATTATATATATATACTTCGGATCTTACCGTTTTCTGTAAACGTTTAAGTGCATCCTATCTATCTATCTATCTATCTATCTATCTATCTATCTATCTATCTATCTATCTATCTATCTATCACATGCAATGTTTCCCCATTTCCCACAAAATTTAAGACAATTGCGTTGGATATAATGTAATATTTCATAGGCTACCATTCTACATTGACTCCCCGAAGAAGTACTTTGGTACATTTCTAAAAAATCTTCATTAGGTGTTGAAATCCTGCGCCATCACGGCTGACGCACATTTTACACCACGATTTTCGCGTGAGGCTTTCAGTCACACTTTTCGTCATAGCAAGACCTTATTTTTGTTATCCCGTTAAGGAACTAAAATTGAACAGTATGCAATTTTCACTTCTCACATTACCATGTAAGATGAAAATGCGATCGAATAGTAATTAAATAGACACATAAGCCTACTATATTTTAATGTGTATGGAATTTGTAGTCTTGCAGAAATGCCATTTGTATTTGATTTTATGGATAAAAGTAGAGAAGTATACCAAAGCCTTTTTTGAATATAACTAATGTTTTCAAAAGATTACGAACCTAATAAATGGAATATTTAATGGGTATATTTTGATTCCAATCTATTTGTTCTCACATTGATTTTTTAACAAGTTTGTTATAGTGTTGTAAGTTATCCTGCACTTAAAAGTAATGGGTGATATATCTACTTTGCCACCGGAACATTTGTTCGTATGTTTTATCGTTTCATTCTCGATCTTATATGATGGTATAGGTTCGCTGTCAATGCAGCAAACGATGGTTCCTTTATGCATAGTTTATTCAGATCATCACATTTCAGAATTCCACTTAAACCTGTTAGCAGAACTCCTTGATACGAACTTGCTTTTATGTTGCCTATTAAAACAAGATCACGGATGCTTGCGTTTTAAACGATTGAATCAAACTAGAATTCATTGACGCTGTTTAGCCTCGCTGAAAACTGGCATTTAGTATACGGGAAGAAAAATTAACACGTCACATCTCGCAGTTCACAGCGAGGTCACAAATAGCAGTAAGATAAATCTGCACAGCCTTAGAGCCACCAGCAGAGTCCGCTTTAGGCCAAGTTCACCGTCATCAGCTTGCTGCAGCAAACTGAACCGGAAATTAGTTGAGTGCTTTGATATTAAAAACACGTGAGACCACACAATATTTGATTTACTTAGTTTGGTGGCCCCTTTTTTTATTAACACTTTTTGTATTCCACAGGTAGCTTATTGTTGTAAATGTACTGTATAGCCTGAAGTTGAAAAAACTGCCCCCAAATCTGCAAATGTTTAAATTCAGATCAGGCGTAAACTGCTTAATGATTGGCGTTATAATTCTGCTGATACCACTAACCATTTTCAGCCACTGCAGACAGAGTTGGGCTCCCAGCCACGCCGCGATGCTGGGGCGGATGGGCGTGAGGAAAAATGGGGGTCAAAAGTTTACGCGCTGGACAAGTCCTGGTCATCTGTTCAGCCAAGGCTTGATGCCAGCGTTATAATAGCGATCTTGACTCCCAGCACAAAAGATAAAATAGCTTTGAATTACACATGTATCACGGTGGACTCCAGGTGAACCCGGGAGACGCAGTAACCCGGGGTTATGAACCGCGGGGTGTGAGGCTCCCTTACTGGCCTGTACCAGCTGGTAATCTTTGCATTTTATTAAGCTATTAATTACATTTGCTTTGGAATTAAAAACATTTACAGCTAGATTCTGAGCAATAATATGTCAGAATAAGCACATAGAAAATGCTACAGGACAAATGTGCATGTTACAATGATATCTTGCTAAAATATTAATAAACACGTTAGTTTTGTAGTCCGCTTTTTTTTCCACAACGCAAATACGTAAACTTCAAACTAACGCTGCACAATAATAAATTTCGAAATTGGTGAAAACCATTCACTGCGTGTAAGCGTAACATTAAGTTAAACGTGGTTTGCTTTGAGGTCATATGGGAACGAACTTTATTAATCAAGCTGGGAAAGCTGATTATTGTTTCTGTGATCGGATTGAAAAGATTCCGTGAAATTCCATAAAATCAATTGTTTCTAATCCATATTCATTTGTAACAGAAATCGAGCCGGGGCTGTATTTTCTTTTCCAGAAAAACCTATAAACACGTATATTAAATGCACGAGTATAGGGAAACGGCATTTATTCGTCTGAGATCATTTTGATTGTCCGTAATAAGGTGCTGTTTGTTGTGTGGGCTTAGGAGCGCGTGTACATCCTTGGAATGGTGACGGAAGGTACGGAAACCCGAATTTTTCCTGACCGAAACAATTATAGATCAGAATTATATAATCAATTCCTGAAGTTAAATAAAATCAGATTTTACGATTTGACTTGAAGTAGGTTAATTGCGCCTTGCCTAAATTAAGGCGTCTTGCATTATTTCAAATATATATATATATATTAAATTAAATATTTCTATAGATCCTCTGTGAAGATGTAAAATACTTAGTTTTAAACGAAATAAACTTGCTAGTTTGCTGGAATTTGTCCGAAACGAATACATTTTTGTTTTGTTTGAAGAATCAACTACGCTGAACTAAAAAAAATTGGCAACGATTTACAGATTATGAAAAACAAAGAAATGCTATTTTAAGAAGTGTAACTTAATTTGGTGATAAACCCAACTATAAAAAAATAAGCATATGAGTCTTTTCTCGAATAATCGAACAGTTTGGTGATTGGTATACATATTGTGGTTGACGTTGTTGAGGACATTGTCTCCGAACTGACCTGGATCAGTTTAAACACATGTGAGTTAATTTATTTAAATATACTCTTAATTAATAACTTTGCTGATATAATAGTGATTGAACTGTAACTGATCAATTAAAGTAAGATTACACCCATTTCTCATCTAAGTCGATATTATTTAATACTATCCAGCTAAAGTATTACTCAGTTTACCTTTTTTAAAACCATGCAGGCTAAATAATGGTTTTGGTTAAATAAAATAAACACATTTTGTATGCTTCCCAACTGGCAAAAGTGTTTTTCCTTCCATTAATTATTTTTACTGCATGAATTCATCCCGGCCATTTCACTAAAGTTATACATCAAAGAACATATGAGTATTAGGACGCAATATTACTTTAAAGTAAAATATTACGATAACTAATGACGTGGGGCTTTATATGTACCTCAATATGTAAAGCAGATTGTCTTCAGAGAGCGAACTTTCCACGCCTGTTTTATAACGAAAAGTCCGTTATAATCTTATGACACAACCGAATACATGCATGGCTACATTTACTGCGATTATATTTTTCGTTTTTCTGTAAGCACATAGAGTTGTACATTAATGTCTTGATCAATGGATACTTAAAATAAACATAAAGATACAGGATAAACGCTTTTCGAGAAGCTCGTCAAGACTTCCCTTGTAAGAACTGAACTATAATCAGGGCAAAGCCAATTAAAATAAGGTGGGCACGTGTGTATGAGTGTATGAGTATTTTTGCACATATCCATAATATTTAGAATTCCAAGTGCTTAATATAATTGCAGAGTAATAGTTACTTAAGATTTATGGTCTATCGTAAATATCAGCATTCGGCACTAAATGCAAACCGTAAAACAAATATGTGAATGCGTGCTATTTCGTAAATTCTCATGCAATTCACCAATGGCGGCATTGATTTGATGCTGTAGGCGTTAATTCCGCTTTTTGAGTATTTTCTTTTTATTCTGAAGAAAGACCTGGCATAGTCATACGAAAGGGTATAAATGTCTTTGAAATCACAACTTGAGTTGTAAAGGCATTTAGTCATTTTTTTTTTTTTTGTCTTTTTGAGAGCAACTGGGTGCTGACCCCTGCCCATCGCTTCGTTATCTCCCCTCATAGACCTTGGAAAGCGAAGTCCAAGTCTGGGGTGAATTTCAGGTCACTGCGTCTAACAAATATGAAAATGGCCTCCTGAAGGACACGCCTTGTTGTTTAACAATGACTGTCAATGTCCAAGATTAATAAGACAAAATGGGAACGGTGTCACTTTTCGGTCAGTATTAAGTTAGAGACGATCTGCTTGTTTAAGGGGATACAGAACCCAATTTTTGATTTTTCTGAGGCTTGTCGGTGGTCATAGTGCTCGCCTTGCGTGAGCAGTGCTGCGTATCTTCCGTAGCAGTATGTTTGACAGTCGAATGGAAGACAGTCAAATGGGAGCAGGTCATGAAAAGGATGGAGAGGACACCCTATATCACGTAAGGGAACTTGGAAACTCGAGATTTTATAACTCAGTCAATATTTTTAATGAGACTGTCCTAAAACACTGTTGTTACCTTTGGGTTAGTGCAGTCAGAGAGTAACATGCGTGATATGTAGTGACGATGTTGCTCAAAGTTCTACGTATGGGAATTTCAGAGACTGTAGCCTTCAGTCTGTATTGTCTTAAAATTACCGTAAATCATAGAGAGAAGCAAAAAATATATACATCGACTTTAGTTTGCAGGCTTCCAACCACTGTATCCAAATAGATCGGGTTGATTACTGGAAGGAACGAAGATTAACGAAACCAATCCATACTACAGATCTTAAATATCTGTATATGGGTGGATTTGTTATATAGGTTAAATTACTGGGACAATAATATCATTTAGATTTACACATCACATTCTTGAATTGTAGTATGGGCCAAGGTGTCTTCATTGTCATATATGTTTCACGATTTAAATCTGCTCAAAGGGCTCTAATAAGAGTTGTGCGTCACACCACTTGAATTCAAGTAAACGACCTTAGCATTACATTTTTCAAAAACCTTACAAAACGTTTATTTCTCTGTTTTTTTTCCAGTGGTGTACCAGAAACAGTAACCTTGATTTTACTTTTAGCTTTTCATTCCTAAAGTAGGCTAAACCTTTCTTATTCCTGTTATCTTGTTCTAGTCAGCGGAATACACGTAGATTTCAGAAATTGGTTAATTGAAGAATATCTACATGAAATTGTTGTCAACAGGCAAACTCAGAATGTATTAAGGGGTCGCCGGGCGGTTTTGCGTATGAAAACTAAATCTGCTGCATAAACTGACAATATATATACATTTAATTGAAGGGAAATCATTTTATATGTGCATAATGTAGTTTTACATTGAGTGGCTTTAAAACAATTGTCATGGAATTTCCATTGATTTATTTATGTCACAGCAATATTACAGATTCGTATTGTAAGGATTACTGCTTCGTCTTCTTTAAACTCATATTTGTTAACACTGAAAAAGGTGTTTATCAATTTCGTGTATAGCTGCTACATGCTATATTACTTCAAATAAAGCATTCATGTTATTTAATTATTGGATTTGACCAAAATGAGAAAGTAATGGTTTGTTGTTTATTTCTGATACTATGTGACATTGTTTGCAGTTATGTTATATTGCAAACAACAGTGATTTGCAAGCAAAGAGAACATCAAAACGTAATATAGCACAAAACATACTGAGAACATCTTTCATCATTGCATTTGCCTTAAATTTTGGTATAATTAGTAACATGCAAAGGTGGACTGTCTAGTCTCTTCGTTGTGTTCATAGCTAATTTCTATTGGTGTCTCTTTACACGATGCCCACTGGAGATTCAGTGATTGGTGGATTGTCTCACGTGATCTTCCAACTTTGTACATTTGACAGGAGTAGGAGGGTTTTTTGTTGAGATCAGAAAAACGAAAGCACGATAAAAATTAGCAATATTGCACTTCACAAATTAATGACCATGAGTTCATATTTGATAAACTCAAACTACATGGAACCATCTTTTCCTCCATGCGAGGAATATCAGCAGAATGGATACCTTCCTGCCCCTTCTGAGTACTACGAACGGCCGAAAGATCCAGGATTCTCTAATCACGATGAGGCAACCTACCAGCGGTCAAACTACACGGAATCAAACTACGACTTCAATGCCACTTCGACTGGACTGGACGGCTTTGCCGAAGGAGGTCATGTTCAGACCCAGTCCGGTCGTCAGAATTCGGATCCCCTGCGGATTCCGAGCAGTGAAGGTGCCGTAGCCATTACCAAGGATTCTAGTCTCTCCAACGACACATTTACGCACATACAGAAGGCGAAAGAACCCGTGGTATACCCTTGGATGAAAAAGGTGCACGTTAACACCGGTAAGTTAATGTCATGGTTTATGCTGAATCCGTCGTCAGTCATCCATCCGAACGTGCTAACAATCACTGTAGCAATGAGCCCAACATTCGGGTTATTTACGAGCACCAAACTGTTAGGTCAACAATTAACGACCCTCATAAATTTTATTGCTCTGTTCCACTGTCTGGGCCATGTGCTTGTGATTCTTTGTTTCCCAAACTATCTCTCTTGGTTGGACAGTCGCCAAGGCGCAATAAACCACCAGTTTTGTTAATTATTTAAATATCTTGCGCACGCATAGTTCACACAATTCGACAGCGTAGCCTTCTGCGCGATCCGCGCGTTTTAGCTCAGCACACACTTGTGAAATGTATTTAATGGATGGCACTAAAAGTATTTTAGCAGTAACACCTGTCTGCTTTTGCTTGTGTTTAGTGAATTCCAGTTACACTGGGGAAGTGCCCAAGAGATCCCGCACCGCCTACACCCGGCAGCAAGCTCTAGAGCTTGAGAAAGAATTCCATTTCAATCGTTACTTAACTAGACGTCGACGTGTGGAAATAGCACACACAATGTGCCTGTCAGAACGGCAGGTAAAGATCTGGTTTCAGAATCGAAGGATGAAGTGGAAGAAAGACCATAAACTGCCAAATACTAAGGTCCGTTCTGCCAGCTCAACGGCTGGACACCAACAAATCAAAACACCCACTCGTCAACAGCAACAGCTTGTCCCAGCGCCCTGTACAGCAAGCTTATAGTAACCGAATGAGAGAGAACCTTTGACCAAACAGATTGAAGAGGCGAAATCAGAATTTTGGACATACGTCGAAGAATGTGACATTAATTCTGAAGTGATGACCACTTGCCTATTCTCACTGTCCGTGTTTGAATTATTAATAGCCAAGAGCGCGGGTTTGAACGTATTTCGCAAAATATATTTGAAATTCCGCAAAGACTGAAAGGACGGAGCTGTCTCGATCTGGTGTGTTGACCGTCATTTTGTGTAGATTGAGATATACTCTTGAAAATAGATAGCTTAACTGTTTTATTGTTAAATTTTCTGTCACGTCCAGGTGACTGACCTATGTAAATAGAAAGAACCCTCCCAGAGGTACATTATGTATGTTTGGTGAAGATAATAGCTCTTTAGTGCTATTGGAAACTCATTCTGTGTCTTTAGGCCTATTCGTGAGTGTATGTTTTGTGAAGCAGTGATTTGAACTGTGTTCATTGCTGTGACGTTATATCAGTTTTTTGGGTAATAAAATAAGTGTTATAGTCTATGCAAGGCACAATAGAAGTTAAATAAAATATGTTTATATGTCCAGACTTTCTGACCTGATGTCTTTTTTTCGTGTCCAGTTGACTTTATTGCTAACTGTTACGTGTTTTGTAATCTTGACGACTGGATTTAACTATTAACGCACTGGTTTAAAAATAAAACAACTAAATGAATAAGCTATGACATGTATGCTGACATGCTGCGATGTCCAGAACAGGCTGACCATGTACAGATAGTATGGAAATAATTTACTTTTCTGTAAGAACGGTGACAGACTACTCTCTTTCAGACAGATGTCTGATTCTCTGTCTCAGTATTATTTATTTGTTATGTACGTATATGCGTGTATGTATGTATATATTCAGTCTTTATTGTTTGCAAGACAATTACTAATAAAACATCAAGTGCATTTTGAATGAAATAAAAAAACATGTTATTTAGCGTGGCAGCCATCAACGCCCAGAGTACGATACATATAAATAGCCTTACTGTTCATGTAAGCCTGGTCAAGCGACGTTTTAAATATAGTTTGCCATGACGTAATAATATTCAATGTTTGGCAATAATACTGTGTATTCGCTTGTTTCTAGACTGTTTTACTTGCGACATTTCAATTTTAATCGCTTAAAAATACTATTTACCTTGACTCTTGCTAAGGAAGACTGATCAATGGATATTGTCTAAACAATAAATAGTTATGAAATGGCTTTATATTGTTTGTTTCCTGTTTTCACGAATCATATACGTAAAAGTATAATTATTAACGATTCGGCTTCAGAAATTCCTTGGCGCACAGCTGCGAAATGCGTCCAGATTCAGTTTAGTCGTTTCACGTCGAACTCCTTAATTTTTTGAGCGTAATTATGTTCATTACAGCTTAACTCTTAAATTGTATTTCTTATACACAGACCACTTGTTTAATTAATCTCTAATGCAAAATAAACCGGTACTGGTAAATGTTTATTACTTGATTGTGGTTGGAGTCTCCGTATCAGCCACCAGCCCATCTCACTGAGTGGGAGACATGGACCCTACCTGTCTCATCTGTACGAATCTCGGGTTCATCGAAAGGCCAGAGTTTTTGTCCAATTATCGAGTTGAAAGGCTGCATGACCCCTGACCTTTTTACACAATGTCCAGACCTACCCGGCTCAGGGCATAAACGACAGGAAAAATGTGTGAATGCATTTATTTTTAATTATGCAAATTGTGGAATGTATGCGGGTTTGTTTGAAAATAGGTACATTAAAATCAGTGAAAAAAAATCTGTGCGGAAACTAAATCACATATACAACAAAACGATGTATTTCCATCAATAAGGGTAAGAGAACGCTTTAACATTCGATAGATTTTAATAATATTACAGCAAATTAGGAAAAAAGAAAAAGAATTGATTTTAAATGGAAGAACTAAGTTTTGATAGATGCCAGTAAAGCTAGCACACCTACCACGGCTATACATTACTTGTAATTTAGCCGAGATATAACGTCCATCTCTGAGAGTATTGGTAAAAGTTTTATGACGATGCGTAAAGTTATAAGACTTCAGGTTTCACATCAGGCTTTAACAATAAGCAAGACTCACCTGTTCCAGTGTATCGATATTCCAGGAAGGCGGAGCTTCTACCCATCGCCTGATTTGAATTATTCTGAGAAATCTCAACATCTCAAGTGCGAATGTTCAGTTATTTTGTAGAATATGATTAAATTTATCAAAGATACAGACAAAGGTCACCCTTATCTTCTTGTGCTAAAATTTTAATCTACTCCTTCACGTGACTCATTAAATAATTAATACCCGTGTTCTGAAATAGATTCGAAGTCGCCGGTATTTTCACTTCATGTGGTCTTCTGCGATGGGAGATTCGTGTTCCCTACTCTGATGATCTGGAATGGGAGAGGAAATCGGCATTGCTGTGTGAGTGTACTAACTATCAGATTATTTTCATTAAATTATATGATTTCTGTTAGCTATTCAACCTTTAAACCCATTCAACCCATTAAACTTTGATAGTGATCAGCAAATTTTAGTGTTTTAAGTTTGACCCATCGATGCTGTTTTATAATTTGTTTCCCTTAAATTTAGTTCTGTGTGTGCTGGAAATGAAAGTCGCAGAGAAACTAAAGTTTCTCATTCTAGCTCCAGGCGCGTGTTTTAACGGTTCAAAGCAAAATGAAGCAAGGTTACAAAACACCTGAATGATTTGGGGAAACGGTACCATTATTGTTTTAATGCATGCTTCGACAATAGCTAATAGTACAAGTGAGGTTTAAATGTCAGCCTTGATAACTACAAAAGAAAAACACAGAAAACGAAAAGGATGGAAGGATTAAAAAAAACATGCGCTTGGCACAGAACTTGACAAGCATTCAACATCAGGATTCTTTAAGTTCCATTACAGGACAAAGATGATCTTTAAATTCAAATGGAGGGTAAAGCTGTCCTGAGGTATTGCACTTTAATAGTAGCTGAAATCAGACAGGCATCATTTTTAAAACTTCATCCGTAAAAACTATTATCATAAATGGTCATCTATATTATTATTATTATTATTATTATTATTATTATT
>JAODLD010000052.1:2357247-2367517 GCA_026781065.1 Mormyrops boulengeri | reverse complement strand
GCGTGTCATATCGTTAAGTTGTATTGTTATTGGAATAGCTAAGAATTTTCAAACGTTACTTAATAACCGCATGAACACGCGATGTGTTGTGAGCCCACGCTAGCCCCTGTGCTGTAAGTGTACCTTTAGGCTAAACTGTGATTGCTTCAGAAATGTCCTACATATTTCTCTCTATAGTCTTGCGTGTCAGTCGGGTATTGAAAAGTAAGATGGATCGACACCATTTCTCCATCTCACCGTGCTTCTTGTAACCCTAGGTCTACCCGAGGAGGCCATTGGCGGAACGGCGTCACGTGACACCGGGTGCCAATGTTAGTCTACAAGGGTGTCAAGACCCTGTCAGTTTCTGAAATAAATATTGGGAAACGGCGAAATGCAAAAGGCGACCTACTACGACAGCTCTGCAATATACAGTGGCTACCCATATCAAGGAGCAAATGGTTTCAGTTATAATGCCAATCAGCAGCAATATCCCCCATCCTCTCATGTGGAAAGTGACTACCATCGACCTGCCTGCTCAATGCTGTCCCCCAGCGGCGCTGTCCCTCTGCAGAAGTCCAGTGAACTCGCAGAGAGCTGTGTGCGGAGTAATACAGCCCAGACCGGTCAGCCGCCTGTCATCCCTGACAACAGTCAACAGCAGGCCCCCATCACGGCGCCGCCGCCACCGTCTCCAGTTTCTCCGACCGAAAACTCCAGCAACAATTCCAGTCTCCCCACCACCAAGAATGCCACACATGGATCACCCACTGCTGCATCCCGGAAGCAGATTTTCCCATGGATGAAGGAGTCACGCCAGAACGCTAAACAAAAAAACAATAGTTCCAGTTCAGGTACTTTACTTGAAGTTCGAATAAGTTGATGTTTAATTGCAAGCTAACAGTCAGTTTTCATATTAATAATATCTGTTAAATAGATAAGCATAGCCAAACGTTGTTCGGAAGGTCAAACATTTATTTGTTTACTTTACTTGCTTACAAACGGCAGACGTAGCTTATGTTAAAAACGAACGAATAGTTAGATTCGGCCCTCCTTTACCCCTAATGTACTCACGTTCGGTTAGTGTTTATTTGTTTATTTGTAATGATCAGTGCTTAGATAAGGTTAACATTGGTAGGTGATGTTAAAATTCACAGTTGTTGAACCCCCCCCCCCCCCCCAAAAAAAAAGAAAACTGAATAGTTATTTCTGTTTGTAACCATAGGTTTTTTTTATTGGGTGCGGTGTTATACCGAAACCTGATTGCTTTTATAATAAGAAAAGTTTCCGTGTAAAGTATGGGTGGGGCTGAAAAAGAGAACTGCAACTGCTAACGCTATCCGACTAAACATCGTCTACAAAACTAAGGGCTTTTCTCTCTGGTAGGCCATGCGAATTTATAATACAGTTAAAGCCACTATAGGCTGAGAATGTAGCATGAACAAGAACAATAATAATAATAATAATAATAATAATAATAATAATAATAATAATTCATGAATTAAAATAACGAAACTTAAAAGGAAAGGTATTCTAGTCGTGTTTAAACATTTCGGTTAGATTGGTTTTCATTAAAGTAATGTAAGTTACAAAAAGATAACCGGATCTTCGGCGGAGTGTTTTCCATTTGTTTTTGTTTTTTTTTTTGTTTTTTTTTTGTTGTCGTTTTTGCATCTGCAATATTTTATTTTCGTCCAACATTTTCAGAAACATAGGCGTTCTGCACTTATATCTAAAACGTGAATGTTCGATGCAGAATCCTTAAAAAGACCTCATTGGTTAATGTCATACTTCAATTCACCAGATACCTTGACATTATACAACATATTCTAATTATTATATTCATCATCAATAATAATAACAACAATAACAATAATAATGAGTTGTGCCGGTTTACTGACGTAAATTTCATAATATCGTGATGATAATCTATACGTATGTCTTAATCCATATACTCCTGTTGATAATAGTTATATAGTGACATATGATAGCGAGATTTCTCCCACGTCAGAGCGTAAACCTGTAAGTCTATCTGGGTTGCTATCAAGTGACTCCAGCGAAAGCGACGCAGCTATGTGCGAATTATTCACACAAATGTGCGCGCATGCATCTACGGAAAGAGATCTAGGACAAACTGCCCCGCCAAGCGGATACCATATGCGTTTCACAACACAGGATACGCTACTTCGCAGCAAACTTACCGGCAGTAATCAGTACTCATGGACCAGCCCATAGAATGGATCCTTCCTTTGCGTTGTTAATAGGTTGTATCTACATGCTTTGCGTGAAACTTTTAGAGTAATACAGACAGCAGTCTATGTCAATTTCTTGCACTTGTGCCGCATACTCGCTGATGACAGAACCAGGTATATTGATCTAATGATCTGTTTTTTGACTTACATCACAGTGCATATCAAACAAAAGCAATGAAAATTATTTTTGTCAACTCATCTAAAGATTAATTCTTGAGGTCATTGAAACGTGTATATTTTAAAACAATTTACCACCAATATCATGTATGTATGTCTGTATTGTTGGTTATTGAATCTACATTTCCTTCTCCCATGCAGCTGAGCTTTGTGCAGGAGACAAGAGTCCGCCTGGGTCTGCTGCCTCAAAAAGAGCCCGGACAGCTTACACCAGTGCACAGCTTGTGGAACTAGAGAAGGAGTTTCATTTTAACCGATACCTTTGCCGACCAAGAAGGGTCGAAATGGCGAATTTGCTGAACCTTACAGAGAGACAGATAAAAATCTGGTTTCAGAACCGCAGGATGAAGTATAAAAAAGATCAAAAAGGGGTGGGAATGATGCCTTCCCCTGGAGCTCAGTCCCCGAGAAGCCCGGTGGCTCCGTCTTCAGCAGGAGGATACCTCAGCTCAATGCATTCTCTTGTCAACAGTGTACCATATGAATCCCAGTCGCCCACGTCTTACAATAAGGCTAATCAAAATGCGTATGGTATACCAACGTCATATCCGGCACCTCTGAACAGCACTCTAAACAATTGTCTGCCTTCCCAGAAAAGATATGTGGGTACCGGGGCGGCCACCCCCGATTATGACACACACCCCCTGCAAGGCAACAGTAACTATGGAACTCATCTGCAAGGAAGCCCCATATATGTTGGTGGAGGCTACACAGAACCAGTGGCTAACTCCGGGCCCTCTGTTTTTGGGCTGACGCATCTCTCTCATCCGTCGTCGACCAACATGGACTACAATGGCGCTGTCACTATGGGCAACAGTCACCATCACGGGCCGTGTGACACGCACCCCACATACGCAGACCTTACGCCACATTACTCTCAGGGAAGAATTCAGGAAGCGCCCAAACTGACGCATCTGTAACGACGTCGTCAGCTGTGGTGTGATATTCTCTAACTCCGTCCAATCTCTTACCTCCTCACCCATAGCTTACTTTCCATTCAGTAGCTTCTATGCCTTGTTTTTTTATTGTTTATGTGTGATGTGTAGCTTAGTCAAGTAGTCATTCTTGTTGCTTGGATTTCTCAATACATTTGCTATAGTGTTATTGTTCCATTACCATATACCTAGGAGATCAATTCCGGATGCACAGATATGCATATTTAGCCGTAAACGTTTTTTTTTTTGTTTTTTATCAAACAGGGTATCTGAACAAATTTTATTATATTCGTTAATGTGAATTTGTTCGTTAGTTATTTATCCCAGGTGAAGAATTTTGTTTGCATTTTGTTGCACTCCTGGAGGTTCCGAGAATCACGCGCTGGTTAAAAAGGTCTGCGGCACGAGCTCCCGACCACCACTGTTTGTATTCTGATGGACTTTCAAAATTATTTATTTGTTTTAACAGAACATAAGTTTCTAAAGTATTATTTATCTCCGTCAGCCAATATGTAGGCTATTTCCACAAGGAGGTACACGGAGACTGGGTTTGGCCCTCCTCACAAACACATTTGCAAGGAAAAGGATTACATGGCAAAACCAAAATTACAATGTTCTCTTTATTGGGTTCATACATTTTTTTGGGAAGTGAAACAGGAATCATGCAATAAGATATGAGAGACAAGGTATGAGAGTTTTAGAATTCCCCAGCTTGTACTTGTTTATTGAAGATACTTCAAAGATCACAGGTTCTGTTTGTCATACATTCCAAGCTGCTCCATTCTAAGAAATAAAAAGTTAAAACATACATTTGTATCGTAATCTTATAGCAATTTTGAGGGAGGGGTGGGAGATAAGCATATACAGCAGTAACATAATAATAATAATAATAATAATAATAATAATAATTGTAATAATAATTAATAATAGTAATCACCTTTTAATCGTTACATCGCCATACATTCAAATATATTACATATACCCAATTACACAAAGGGACAAGATCTTATTGTATGGTTCCAGATAAACATTAAATTTATGTACGGAATCAACAGAGGTAAAACGCTGCCGTTTACGTGAAGTACGCGTATGTGTCCAGGATTATGCGAGGAATAGTCCCCGGGAGTCGTGTACTTGCGGTTATTTGCGCTGCGTTGCTGATTCCGGAGCGCGACGGCTGAAAATCGGAATAGATGGTGGCCTGGTTCACCCGCGCGGCCGAGCAGATACGGCCATCACAAACGCAATGCTTCTAGAACTCAAATAATAACAAACAATTACATAAATCAATCGAACAAACTAAATACATATGTGTGCACAATCAAAAACAAAATTTTTGGATAAATCTAAAATATTTCATAAGTTGCTTTTATAAATTACAATGTATGTGAAAAGAGCTCATTGTATTACTATACCTGAAGTACATTTACAATTTAAAAACTACTAAATAACCGGTAATAATATATACACTAAATGTAGAAAAAAATTACTACGACTGCTATATTCCCATGTTGTATTTTTTTAAAAATCCCACTGACAATCATCATTAGAAAAAATCCTCTTGACTCTTCGTTTTCTATTTTAAAATAACAACCGTAAAAGTCCAATCCTGTTTTTTAATTTTTTTCTTTAACTGTTTTATAAAGTACATTTTTCGTGCTGTTTTTCTTAATGAATTACATTTTGAAACAATAGCATTCTGTTTTGTGTATGTTCAACGCGCAGATTGAATTTGCTTTTATTTAGTCACCAATTTGTATTCTATTTTGCAAAAATAGCAAACTAGCCCGCATGGAATTCTAAGAGATATTAAACCACAGAAGACTGCGTATAATATTTATTTACGAAAAAGCATATGTATGTACCATTGTGTACCCTAAGATAATATTATTTAGAATTAGAATGGTACAGATTAAAAGGTGCCTCGTCGCAGATGAGACTATATGCTCTGATACATACTTGCTATCGTTGCTTAAGCCCTCAAGTAATAAGTAATTAAAATGTTCATTCGTGCTTTGTTTTCGCAAACTCGCTATTTTTTTTCTCGTATTAATTTTTGACTTCAAGGGTCCATGACCGTATTGCCTCGCCTAACATATGGTTAACAGGGATATGGAAAGAACAATTGATCCGTGAGGATTCTGTCCTTCTCCCCACGCCTAAAAGACGCACACATGCTTTTAACTTCGCGGGGAATGAAAAATAAACATAGTAACTGTATATGTACGTAAAGTCAATATACCTACCGATTTATATTCTTGGGGAAAAGGGAAAATCATTCAGTGCTATTTCAGTCCGAGCTGAAGTGTGGGACTGAATCGGATTTAGTAGAATGCGGACACCCACTCACCTCTCACACACAAAGCTGTGTGTAATTGCAAAACCATTCGTCTTTTTCTCGCCAGCTGAGTCTTTCCTACACAATTGTTCGCGCAAAAAACTGGAACGTTATAAAAGGCAAAATGTTGAAGTGGGTAAAAGGCAAAAAAAAAAAAGTTTAAAGGTTGGTTTACTCACCGATTTCGTATTATTTCTTTCAAGAAAATAGTTACGGCTTAAAAATCCTAGTGTAAAACTAGACTGGCTGCGGAATCTTGTTCTAAAATAAGTGTTCAGTGGTCGTCCTCTCTTCCTGGTTGCATTTGATCTAAGAGAGAGTTAGAAGGTTTAAATGTGTTCTCAGGGCACGAAGCTGTCAGACCTATTGGCGAGTAAGATTGATAGCGCGAAGGCTTCCTTGCCTCTTTGTTTATAATATAAGCAATAAACTGTGAGAGGCCTACTACTCTTTCCCCTTTTAAATACAACCCTCTCTTACTACCGACGAAGAAACGATTTAAAATAACGTACCGTACATATTTCAACTACTTAAGTGTTAATAAAGCACTCGTAGTATCAAAATTGTATCCCATTAATACCGATATCCCTATAATAAGACATGAAAAACGGCGCTTAATGGCAATTTTTTAATGCTAGTTATCGTATATACAATTAAATCAATCGAAATTTATTTTTAAATATTTTTCCGCCGAATATCTATTATGTTCGTGGGTCACACCCCATATCAGACACACAGTGGAATTTTCATTCTTCAAAGCAAATGACTCCCGAGATTTAAGAGATTGTAACCTTTTGTTTTTTAATGTATCTTTCTTCAGGTAAAGAACCTTTCCAACATTTTGATAATGAACAAAAACGAGATGTGGAAAATGGAATGTAAATGAATTGCATATGTTCATTCGGTGATTGTTTTGATCTCAGTGACACCAGAGCAGTGTCTGGCTACTAATATCACCGTACCTTATTGCTCCTGATTGTTTCAAATGAATTTGTTTATATATTTTTCATATTGCAGTGTGACTTAAATGTAGCCTTCACACTAGCATGTCGCGTGCACATTTGCACATCCTCTTCAAATGAACAGCGAATGCTAACAGCACCTACAGTATGATACGTATCATCATATGATAAGATAAATATATGTATATGTGTGGCACATCACTTACATTATGTACATTACATTACTGGTACATGAAATTTATGAGGTATATGCTGTCCACTACCATACACACACACATTACGTGTGTGTGTGTGTGTGTGTGTACACATACACCTACATACACTAACAAATATTCAGGGTGTATTTATACCCTGCATATTTATATGAATGTATATGCGTCTGTGAATCTGACAGCGTCTTATGTTTTCGTTTTAACCTGGTATATGCCTAAGACCTAATGAGAACAGTTGGATATATGGATTTTCTCATAGTACTTTTTTGATAAATCTTTCAATTGTTGGCTACAGGCGTCGCAAGTAGATGCTGAAATGATTGGTGGTACGCGGGGCGTCCTTCTGACATCAAGTAACAATACGAGGAGGGCAGAAGCTCGCGCGGCGGATGCACAGTCACGCTTGCGTTTTTAAAATATTTCAATGCTGTAGGGCCGTGGCGGTGGACAAACTGACCAGAACGTGTAAATAAAAACAGTACTACCCCCAGAACGAGGCGTTCCTTACAGACTTTTTTTGGATCAATCACGCAGACAGTGGCTTCTTTTGATTAAACCCCAAATTGTCATTGGGCAGAAGTAATCATGTGACAAGCAATTCGGTCCAATTTCAACCTTGTCTCCATGAATTCAATAGTTTAATAGTAGCGCGGTCCCCATACGGCCGTAATCAGTGAATTAGAAAAAACACTAGCTGCGATTTTTATGATTTTTTAATCTGGCCACAAAATTCAAATAAGAGCTAACTTTCCAAAGCTCTGAGGGAGAGGAGATGAATTACGAATTTGAGCGAGAGACTGGTTTTATCAACAGTCAACCGTCGCTTGCTGAGTGCCTGACATCTTTTCCCCCTGTCGGTGATTCATTTCAAAGTTCATCAATCAAGAGCTCGACGCTTTCACACTCGACACTGATTCCTCCTCCTTTTGAGCAGACCATTCCCAGCCTAAACCCGGGCAGCCACCCTCGCCACGGCCGGCCCAAGCACAGCCCCAATGGCTGTAGTCCGCTGCCGACCGCATCTCTTCCTCCGGAGTATCCCTGGATGAAGGAAAAAAAAGCTTCCAAGAAGAATCACTTGCCGACACCAACGTCCACAGCCGCTGCAGCAGGACCAGTCTGCTTCTCGCCTAAAGGTGAGTGCTGAAAATTTGATGAAAATACCGATGGAATGATTTTTTTAAGGAATATTCGCTTTTTGTGGAGAGGCGCGTATATGAACTTCCAACCTTGCAAATAATTTCGAATTGTATAGTGTATGCACTTCTCTGTATCGTTAAAAGTTTCACTAAGTTCTGTAATGTAAAATGATTTATTTGATTTCCACACTGACCTTCCTTGCTGTCCGGTGCCAGAGTTTTGATATTTGACAGTAATGAGGAGTGATAGATTGCTGTAGCTCTATGGTGCAGCTGGCGCGTTCATTGGGCTGCCAGGCTGCTACAGAGTTCCATTAACGTTGTACTATTTTGGGGAGTTTAGCTTATTCTGTGATTCGTTGCTCGATTTCCCTAAACATTGCCGCAGCAGTTCGGAAATCAAGGATCACTCCTTAATGCGTTTAAAAATAACTGCCATTCTGTCGTAATGTGCGTGTGGTAAACGGTCTTTGCAAATTCATTGATAAACTGTAGGAAATGTAACGCGACGTGGCGTTATTGCTGATTCAGGGTCGCCCGAGATTCCGGAGAGTGGCAGCGGGGGATCGCGCAGGCTGAGAACGGCGTACACCAACACGCAGCTCTTGGAGCTGGAGAAAGAATTCCATTTCAACAAGTACCTCTGCAGACCGAGGAGGGTGGAGATCGCCGCTTTGCTGGATTTGACCGAGAGGCAAGTGAAAGTGTGGTTTCAGAACCGGAGGATGAAACATAAAAGACAAACCCAGTGCAAGGAAAACCAGAATAGCGAGGGAAAGTTGAAGCGTATGGAAGACGGAGCACAGGTCGAGGAGGAGAAATCTCTATACGAGCAAGCCCTAAACAACGTGTCAGGGGCCCTTCTGGAGCGAGAGACCTACTCCTTTCAACAAAACTCGCTAACCCCGCAACAGCCTCAGAACGTCCACAATGGCGATTCCCAAAGTTTTACTGTTTCGCCTTTGAACAGCAATGACAAAAATCTTAAACATTTTCCCAATCCGTCACCCACTGTTCCAGGCTGCATGTCCACAATGGGCCCGGAGTCCGCATCTGGCCTAGACAATGGTAGTCCCTCGGCCCTGGACGTTTCTTCTTTACAGGACTTTCACGTATTCTCCGCAGATTCCTGCCTACATCTTTCGGATGCCGCTTCCCCCAGTCTGTCAGAATCTCTGGATAGTCCCGTGGACATATCTACGGACAGCTTTTATTTTTTCTCGGACACTTTAACAACTATCGATTTGCAGCATCTGAACTACTAAACTGAAATTGAAACAAACCCAAGAAAACAACTACACCGTTCTTGTCTTCAGAGTTTTATATATTATTAGTACATTTTCTTCGTGGCTTAACTGATTAGATAACTAATCATGCAGAGGTAAGATTTCACCATATAATTTGTGTAAATAATTAGTTTGATAATATTTGAATTAAAATTCGAACAGGCGACTATCCGAAAGCAATATAATTGTGTGTAAAAAGAGGAAAAATAGACATGAATCTTTGTCCTTTTATTTTTGTATCGCTTTCGGGTACAATGTCAATAAATATTTTTGTTAGAATAAACTTGACTTGCTACAAGTAGCTTTAAAAATGCGTCATTTAATTATTTTTTTTGATGAAATATGAAATGTATTTTCGAACTTTCTAAAACGCAACACACTACAATTTCTAAAAGAAATAAAATGAACTAGAAAATGTTTATTGTACAATACACAGTTCTCAAAAACGGAAGCAAGGACATATGTGACTATAGTGTGCAAAATGAAAACAGTATATCAACATATCTGATTGCTTACACAGTTGTAATTCAAAGCAAAGTTTGTAGTTGTAGTCATTCTCTTGATCACGAAAGTTACAAACTTCAACGGTAAGTGAAACTTCAGCTCCTTCAGCCAGAAATGGAAAAACAATCTTCGTTTCCAACCTAAAAACGAAACAAAACATTTGTTTACATTTCTGAACATGTGGGAGCATAAAGTCTACTATAAAAAATTAATTAGGTCATCTAAAATAGCAAAATACACGTAATATAGCAATTATAATGCCATCGGGAGCACACACTTTCAAGCACTTAAATTGTGCCAAACAATTCGTGTTTCCTTTCAAATAAAAAGTAATTTATGCTCTTTTAAATGCATAATTATAGGCTGGTGTACTAGTAGACGTAAATATAGGTGTCCCAGGAAACATTTACCGTGTGAGTGTAACATGTTCTGATTGCTCTTTGTGCTTCTAACCTGCTGCCTCGCCTGGGACGCCGCTGGAAAATC
>JAODLD010000052.1:2333907-2357147 GCA_026781065.1 Mormyrops boulengeri | reverse complement strand
ATATGTATCTACATTATTATAAACAGTTCCTAGAAAATATCGAGGCAATGTTTGTTGTGCTCAGTGTAAAGTGAGGGGTCTGCCTAAGAATTCTGGACGAAATTCCCCTCGAAGTCATAAATCAAATTCTTTCATGAATGAGAATGCCAACAAAGAGATCAATTGCCGAGGCCTATATACAAATAAAACCCTGTAACGCATTTGGAGGGTACTGGGGATTCCCGGCCAAAGCAATGGCTATTTTAGGCTCTCGGCTGTAATTCATTTTTATAGCTGTTTAAACCTACAGCCCGCGCGTGGCCACAATAACCAGGCGCCTCGCGCTGTCTAATTCAAAACGACTGCTGCAGAAAGATTCCCTTCTTAATATCCTGCTTGTGTTAATATATAAATAACACGTAATTATATATATTTTCTGTGTTGAACACTATTACATTTAACTATACAATTTACAGTCACACTAAAAAGGTTTAATTTCTAATTGGATTCTATAAGAACGCATTATGTATTTTATTGTATGTAATATAATGAAAAGTTTAAACAGTGTTTTTTGACGATGGACTTTTTTGCACATCGATCATTTGGACAATATAAAAACATATTTCTTTCTAAAATACGACAGCTTTCGTGCAGTCCTACACGCACGCATTCACATTTGTTTAATTACATTTCCTAAAATAAAATGAATGGTTTTTATCACGTTTTTAAGCTTACCTTGCTAATTAGGATCGATCCTATTACAAGTAAGGAGTGTGATGAGTACCATTACTAGGTATAACTGCACAATACAGCCCTATAGCATGACATTTCGCCAATAAACCATGAGATAAAATCATCGCTTGTTACTTGTCTCTCCCGGAAAGAAGACTTTTCGGCTTATTTTTAACGAGATAGCCCACAGACGGTGAATGCAGCCTTTCTCTCCTCACCACAGAGACAATGCATATTTTACAAGCGGAGTGAAATGTATTCAGCCCGTGAAAAAAAAGTATTCGAATGGACAATCGGTTGTTTTATGTATTGTTTTTCTTAATGTGCTTAAATTTTCGCTTAAATTGTTGTATTGACAAATTAATACTGACAATTCTGCGAGGACACACATACGCTGTTTTCGAGTGTAGATACTTGAATAAACAGTAGCTGTTTCCTACAGTCAAAGCTTAGCCGCCTGCATATCAGGGAGAGTAGAGGGCGGGGGCAGCGTCAACAGTCAGCCAGAGGAGCCATTTTGCGACTGACCACAAGGCCGCATGTTCAGCTTAATGTCTAGAAAGGGCACAGGGCGTTTTCATGACGAACATCCTTACACGCGAGTGGGC
Organism: Mormyrops boulengeri; assembly: GCA_026781065.1. Lineage (NCBI taxonomy): Eukaryota > Metazoa > Chordata > Actinopteri > Osteoglossiformes > Mormyridae > Mormyrops > Mormyrops boulengeri. The sequence goes on along the minus strand of JAODLD010000052.1, from coordinate 2,355,828 downwards.
TTTGCGCAGTTATACGAAATAAAATGATAAATATATTGTTGGTTTTTAGCAGTCAAAGCAACTTGGAAACCAAATGAAACAGTTAATTTAACAACGGACATGGACTACAATGTTTCTATGTCTGGTTAATACACTGATCTGCATCTACGAGACTAGGGAGATGGTTTATCGGACTATTTCAAATATTCAGTTATTCCTTGAGTACGCATAATCATGTTATTTACATATCGATGCACAATTATGCCGGATCGCATGCATTTAAAAATATAAAAATTGTATTTTGCCTTTTTAAATATATATGGAAGACAACTAGCATAATATAGGAACTATATAAATCTCAAGCCCTGGCACACAAACATATAATGTCTTTTGAATAAGGAACACGTATTTGAAAAAATTCATGCTAAATATCATCACGATAGTCCCACGTCAAATACAAAATTAAAGCTATTTAACGTGTATTACAATAGGCGTGTAAACAACCGACCACGGAAGGTACGACTAAAGGTAAAGACTAAATCGGTCTAGAACTTTGCGATAGCGTCAAAGGTTTTAAGTTACTCGAGCTTGCGATCTCGGAACCAACAACAGTTAACACAGACATTTGAAGTTTGCCTCCTTGCTACTCAGACCTGATAACCCTGTTAACCAAGACATCCAACTTTGCCCCGTGCCTTTTAATCGCACGCACAGCCTGTATTTTACTCGTATCGTTTACACGTTAATTATTAGCTAGTATGCCTATAGGTTAGTCTAAATTATTCAAATCATAATCGGTTCTTCTTACCTGGGGTGTTTTGTGGATATAGTAAATGGTCGCCCTGGTGCAGAGTGGGTATGAATGCGTTCAGCACATGAACATCCGCCTAGAAGAGGCACTGTTTACTGCTCTGATACAATGACTATGCGCGACCCGACTGCTGCGCGTCGCGGTCTGCAGTACCTATTGTTTGCACAGCCAATACATTAATGCTGATGCGCGTCACCTTGATCGAAGAGCGTTAGGAATTTAAATGCCTCTAAAACGGTGATCTATCACCGCTGAGAGAAAGGCAAAGTCTACGACGGCGCGCACTCACTGGCTGACCCGCGTCACGTGACCGCCTCTGTTCGTTCATATCGCTTAGTGCTGGCCTGATGGGAGAAACGGGCAGGTTGGCACGGTCATCTGGGGTGAGAGATAATCAGTCGGGGCCCGGTCTGTCACTGTCACAGAGAGAATGCTACAATGAGCACCTTCTTAGATTACTCAGTGATGAGTGGAGACGGCGGTTCTTGCTCTACCACCTCGTACCACTCAGACCACGGAATTACAACTTTTCAGTCTTGTGCTGTCACAGCTAATGACTGCAGCGGGGATGATCGCTTTATTACCAGTCGAGGTTCACCAGGTGGCATTCCTACACACCCTCACCAAGCGGGATCATACCAACCTCACGGCCCACTGGGCATCACATACGCCACTCATCCGGGCTGCGGTTCTGGCTATGCCCCCCAGAGTTTCTGTGCCAATTACAATCACTACACCTTGAACCAAGACGTGGATTCTAACACTGGATATTCACAATGTGCCCCCATCGTTTACTCTGGGAACGTTTCGTCATCTGTGGTGCAGCATCGCCAAAGTTACAGTGGGGCGTCTCTTGGACAATTTCAGTATACTCACGCTGCCTACGCGCACGAGCAGTCCAACCTGACATTTGCAGGATTCACGAACCCTCTGTCACCTCTGCAGGTATCCCACCGTGACTCATGCTGTTCGCCCCTGTCCGAAAGCTCAGCTCCAACGCAGACATTTGACTGGATGAAAGTCAAAAGAAATCCCCCTAAGACCGGTGAGTGTTACACACTTGAAGACATATTTGTACTAGATTAATAGCAACATATATCTGTTTGCAGTTTTGGAGTTGGTTTGTAATTTTATTTTTGTCCTTAATAATTATTTAAAATTTGAATAGTTTGTTAAACTAGTGCCATTGGTCAATTTTTTTCCCGGCCCATAGGTAAAGCGGGAGAATACGGGTTCGGCGGACAGCCGAATACGGTCAGGACCAACTTTACTACTAAGCAGCTTACGGAGCTTGAGAAAGAGTTTCACTTCAACAAGTACCTGACGCGAGCGAGGCGCGTGGAAATAGCCGCTGCCCTGCAGCTGAACGAGACTCAGGTGAAAATTTGGTTCCAGAACCGTAGAATGAAGCAGAAGAAGCGCGAGAAGGAAGGGATCTTGCCGAAATCCCCGTCGGGACAAGTGGAGAACGAGGAGAAAAACGAAGACGCCTCAGAAAAATCACACTCTGTCCCGTCCACACCTTCCCCGGCTTCGTCTACAACATCTTCAGCGCCTGACCCTTACATCTCTAGCTAGATGATTCTTGTCATCTGTCCTGCTGGGTCACCACAAAATATTATCCCGTATGACATGTGACAGCATTGTACATAACTTTATGTCGTATGCAGATAACTCGAGAAGAACATAAATGCACTAAGAGGGCGTTTAGAGCAAGGTAATTTCACCTGGAACATTTTATTAATTTAATGTGTTAAATGTATGTGATATGTAGAGCGCAAGTAAGTAACTTGGCCTTTTCACTCCAGACGCTTAACATTTTTAGATTTTTTACACGAAGTGGTTTGGGTATACTGTGGAGTTGTAACACTTGAATGAAAACTGCAGGTTGTACGATAAACGTGTGACAGTCAATTAAAACTTTAAAAAGACTGAATTCAGGAGTGTGCAGGTCTGTAGCGGAAGTTCAAGCGCACCTACGCCACATTTGAGAAGCGTACACTGAATTACAATCACCTGGAAATTATTTTGAACTCGGAAAACGTCTTTGAATACCTCGTAATGTCAGCCTGTTTGCTGCTGTCTCAAAAGTAATTTGTGGCCAGATGAATGTATTACGTAAAGTTTGCATGATGTGCAACGCTTTCATGTATTTTATTGGACACTGAGTTTTATCAGTTTGAAAGCAGGAGTGTCTCTGTATTATACATAAAAAGTAGGGCACGTGCAATGTGTTTCCACAGCAGTGTTTACGGGTCAATGTATGTATTAAAGCGCTCTTGAATATGTATGTAATCATTTTGTACATTTGATTCTGACTTGCCCTCACCCTTAACTAGGTTGCCACATTTTAACCCAAATAATGCATAATAAACATGTGGCGTGTTGGAAACGTAGCTTGAAGGACAACCTACACATTTTTCGGCAGGGACTTTAATTCTTAAAGTTTGTCACCTCAGTTAAACATAGAAAGTGTGACTCTACGGCACATATCTGTGGAAGTTCAACGAGAGCGACACAATTGCATACTGTACTGTCGTAGAGCATTCAATCCGAAATAAACATCATAATAATTATATATTATATCCCCCAACACCTTCTCTTTCTCTGTTTCTCTAGCTTCTTTCTGAATAAGGGAACGAGAGAGATTATGATTAGCAGGTGAGGAGGTGTAAAGCAGATACGGATGTCAGGAGTTAGTGTAGTAACGTCGGGGGCGTGTTTCCCGGAAGCTTCGTAACGCTTCGCACTTCGTTTTCTCGTACTTGAGGTCATTCTTTTATTAGCGAGTGTTTCCAGAAACCCTTCCTAACTAGAGTAGTTCGCAATCTCGTTCGTAAGTTAACGAATGACCCGACCCACTCGTTATTTTCTGCATCGCTCGTTATCTTGTTCGTTATTCACTAAGATCACCACAGGTTAGTGTCGAAAGCATCGAAAAATGAATGTTTCTCTTAACTGAGAAGCATTAAAGACATCTAAAAAGGTTAAAGTCACTCAAAAACTACGAGGATTATTGCAAATATTCAACCACTGGAGAACCATCCATGTTCTTTAAACATGAATAACTTCGACAAAATGTATTTACCGTTTCATGCTGCTAATCTTCAAAGTAATATCAGCGTATTGGATTATTTATCTGTATCATTTGTAAATGGAAGAGCAGGTCTAAGCAAAATTTGACCAAATAATCAATTTAACGATACTGGCAGCAACTTGAAGGGTGTAGGCAACATGACAGGGAAAGCGGTGTGGCTATTTAATGCTGAATACCGTAATTATCAGCATGGTTCAGATTTCATCCGAACGAATGTCAATGCTGTTTGTAATTTCGACTTCAAGCGCGAATCTTTGACGACAGTATCAATTTCAGTACCGGAATTACCACTTTCAATAATTGCTATTTAGATAACATGTTTTTAAAGCCCTTTAACTGGGAAGAAATTACAATTTGTAAGATTATTTTAAAAGACAGTTGCAACTTTTGGTGTGAGTGTTAAAGTAACTTTAGGTATGACAGCATATCTAAGGCATGTAAACTTACCCAGAGTATTAATATTATGATGTTCACTGAACGATAATATATTAATATAAGAATACTGGCGGATGGTTCTAAATTTCTCAGCAAAATACTTCCCGTTTTTTTTGTCTGATGTTACTTCAGTTTTCAGTGCTCAATGGCCACGAACACAAAGCATGTGAAATGCTTGTTGAAAGAGCTCTGACCAAACGTAATTCGGATATATATAAATCAACCGAGAAACCTAATTGTCTGAAATTGTTAAACATGACTATATATATTTGCAATTCATTATCTATTGCTGCGTTTCTATTATTTAAAATGAGCTTCCAGGAAAGAGGAATTGACGCCAGTTTTTTCCGTTTCTTTCTTATACGGAGTATTGTGTGGTTCTATTTCAACACATTACAGGGCATTTATTTCATATGATTTGCAGATCATTCAATTCTGTTAAAGAATAGTCTATACAATAATATTAACTATTCTATTGTTACCGTCGTGACCGTATTTTAAAAGATTTATTTACTTTTATCTCCTTGAATTCCTAGTTTAACCAAAACGTCTTCATTGTTGAAATAACGCGCTCATCGGCTATTAAGCGTTTGGTTACAGTATTCCGACTTGAAGTTCCTTAATGATATAGCTCCTGGTCTTCCTTATTACGTTGTAAATAATCGATTATCAACTTCACCTTTACCTCGAATCCACCTGTACGCTACGAGAAGTGTTTATGCAGGTTAAATAGATCTGACCAGTCTGTCTCTGGAAGACGAACGGAAGCGAAAGCTGTAAGTCAATGAAACGCTTATTTTCTGTGAAATACAGCGTTATATTTCGCTTTCAGAGATTCAGATTTTCTTTTTGGTCTTTACCTTAAAATACTTGTAATGAACTTGTTAAAAACACTCACAAAGCACGACAGATATTGTTTTAGAGATGTAAGTTATTGTATCGTATTTCTTTATGCATGTATTCTCATCCTTATTAAATTATTAATTGAAATAAGTTTACGATTGTGCTAATTTGTTTTACAAGGCAATTCAAGTGTATTAATACGTCGATTTTAAATTCGGCATTACGTTTTAAGTTGGCATTGCAATCCTGTTATGGTATGTGTTTATGACATAATGACACAACAATCACTGTAAAAATATTTACATATCTATAATGTCTATTACATTTATAACGTATTAATACTGTTTATATTATCTGATTCTGAAGATTCCACGTGCATAACGTACACGATTAGTTATTTAGTAGCGCTGTTGTCCGATAGTACAAACAATGGTGATCAATGTAAGCTTTTTATTTATTTTTATTAAATTTCAGAATGTTCTGAGCCATAATTAATTAAATACAAACTTTAAAATAAATCAATTCGTGATTGCAGTGTAGTTAATACTTGCCTATATAACTTGTTCAAGGCTATATAAGGAGTTATACAGGTTGTAACACTTAACCGTCTGGGAAACATGTGAATTATACGTATATAAAATTCGTTATATAAATAATCAGAATTAATATGTAAAATAGTAACATTGATGATAATTATATCACCATGAATTATATAAATATAATACATACATATCGACATTTCACGGTTTTTTATGACTTCCACTTATATAATCTATTAGTTGAATACAATACTTTAATTAAACTAGATTTAGTTTTACTTGTGATTTTAACGTAACAGATTTTTTCTTAAATAATGACCAAACTTTTTACGAAAGGTAAAATTAAAACTTTTGTTGTTCATCGGATAAAAGCGTGAAGTAGGCTACTAAATAATCTTTCATAAGCGGAAACATTGTTGCGTCATACACTGATTTATCAATGTTAAAATTTAATCTTCAAAACAAGTGTGTTTGACCCGCCAACAAAATTGTTACATCTATGACAATGGTGTGGAATTGGGCCTCGAATCAGTCAACAACCGGAATCATTGGGCTTATAGGTCTTCGACGTATGTAAAATAAACCCGACTACATTAATCAAGATTCCAAGGCCTTACTAGAAATAATATATCCGTATTTTATTAAAATTGTGTATTTCCAGGTATGTATTCATATGATCCACATTTTAACAGACTCAGTTTCTGTTTTGGTTAGACTGCTGTTGATAACAGTGTGGCAGAGTGACCGAGCCATGACCCCACGTGCCATCCTGGGGGGTCAGCACTTCCCCGAGCCGCACTGATTCCGTAGCTCAAAGATTTAAACTGAATTTTTTTGGGGGGGGGGGGGATATTCGTTTTTGACCGCGAATTTACATATTTCAATCAACGCTTTTATTTATATCCTTTTTTCGCCAGCAATAAAAAGAACTTTGCCGTGGCATCTATGAAAAAAATAGTTTATTGAAAATAAAGAAGTACCATAGATGTTGATAGGCAACCTATATTTTAAATGATTGATCTCTTCAATCGGTAGTCATCGATGTTTTCCTAGTGTAATAAATGAGACCGGAATTATTTTATTAAAACGATGCTACTTATATTGAATAGTGATGTATTTTTTTCCAACGTGTAGGAAGGTGCAATACTATGTAGTTTTAGTTTTATACTCCACACAGCAAATGCTATACATCCCCAGAGCGAAAAGTAGAGGTTTATTTAAGTAGTGCACAAGAAAGGCGAGTATCAGTTAGCTGCTGAGAGCACCACGACGACACTTCCATTTAAAGCAGGGCTCAACGCCTTCGGGCATTACTAAGCTTGGAATAGGCTTTTAATGGATGAAGAAAAGAAATTGGTGCAAGTGAAGGATAAAGAAACGCGGGTATAACATTTCTAATGTCACCTTCTGCAAGTTGTTATATTATTTGTCGTCATAATAATGATTACTACTACAATGCATTATTATTATTATTTTCACCAAACTCAGTGTAAAAACACAATACTACCATTACTAAAAGAGCAAACATGATACGTTTTACTAACTTTTAAATGTTGACCTTAACAGAACCTTTTTGTTTAAATCTTGAAAAGTTTACAGCTACCTCGAATATAGTTACAGCAAGCTTAAGATAATCACAAATGTATGACTATGGGTCATGAATTATATAGGTACAATTAAATATATATGTTTACTTTTTTTTTTAAGTCACCTGAGGTGGAATTACTTTGGCAGATTTGTTGCATTTTTTCCAAGTTAATTTTGAATTTACTTTTCCTAATCTAATTTTCCACTACTGACTGACATGATTTGCCCACACGAGTCCATAAATCAGCTGTAAATACCTGACTGACTAGCTACAGGATTTTACAGTGCTTGAAATCTTTGAACCAGTTCTGCCTGATGCTGCCAGGAAGCATCCAGTCTGACAGAGTGTGTCAAGAGCAGGTCTTTCCTCTTAATGTGCTTTTGAAAATGATCTGATTACCTTCGGCTATTTGCCTTTGCACAAATGCCATGTTTGCAGAAGCCTGATGAAAACACAGAGGTGGAGAGATGCTGTTTAAACATGTCAAACTGGCATGCACAAACTCAGCATCTGAGCCGCCTGCCTGGTGTGCTTCTCGTCTGCGGTAAGGACACTGCATACTCATACAACAGAACTTCTTCCAAAGAAGCAACATCTTCTGCATGCAGTATTAATTACCTGAACATCTACACAGTAAACAACTTTCTTGAGTTCAGATTGGGCTCTGAAAAGAAAAATCTCCAAAACAAGCAGAATAAATTCAACTGAAACAAGAAATATGCTGCACTGTCTCCCAGCCTGGGTACTTTACCTGGGAAGGAATGCATGAAATGATTTCTTTGAAGGACACATGAGGTTAAGGAGTAATTCATTACATTATAAGATATTATTGAAAAATCCCCACAGGTTCTGGTGCATGATGAATCGTTCCTCAGAAGCCAAGCTGTATTCCAGGCCATCCAGTAGAATCATCTTCAACCAAAACTTCAGAATGTGAGGGCTGTTAATACTCAGTAGCGTAAAAAATAAGGTAAAGTCCCGGAGGTCTTAACGCTACCAAATGCTAAAATAATGTGTAAAGCTTAGTGTGAAGTCCCTGTTAAACCCATTGGGGGGGGGGGGGTTCAGGCTATCGGGTATGTCTCACTATTTTAGTTTTTGGTGAGACTTAGAATTTTGCATCAGTCATCAGATTTCTATGAGGCATGTGGCACCAGAGAGATGCTAACAGCTTGCAGTGCACCGTACATAATAAGCGCCATCACATATCCCAGGAAGCATTGCCATTTCATGACACTTCCAAAGACTTTTACATTTACATGTAATGCATTTTTTACAGCAGGTGTCATGCGGTTTAATGACATTAGGACCCAAAAGGTTTCTGGTTCTTTCCCTGGGGAGGGGGCTGCTGCGCTGACATTAAGCAAAATAACTAACTTGATCTGTTCTGGTAACACGGCACCATAAACAAAATGCTTCCTGTTTTGGACAAAAGTAACAGCCAAGCAATTTAAAATACAGAGATAATGATCTACTCATAGTAATTGAAATCAACAGACATTTAATATGTTTTTCATGCAATTTTATGAGTAATATTGCAGTCGTTATGCTTCTGTTTATTAGTGGTGGAAATGCATATTTAAATGCTGCACATTTTTTGCTAGTCAATGTTGATGACACAAACCAAGAGGGCAGTTGGTGTGACGACGGCGCAACAATCTTCTGTGCGGCGGCAGCTGCTGAAGCTTTGATCGGCTGTAGCTGCAGCTGTGTCGGACCCCCAGCTCAGCCAATGTTCACTTTCCCCCGGCTGCACATCAGATACCTGGACAAGCCCTGCCAGACCCCCCCCCCCGCATCCTTTACATCAAATTTGTGCTCACATACACGCTCACACACCCACATGCTCACAGCACAAACACATCTCTGACTTGACACATTCCTAACGTCCTGGGAGAAACAGCACTTGAAGGCGGTGGGGGGGGGGGGGGGTGTCAGATAGCTGCCTCACCCCGTCAGCCTTAAAGTGAAACACAGAAATGAGAAACTGTGGAGAGATGGAGAGTCATTCGCCTTGACAGCAAACCAGAACGTTCTCATTCTTAGTCTTGTCTTTTTGCCATCATGCATTTTTATCATAAACATGTGTCCAAAAGTTCAAGAAATTATTAAAATAGCTCTAGTGTGATGTCAGAAGGAGAAGGTCCATCCTTATTGTAACCATGTTTCCTGGTATTGGGGGGGCTGGAGCCAATCCCAGGCAGTAGAAGGTTAAGGCTGCAGTACATACATGTCCCTTAATGTAGGGACGCCAGTTAGCCTAACTGCATGTCTTCCTAGAGAGCCCAGAGGAAAGGAGACACCTGGAGAACATGTAAACTCCACACATACAAAGCAGAGATGAGAATCGAAACCCAAACCCTGGAGGTATGAAGCAACAGTATTGCCCTCTGAGCCACAGTGCCACTCAAGGGAGATGCTATTATTTCTAAATGATACAATATGGTGAAATTAAGTTTCTTCAAAGTACTTAACCATTTTGTAAAGGGCTGGGGTATAAACTAAAAATGTCACCAAGGGATGGATATTGTGATTTCTTTCAAGGTCCCAGTTCATTGGAATCTGTCTGTGGCAGAGCTATCAAATGAGCTAAAGATTTCTTTTGGCCATACAGGCCAAATGAGGCGAGTAAAACAATGCAAAAAATGCGGTTACCAAAAATTTCTTGACATGTTTTCTTCAAAGCACCTATGTATGCTTGGATCCTGGACCAAAACATTGGCAAGAACTTCGTAGATACAACATGGAAGGAGCCCACAACTCTAAATCCACTCAGACTGGGCGTTTTGTTCACATCTCATCATCTATCAGGGCAGGGGAGATTGAGGCCATCTTAATGAGGACACAAGAACCTCTATGAAGGCGTTCTGTCATTACATACAAGTGGGACTGAGCGACCCATCTTTATCACGGTGACCCTGTTCCTCCACCCAAGGCTGTTCCTTGCTCTTATACTGGAGCCAAGCTGAGATGATTTTCCCTCTCTTTCTTTCTATCTGCCTCTCTGCTTTTTCCTTTTTTCCCCATCCCTCTCGAGTGCCCTCTCCTCGCTGACTTCATCCATCATGCAGGCTGCGACCCGGCGATGACCTCAGATAGGTAGCCAATGATCTGGGTCCCCACCCCCTCCCTGACCCCATCCCATGAGCAGAGATTCAGTGTCGGGGTCTTTGTGCTCACAATCAAGACCCGCCGACTGTCTCCGTGCGGATTTGGACACAGTGTGAGTACCTGACGGGGCAAACTGCTGCAGATGAGGACACGGTCATGCAGAGGTCACAGCACAATGACACAAAGGAGAGGTCAACATTAGGATACACTGGAGATTGTAAGAATCAAGGAAAAAGATGCAGAAAGACTGAATTGATGTCTTCTCCAGAATGGATGCTCCCCTGAACAACAGTTGGTTACTCAGATCTTTAAGTAGCTTGTATTACAAACTAACACCAAATATAAAAAAATGATTTTATATTATAAAAAATATTATAATATTAAAAATATTATATATTACTTGTTAATTGTTAAAATATCCAGTACTTCACCAATCACCACAAGATTTCCTAATATACATAATCGGTCACAGTCTTTTTCCTTTCTCTCCCAGGGGTTAACAGTTGGGGTTAAGGAATCTAATTGCTTTCAATCCACCGCGGATCCGTCCGCCAGACTGCCTGTTTATGCTAAATAAAAATCCGGTTAAATAAGAAAACTGATTAATCGAGGCAAGGTAATAGAAGTGTCAGGCATTAAAGAGAAATCGAAGTTTTTTTTCCCAACGTTTTAATATAAATGATCCCTTGATGTATTTGCAGTAAAAGTATTTCCGAAACACGCGCTTTTGCCAAAGCCTTTGCTTCCACTTGAAATCACAGGTGGCATAAATTTTGTGTTCCGGTCCCCTGTCATAATCCGTGTTATCTACAAAAGACCTAAAAGGGCATCAGTTAATTAAATACAAAGATGCAAGTGTTCGCTTTAAAAAGTTCCGGGGAATAAAGGCAAGCCGTGCAGACCTGCAGAGAGACGGCAGATTGACGGGTGCTCAGCCTATATGGAAATGCCCACAGGTGATACAGGTGAGGCACTAATCAAGGTGTGATGAGAGCGAAGCGGCAGGCCACCCCGCGGGGCTCACGGCGGCCTCGTCACCCGGGATTAATCGACTTAGTGCTGAAGTGCCGGGGCTCACCTGAGTTACTCTACCTGAGACGAAAGGATCTCCCAAGCTGTCAATGTTGCGCACGGAAGCCGTGTATGTGTCAGAGCACCGATAGAAACACAATCTTTTCGGATTACCTGCAATTTGTCTGTTGGCATACAAACTGGAAGTCGGCATCCTTTCATGTTTTATCGATACAATCATAGATTAGTAGAAGGCATAAATAGGGGATAAAGTGTGTTTTAAATGCAAATATTTACATCTATTTAGCGGACGATTTATTATACCTGAATTGTGTTACAGAGAATCATGCCAAAACTGCATGATTTGTATCCTTTGTATATTAAGATCGTTTTGTTACCTTTAAATTGAATCTAAACCATCAAGTAGAATTGTTCTGAACTTAGATAATGCTTTTCTGAAATGTTGCGCAATTCTGTATTCTCAGTCGAAAACAAACGTGCGCTAATTCTATCAGCAGGTACTAGCGTCGTTTTGAATTATGAGTGCAAACACGAAGCTTATTTTGGCATAGGTTTGGAAGACTGGGAGGAGGTCATATTTAGAATACCATCCCCAATACAACGACAAGTAGCCGTTGAAATGGTTTCCTTAAATTTAGTTCCCACCAAGCATCAGTATTTATTTAATTTCCGCTTTCACTGGAAGAAAAGTTAATACCCTTAATATATAGTGACACTTTCAGCGTAAGGGTGGAATGACGGAATGAAATCAGGCGACTTAATGTCTCCCTGCTTCCAATTACACAGGAGATTAAAAGTGATCGCCCACAGCATTCTGTTAGCATATTAGCCCCTCCGCCCAAAAAAGTTTTATAACATCAAGTTTCACACAGTTTCACAGTCGCACTTATTTTTAAGATATGAGGGAAATGCACGCTTACTAGACGAATAAAAACCGGTCAGAAACTCTCACAACAGCGATAAAAATGCTAATGAATTATTTGCATTAGTTCCAAAGTTTTGGTTCCAGGTTATAACTGAAAACAGCAAACAAATACATTGAGGAACTGCTGTTTGTTGGAGTTGTTCGGCATTTGGTCAAAACTTCTGCACTAATGGGACTACTGCGCTAGTCAGTATTCAGTGTTGTCTTGTTTTAACGTATAGCGTCCCCTCAGATTCTCTGGCTACAGGAATAATTGACAGCTATGTTCATTTCAATACTCGGTCTGGAGTACTGTACATTCACTCGCAGACGTGCCAAGAGTAGCTTAACGGCTTGGTTATCATCAGGGAAATATGAAGGCCACGCAATCAAGTGTCTGTCTTTGTTGATCTGTAATACAAAACCAGATCCGTCAGATAAACATGTTATCGGTTTTGTCAGTGATCTGACATTTCCACTTTTGCATGATCTGACCCCACGAGAAAAATGCGATAAGCACTCTACGAGAAAGCAAGATAGGCTCAGCTTATCTGTTGTTTCGCATTTCTTGCCAGAAGCGTGAGATTGCATTGTCACATTTTCAGACTGTGGCCAATATCAGGATGAAAACACCGCTGCGACGACGGCGAGGAGGACGAGGATCGGCGAAAAGCGGACCAGTGCACAGCACTACTTTAAAAACTTAACCGTAATCCTTCGAATACAGCTCAATGAATATCAAGGACGAAAATCCGAGGAACGTCGTAGGAGCTTGTGGGAAATGACATCATGTTACCAAGACTAAGCAGCACGCATTGGCAGGATGGTACATACTGCATTTTTAGATGCAAATTAAATTACTAACACCATCCATCCATCCATTCATCCATCCAACTGTCTTTCCTTGCCACTTTTCCAGTACGAGTTGTGGTTTAATTAATAATATGAAAATAATAAATCATATTTCCATTACGGCGTTATTGTACACAGCTGTAACAGTAATGAGCAAAGGACTCTGATTGTGCCTGTTGGGTGGTGCCCTATATCCCCAGAGCAAGAGCAGTGGTTTTCACTCAGAGACAGAAACCATTTTGTGACAAGTGAAGGGTTTAAAGTAACTCTAAGCCTTTTTAAAACATCACACGGACAGTTTAATCTTTAAAAGCCTGAGAGGCAGTGAGTGAAACTGCACAGGAATTACAGTCACATGTCCCTGCAGGGGAACTGAAACACAATCTAAGCTTCAGATCTCACCTTGCCCACCTTCTACTGCAACGCGTGTCACTGTGGCTGGGTTCAGGGGGCTGTGTAGGGCACTGACTCGCATGCTTCTTGAAAACAATAGCATCGTCCTGAAACTGAGAACCCCATTTTTAAGTAACCAGCACTGTGGCTCGATTCCAATGGCGCTGTAGAGCTCTAGGGATTGTGGGATTGAGATAATTGTCCATGGTGTGAGTGTGATGCTTCTGGGAAATGTGGCCAGGTTCTGCTCCCGTTCATGGTTCTTCCTGCACCTTACTGACGTTTTGAATCACTGGGAACCATCAAGTAAGAGCCGTGGGGGGTGTGCTCATATGATTGGTTACACACAAAGGGGCTCGAGGGAAAGTTATTTTGACTCTAAGGGCCCCTGAGTGACAAGGAACCTAAAAAATTTGGAAGAAAATTAGATTGGTCTGGGTTGGGGGCCCAGTATGATATGCTTTTAAGGGGTCCAAAATCTCTACCAGCACCCCTCTCTACATCCCATGTGTGGGCGTCGAACTTGAGGGCATCAACGCCGGGGGATAAAGCTGGGCTGTCAGGCATTGTGTTACCTCAGCACTATCGAATCCGATTTGTCTCTGAGACACAAGGTAGACGGTTGTCGATCTCGCTATTGAGAGGCGATCATGTTGGTGTGATCTGGATTCAAATGCTGCTCACGTGCCTATCAGAAGGCAGACCTTCAAAGCCATCAAGAACATTATGAGCAGTGACTTGTATCACCATGTAAGCAGTTAACAAAAAAGGTGTGACCAGCCCTCCCTTGGACGATTTCCGAGTTCAGTTTTACAGGATTTGCTGGATGCGGTGTCTTTAACGGCATAGGTTCACTTGTAAGCATACATGGTCCATTTGTGCCCAATCCTGGGCGTTGGTCTAGCTGCTGACCTCCCGAGACTTGCTCCCTCACCTGACGACAGCCACGGATTCAATCCCCGAGCACCGTTCGTTAAAATTTGTGCATCGGCAGGAGTCCGCAGAGACCCCGGTAATGACAGTGCTGTCTATAACGTGATCGTCAGGCCGCTCGCCGGCATGACTCGTCCGGATCCTCTTGACGTGTCCCTTGCAGACACTGGCCAATGATGTGATCTTTAGTCCTGTAGATCTATAGACTGGCATTTGGCTCAGTGTGAGACCCGGGACCCTGACGTGCATGTTAAAGAAACTGCAGCCGATATTCAGATGGAGAAGCGAAAGAGACACCAAAAGGAAGGAAACAGCACTGAAGTTTGTTTCTGTCTGCAAAAATATCCCGGTACGATCCAGATTGTTCCTTAATCAAGGGAAGTTCACACCTTAATGGACCCAAGACTTCCCTGGAAAGTCATTCATGGACACACCGCAGTTCTTTATATACGCGGGATGTGAAGGGCCTTAGAGTTTGCAATTTTCTCATTTATGCCACTTTTTTATGGGGAAAGTTAGCATGCAGGTTTAAAGCTTAGATTAAAATGAATAAATATCACTCATTGCTCAAAAGTATTGTATAAATGTTTACTGTAAGGACTGTTATTTCCTATGATGGCAGAAATTTGGTTTTAGAGTTTATTTTTTGTTTTATCTGTGTTTCTCTGTGAAAAGATGCAGAGGGCTGGTCCTTGCCATCTGCTCTTTTAGATTGGAGTTAGAAACCAGATTGTTCTGTAACAGAGGATTTGTTTTCTCAGGGAATGACCTCTGCACCCGACAGAAGGTAAGGTGTTCAAGTACTGCATGCCGCCTCTTTTTGACACTTCTTATAAGAAGTGCGGGGCGGTTGTCTGTTTAGGTCCATCGAATGGTTAGACTTACATATTCATTTAGAGATCAGAACTCAGAACTTATATTTTAGAACCTTAGAATGGAGAACCTCGACTACATGGGGGCTCATCTTTGCAAATTATGTGCCCGGGATGTAATGTGGAATGTAATATATCTCTGGAAGATTATAAGGTAGAACACATTTGGTAAGACGTACCACAGGAGGTTGGTCCCGGGGTATCTGCTGATTAAATTCCATCAATGCGACACTGGGGTGGGTGTCCACCTGACTGGAGAGGAGCCATCAAGAAGCTATCAGCTATCATCTACATGCAGAACGGTGGACGAGGGCTGGGCCGCAGGCCGCTGGGTCAATACCGGTGACATTTGGGACTCTTGACTCATGCCTCAGATAAACACCCACTTAACGGGATTAGCGCTGTGTTTTCGCAGCAATGTAAACGAGAGATTTAGGGACTCCCTGGTGACCGGAGACGCAAATCCATGATGTTTCCCCCCCCCACTCTCCTTGTTTACATCCAATATGGATGTATTCTGGACTGTTTGAACACATTAAATCCCTATTTGCAATTGTGGAACAGGGTTTTGCATAAAATAGGAAACATTCAATGATTCTGAATAAGTGGTTCTGGCTTTGGCCAAAACAGCATGTAACAGTGGCCACTTGCTGAACATTATAAAGGAATGACATCAAAGATGGGACTGTTAATTTTGTTCATCAGTGTATGATTCTGATATAAACAAAACCACAAACAAAGAGCCACCCATTCTGTTCTTGAATATTTTACCTCCTTATGTCATAGAGAGACATTAATTTTTCAGTTGTTTTCCAATTTACATCTAGAACTTAATATATTTTGGTAATTACTCTGACCCCTGCATCAACACCTGTCACATTCCTGATTTCCCTTTTTTCACACCAACATGTTTTATCTATTTTCATCAAACCTTTGTGGCTTTAGGTACAATGTTATCACAGCGGATGTTTAGACGATGCCATAATGATGAAATCTCGCAGCTGGGATTGTGTTTGCTAAACAAGATGAGCTTTCTTTGGGGCAGATTCCTGCCATGGAGGACATGGGGAGAGACATGAAACAAGCTTGTCAGATTTCCCAGCATGCCGTGGAGCGTAGCAAACCGGATGCAGCGCTGAAACGACAGTGGTAGGGCACGTTCCTCCAGGCACTCCCCGTGTCCTGCGATTGTCCTCGCTCTGTGTCAGAACGAGCCGCTTCAGGTGATTCACATGCTTGGAGCCTGTGGTTTTGGGGGCGGGGGGCAGGGGGGGATGGTGAATGTGCATGTTGAACAGGCCGGGGCAGTTGGCAGCTGTTCTTGCATGTCGAGGGGGGGGACGTTGTGTGAGCTTGCAGGGAAGGAGAGGACCCAGGAAATCACACCGCAGCTCTGACCCCCCCTCCCCCCCATGCAAACACACGAGCTCACACTAACACCCCTTTACTCACACACACACACACACACACACAAAGACACACAGACACACACACAGACACAGGCACACACACACATTCACAACCATTCACCCTGTCTCACTCACACACACAGTGACCTACACCAGATCTACTGAAACACTCGCCCCCTCAGACATTCTTACACATACAGGTTCTCTCTCTCTCTCTCTCTCTCTCTCTCACATACACACACACACACACAGAGGCGAATGCTTGCAGACTCATAGATAAACACATTCAAATTCATCCTGCAGGCTAGTACAGGCTTACAGATACTTACACACACACATACACACACACAGCTTTTGTGTTTGCAGGATTTCCCATTAACTCACTCTACTCCAATATCTAACTCTGCCTCTAAAAAACACATAAACGGTATTAAGAGTTGGCAGTATATGTTCTTGATTTTGTGTTTGACTTGTATTTCAAAAGCAGATTGTATTTTAAAAGGGTTTCTGTGGCGCCATCTCTGTAAAGTTTCTTTCGGTGGTTAGTGTCCTTCCAGGGGCAATAAACCCTTACACACAGAGAGGGTAAAAGGACATCGACGTGGCACCCTGAGACTCCAGTGCAAGTCAGGAGGTGCGAGGGTGCGCTCTCTCACAAAAGCTGGGATCAAAGGTCAGAGCCTCTCGCAAATTCCTATCAACACGGGACGCGGTCACAACCCGGTCAGCAGCAGTGTGTCACTGACTGACCGCCGAGTGACGAGCAAGACTGGATGGGTGAAAATCCTTCATCCGGCAGGCCCAGCGTGTCCGATAGGGCCACAACAAAGATCTACGCCCAGCTCATATTGCTCTTTACATCCTTCACTTTATTGAATTCAGCTTTGATTCGTCTGCCAATCCAAACAGATAAAAGCAGTTTAGATGTAGAGAACCTTGAGGGGTCTAACATGAATTGGTCAGTCCGGTTATCTTGCACTCCATGTTCCCGCATGTAAATAACCAGTTGTTCGGACGGAAATGTACGTCATCGGTGGGTCAATGCGCGAGCATTTCTGGACTTCCTCTGCGATCCCGTCGGTGTCAAAGTTTGTCAAAGTTTGTTGCTTTGTGCTTGGAACTACAAATGTCAGTGATCCTGTTGGCGCGTCAAACTTTGTCGCGTTGTGCGTCAAGCTACAGATGTGCTAAATTCCAGGTTCAGTCACTTGATCCGTGTAACATGCAGGATTACATACTGTTCAGTTATAGGAATAAATAGGATTATCTATGTTCTTTAGTAGCTATCCCCAGTAGTTGGGTGAGGTTTGGGTAGGTCTGTCTTTTCAGGCCTCTGGATGGAGTGTACTAATGTGTGTGAGGGAAAAGAGGAAGAGGGTGTGGGAGGTAATTAAAACGTTGGAGGAATCATTTATGGGAGACCCAGAGAGGCAATTAAGCTACTGATCGGACCCATCAGACAGACACATCCTCAATGCTCTAATTCTTCAAAGCCCTGAGGGTCTCCAGGCCTCACTTGAGTGATAGGGATGGGGGTGGGTAAACATGCTTGTTTTAGGTCACATTGGGCTACCTGTACCTTTCAGCTGCATCAGTTATGCGGCTCTATCACCCCCCTGCCCCCACCGCACTGAGTCGGCAGGTGGCCCAAGACCACTTGGGTGAAATTCATTTCCATTGTTGCCATCGCCGGGAGCAGGCTGTAATCTTCTCAGTGCGGCTCGAAAATTGGGATGCCTTTTGGCATGGAAATCTGACCGCCAAGATGGCTTCATTCCCTCAAAACCTTTTTCTTTTTCAGACCTTGGAAACCAAAATAACACTGAAACGAAAGCCCTCCAGATTGAAAAATGGAGACACGGTCTGCTGCCCTTGATGCGTTTGCCATCTCGCCGGCGGTTTTTGAAACAGGCGAAGGAGGTCCGTGTTGAGCTCCCTGAGCAGAGGGTGGCTGCATACACTGTGTTCAGGCAGTCATTAAGCTTTCAGCAGCTCGTCTTTCATGCCAGATGTGGTGCCTCTTCGAGGAGGCCCCGCATTATATCATTACATATAAATCATGAACTTCTCTACAAAGAGGTTTGATCTACAGATCTACATAGTGGTCCTTTAAATAACTCTGCCGTCAATTTCAATAAATACCAAATGTGCGGAAATTTCTTATCAGCCAAAACAAGTTGTCTGTAATGGGGATGTGTGGGTCTAATAATATATATGGTTGCAAAATCTCATACACAGCCCCCTCCCCCCCATGGGTATTTCCACATACCACTTGGAAAGAGTTTACAGATATTGGTGCAACGGAGAAGAAAACATCCATTCAGTGGCCTATCTGCTGGTGAAAAGAACTAGTTCCAGAGAGATGTCAGAGGAGAATGGCCAGACTCGTTAAAGCTAACAAGAAGGTGACATTTGCAAAAAATAATAGCTCAGCGGAGTTGGATGGTTCAGGTCCAGAAAGTAAAAATCCAGACCAAGATTTTGTTTCAACCAACCAGTTAAATACTCTGTGACTGTGACTCTTTATATGCAACTGGTTGGTTGAAACAAAATCTTGGTCTGGATTTTTACTCTCTGGACCTGAACCATCCACCTCTATAGCTTAGAATGGCTTCTCTGAACCTCATCTACCCTTGAAGTGGTTCTGGAGGCAAAGAGTGGGTCCTGCTCAGTACTAGCTAGATGTACCTAAAGGAGTCACTGAATGTCATCATCTTCTCCACGAAGGTTCAGATTAAGGCTCCAATGTTGAGCTAAAGATGCCCATAATTAGATACATTTCTATAATGTCATGGTGTACAAGTGCATGCCTAAAGACGAACGCATGTCGAAGAGCAGGGAGAAGCAGGCCCTGAGCACGCCGGCCGCAAGTGTCTGGTGGCGCAGTACGGACCGTCCGATCAAGCGCATCGATTATTCTCCTGCGTGTGGGCTGTGGGGGCTGCCACCATAATTAGGGGTTTTAAGGTGTGGATTATCCAAAGAGAAAAGGTCACACAGCTATAAATATTGACACGGATCAGAGGCTGTCGGAGATCCGAGGGCCCAGAACGAGGGCGGCTTCTCTGAGCATCTCCACAAGCCCCTGGTCTGGGCCTAAAAGCAAACAGGAGCATGTAGCTGACATGAAATCTCGTAATTCCTCTTCCAGCTAAATGGGAGAAGGGAACGAACTGGGTTTGTTTTGGTTTGTCATATAAGGAGGGAGTATTTCTCCGCCTGGTCCGTTGTTGGGAGTTGTGGGAACATGCCTGGGCGCCAGTGAGATCCCTTACTTTTTTACCCGTATGATGCATAAATATGAGTCTGTTTCCAAAGCAGGAATGGGTGGGGGTGTCCTCCCGACCTGGCGAGGGGGTGCACCCACATGTTTGGCTGATAAGCACAGGGCCGGGGGCGGGGGAGGGGGTTCTGGATACCCCCCCTCTATGATCTCGATAGGCAGACGTCATGATGCGGGCTTCATCACACCCTGCTTTCTCCTCCCCGGCTGAAAGGGTTCGTGACCCAAAGAGCCTTTTCCCAGAAGTTAAGCTGAAAACAAGCAAAAGGAACCATCACTGATTTTCGTCTTTACTCTCATGCCAAGTTTGGAGGAGAAGCCAGAGACATCCGGAATAATCCTCTGTAATCATAGAAGCATTATATCATTAAAAAATTGTCCTAGTAGTATTTGGTTTGGCTTTATGATTATATATATATCTAGGAAACATTTTATAGTCCTCATAAAATAAAAAAAAAGCTTGTTAACTTTGTTCAAGTAGGAAGAATATTTCCATCTACATTACTTATAGTGAGATGGTAACATAATTCTTGTGTTTATCAGAATTGCTACAGCAGTATGAAGTGTGGGGCACATTATAACAAATAAATAACGCCTAGTAATAATATAAACCACAGAATCTCTGTGGGAGATTTCGGAAAACTTTCCCAGGCTCTGGGCCGTCGAACTTGAATTGCAGAAAAAAAATAGATCCTGAAAGATGGAATTCCTTTCCTCTGTCATCTGGATCCGAATGTGAGGGATATATTCTCCAAATGTGTATACATTCCCGTGCAGGGGAATTTTTTAATGAGACGAGCATCACCAGGGAGACAAGCAGACAAGGAGACGGAAAGCTTTGGTGCTCAAGGGCGATCCCATGTGGCATTCCCTGTCACCCCCCCCCACCCAGCCCCCGACAGCAGGATCTTTCACTCATCCGGTTCAGGATTTTCAAACTGACACTCAACATTGGCATTCATGCATGTTGCATTTTGCTGTGGATGAATTCCTTACCTCGACATACATACATATCAGTAATACAATCATAAGTAAATAAACAAATAAAAGATACTGATATCATTACTAATAGTTCCATTAAACCTGAAATCACCATCCATCTCTATGCATGCATCTGTGCAACAGACTGACACAACTAGCTTGTATTGCCGTTACTATTATATACAAACAGATTTTTCCCAGGATTACCGGGAATATCACAGAGATTGCCTCGATATCCCAGGATCCTTTGCCCTCCCTGCCATTTCCTTTCTTTTTTCTCCATCTGGCCACGGTCCACGCCACCAGCACTGTATCCTGTTAACCACCTCATTAAAATCAAGCAGTTGGTGATAGAACGAGTCAAGAAACACAGGAAGCAGGTGAGAGAGTAGCCTGACTGCCTGCGTTTCATCGAGCACCTCAAAATCAGTGTTAACTGGCATCAACCAGGTCACTTTGTCAGGCTCGGGGGCCACATTCGCCGAAAGGAGGACGCTAATGGCTGTTTTCAGATTTCATCGAATCCCAGGATAATATCAATTAGCCTGTAGCATAAACCATGCAGGCCCGATCAGGTCAAGCTACTGAGCGCATTTGTTACGAAGACGCTCTGCAACGTTACGACATTATTATTGACGAGATTAGTGGCCACCTTCTCCCTCCAGCTGCCTCGGAGGATGCGTGCTGCGGAGGTGCCATGTGTCGCTTTAAATACTGCCCACCTCGAGGAGCGGGGGGGGGGGGGGGGGAAACAACCACACCCACCACAGGGGCAACCGATGAAACCCCACCCCACATAAAGTGATTTATTTGGAACGTGGTAGCGAAACGCATAACCCCTAGACCCAGGCAGAACCCC
>JAODLD010000052.1:2318659-2333807 GCA_026781065.1 Mormyrops boulengeri | reverse complement strand
CCCCCCCCCCCCCCCCCCCCCCCCCCCCCCCCCCCCCCCCCCCCCCCCCCCCCCCCCCCCCCCCCCCAACCCCCCACAGCGAGCAGAGGGGCAACCGATGAAACCCCAGCCCACTTAACGTGATTTATGTGGCACGAGGTAGCGATACGCATTACCGCTAGACGCAGGCAGAAGCCGCAAAGACAGAGATATGCCATGACACGTCATCTTATTCTTGGGGGGGGTGTGATTTCATTTGGTGGAGCATGCCTGGTCTATTTACCCACCTCCCTTGTGGAAAAAAAGGAAAAAAACATCAACACATGATAGCATGTGTCACGGAAATGACACTTAACTCACAGTCTTCCCCTCGTTGATTCTAAATATTAACGATCCATGTGAAGAAAGACACAAATGAATAATCGTTGCTGAAAACTGTTAATATGCAGGCACGGAGATCGCCGTCGAAACTTCTGGCAGTTCATAATTCTTGGTAAATATTTACTATAGGACTGTTTACAGTTGGGTCGCACGGCGGCGCTTAGGACTGTAATTTCAACAATTAGTTGATTACATTGCTAGGCCCATCGCACCAAGTACTGTGTCAACTGCTGATGACAGGAATTAAAACATGAGAACTGGCAAGAATGGCGGAAAGTTTTTCATATCTATAAAAGATTTACACAGCGAATAACATCTGTCATCTGAATCAGCACGAGTGAGCACAACCAGGGAAATGTTTCTTTGTTGGTTGTCATGGTGAGGGTCTGCCTTTCCAAGCTGCCTGTCAGACATACCTTCTACAGAAACCAGACTGCTGGATTGGCGTTCAGTGAGCAGCAGCGCCCCTAGTGGTCATACTCAACACCTAATTTGAAGAATGACCTCATCGCCTGCCTGTATGCTTTGCTGCGTGCTGCGCACTGTTTAAATATCACCGGGGACTGCTGAATAGAAATAGACAGGAAAGGCAGAAGAGATCAACAGCATAGTGCTGCTCCGAAGAGTTTAAAAGCCATTCAAGCACAAAATAAACACACGGCCACATTTACTCTACAGCCAATCTTGTGCGACACAAACAAAACGACCTGTATATTTTCAGCAGCCATGCAACTGAAAGTACACCTAAATATTTTTACCTTATGAAGTATTTATTGTCAGGCATGCAAAGTCACCTTGTCTCGTAGACAGCAGTCCAGTGAATGAGTTTCCCCCAGTTTGAATAAATTGTGTTTTCGTTTCCATGTTTTCTCTGAAATAAGGTGACACGAAGATACTGTTCTTCATTACTCACTTACCTATGCTAGTTAATAACTTGAACTTTTAAATGTCATTTTATAAAGGAATGATATTCAGGCCAAAACACATTTGACACCAGTAAATGCAAACAGACACTTTGTTTCTTCTTCATGGTGAACCTGCTTCTGGCTTCTTGCAACAATGACATTTTCACAGAACACACAATGTGAGGCTATAATACCTCATCGACACAGGAACACAAAGTTCTGTTTCTTTTTTTACAAGTGGCTGGCATTTGAGCATGGATATGTATGTGTGTAAATTCTGGAATAGATTCAGAAACAGATTTCCCGGTAGCATTGTAAAATGACTTTGCAGATGTTGTACTGACAGTGGACCCAGGTGACTGAATGCAGTGCTATGGAGCGGGACCCTGACAGGGGCCACATCTAGCTGGGTGATGCGGGCAAATTGGGCTGTAACCAAGTGCTGTGCCGGAGCTCTGTTCAGATTTGGTGGTTGTTAGGTGCAGGTCTGAGGGATTTTTCCAAACCAGCTGTGTATTTTTGATATGGGGATCCTCATAAATACCAAATAAACCTTCAGGGTCATTAAATGTTCATTATTTTGACAGCCTCACCTTCTGACATGTCTTTGAAGGGGATTTCACTACTGCCTTTGCCAGTAATGAAACACTTTGCAGGTTCATCCAGGCCTCGGCCCGCGGGCCATGCCATGGTCACATGACTTCTGTGCCGATCTGAAGGACGAGCATGCAGCTGGGCAACCAGAGCGGAGCGGGGCGACATGGGGGGGGCATCGCGTGGCCCCTCCATCTGTCAAGAGGAGCCTGCCGCTCAGGGTTCACGCACAGGGCGCCTCCGCTCACCACACACATCACCGCTCTGGCTCCGTGTGACGCTTGCCTGACTACCATACTGTGCTAAATATGGAAAAAACACCTACCACAAAAAGAGAAAGGATTTCCATATATATATATATTTTTAAGAAAAAAAGCTGTGAATTTTGCTTTCTGTCATCACACGATCTGATATGATCCGATATTTTATGAAATAAAAGACAGGTTAATTTAATAACTATTGTTTCTTTTAAAATCTATAGGCCTACTGCTTGACTAATTTGTTTATTTAGATTCATGATTTCATACCATTCTAATTATACAAGCCAATCCACTTTAATGCAGGCTATTAGAATTCAGAGCATGGGTAAATCAGCTCTGCAATGATCATTCCATGCCTCTGATGACTTAATTGTTTTAATGATGGAATCCCCAAACCTCCGTGACCATGCGGCCTAAGTGCCGCGCCCTGATTGGCCACTTGGATTATCATCCGTTCATGCAAATTTCGTCAGTTCTTCGCCAAGCAAGATGTAGTACATTTGCTTTTCGTTAAAAGATGTTTTGGAAAATCCCACGTTCTTCACTCTCCCTCCTTTTTCTTAAACTCTCATCTCCTTCGTCTCTGCTTTCCCGCAAGTGAAAAATGGTCGCCAGGCTAAGATTAAGCGTTTACTACATACCGTGGAAATTTACCACACCTGCAATTAAATCGACCCTAGGGGTCCGCGGAACAGATGTAAGAAAACCTGCTGAGGTGTAATAAGAATTTTCTGTCACTGACAATCTGACAGCTTGTTCAACTGCATAAAATATACTGTCATATTTCCCATAAGCATCACGAGAAGACAAATTGTCACGGAAACAAGATCAATACACTGACTGCACTGGACACAAACAATGGCTGTTCAAAACAAGAGTATATCTTTATCCTAAGGACTCTGAATTTATGGGTAAGATTGACCTCACTTGCGCTTTGCACTGTACTGTACTGTGAGTATGACTGGCTCATTATTCGCTGTAATGTGGAGTATGGTTAGAAGGCCATTCTGTGGTTACAAGGAAGGAGCAGAGCAGCTCCAAGAGCAGCGGGTGATTTATAGCGGATGGGTTTCAGCCCAGCTTCTATGGGATGTGGTTGAGGGAAACGCAGCTGGGAGCGAGGGAGTTCTTTTTCCAGCATGTGGCTATTACCGCCCCCTACAGTTCGCTGGCCGCATGTCACCGTTTTAGAAAGAGGCGGCGAAGACTGCTGTGAAGTTGCCATATTTAAACTGGACTAATTATGACTTACCACCTTATCAGTACCACAGATACAAAGTCGCACATTAAAATTAGCACTAAGTTCACCTTGAATCCAACTAACAAAAACCTAATGATAGGAATTATAGAGCGAAATATAGATTATAGAGCTTCTGCGAAAAGTAGACATAAGTTAGATATTATTTGACTCTATTTAAAATAGCACCGTACGTATTAATTAGCATTGTAGATGGTAAGTGAGAAAGTGCTGAATATAACTCCATGAAACATTTTATCATTCGGAGTTAATTATATATATATATATAAAATGTATTCCTTAATTTTGGGATCGTTTATTACTATTAAATAATACAAAAAGAAACATGTTTAGAAAACATAAGTGGCACAGATACATTTAATAGTTACGATGTGCAATATATTTGTTATATTTACATTAGTTTATACCAGCTTACAGGGCTCCAGTCACATTGCTAGGCATTCCACAAAATGCATTTTAAAAACAATTTAATTAGTTACATACTTGTCGGCACGAAATGTCTCGCTGCACGTAAGCTGGTGGGAGATGTCTAGATAAAGCAAATAAGTTAACAAGCGTGATTTAGGGTCTGTTAAGCTTGGTACACTGGATGCTGTTCATACTTATGGTGAGGAAATATCCAGAGACAGAGATGGTGTGAAGAAAGACGTGAGTCATAATCCGCCAGTCTGGTCACTGTTCGTTCAGGATATCATACAATAATACATAACCCACCGTTTATTAACGCCGAAATCCTATAGGCCTATAGGTAACGCTTTTCCTAATGGTTTCTTTTCCATTTAGACTTTTGCAATGCAAAATACAGCGCAGACTCTTGTAATCGAGGAAAGTTTAACTCCACTTAACCAGAGCAGACTGCCTCTGACAAGCTTGCAATTTTAAATATACTATTTATACAATACCGCGAGGCCTTTCCAAATGATCTAATCACACACACGCAATTTTCGATTGTTTAAACGAGAAGAAATTCATTACGAAGGTCAGAAGAGAAACACGCGTTTATCAAGTTGACTAACGTCAAATAAACTTACTGTATAAACTCGACGTTTCATAACCGGACAAGTTACATGGGGGATCCTTCTAAAAATGCAGGACTGACCAAATGGAATATAACTTGTTCGTCCGTCCCTGCGTGTGACAGTATTATTTTCAGCAGATTAAGTGTAACATACCGAAAATAATTACTTATCAAACCTAGGAATGCTATGAAGTGTTATCAATCTCGTTGTAAAACGTCAGCCTGAATTACATCAACCGAACAACGCGTCAATTTAAACGGAAGTGCACTTTTTGAATAAGATATTCTTAAAAACTAAGAAAGACGATATGTTTCGCAGCGTTGCATGTTTTATTTATTTGGTGTGCGTCTTAACTAGTTGCATTGGGAGTGGTATTAAATGTTGGGAATGCGTTTGTGTGCGTGGCCTGTACTTGTGGGGACTAACCCCCTCTTCTGGGAAAACCAAACTCTACACTCAGGCCCAGTTCTCCAATAGAAGAAAGAAAACTAAAACTCCGTTAAATGCACTAACCGAGTACTTTCTATCTATAACGTTAAAATACAACCTTAACACACGGCTTAAAATAACAATGTATTACCAATATTATTAATTCAAATTTACAAGAGTAATAAAATAAGTTTATTCACGGCCTGCTGAAACATTTACAGCGTACCCAGAATGTTCTCTTTTGATTGGAATACTGATGTCGTTGCTGAAGGGATTTATTTGAAGTTCAACAAATTTTTGGACACACTTAAAAAATTCCAGCAATAGGGCAAGCTCTATTAAATAAGTGTGCACGTGGGCAGAGGTATTAAATAACGCACATGGACTAAATGAAAATGTAAATATTAAAGAAGTGGATGAAAGAGATCTCTTAAGCTAGACAGTATATTGGATTTTGTTGTTGTATAAGTGAATGGATGAGATGCGCACAAATTGAGCTAACATAACAGGCATCTAGTTGGAGTATATCTTAAAGAGTATTGACTTTTCAATCTCATTGAGCCAAGGAATTTTTTTCTACCTGCGTTGTCAAAATGACAGCTTTTTTTAAATTCACATTTATTGACATTTGCTACCTTCATGATGGATAGAACTGATGTGAGAGTATTGCATTAAATAATAATTTAGGTACATATTCAGTAATAAGTAATCTTTATCATGGACAAATACTTTTTTTTGGCTTCACTTATTGTTAATTTGTCCAGGCTTTTAGCTGATAGACACTTACTCATCGGTATGGCTTGTCGCTATGACATCATCTGCTTATATTTTTAGGGTTTTAGGAACATTAAGTTTTCCTGAGAGGAGGGCTGCCATTCTGGAATGCCTTAGAATTCAAATGGGAATTTAGTGACAGATGATTTTTGGGGTCTTAACAAAACCCTTCCCAAGAGATTAACCTGGACCGGACATCGGAGTAGACGCCTTTAGCATGGGGAACATTAATTGTTTAGCGAGGAAATTTTAGAGTACGCCTACTATAGACTTTGGACTGTTGATCTGAATACCACGGTATGTGAAAAAGTAATTAGTGTAATTCACTGTGGTTATTTTCCGATAGTTATACTGTCCTGAGGGTTCTAGAATAAGCCCAGGTGTATAAATACAGTATGTCACAGCACTGTAAGATTAGAAGCCATTAGTATTCCGTTGCCATGGCTAAATGGCATCTACTCTATAAAGGAAGTATGCTTTACAATGTGTGAGAACTTCTACGTTCTATTGTCTCCATGGTAACATATATCCTGAGTAATATAGCCTGAGTGATACAATCATCGAAGAGGGATCAATTGGATCATCTCAGGGAGATAATAAATCCACCAAGTCATGTTTATGCTCAAAAGAAAAAGTCATTAAGTTACTTCCTCTAACAATTCCCTAGATAAGTTGCATAACTCTGCAAAGATATTGGCCTCTGTAGAACACCAGAGCTAGTAGGATAACATTTAATAAACATTTTGTCATTTTCTCTCGCACTATGGCTTGGCATGGCCACAAAAGCACTTAGCCCTGAATATTTGGTTGAAAGTCACCTAATGCCTTGTTTTGGTTCAGCCCTGATTGTGGTCACCATAAATCAACGGAACTCTGCAGATCCTGATGTAGTTTGGCAAACACTCGCGAGTTCAATACTCGCTGCACAGATGATCGGGTTTCCGCGTCCTTGGCAAAGTCGGGGGCCTCAGGGTTTCTATGGCGATGGCGGCGAGGCGTCCTTTCTGCCTGATGTGGATGTACGCTCTCTGTCACGGGCCATGAACATACAGTGAACCAAATTTTATGACTTGTGAACAGTAGTGAAATATGCCCGTGGGGTGGGGCGGGGTTGCGAATGGCGGCTGCTTTGTGTGAATGCTGTAAAGAGGCAGTATCCAAATGGAGACTTGGTGGGCAATCTTTGTGTGGGGTTAGGGTAGCTGATGAGAGATCAGTGATGGAGTGGGGGCGCGTCATTTTGTATGTGTATAGAGGGTTTTTGCTGGGGGGGGTCACTCTTGGGGAAAGGGAAGAGGTTCATGGGGAGGAATGTATACAAACTGTCAGGACAGGAATGACTCAGGGATCTGGAGATAGCTGTTTCCACAGAGACCTCAAATACATCTATCATCCCATTCAGGAGGTTCGGTTGATTCTGGTGGGGGGGGGATATCCCCTCCTGTACTGTGGAAAGGGGGGGGAGAGTTGCCATTATCAGCTTTTCCTGATATCAGATGTCAACGTGAAGGAGTTTGTTTAAAACCAGGAACCCCCAGTGTCTGCGTGAGGGCGGCTTGTTTAAAGGACGTTATAAACACCTCGTAAAGAGCACCAGACCTGCACTCAGGCCCCTACCCCAGACTGCCCCAGGCACGCAGATTCACCAATACTCAGTCTGTGCACCCTTATAATGGTATTTTGTGTTTTGGGTGCCTGTCATTTCGCCATGGCGTTTTACGATGACCATTTCTAGCTTTTTATCTGTTGTTTATTTTTTGTACATGGTTCAGAAATGGTCAGCTGACAGGAAGTCTGCGTGTCAGGTATCTATGCGCCTCCCTTCCATGCATTTTTTGCATGTGCGTGTATTTGCAGTAGCGTGTGCGTGTGTGTCTGGGGAGATGGAATGCGGTGCTGTAATAGTGTTGGGGAAGATGGAGGTTGGTGAGGTGGTGCGGGGGGCGGCATCAGCCAGGGGTTCACCGACCGGTCACGCATCCTGAATGCAGAAACGCCAGAGAGGCAGCTAGGGAGCAGTGGAATAGTCCCTTGTCCCTTAGCAACGGAGACTGTGAAGCTGGGTGGCGGCCGGGTGGGGGGGGGTCCCGCAAGGGCCAGGTCACCACGCCAGAGAGCGCTTTATGGCAGCTGGGGGAACAATAGACCCCCGGGGTTGGCACGGTGACAGGCGCGGACTGGGCCTTCACACCAGAGTCACACCTTCAAATATTCAACCAGGTCTTGTTTTTTTTTCTGTTAGGGTGGCGGAGAAATTTGCCTGCTCTGAAAGCCGGCAGTGTGAGCACGGGGTGCAGGGCATGTTTTATGGGCCTTTTTATGGTGCGTCCCTGAGCCCAGCAGGCCCCTGTTACAACATGGGGGCCCAGGAATGGAGCAGCAATAGGAGATGAGGTCCCAGCCATGCCGCTGCTGCACCGCGGCCCCTTCCTGCGGCCGGCTTGGGCTTTTCACCCTCTCGCCATGATGACTGACTTTTGACCTCACCAGGAGTCTCATGCACTCTGGGAACGCTCGTGGGGCGAATATGGGCTTGGCCCCCACCCTCTCTTGCGGCCATCTCGACGGAGACACATACAGCACCCAAGATTCTGGTGCACCATGATCTCAAACTCCTCAAAGGTCAAAAAGGTCATGTTTATGGGAGTCCTAAGTCACACGACGATTAAAATATTCAGTCAGCATTTTGACCTGAGTAAAATACAATAAAACGAAAAGAAATCCTGTCCCTGGACGGACCCTGGGGTGAATCCTTTGCATATTTGCCTTTGGGTGAGGCAGTCTGTTTATAGGAATGTAGCAGAACGTCAGAATATCTGTCTGCATGTTTGGCTGCGTGTTTGTTTGTGTGTGTCAGTGAGAGTTGTGTTATTTTTGAACGCCTCTGTGCACATGCATTTGTGTGCGTGTGTGTGTGCGCGTGTGTGTGTGCGCGCGCGTATACACTGTCCTCCCCGCTCCCGTGGGACATATCTCTGTGTATCGAGCAAAGCAGCTACACAGAAATCCGTTTGGAGATCAATGTCCGCGCTTTGCCCCGCGGCGGATCCTAAATTATTCATCCTGTCCGACCGGCTTGTCCCCCGCGCCACCACAGAAACAGCTGACCCAGAGTCCCCCCCCCATCCCATGGGTGGCTCTTATCCTCGTTCCCCCTTTCTCTCTTCCTCTCCCTCACTCCTCTGCCCGCTCTCCTTTTCTCTCTCTCAGGTAAAATCCCCGCCCCTCAGTGTTACCCTTTGCCCAAGGGACCGTTCTTTGTGTTTTGCCACCTAAGCACTAATAGAAAAAAAAAGACTCAACATCTCCCTTCCAGTACTTTCTATTTATCTTTATTGCTCGCAGCAATTTACTGTTTTTCAAGGTTTGGCTCCAGTGCTGCGGACAGGAAGCCGCCGACAGTGTCCAGCATGCAAAAATAAAACTGCTAATCGCAGGATGGATGTTTTTCTCTCTTTTTTTCCCCTGAAAGCCCACAATCCAGCTTCTCCTTCTGCTCTGCAGCACATTCATCTCCTTCAGGTCTGACCGTTACTGAACGGAAGGGTGTCCTTAAGCGGGTCACCTGTGAAAATAAACTGAACTCGTTTTGTACTCTGGCTCCTTAAAGTTAAAATGGGAGACTGACCGCTCCATACTGGTCTCTCTACGTGGAGACATTTGGCTGTTATGTATACAGTGGAAGGGGGGGGGGTTGTCATGGGGTCCTCTCCCAGACGTCCCGGAAGTCACAGATGAGTGTCACATCTGGGGGTCCAGTGGCCGGTCCGCGTGTGGATGGGGCGTCGAAGCGAGAGCTTGCAGGAGTGATTAATTGGGCCAGGGGCAGTTCCGGCGTGTGCGCGGCTGGCGGGGCCAGTGCCGGGCATGGCGGTGTCGGGGGCTCGTGGTTCTGACACGGTCCATACATCACGCCGCCGCGCCCTTTGATTACGGAGAGCGGCTGGCGGGAGTGATTAATCGCAGGGACCGGCGTTCCCGCCTGCCGTGGCGACACGCGGTCACAGAGCACCTGCCCTCTCCCCCCCCCGTCACACCCACCCAGGCCCCCCCTAAGCCGGTCCCTGAGTCTGGGCTGAGGAGCAGGATGAAGGATGGATCCCGCCAATGTGCTGCCCACTCTATGAAATGACTCAACTTTGACTGTTCGAAATTATTCCCCATTGAAATAATTAGTGCAGCATTAAATACAATTAGAGTTAAAAGTATGGGAGAGACTGGGCTGGCAGAGGAGTGTGGGCCGCGTGACAGATGGCCGGCAGCTTCCAGAGAGCAGCGGAAGGGAGAGAAGGCTCCAGAATATCACCACCACCCCCACACCCCCTCTCGGGGTCACACATGTGCACCGAAGACGGTGAAATGAACCATTCATTCCAGAGCTGGGACTGCACACCTTTGTCCTGTGAAAACCCATAAACCGCCTCAGCCTGGGGATTCACAGTTTCTCAGCCGTGCGGCCAGACTGTGACCCGAAACAGAGGACAAAGGAAAAGCTGCTTTTTTCACTTTTTTATGGTCACAGTGTATGACATCATTAAGCTAATCAGAGTGGAAAAATTTATCTTTTCAATGTCTGGTCATCCTTGGGTAAACCACTGCTTTGTTGGAGCATCCTCCGCCAGAGTGTAACTATTCATCAGCCGAGAACCAACCGCATTTTTTTCCCCAAAATTACATTTAATCATGCAAGAAATGTGGCACTATCACCTTTTTGAGTGTGAATTGGCAGACCCGTCATGAAATGCCGATGGGTTGGCGCCCCATCCTGGGTTGTTCCCTGCCTTGCACCTGTAGCTTCCGGGATAGGCTCCGGACCTCATGACCCGGCATATGGAAAGCAGGTATAGAGAATGGACGGATGTATGGCATCGCACCGTTGGCGGAGGCTGCGAGAGTCATAAGGCTAAAGTCAGGAACGCGACCCATCAACATTTTGCATCCCCGAAGGTTTTGAGGCTTGGCTGAGTCAGAAAAGGTTACATTTCTCCTAAAATCATACCCATTTTGTTTATCTTACAGCCTACAGCTACATGAAGCATGTGATTGTACTCTTTACAGTATTAACAACATTTCACGGTTACGTTTATTCGCTAAAACGCCATTCCTCGTCTCTCCTTTTCTAAACAAAACCTAAATACGGAGCCGCACATTGTCATCTGGTCGTCATCTCGTTGTGATTTCCAACGCGCCGTAAAATGAGCACGTGTATCCGGCAGAACTTAGGCGAGGCCCTCGGACATGAGGAAACCTGCCATTAGTCACCGTGCGTGCTGTCGAAGCTGTTATAACAAACAACACCGAAAGGACACTCATAACCCTGATTTACGTTGATGTATTCTTAGGCCGTGATTTATGTATAATGTGCTGCACCAACCAGCTTGTTTTGGTCTGCACATTCAACACATGGCATTTTTATGTATGAATTGACGCCGTTGGGTGATTTAGGCTGTGGGTGATAAGGTGTGTTAAATCATATATATCATATTTCAGTCTTTCTCAATCTTTTGTCCAGTCGTGGTCCCCATTCTCAGGCAAGAGACTTCCAGAATGTGCACGGTATTGAAATGATCATGTCGCATATACGTCATGTCGCAGAACAAATATGGCAGTTACCCTCCCCCCCACCCCCCCAGGTCAACCGCTTTGATGATTTGCAGCCAGGCGTTATGAGGTGGGGGCGTGGTTGACCCTATCCCGTAACTCCAGTCATTGGGGGGGATGGGGTACAGTACAGTGGAACCGTGGGTCAGCAAATTGGATCACAATGTCAGCGCCAAAGTCAATTAATTTATTAACACAACAGTATTGAAGTTAATTTTAAAAAAAGGGCTGAAGTTGATGCAGAGGACACAGTACTGCCATACAAAGGCAAATCACCATCACTGCATATTTTATCAAAATTGAGTTATAACTGAAATCAAGTCTCTTAGGATGTGGTTTATCTTGTGGCAAAATTTCTTAGCTCAACTGCATTCTGTTTTGAAAAAAAATAACACAATAATTTACCAGCCTACTACACATATGGGTGGACAGTCAAAAATCTTTCTGACTCAAACACTTTTTCTCGGTTTAGGTGTCAGTGCAGTTACTGTGTTTTGCCTTTGTGGGGCAGAGTGGTTTCGATTAACTTGCCCTTCCGGAGATGCGAATGTTAATCTCCATTTTTACTGACTGCCGGTTTAAGGGTTATTCTATGCAGCGGTGTGGCTTTTGCTCCCCCTGAAGCCTGGGGTCATGTGATCTGCGCGTTGCCGGGCAGGCCCAGTGCTGCGTCTGAATATGCATGAGGCAGAAATGCAGCTGCTGTGACTCTCAGGCTTCTTGGGGGAAGGGGAGGGGCGTGCCAGAGGCCCGGCGCCATCTTGTGGACGAATGGCGGGTTCTTAGTCACTGTGCTGAGGGAAGGTGGGGATTACAAGTAAACTGGATCAAGAGCCAATCAAAAGTGTCATTCTCCATTGAACTGCATTCTGGGATTGATACAGATTCGGTAGACAGGGCACACTGGATTTTATGCAAGCATGTGCAGTTTGCTGTTGTAAATGTGGCCAGTAAAAATCTAGATTATTAAAACTGTTGTGGAAACAAGCTCACAATCAACAGGAATGAACAGAACCAGTTACAAGCTGATATGGAAACGTTGCTTTACATCTGCTGTAGGAGCCGTTATGTGTCACGCGGCGCCGCGTAGCGAGGAGCACCATCTGTCTGCCAGTGACATAATCCGCTCTGGAATTAATCTAAATATATGTGACCGTGACATCCTGACCATGCGGATGAGGGACAGCTGGCTCAAAGGCTTTAAGAGGGCTGCCGTCGTGAGGGTGTCCATGCGAGCAAAAGCGGGCGCTGATGCTGAACGTGACTGGCGTCGCCGCTGCTGCCTTAGGGATCATGTGGCACAAGCGGGAATGCAGAAACGTACAGAAATTGCCAGTATGGTAAATGCCAGGGAAGGGGCAGAGAGACTCCATGTGTGGGCATGGGATCCTCTGATTGCTGATTACCTTAATTGCCCCTAGTCTATGTATTGAATATGTGTTAGAGACCACAGAATACAGCTTTAAGAGCGGGTATTGAGAACTTGAAGGTTGTTTGGTCTAATCTCTGGAGGTCAGCAACATTCAGGGGTGGGTTTGTTGTTTCTGGAGTTGCACTCAAGTCACTCCAGGGCCCCCCACCCCACCCCTCATTTTTTCAAAAATTAAATTCAAGGTCGGCCAGAAGATTTTAGCTAGTTAGCCCATTAGCGGAACATGCTGCTTGTACTGTTTGTAGTCAACAGGGGACCCCCCCAAGACTTGGGGGGCCCATGCACTTTAGTGGTTTGAGTGGTGGTAAACACTGCCACTGCCAATGATGTATTTGAAGAACTTTTTTTCAGGCTGAATCGCTCTAGCGAAACATGCTGTATGGTTTTTCTACAGCTAAGCACTCCGCACTGAACCCAGTTCAGTGTGTGAATAAACTGGCAGATTCAACCACAGCCTCAAACTGTGGTGATCTCGCTCCTTCAAAAGGTCCAAAGACATGGTTAGAACAAACCAGAGTCAGTCATTGTGGGGTGAAGTCAGTGTTATAGGCACTGTACCGCGGTCTCAGGGCAGGAATCTGGGGCGTGTTTGAGGAGCAGGGGGGGCCCATTATTGCTCCCCCCTTACTGCCGCGTGGACCTCAGTGAGCCGGAGAATCCGCCACTCCATCCTGCAGCGGTACAAAGTCCTATGGCTTCATATTTTCCAGGCCTGTAATGCTGTGTGACTTGTGGTTTGACTCACGCGGTTTGGTTCCCATGTCTGGGAATGAAGTATCTTTTGAGTTCCCGTCCCGCCGCGAAATTCTCCCCACTGGCTGGCTGGGGCCCGGCTTCAAGGCCGCGGTGCCAGCGGTGCCGGAATGCGTGACTAAGGGTCCCACATGTTGTGCCTGGGAGCGAACCGGATTGGCGTGGCGCTGCCCCCACCAAGGCCACATGTGCTCCCCAGGAACGCCGTCTCTCCGCCATCATTCCTCCGGGCCCACCTCAGTTGTTTTTTTTTCTTTCTTTCCTTTTCAGCGGGAGCTCACTCACAGCTGCGCTCGCACAAATTGCGCCAGACGGACAAATTGCGAGGATGTTCACAATCCCGTGCGCTCCTCTGGAAGAGGAACCTTCTAGAATCTGTGCAAATTCCATCCACAAGGAGCAATGCCACCACAGACTGAATTTGTTACACTGACATTTAAAAGCTGGAGGACCTGTAGACTTTGTAGAACATTTTAAACTTGACAGTTTACTGAAATACGCTGGTTCTCTCCCAGGAAAATGACTATAAAAAGCTATAAGTCTCAGTGAGGCTCAACATCGCCTCTGTGCCCTGCAGTTTGGCCACATCCTGACTACCTTCCTGTGCCTATGATGTCAGTGCAGCCCTTAAGGGGAAAAGGCCAGACATGTTGTGCGCCGGAGATCGGGAAATATGTGTGACAGAGGCCAACATGTTCCAACCCTGCATAGTAGTAGTCAAATTTCATTGTCGAGTGAGTGCAGTTCAAAGGTCTGTTGTTTCAGTGAGTTGACACCACCTTCCTGTCACATGAGTGGGGTGATGAGCACCACTTCCTGTCACATGACTTATATGCCACTCCAAAGAAGTAAAATGAGGAAATTTGCATAATACACTGACTTATGAAGGTATGTGAGTACAGTGTGGCATCCTATATAATATATTATGAGATCCAGTGGCTTTGTAAGTCAATGGTTAAAGACTGTGTTTGTAAACGCTGACGATAACTGAGAGCATAACCTGTCTGCCGCTATAAAAAGGATCCAAGGCCATCAGCTGGGCTCCCGCCGACATAATGACAGAGCTCATCTCATCGCCTCTCTCACATCACCTTCGATTTCCCCCTTCAGATCCTCCCAGGAACACCGTCAGTCCCAGAGTGAGAGTTAAATACCGTCTCGCGGCCAAGCTCTAATAAAGCTTTTCACCTTAATTTCAGATGTGTTTACTCGCACGACGGCATAAATGGCGGCGACAGTGTGACACAGGCGGCCACAGGGGGCGGCGCGCAGCACCGTCTGGGGGAATAGGGGTGGTAAGAGGCAAGCTTTTAGCCGTGGCCGGCCATGACGTGTGAGGCACTAATGGGAGATGGGTTGTGTCAGGTTATCCGGATTTGGCACGGGGCAGGAGATACCGGGGCCCTGTGTTAAAGCGTTTATGTGGCGTGACGAGTGTGAGAGGTGTCACCACAGACAGGTGGGATATTGTATTTATCCTCAAGATATTGTATTTTGACTGTAATTTTATTTACAATAGAAATGCTCATTTCTGATATGGAGCATGAGGCGCATTCATAGTACATGTTAATGCATTCATAAAGCATTACAAACATGGCTATAAATATCACAAGGCATAACACATTATAGCCATGTTAATTATGTATTCTGACTGCCTTATGAAGCTCTCGTCTATATGATCCTATAGTAGGGTGACCAGATAATCCATGTCATGGAGGACACTTTGAGCTACTTCAGGTTTTACAAACTACTTTCAAACTGAA
>JAODLD010000052.1:2292150-2314733 GCA_026781065.1 Mormyrops boulengeri | reverse complement strand
CCCCCCCCCCCCCCCCCCCCCCCCCCCCCCCCCCCCCCCCCCCCCCCCCCCCCCACCCCCCCCCCCCCCCCCCCCCGGCCCCCCCCCCCCCCCCCCCCCCCCCCCCCCCCCCCCCCGGGGGCCCGGCGGGGCCCCCCCCCGGGGCCCTGTTTTGGTTTTTATGCTTTTCTTTTATCCTCTGAAATGTCCTCAGTATAATGACCCCCCAAGCCTTCTGCCTTTTAGCCGTAGGACTCTGGCCCCTCCGAGGTGACATTTCCTTTCTAGTTGTCCTTTTCTAGAAGGAGAGGGTGGTTAAATATTTCCAGGATGATTATGGCTTTTTTATAAAAATGAGGTGTTGTTAGAGATGAATGGAAGAGAGTCTTTACTTGGGGGGGGGGGCTGGTGGCAAACATATATAATACAAAAAGCTATTCGTGACTTAAGCCAATATATGCACATTTATTTGAGGGGACTAAAACACATAGGCCTGATGATGCCCCCGCCAGGCGCTCTGTTTCATGCACCGGTTAAAATCTCCTGCTAACCTGTATGCCATGTCTTTACAGGACATTAGGCGAGGTCAGGGTTACAGCCTTGGGTCCCGTGGTTTAATAGTGTAGGTACTCCATTTTTTTAGCAGGTCCCAAGAAGAGTCTTGAAGGATCATTGAGTCACAAACTCCTACACAGGACTGGTTGAAGTCGATGTGACACCCTAGGCAAGCTTCAATACTGCCCCCCCTCACCCCCATACACCCATGCCAAGCTTCAGAGCTCTTTAGGTTCAGCTGACCCTGCTCACACAGAATGTGTGTGCGTGTCCGTGTGCATTTGCACACCTGCCTCTCTGGAGACGAGGACGCGGCGATCTCCGGATTGCCCTGCCGTGGAGAGTGGGGGGGGGAGGGCATTGGGTGTCTGGGTATCATCAGTGTGGAGCCTGACGGATGCGCTCTGTGCCTGACAGGGAAGTGACTCTCCCCCACGCACACACATGCCAGCTGCCGCTCGCCTCCCCGGATCATTCCGGATCCATCATTCTCCAACACAATTACACACATTTGTCCAAATTAACTGGACATAATGCCTGCCATCCACACGGCTCAAAAGCTGGAGTTCACTCTGCTGCCAGCAGCAGCTCCTCTCTCCTCTAACAAGTTTTCTTTCTCTCCT
Source organism: Mormyrops boulengeri (assembly GCA_026781065.1). Lineage (NCBI taxonomy): Eukaryota > Metazoa > Chordata > Actinopteri > Osteoglossiformes > Mormyridae > Mormyrops > Mormyrops boulengeri. Next base: position 2,313,576 of record JAODLD010000052.1, on the reverse strand, counting down.
TCCTCCCTGCCTCCATCCCTCTTTTCATTCTGCCCCTATCCCTCTATCTTACTGTAGCCGTTTCTCGGCATTAGACTGAACAAATCACTTCATCTGTGTTTTCGTTTACAGGGAATCCAGACTCCGCAGCTGCTGAAAAATTGCATATTGTTATAGACTGATAAAACCGCAAGCAGCCTACTTACATTCTGCTGCAGAGACATCTGATAGCTGAGCATTGCAGTGGGGGCCTGGCAGTGCACAGCTTGGGTCTTGTATTAAACTGTATTTTCTTTCCTTGTCCCATTCGCTTGAAAATTACTTTTGACATTTCCTAGTTTGCTGACAAGGCCCAGTCATGACATTAACATACCTGTGGTTCTATGTGTTACTGTAGTGGTTCTAGTGATTGATTGGCATTATTATGGACAAGTAGATACGGAAAATAGAGGCATTCATAGGTGTAAATTATGGGGGCGATGGGGAGGTTGTAACCCCCTAATAATCAAAAGCAGCCAATACAACCCGCTGGACCCCCTTAAATGGGTGTAGACCTCAACCCCCCCCCAATGGTCAACCCAGAGTTATGTCCTTGGATAGATGGTTGGTTCTAGGTGTTACTGTGGTGGATCTAGGTTTCACAGTAGTGGTTCTCAGTTCCACTGTCATCCCACTTCTGCTTTTTCTGCTCTCTCTTCTGAGGATGTGCAGACAGACCTTTCCTGCACAGTGCTTGCTGACAGATAAGTCATTTGCTGTGTTTCGTTATGCCTTTACTTTCACCACCCGGAACAGATTACCTGAACTGGGGTTAAATGCACCAGGAATAGCGCACTCTCAGAGCTGCCCCAGCAGGGCCTGAGCCGCGACAGCCCAGGACAGCCGTGAGTCTGCTGGGCCTCAGCTCGGAGCTTGTCCCCCCCCCCCCCACCACGATTGCTGACAGAGATGCATGTACCCCGCGTTGCCAATGCAACAACGTTGCATCAACGAGTGCAAGGTGACGGGCCCATGTGCAGACAAGCTACAGCAGACGGCCAAGAGGTGGGGGAGTGTGAGATTACGGGACCGAGATGCCATTATGCTACACCGCACCCCCCTCCCTCCACTCAGTGGTGGTTAATCACCATGGACCTCCCCGGTGAGCAGCGGTAAAACCATATGAAAACACCACAGTGAGAGCTGCTGGTCTGATTGTGTAATGGGCTGGTCTGGAATGTTTAAAAAAAATCTGTGTTTGAGGGCACATTGTGGGGGGGGCATGACTGTGAATCACAGGACAATATAGTATGCAGTACTAACATACTATTAAATTATTACTGCACTATACTATATTACTGTAGTATCATTATCATACAATACTACACCAGTGCACTATAGTGCTATTGTTGTACTATACTAAACTACTACTGGTACTATACCTCACCACATTAGTATTACACTTAAAATAGTATACTCCTGCACTATCCTAGTATTATCATATTTCTGATTTAAGACTTTACTGTAATACACTATAGTCGCACTTCTATTTTACTCATGCGTTACTCCACGCCCGGATCACTATATCAGCTCTGTACTATGCTGCATTATTTTTATACGCCTGAGAATAGTATAGTCCGCTAAAATCCGAGGGCTGCACGTGACCATTGGTTTCGTCATCATTTGCCCTGGATAAAGGGCATCATCTGAATAAATAAATGATGTAATCTCTGCACCTCCTTCTGCCCCCCCCCCCTCGGGAAATCCCCCACTTTTGGCCTTGGCCCAGCCACGTCTGCACCTAGCCCATTAATTAGCGCCCTGGGCAGAAGCAGGCATGAATACCCGGGTAATTAACGAGCCCCCAGACAGTACTTCTTCTGAGCTTGAAAGTGTGTTGTGATGCTGTAATTAAGCCCATGTGCACTGATTAAGTAATTAACTAATGGCGGGCATTAAACACGGAACATCGCGGCAATAACGCCTCAACGCCATACTCCTGGCACCGATAGCCAATAGCGGAGCTATTAGACCGTGGAGTGAGAGATGCATTTCATCACACATGTCAAGGAGAGGAAGGTGGACTCAGGAATAGTGCAACATTAACAGAGAGATCCGTTCAAAGCCATGTTGCACTGACATCATCAGCACATGCTTATGCACTATTATCAAGAAGAACGTGAATTTAATTCTACAATATTGGCCTTTTACCCAAATTTGAGACTGGAAAAGTGCATCTGAAATTTTTGGTAGCTGAGTTGATACTCGTCTGGTGCTGTTTAAAATATATTATATTTACAAAGGCAGTTTTAGATGTTTTTGGTAAACGATCCCAACCAATAGATTTGAGAATCTTACCAGCTGATGTTGCCTGGGGATTTTTATCAGTCAAATACAAAGTTACATATGACTTTAAACTCACGTGGAAGTAAATTCTCAAAATTTACTGTGTTTTAAATTGCTGGACAATCTTGTCCTATTCCCCGCCAACGTGTCATGCCTACTTCAGGCCAAGAGCAGGAGGGTATCTGATTAAATCCCTCAGCAAAAGGAAGATGTTGCTTTTCTGAGTTCTGATCAATCTCGCTCTGCAACCCCCCCCCCCAACAGCGATACCGACGTGCATCTTTGTGACACCTTTGATTTGTAGACGTGACCAGATGCGATGGGGAAGGCGACACAGCCGGTTTGTTATTAAGAGATGGGATCTCATCTTTGACAAGCTTGGCAGTGCCGGAGACAGAATCACACCAAAGTAATTTTACTACTTTCATATCTCTCCACCGCTGAGTTGCTCGGTGACAACATGTCTTGACGTTGAATATGCACAGGCTTTTGGCTCGCCGGTTGTCATGGCTACCACGAGTTCCGTCTCGGTCGTGTATGGCCGTGCGTCTTTGGTGATGTCACGGGGAAATGCTCACAGGAATTCAAGGAAGTCTTGTTCATCTTGTTACCGTGTCTTTTCAGAAATGGACTTGGAATGGAGGGAAATTAAAGGACTGATTCCTGTAGAGTTCATACATACCTTCAGGAAGTTAACACAACTCCAAGAGCCTCCGAGTGATGGGGCCCTAAAAACCTGGAAACATAATTGGTTTGTCTGGGTTGGGGCCCCAAATCTCCAGTAGGGCCCCTGCTTACCTTTAAAGGATTTCAATGCATTAATTTATAGATTCGTTATGTTTCCCAAATCCATTCATGAATACAGATTTTTGCGTGGGCTGGTAATCCTGGCAGTTGTGATAATTGCAACGGCAAGAGATGTCAATGACTGTAAATGATTGAATGGCACAATGGTTCAACCACAATGCTAAATTTGACTAAGGAGCTTTTCTGTCTAATAAAGCATTTCTCTGCTAGTAAGTGTCTGTAACCATCTCCTGCAGGCATTTGGGATTTGCTGGAACATCTTCCCTGAATCCATTTCTGTCCAGGTGTTATTTTAATACTTTCTTTGGAAGATAAATTCATTTTTCCCCTCTCCTGCTCACCCTCCTTCAAGTCCCATCCGAAATGTGCAACCCAATATTATCATGACATTATGGGGCCACTTAACCATGCTTCTAAAATAAATCGGCATGAGAGAGTAACGGGACAGAATAGGGTCACGGGCAGAATGGATTAGATAAATAAATAATATTAGGGATTCAGAAAAGACATGACCCTGAGATTCGGGATACTAAGCCAACCCCCGCAGTGGATCACTCAAATCGGCAAAGGGGGGGGGCACAAACAGGTACCTGAGCTCCATCTTGAAGCTATAGACCTCGTCTAAGGCTGACTCAGTGCCCACACACGGGCTCCCAGGCGTGCGGGGAGTCGAGCACGCATTCTTCATGTACTATTAATAAACCGTCACCCGACGGGAAACGGTCCAACGCTGCGTGGAGCGCCAGGATGCCAGTGGAGCTGAAGTGGTGCTCAGATAAGTTTCAGAGACACCTGGGTCACGTGGGAAACTCCGCTGCTGTTTGTTTAGCAAGACATACAGGTAAACAAGCTTGGGGTCCGATAGCACCCAGTGCCTGGACATTTCTCAAGGGCACTAGAGTGGTACAATTATACTGTCAGTCATGGGATTCAATAATATAATAATAATTGATAATTTTATTAATCCCTGTGGGGAAATAGTCTTTTACGCCTCCCTCAACTTGCTCTTTGCATGTTGTCCGCGAAGAGCAGCCACCCGTAGCGGCGCCCAGGGAGCTGGGGGTTGAGGGCCTCGCTCAAGGACCCACAGACATGCTAAGGCTGGGTTTTTGAACCGGCAACCTTACAGGCACACAGGCTTAGCCCACTGAGCCACACGCTGCCAAACCCACAACGTTCCCGACACAGGTGCAGATCCATAGGCCATTGAGCTAAACACCGTCCCCTTCTGGTCATCTTCCACAACAGCAGACAGTGGCAGCCATGCTGGGTCTAAGGGGTTATCTTCAGAGATCTTCCACAGGCACACTTTTTTTCAAAAATCATGCAAAACAGAACTGGGCATCGGATTAACTGCAGCCCCCATCTGATATGCCTTTTACACATTACCCATAATCCCCTTTGCCTTCCATTTTGGTTGACATGCGAATCTGAGGGAAAACATGCAAACTTGACATGCAGAGCAGAGATGGGATTCAAATGGCCTGGAGATGCAAGGCCATCATGCTGCCCCCACCCAACCAACCCGGTAGGCGTGAGGCCATCAGCAGCCTCTGGGTCTTCCTGAATTTCGGGGGCTGGTGCGTAGCTCAGTGGGTTGAGACACTGCCTGTGATCGGAAATCCCACAATTGCCAGACTGAATTCACCTTCGGGCCCCTGGGTAAGGCCCTTAACCCAGTTTGACCCTGCTTTTTCAAAAACAATTGTATGTCGCTTAAGTCCTATGGAGCTGCATGAACAGAGAAGGGAGAACTGGATAGAGAATCAAAGGGACCGACAAAGGAAAAGTCTCAATGGAACAACAAAACAGTGCCTCCTACTGGTGAACATGCAAACATTTCTTCAGCACTGACAAGAATCGGCCACAGTCTCACGCTAAGCAGGTCCCTGCTAGTAAATAATTCAGTTTAATGCACCGATTTTCTATTATTTTCCACTATACAGCCCTGTTGGGCAATCTGGTGTTATTACTTGTGGGCAGGATTATGCTTAATGTTTTCTGTTGATTAATATATAATTGCAATCATTATAACTGATCACCCAATCACAGCAAGGCTTAATGGGGGAGAGAAGAAAATATGTTGCCATGTCCACCAATGGCATTGTGTTCGCCATACCTAGCAACCAATAAAAAGCTGCAACGTGCTTCCCCGTGAAGACAAAACAATGTCCCAGTTTCATTCCTTAACATATGGCTATGTGCTTGGCGTGTGTTGCCCCCCACACATCTTACAAAGGAGCCCCGTGGGACTCGTGAGGATCCTGAAATGAACGTAGCCACTGCCTTGTTGATGTTGGGGGGGTATGGAGGTGGATAGTGGGGGTGGGGGGTGGCCTACTTACCCCCACGAGGGCCGAAGTGCAGGCGTGGAGTTTCCGCCGCCTCGGCTCAATCATTCCCGTGGAAACGACACTTCGAGCCTAATCTATGCGAGAAATGTGTTAATTAATCTTGATGATGACAGTATGGCCCTCTTTCAGGAAAAGTCTGTATTGATTAATAACGGCATCCATTCTGCAGAATGACTAATAGTGTTGGCTAGAAATTTGTAACAACATGATAAATTTGTTAATTGGGTTATTTATTTATTTGCCGCTGTCTATTTGAAGCTCTGACACATGAGCTGTGTGACACAGACACTTCTCAGGCAAGCTCAGGGGTCCTTCCTGCAGAAGGTGGTCTTTGTTCTCCCATAATGCTCTCTCTTAGGCAAATTCTTTTGTTTGCAAACAGGTCTGCGCTGGATTTTTATAAAGACAGCAGATGTTTTAGCTGTGCCGGGTCTGTGGCATTCGATGGGTTGTCCTGCTGGATCATCTGTTTCTCCCGCGGGAGATTTGGACTGTGTTTCATATGACTGTGCAGTATGGTGGCTGCAGGACTCTGCGGGTGCGTGACACTGGGCTGCTTCAGGGCTTTCCTGCTGAGCTCCTCCCGCGGGTCACATGACGGAGGCTTGACACAGTGTGATGTCATCGTGCTGTTACTTCTCTGGCTATTTTTCTAGCTTTGAAACCAGAACGAGAAGAATGGTTTTCGTGTAAAACAAAAAGGTTTGATGTGAACCGAGAGGAAGCCATCAATCAAAGGGAAAATGGGGAATAAAGAACAGGAAAGGCACACGTAGGCATGGAGACGACCCTCAAAGCGGACGTCCCCATGATCTTCCATCTCCCATCAAGCTCATGATGCACTCCCACAATGCAATGCATCCCCCACCTTTTCCAAGGCAAAGGGCCTCCTATGTAAAAGAAATCTGTATCATTGTGCAGTTTAGACGGCAGACAAATCTTGGCAATATTGACAAATGGGCAAGGTCCGGTCCGGGCCTGAGTTTCTGCGGACATACGGACAAATGGCATGTAACAAGCGTGAGCTATGATGGGGTCCGCAAAAAAAAAGTACGATGTCTTTATGGTTACATCATCAGCAGGGGGAAACACATGATTTGTGCATCGTGTCAAAGGACCAACATTTAAAGAAAACCGAAACAGGACTTTTTCGCATTTGCTTTTGTCGTCTCCCCCAAGAGCTTCCTGCTACGTATCAGGACTGCCAGTGTCTTTCCAAAACATTTTCCCAGACTTTTAACATTTTACCAATCCCTACTCATTTGCTTTAATTAAGGAGGAGCCATTAAGCCCCCCCTTGGAACATTCCGGCAAGGACGCGGCGACAAATTCCTCCCGCCGCTGAGGAGCCAGGAGACACGGGCCGGTGGTTATTCCGAAGAGCCCGGAACGTCCCGTGAGAAGCAGCATCCGGACTGCATGCCTCATCTTTCAGATTAAGGACTGTCATCTCTCATCGGGATGACGTCAGCTACGTTCTGGTGCCAAACTGCTGGTCACAACTGGGCCACTTTAAGAATTGAAGAATTTTGACAGGAACATCTCTACTGCAGTGATCCCAGACCGATAAGGGAGCATGCAGGAATAACAGCGTGAGCATTTATTTTGTCTATCGTTCTAATGGGGAAAAAAAGAGCAGAAGTGCTGGCCCATCAGAAAACATGCCGGCTGTTATTGCCATCCCACGCGGCTGCGATTGCCGCACTGAGACAGCCGCCACTGAGTACGTGCCAGTTAGAAGCGGCCGGGAGGTTTTTCAGGGAGTGTCGGTCTGCGCAGCGCATTACTGTGGAGCACCAGAATGCACATCCCTTCTGCAGCAGCCAACTGGGGCCCATCTCCCAGGAATAGGCGACATTTTCCTGGAAGCGCACCATCGGGGGAGCCAGGTATTCTGGGAAAACAAGCGGGAATCGGAGATCCTGTTCGCAGTGGCACGGCCGCGTTCCACCCTGGGGAGCCCAATGACCCTCTAGCTCGAACTAAAGACTCAAACCAAATAGAGTGGGATGGGGACTGGGAGACACCCACGATAAAAACCAGAACAGGTGCCCATGTGGTTGCCAGTTTAAATATCAGAAGGAAACCAGTATTGTATCCTCAGATAACATACTTAAGATTTTAATAGCCTTACTGAGCAAGCAGATTCCAGCTTCATAAAGGACCCTTGACTCTGAACTGCAGCAGTAAACAACCATATAAATAAATAGAAATCGCAGAGACTCCTTACTCTGACAGAGTAACAGGACAAAACCAGGAGCAGGAATGATTAAATGATGCTGTATTTGCTATTTACATATACAGGTACATTAGAAAGCTTCTTTGTCCGCTTCACACCTTGCTCTCCTGTGAGACATAAAGATCTTAATTGTTTTTTAGGTATTTAATCATTCTATTTGTATATATGTTTAAATGCTTTATTTGCACTGAAAGGACTGCATCCAATTATACTTTGTATAATGACAATAAAGATTCTATTCTATTCTAAACACACGCATGTATATTTTATTATTATTTATATATATGATATATACATACACATACACACACACACACACACACACAATAGGGAGAGAAGCTTGGGTCTGACATGGTCGCCCATTTATATGTCACCCCCAGGATAGACTGTAATATCTGAGGAGTGGGGACTAAATAGGAAAAGAAAGAGGGAAAATTAAGGATTTTTAAAAAGCACTTTTTGGGGTATTTTTCACGAAAACGAAAGTATGGCTGCTCTGTCTCCTCTAAGCCTGAACATGTCTCCTGGTTTGCTGCCAGGGACAGAGACAAACATATATTCAGAGCCTGGGAAATGAGGGGCAGGTGAGACTAATTATCGCTAGACACAGGTATGGGAATATTTTTCACCTGACTCTTTCTGCCCCATGGCAGAGTGCAATCACGTGCCCCCCTACAGTGAGAGACGTAAATCACACAAGTGACAATGAACAGGCAAATGTTAAGCAAATACCCCTAGGGGCTAAATTCCAGCCAGGACGTATTTACATGCGCAGCTGAGGACGCATTCAGGGAAGGGCTGGCTGAACGTTTCAGTTTGAGTTACCATGCTTCCAAAACATCCATGTGAGGAAGGAAAGGGGGGAGACAGCAGCCATGATGAATGGGGGGCATCTGTAAATAAATTTAGCTTGTTGTCTGACCCGTTTATGACCAAAAATGTCTGCGGTGGGACTCGTAGAGGCACTCGATCCATTTACTCAGGTTTAACCTCCAACCACAGCCTTCGGGTGCCGTGTTGTTTGGGACCTGTCTTTGTGCGTATGAAATATATACATTACATTGTGAGGACCAAATGTCCCCAAAATGTGATAGAAAAGCTGTTATTTTTACATTGTGAGGACCATTCAATTTCATGAAAATCTGTAACTGCAATAAAAAAACTAAAAATGCTAAAAGTCTCATATTTTGTTTGGTTACTTATGGTTAAGGTTAGAGCTGGGTCGGAGTTAAGGTCGTCATGTTGGGATTAGAGTTTTCCCCATGGAAATGAATGGAGAGTCCCCACAAAGATATAATTACAAACCTCTGTGTGTGTGTGTGTGTGTGTGTGTGTGTGAAGAAGGGTCCAGTTTGAAGCCTCTGAAAGAACTCTTTCTGAGTTCCCCCTTCCGCTGCACTGGCGGTATCGGAGATCGCTGGGCATCCATCACTTTGACCGTTGATCTCTGTGCATTATGTATATGAAACGTTGCCTGCTCAGGGATCTCGCTGGGGGCGGGGGGCTGGATCGATCCTTATAAACATTTAATGTCATAATCGGCCATTGATTGCAGCACAAATCATCGACGCGCTCACTGTCACGCACACACACGGGACACACACAGCCTTCCACAAACTCACCGAGCCCCACACCTGTTCACATTTCCTCCTCAGTGCTCACACCTGCTGACACCCCCTGCTCACCCAAACCAAGCGGGAGGGCAGGGTCCCGGGGTGTTGTCTCAGTTAACAGTTTAAGTGGGTGCCTTTTCCCTCTTGCCTAATCCTCCAAAGACAAGCAGTGGGACATTAAGGAAAGCCTCCCCCAGCACACATCGGCTGTGACAGGTAATTACACCCCCGGCCTGCTCCGACCAACCCCACGATCCGCCCTTAATCTCGAGGAGCGAGGCTTCCATGGGGGACAGGGGCGGCCTCGTGACGTTGGGGCAGGGAGGGGGGTGATGGGACACAACAAAGTGAGCCAATTTATACAAGGTACCCCGGCCTGAATTAGGGGGTAATGACTCAATTAGCTTTCATTTCTGCGCCAAGAAGATTTGGCCGCATAAATTAGGCCGTCATCATCGGGAAAGTGTCAGCGCTGGAGGACAGTTTATAAATACGACACGCAGGTCCTGTCACGGCCCCGGCAGCGTAATATAGCCGTCTTTGTATACTTTGTCGTTGAGCAGAACAGACTCGTGCCATTCAGCGTCTGACAGGGGACATGGGTACGCCCGGGGGAGCGCTGCCGCCAGCGCCTGTGAAAAGGTCAACTTGACACGGGCGCTGCCCATCGACCGGGGGGCTCTGTGTGCTTTGATAAAAATCAGATAAACTTAAGACCACTCATTGATCCCCGGCCTATTCAAATGTTGTCCGTGCATATCTTCATTGCATATGATTACCAAGGCAGAGGCAAATGAAGATCTAGAGGAGAGGGAGAGAGAGGGAGAGAGGAGGGGTAAAGAAGGAGAGAGGGGAGAGAGAGAGGGAGGGAGAGATGAAGAGGGAGATATGGAGTGAAAACAGGGAGGAGAACTGAACTGTTGACAAACGGTAAGTCATGCTGCTAAAATGTTGAAACTATTGTTTTTTTCCCCTCTCTTTCTGGTAACACCCATTATATTTGTTTTCTTAGAATATATTTCATACCAAGTGTTTTGGTGCCACTATGAGCCCGTCGCCTTTGCAAGGCATGTAAACGGACATACGATTCATGCAAACTTGGGCGATTTGAATTTGTGAAGAGGGGAAAAATAATTAGGGGAAAGAAAACAGAGAGAAAAGGGGGGGCGGGAGGTAAAGGCAAGGGATGGGTGACAGAGGCTGCTGTCGGGAGCAGGGAGAAGCTGAGAAATGCAGGAACCGTCATGCAATGAGGTGACGGGGTGGGGGGGGCGACTCCATGGGACCCAATCAGGGGGGCTGCCCTCTGCTCCGGTGCTATCAGGACCCACGTCACCCCCTCAGCACCATATCATCCCCCATCCCTGGAAAACAAGGACATGTGATTCCTTCCATCCAAGAACGAGGCCTTGACGATAAAGGACGCGTGCGGAGAGGTGGGCGTGGCTGACGGCTGTTATCAGCTCGCCAGCCTAGGCCCGGCGGACAGGCCAGCCGCCGGCGCCTGTACCCCGCGGGAAGTGCGGTCTGGGTCGTGGGCCCGGCACCCTCTGACAGGAAACACCGCTGCTGATCTCCCAGTCTGCCCAACACGGGCAAGAGCGCATCTGCTGAGTACAGGAAGTAACTGTCACCGACAGGAAGTCTGAGACAGGCTACTGCTGGCTAAGAGGAAACCAGCAGACTGGGAAACCTCTGGCCAGTTCAGGCCTCAGTGTGATGGGACCTCTCTTACTAAACTTCACCTACAACATTATCAGAATGAAAACATTGCACCTCCTCCACCTTTCAAGAGGGGCGCAAAGTTGTGCATTTATGGGTTTTGAAAGTGATGATCACCTAGACGGTCTTCTCCAGCTGTCTTTGACCCCTGGAGGTTTATAAGAACAAAGGGAGGAAATCACACATGGTCTAGCCACCCAAAAAACCAGCACCACCATGACCAACCCCTACCCCACCTTCCCGGGTGACCCTCTGCCTCATGTCATCCAAGGGACAGATGCCATGTGACCAAGAGAGCCAAACGATGGCAGGACTGTGTCCTAGCAGCTGCGGATCCGGCCTAATGCGATTACACAACCATTAAACCGGAATTACAGCTACAGTGACTGCTCCCCCCAGCCCACCCCTTTCCTAATTAGCACTGCCTGCCAAACATACCATAGTCACTGCAGACCACCACCCCCCCCACAAACATCTCCATTTCTCCAGAATCTCAGACTTCATCTGCATCTTCTCCTACATTCCCACCCTATTGTAGCGAATTACTGCTGAGGCTACTGCTACATTTTATTTCCCAGAATATACACACATTTTGTCTCTGGTCCGCCATTCCTAGAAGACAATTCCCAAGCTGATCTGCTGTAAGAGAGCGCACTTCTCTAATATCTGCCAGCATCGCGGCATTGAGTCAATCCTCTGCTGCCTACTGGTGGCCAAGATGAAAAACTGCAGGTGAATCAATTTAAGCGCCTTTTTTGGCTCTCTCGCAAACACCCGATATGCCTTTCCAGTTTCTAATCTTATTTCAGCAATCTTGTATTCGGATATAACAAATGTTTATTAAAACATAACAGAATTACCAGATAACCACATAAACATTGTGTGCGGCATAATTACTGTCTTAATTTGCGCGAGTCCCTCGGGCGGTGATAGCTGCTTAATGCAATGCGGTCGCCGTTACTCTGTGTTTTCCGGAACGGCTCCTTCTTCCATATCTAACATAGTCATCCGATTTAAGTGTTGGTTAATTTTCCCAAAAGAAAATTAATTTCTGTGTGTTTGTATCAATGGACGTGTGTGCGCGCATGAGTCTGTATGTACCTTGTGGACACCTTCTTCTTTTCCTTTTCCTGGAGGGCGGGGGGGGGGTTAAGGACCCGGAGAGTAATGCATGACACATTACCCGTTATGCCTCCTGTCGGCTGTGTACTGTAACGTCACTTTGCCAAAACAGAGCACAGCACTGAACCCTCTCCCTTTTGGGTTTCTCTACGTATCACCCATCAGACTGGTTTAAAGGCACAGGGGCTTTCAGACAGACCAAGGACAGCGTCCTCAGTGCTGCACGGTCGGGGTCCTCAATGTCTCATCGAAGAGGTCGCGGCAGACTTCCGGATCCATCCTGTTTCTGTTGCTTAATCCCTAAGTCACTGCGGCATTTAATGAGTAGCGGCACACAAATCATTCCCAACAGTGTTTGCTGTGTTTCTACTACAGACATCTTAATGTACATTCATTTTAAGCCACTTTAAATTGATCATAACTAGATCTAGGCCTACTACATAAATATTCTTTATGCCGAAAGAGTCAGTCATATTGATGTCAGAATGCAGTTAGAGACACAGACAGACAAACAGAGTACTACACAGGTCACTGATAGATTGGTATAAATATGTGAAAACCCAGGTGTCGGACCTAGACGCTAGAGTGTGTATTCTTCGCTTTCAGGAGAAGGAAGCCCAAACAATAGCTTATTACAGACCCCTGTACTTCATTATACACTGCCTTTATCGACATTATAGTTTAAACACGCTGCAATTTCAGCACCCCACTGACATACTCTAAACTCAACACCGTGCAATTTTCGGCACGCTGAAATTCCGGCGCTGTGCAATTGAAACTTGCTGCTGTTTTGACACCGTGCAGGTTAGACGTGTATTTGGTTAAACCTGCTGCCTTTCGACACGTACCTGTTCCAACATGTTGCAGTTTCTCAGGATTGACCCTCGTTGCTGCTTCGTTTGTTTCCCAGCGTCTTGGCGTTTGCTGATCGATCCACGGGCTCCGTCGTTTACCGTTTACTCTGACCCCACAGTAATAAAATCCACATGTGGTCTTAGGGAATTGCGAGGGAATTCACCAATTATCCGTGTGCCTGTGCGTGTGTGCATACGTATGCGAGAGTGAGTCTATGTGGGAGATTTAGGATTTTGATGTTACACCTAATAGCCTACAGATCAGTGAAAAAGAAAAGCTGAGAAAAGGTGGCTGTTTTGCGGTTGTTTGAAGCGCGTCTTTGCTGTGCAGGAACTTGTTTGTCTGTCTGGGTCTGCGTAATAAATATTTTTGTGAAAGATAAAATGAAGAGCTGCCATTTCATCAACACAATGATAACAACTGTAACAATTGCAAATGGTACCCTGGACAGATATATCTAGTTAGATATTTAGATAATAGGAGAGATTTATGTTGCCCATAAGCTTAAGTGTTCCTAATGGTTATAAATGGTAGTCCGTCCATTATGTTTGTTTATCGGCATTCCTTCATTTGGGGGTCCTTTTTCGGATACGAGTAATATACCATGTTGGAAGCACTGCATTAACTTACGCTGGAAATTGGATTATAGTTTGACATGAGCCGCGCATCATCCGAGTCTTGGGTCTGCAGTGAACTCTTCACCCTGTCGTTCAGCCAGGAGAACCAGAACAATGGAAACAGCCGCCTGTGCGCTTTTTAAGTTCAATTCTGCCATCGTGTGGCGGTAAAAGGAATCGACTGTTTGGACTTGGTGGGTGGGGGGGGGGTAGGCAATTTTTCGCGACGATGTGGCTGCGTTAATAAATTTCATTCGGTTTTCAGGATTTGGATGCATTCTGTTCCGCCAAACTGTTTATACAGGCAAACCGTCATCTATCATTCATCTGCTTAAACGATTAAAGAACGATAGTAAAACGATAGCAAAATCTATAAATGGGTGGAACTGACACTTAATGTCCAGATCCTAAAATATATAAGTAGGCAATAAATGAAATTATAGCTTTAAATTTACCTAAATTTTATTGGATTAGAACACTGTGTAAAGTCATTTTACTACTCTCTGTTGAAGCTTCTATAATTATCGAGGCGATACTTGCGAGCTGCCGGTCACATCCGCCTCCCACGGTCGTAGCAAATGCTGCATTTTTTAAACGAATGCTTCAATGCATTTCTCTGTTTTATTATTAGCATTATTGCAATTTCAAATAGAATCTTTTTAATGTCTGCTCATGGGTATGAATGTACGATTACTGTGGCAATAATAACAATATTTCCTTCGTTATTGCTCGTTGCAGTTGTTATAAATAAAATGAATTTGATTATATATAACTCGACTGTTTTACGAATACTGTGCAAATTATGTTCTCTTATTATTCACTCATTTGAAATAAGCAGATTTTAAGCTGGTATATTCCAGCACATTTTTTCCCAGTTTCGCAGATGTGTTCACAGGGTCCCCCCAACACTAAATATTTTCTATTCTAGCCCAGAGGTGAGAGAACATCTATATTCCTCATATGCCAGACTTCTGCAGAAGCAGAGGAACAGGATGGAGACTGAAACTCTGTGGCGAGGGCGGATGTGAGTAGGCGGGGCCTCGTCCATGGTCTGCAGCCCTGCATTTTTCTCAGGGGGGTGTGAGGATGTAAGCTGAGCCAGGGAGGGTTTGGGAGGGGGGGGAAACAAGGGTGTGAGAGCAGAGGAGCATTACCCAGCTCGCAAGGAGCTTAAACTCCTCTCATGTACCCTCTCGGCTCAACGAAGACCCGTCACCACCTCTTTCACGGTGTCCGTCTCATTCTCGCACACACCACCCTCAACCATGAGGCGGGGGGGGGGGCGGGTCATTACGGCACCCTGGCCCTGCGCCCTCCCCGCCACCCCCACCCCATGCCATTTCCTGAGCCTGGCAGCTACAGGCCTGAGATGCCAAGACCGAGGCTGGGTGTTTTTTTACACCCCCGCTCAGCTGGGTGTCATTTTCCCCTCCCTTCCTCGCTCTCACCCTCTCAGTGAAAATGGCTGCCAACCCAGCGTCTCCTTCCCATAAAGGGCGCAGTAGATAATCTTCCTAGGTTTGTATTATCTCTATAAATTTACAAAACAACAAAAATGCAGAAGAGGACCACCTTCAGTTTGTTTTTGGCCTTTTTCCAGATGTCAGGGGCCGTAAAAGGGGCACTTTGTATTTACGGACATAGGGGTGCCTGTGTGTGTGTGTGTGTGTGTGTGTGTGTGTGTGTGTGTGTGTTTGTGTGTCTGTGAGTGTGTGTTTGGGAGCGTACGGCATTCACAGGGACACACAGCCGAGGTGTGAGCCAGGGTCATTGGGGAGGGGGAGGGTGCTGACTTCCTGCTGGGGCTCCAGCAGACGACCCCCCCCACTTCCCACTGGGGCTCCAGTCTCCCACCGGACAGCTGCTGGACCCCTGCTGAGCAGAGCAGGTTAGCATAGAGCCAAGTTGGTTAACCAGAGGTTACTATACTTTACTTCTGAACAGAACTGTTTAAGCTGAACAAGCTTTTGCAGATGATTTAGAAAAAGACACTTCAGGAAATGAGAATATTTCCAAGACATTTTCAGTAGCTTGGCCATGTCCTGCTTATTCTCCAGCTAGTCACTGGACCACCCAGCAGTTTTATCAACTGAGATAATGCAGGTTCCTGGTTTTGTAACTAATTTTATAGTTTTACAACGACAGTAATTGTATGGGTATAACATTGATATATGGCAACAGAAAAATCATAAAATAAATTTGCTTTTATCCAATATTTTTAAAGCTGTTTTTTTTTTGGTGTGTTGGTTTTATTGAAGCGCACTGAAATTCACAATCGTTTAATACATTTATAAGATTTTGTTCTGCTAGTTAATATATGATCACATGACACAAAGCCAGCGGTGAGGTAATTCATTATAAAGCATTTGTTTATTAGACGTCTGGAGCATGACGGCATGCTTGTTGGGACTCGCAGTCGTCTGTATTTCTGACGTGCTAGATTTTTGCGTCGCATAGCCAAGCCTCCGTTGTGGGGTGCAGCTTTCCCAGCCCTTGGCAACGATTCGCGTGCGCAGATCGCGCTGCGTAACTGTGGCGACGAGGGCCCACCCAGAAGTCGAGCACATGTCAGGACAGCAACCCCGAGATGGTCTGTGTGTCTGTCCATCCATAGACTGCACATGCATGGTTAGTCTCAGGGTGTCTTCATTTTCTTACTAAAATTAACGGGCACCATATCTGTGTGTATATAAGAACTTAACACTACATGGTCCATCTCCAGGATAACTGATCTCTGTACTGAGCTCAACTCAGTAGGATTCCCACCAGTCTTAAAATGCTATTTTGATTTTCTCATAAGGTTTTGAAGATAAGCTGAAAATTTAATACATCATTTATTTCTTATTATTTATTTATTGAGTTTTTTAAAATACTTGGACTCCCTCCTACACTCTAGACTAGCACTATTTAACTACATATATTTATTGATGGAAACTACTGATGAAAGGTTTAATGTATTTTGATCTTGCTTGTTATAATTATTGTATATAAGTATAAGAATGTGAACTTTTTTTTGCCAGAAGCAGACCTGAGCTTCTGTTTGATTAGTATTTAAATATGAAACTAATTCTGTAAAGATAAAATCTGGAGAATGGAGTGTCACTGAGAAGCGCTCCATTTGAGCGGCCCATTCGTCAAGCGGCACATAATCGCACTCGCAATGCAGCGGGATGGACGCCCCGACCTTCAGGGCAAAAAAGAAAACGCAGCCTTAGATCGGGTAGCTTAACGAAGCAGAACGAGGTGTTTTTGATATCCGCGCATGCGTCCGCGAGTGTGTTCGGTGACGCTTGGGAAGGTGTGCATGGATGGATGAAGTGACAGTCCCACTAATAACTCCTTAATACTCACGGAATTTGCAACTTGTGGCATTTTCCCCTCTGCCTGTAAATGTATGCACTGCTGGCTTTTGCATCCTGCTTATTTTTGGCCTCGCTTGGCTCGTCCTGTGTTGTCTGCACAAGTGTTTACAGGGACTTCATGAACCTTGACACTCGCTTGTCTTGTTTGGCTGTTGGCATCGTGATGCAGTCTAAATTCAACCACTAGGGGGCAAAGTGTTGGTTGAACCACAGGAATTTCCAGCCTCTCCCTACATCCTATCTCAAGGATTTTCCCAGTGCTGGGAAAAAAATACTACAGGAAGTGCTCTGTGGGTAAATTGGTAACATGCTGACCAAGATCAACTATTATGACAGCTGATGACGCAGACTCAACCCGAATCATGTCACTTAAAATCCCATGGGTGGGCTGTTACGCCCAAGAAAAACAGAATTATATAGGGAGGTTGTATTGGGCTAGGGTTCTAATTTAGCAACAAAATAGGTTAATTAAGGTCTTAATAGTAAGCGCCTTATTTCTCTCAATACCTGCTCCTACCTTAACTTTGCACTATTTTAATTGTGTTAGCTGTCCGTTAAGTCGAAATATTATCTGCAAAAACGATTTGTGATTGTCCGTGGAGCCGTAGGTAATCTGGTAATTAATTTGGTGATTAATCAGTTTGACTTCTAAATTTGTTTCACCTTCTGGTGTTTAATGAGAATGAAGGCAAACGTTAATTCGCACCGAGAGCATAATTTTAGGTAATAATGTTCCAAAATCAACCGGCAGATGTCAGTAGATGGCCGTATGTGCGATCTCAATTGCTCAGGCCAGGGACGATGGTTTGCTCGACCAAGCGAAGGGGCTGGAGGGGATGTCCGCTGGTTCAAAGGGATTGTACTTCCACGTGTAGTACGCTAGGAGAGGACAGTGGTAAAAATTTACCGAGCCATCTCGAAAAACTAAGTTAACAAACAAAAGCTTACACAAATCTGCTCCTTAATTAAAAAACGGAAGCATGGATTTTAATAACATGAATAACCTTTCGATATTATTCACAAATACCTTTTAAACGAGCCGCTTAATTAAAATAAAATATATTTACTGAAAGCGCTCGTGCAAATTTTATGCAATGGCCTAGCCCTACACCATGAACTAAAATATGCGCAATCTTTAGCAAGTTAAAAATTTAGAAACCATTTGAAGATCCATTTTTATGGACAATCGATAGTCTGAATTTCAAATAATGAGAAGCGCATGCATTTTATTTTAATATTTTAAATTCTCATATTATGAACTATCGTTCAATCCTTTTTAATATAATTTAATCAGGCCTTTAACCAGGCCTGTAAACTTAAATTATCTGTCGTGTAATTATGGCATAATAATTTACACATAAAACATAATCTTATCACCGTCTTAAATGCTAACTCAATTAGAAATATTAAATTTAATAGTTATACGGTATTAAAACTGTACATTAATATAATCAATAATAAATGCATTGTAAGTATGTGTATTTTAATGACGGGCTGTGTGAACATGACATTGTTAATGGTTTTGTTTATTGTGCGAGGGGCTTGACTTTGCAATCAATCGCCGGCGGTATTTGCCGATGAATGGTGGCGACGATCATAAAGGGATAAACGGCGTAATGAAGAGGCGTCCACCATGTTATCCCTGTGTAGCGGCGCTCCGTCGCTGAATCTGCGCCCAATGTTCCGCCCGGCAAGTTTTTAAGGTTCAAATAAAGTTTAATTGTTCGCAAACTGTTAAAATGCTAATAACGCACAGGCCTGCTGAGTGTAAGTAATGAAATGACTTTGTTGTGATTAATCTGAGAAATAGAGAGTTGATTGTAGCAATTAAACAAAACAAGGTGAAGTAAACGACTGGAGTGCCATCTGTGCCCAGAGGCTGAGCTGGAATAAATTTAAACACTGCCAAGAAGGCCATTCATTTAGGGAAATAAAGATGCTTCGGTAGCTGGGAGGGGGGTATCGTTCCTCTTCTCAGTGGACTCCCACCCCAACCCCATAATACCATGCAACGATTTCTAAACATTTGCATAATTTGTTTGTTTAAGTGATAAAATACTGACAACTCGCCTGTACAGCTAACATAAAGGAATGGATATGGCGAGCCGTTCGTCCGGTTACCCTGCTGTAGGGATATAATACCAGCGTCCGACGTCGACGTATCGCCGTACACGCGTTCACCAGTGTTTATGTGCTCATGTGGAAATGAACTAATTAAAACATAAATTGTGTATAAAGACGTCGCGGCGTCGCCGTGCCCCCGGATGCCATCTCCCGTCCCTCGATCAGCGTATTGCCTTGGTTGTGAAATTGGTTACATTATACGGCTCCAGCGTTTTCAAATGAAGTGGAACGTGTTAAGTTGAAAATAAATAGTTGGCTTCGTAGCTTCGTGTTATGCATTATATCAGTTTTCAGATCGTCTTTATCCAATTGTACATCATTCTGACACGTGCCGTTTATATTGCCATTACACTGGAGTCATTTCCAGTTTTTTCTGTTTTCTGTTCATTCGTTTCATCATGTACTTGTTTATATACTACAAACAACACATAACAGTAGCAGCCACTATACAATTTGTACTATTCCGAAAGCTATGAATGCATAGGTCTATTCAGCATATATTTAAAATATATTGTAAAGCTTTAAAAACATTCAAATATATATGTCTTTCTGAGTACTATTGCATTTTAAATATTATATAACATTATTTTTTATCACATTGCCCGTTTAGCGGATCTGGTTAACTTCCTTCTATTCAAGTCGTTCAAAACTTCATCTAGAAATTTAATAATTGGCCTAAGTAAAACCTTTATATATTAGTGTGTGTGTGTCCATTATTATACGTCAACCGCTGTCTTGTTCACCGCATTATTTGTTTTCACACTGAGTCGTTTAAAAATGTTGTTTAAGTACGATCAAACGTAAAAACGATGAGGCAGCGATTCAGATGGACTACGAGAGTGATTGAGAGAGAGAGAGGCGGGGGGGGTAGGAGACTAGGGGAGGGAATGATGGAGTGGGTAGGAGCAAGAGGGGCGGGAGCAATGTGGAGCTAAAGAGAGAAAGAAAGAAAGGAGAGAGAGAGGGGGAGAGAGAGAGAGCCGGGGTTGAGAGAGCCGAGAGCTCGTTAGTATTCTGCGAAGCTCCGGTTCTGCTCCTCCCAGCGGCTCGGCACGGGGGATGGGAAGCATCTGTCCATGCTGCGGAGATTCAGCGGGGCTGAGCACCATGCGGACTTAACCCCTTCCCTCCCGCGCCTGCCAGAGCCCTCCCGGCGGGCTGTCTGCCAATGCGCCGTCCCACTGCGCATTAATGTGACTTCATCAGGCGCAGCGTGCGGAAGCAAACAGACCCGTAACTGAACGCGCCGTAAAACGCCTGTTTTACGCAAATTTTCAGTGCGTTCCACTTTAAATAAAGGATGTGATACTTTGCCTGCAACCGCTTCTTGTCTGATTAGATTCAGTTCCGTACTTGGAAAAGCAAGATAACATGTATGTCATTGCCATCAAGGGAATCATGGTTCACTGAAAGGTAAAATGCTGTTAGCATTAATGTTTTAAGGCGTTATTATTATTATTATTATTATTATTATTATTATTATTATTGATTATATAATATTAAGTCATCATAAATGAGGGGCAGTTGATTGGTTGTCCAATACTATACATATGGCCTGTGAGTGGTGGTGATCAAAGTTAAATAGATTTTTTAAATGTATCTATTTCAGTTTTCATCCTGGGTTAGAATGACTGAGTGCCCTTTAAAGGAGCGGATGTCCAAAGCACAGAGTGGCACAGAGGTGTACTGTGGCTTTATGTTGCAGCATGAGGGGAGGCTCTTGTTGCCGCGGCAACGGCACACCTGGGCTGATCATTGGCTGAGCACAAACTGCTGACACACTGCTTCAGGCCTGGTGATCTGGCATTGGTCCGTCTCCCTCTGACTCCTCCAGGGCACCCAGCTGTACCTGCAATTCACGCGGTACCTCCAGCCATGCACTTTTAACTTCTGTATACCCGCACTTTGCTTTTGAATGCAGAAAGTTCCAGAGAGACAGACCAAGAATTTAAATACATGAGACACGAAGGAGGCATGACTGATTGTAATTTCCTCAGGCCGCTCAGCCGAGATCCATAACGTCTGCACCAGTGAAGGAACAATTAACCATGTAAGAGGTAAACAAATAGCCGGCTCTCGGGGTCTCCAAACATACAGGTGTTTCTTGAGACACGGAACCACGAGTGGCCTGCGCTCCTGCACACTAACATACTTTTGTCAGGAGTACAAGATACAAGTAGGCAGAGCATGTAAATACAAGGGTGAGGACACAGATAAATGACTTATCAGCCCAAAGGAGAATGCTCCCAGAGGAGGTCTCTCTCCCTTGTGAGACCCACAGACTGACGTGGAAGTCTGGTGTTCAAT
>JAODLD010000052.1:2221431-2269742 GCA_026781065.1 Mormyrops boulengeri | reverse complement strand
AAAATAAATATCTGAAGGCGTCATTTAAAGCAGGCGTTAAAACTGAGCCCTGGTTTTTACTGCACTTACATGAAGACACAGGAATGAGCTACCTCGCTTTTAAATCCGAGCGTCCACGAGTGATCGTGGTAGTGAGACGGGTCCTCGCGAGAGCACAGACTTCGAAGAGAAAATGCTGCGGCTTTGGCGGAATGTTTATGAAAGCCATATATGCCCCCTACTGGGCATTTATAGCAAAACATAGTTCTCTTCGGATTTCATGTTAAAATTTTATTTAGTAATAGATATTTTTAATGTTGCTTTACACAAAACGTCTTAATTTTATCTACAGGCGAAGGTTAATACGCAGCCACCAATATTTACATCTGGCATTAGATGTATATATCTGATTAGATGTATTATATTTTGATTTGGCTTCTATGTAATACTTCTCTTGAAAAATACATAGTTTTTCATTTATTTAAAGCTAAATAGGCCTATATATGAAACAAGTGCACTTTTATACAAATTTTGGCTGCAAGGCATAAAATGCTGTGTCGCAGTGTTTTACACAAATCCAAGGAAAACACAATTGTGGGATGTAACTAGAGAACTTATTTAATACTAAAGTAAATATCTGTCTGATCAAGTATGTAAACATACATATCCTGAATTAGGTGACTGATCAAGTGATGTGTCATCAAGCCAAACCTCCGAGGAGACCAGCTTTTGACAGTCAGAGTGTGATTTGCGTCCTATTATATTAAATCCCAGGTTTGGAAACAAAAATGGCGGGTAAAATGGATGCGCAATATCACTTTCATCACAACCCAAGTCTGATGCTTAGCCCACAGCAGCTGGGTTTGCCACTGGTGTTCCTGCCTGTCCTCCTTGGACTAACCCTACATTTTACCCTTAGTTTTTAGTCCAAGTCTGGAACATCAGCCATCTGGTGCTAACGTTAGTATCTGGACTACCCTAGCCTTCCGCTACCACAATGCCAAAAACGTTTAATAATATTGCGACCAAATATATTTTTGTTGAATGCTTATGCAATTCAGTTTAAATTTATACTTAATTACCGTATAAATAGCGATAGGGACACTTGTGGTGTAGGTACTATATGTTTCCTAGTTGCTGATCATTGTCATTTCTTTTGCGTTTAATTTATTATAAAAACTGCAGCAGGAAACAGCTGCTAATTCCAGTATTAGCCTAACAAACCCCAGTTGTCCTGAAAATTCAACTCATTTTCGTGGTCCTATTAGTATTTATTAGAGCAGACCAGCGAAGGGAAAATTAACATGATATTTTGCACACCTTGAGCCGTTACAATTGCTCTGGACAAGTGATATAGGACTTAAATGTGCTACATCTCTCCGGGAAGACAGAATTCCGATCTTCATTATTAAAGCTGTAAAATAGACACATTAATATTTATATTTGTAATTATCATTATTGTAGGTGAAGTAGCCTATGAGAACATTCCGTTATTTTCAGACACCTTAGGTAAATTAAGATTTAAACTTTTAGTTATCTTTTTAAATTGCGCATTAACAACGCACTGCTTCAACAAATTAGGTATTTGTCTTTTTCTATATATTTTATTCAGAAGATTACGAATCCCTGCAGACACAGTTATTAATGGAAGCCTATTAGGATTGCTACACTTATCTGGAAAACATTACGCTGAATGATTTATATTAGTCCGTGTTTTAGTCTTTCACATTATTTCATAAATATATCACACGCACTGGTGTTTCTTTGTTTCGTAGAATTTTTCGCAGCAGGCCCAATTTAAGTACAAAAATTCGACAGCACGTCTGATTACGCAAGGGCATCATACATATTCAAAATGGGACAAGAGTGAACTGCCAAGACCATTCCCCTAATGCCCAACACAATCTCGATAAATTGGACTAATTAAACTGGTCATTTTACTACAGAAAGCCGACGAAGGAAAATGATTTGCCACATAAAAATATTTACATTAACATTTTATTCACTTAGCAACTTCTCTCGTTCAAAAATTTATGTCCTTAAAAAACAATAAAACGGAGTCGTATTGCCCATAAGGGCCGGTTCGTTTATTAATCTGACGCACTACTCAAAAGTCTGTTTTGTAGACTGTTTTGCTTAATATCACTCGCCATTAACTTTATGCAGCTCACCAAACTTGTTTATTTTGTAATTAACAGGGCGATCGAAGCGGCCCTTTTAATGAGGCGTATAGCGCAGAATTTGAGATTATTGAGAGTCTCTGAATTCGCTTCGACCAGGCTTTTACCAAGAATAGCAATTAGTTTTATTGTATTCGTAATTCTCAGGGAAATGGTTTTATGAGTGTGATCGTCTTAACTTACGACCAAGACCCTTTTATAAGTGCACTCTTAAGTGCGGACGAGACTAAACACTGGGGGAAACGGAGAAAGCATGACAGATTACGGCGTGTCCAAACTGGCTGATACTGGCAATTACCTTACTGGTGGAAGGATATTGAAGCGAAATCATCTTCTTGGTATAAGTAAGCGCTCAAGAGTTTTCACAGGCTTCAAGCGTTTATTGTAATTATTTTAATCGCTATTCACGATGCTGTCGGCAGCATTAGCTTTGTCAACCTCGGTGACCTAAGTGACGCGTTGCGATTCAAATTGCGATTCGGTTATAATCGAGAAAATCGGATTCATTACATTTAAATTGGAATTTCTACATAGCCAAGCGAAGAGTAAAGTAAACTTTTGCTCGTGGACTAGCGCTTCTCCAATATTACCGTCAATGGGGTTTGTTAATACAGATTAACTTGCATAATACCAGGTTGTCACATTGGAAGATGGAGATTATCTACAGCATTTTATCTAACTCGCCAAAGCAGCCATTACCAGTAAGGTTTCTTTCAGAAACATTTATTTTTCATTACCACAGTTAAACACATACTAAAATGTTATTTAAAAAGTCAAAATGCAGTGAATGCACAACATTTTTAAACATCAACCTCCACCTAAGAATTCAAAGTCTGGTGGACCACTAGTTTTTCCCCCCCCCCCAAAGAAACATAAAAAGTCACTTCAACTTACTCCACACTTTTGTAAAAAGTAAATATTACATACAGTAGCATTCACAGAAGTCTTGCTTAAAACCTGCAACAATGCCTACGTCGTCTTGCTTCACTGAAATATCTACAATCAACTTGCTTGCATAACACTGATAAGCCTAAAAATTCTGGAAACACTAAACAATTAAAAAGGACACTTTCACATATGGCAAGACGTGTAAAAACAAACTGCCTAGATACACAGTATAGGGATGGAAACCAGAGGACATTTTGGTGAACGTTAAGGCGAAACTCCAGAAACCTAGATCAGAAGGTCAGCTGGTGCAGCTTTGCAGCACAGGGTGGAGGTGACAGGTAACCACAGAGCCCTCCCTGGCTGGGGGGGGCCTCAGCTAGGGGGGCTGTCATCCTGGGGCATCTCGTTCCCTTCGGGCGTGCCAGGGTCGCTGCCAGTCCCGGTGCACGAAGATGAAGTGCTGGTGGAGGAGAGCCAGGCAGAGTCATCCCAAAATGCAAACACCCTTATTTATCCAGGGGCCTCTTTCACAAAGCAGGCTTTGCTTAGCTGGATAACTTGTCGGATTTAAGGTAGTCTGGGCTGATAGACTATTTTCATCCACTTGCACTTAGCCAGGACTACCTTAAATCCACCAAGTTATCCAGCTAAGCAAGAAATCCTGCTTCATGAAACAGGCCCTAGGTGTTCTGAATAAGCTTTAGGCTAAAGCATAGGTGACATGCCCAATTTATACACATATTGCTGCCGTTACAAGTAGATTAAGCTGTACATGATGTCGGGGTCCATGCAGGACACTGGATCGGCCCATGAAATTTACATTAATTCAGTTAACAGATGCTGCTCCCCCTCCCCAAAGTGATGTACAATTCAGAAATTGGGATCAGGTAGTCCCTGGAGCAATTGGGAGTTAGGGACTTAGCTCAAGGGCCCAACGGTGAAATCACTCGGCCATCCATGGGATGTGAACCGACGATGTTCCGATCACAGCATCCCACACCAACCCTGGAAGTTGAACCACTGCTTGCTGACTGCACATTGAGTGGCGCCCGAGTACCTATCAAGGTCCAAGGTGAAGCAGATGGCGCCCGGAGTGCAGAGGTCTTCCTCGGAAGGGAAGCGGCTCTGTGGCCCACAGCGCTGGATGGCCTCGGCCACCGAGTAGCGCGTCAGCCCCGAAGCACAGGCCTCGATCTTAGATACACTGAGCTCGGACTGCAGGAAGAGGTGCAGGCAGCTGTCGGACAGCAGCAGAGGGATCTCCAGGAGCCTGTGGACAAGGGGCGGCGAAAGGAAAAAGTAGGCAGTCAGCCATAACTCACCAGGAGGCAATACTGAGCGGAGACATAAGGCACAACACATACCCACAGTAACAAAGCACTAAGCTCGAGAGCAATGCTTAAGTGGTAGATCATGTAATGGACCCCAGCAGCAGTAAGAAAGAATTACACGTACGGTTACTTTTCTAGGCAGAAATTTGCCTGGCAGATTGCAAAAATCGAGCAACGAGTAAAACCCAACCACTCATTTCTAAAGCAGATTTACTGCTACATAAATGAAAACCGAGGCAGGTTCTGCTCACCACTACCTATAACAGGACGCAGCAGAGAGCATTTGTGTAATCAGCATACCTCGACTCAAGTCACGGCAGTTAACACGATTTACGTTACTGTTACGGTCTCGCACACGGCAGGCTGCAGCACTGCTCACACGCGTGAATCAATCTGTCGCAGCGTCCGAGACGGCCTAGGGTGGTTGGTGGCGCTATAATGTCTAGAAACAGCAAACCAATACATCTCCGAGTACTTTTGAGAAATTGCAATTTTTGATTCAGGGCTGCTATTCAAAATAGTTTTGTACACGTTTTCCAAAGTCATGCTGGGCAATTTGCTTCACTTCCATGTCACCAAGATACATTGCCTGGCTGTGTATGATCTGGCAGGCCTCAGATGCTTTGAAGGGAGGGAGGGTGTGCCCCCCCTCATAGACTTCTTAGTCACACTTTAATGTGCCAAAACCCCACATACGAAACACCAGGACAGCAACAATGGACCCTTAACTAGCAGATGTAGTCCAACTTTGAAATTAGCAGATCAGCTTGATCAGGGTTGTGTCCTGGAAAACCTGGAAATTAGTCAACTAATTTTCCAGTCATGGAAAACACATGGAAATTCAGAGAAAAAGTAAAATATCCTGGAAAAATATTTCAGCAAACAAATAATATTGCCAGGACATTTTACTGTCTCAATTTCCATGCATTTTCCAGACTGGAAAATTGGTCGACTTTTCCAGGCTTTCCAGGATGAGTGGGAAACCTGTTGAGGGTAGTTGATGCATTCAAAATATGAGTAAAAGCGACTTAATCCGATTAGCAATACACCTGAACTGAATTCGTTTGAACCAAAAGGAACCATTCCAGCAACAGCCACTAGGTGGCATTTATGTAACAGTTTTCTATCGCTACTGCAGTGAATCTCCAAAAAAGCAGGCGCCCTTCAGTTCTGAACGCCTGGTGGGAAAATGCGCAGACTCACTCTTCCAGGAACTGCTGTAGCTTCTTCATCCTCTTGTTGATATGGAAACTGTTGGTCTGACTGAAGAAGGGGTTCCGGGGAGGAAGTTTAGGTAGCTCTCTGAGGCATGTGAGCAAGAGATGATCCCTAGTCAGATTTTTCTCCATGTCCTTAAGCTATAATCTGTCCCAGCAAACCGCTAATCTCGCTAATTTTGCAATGCCAGAGATAAGCCATGACAGCAATAAATTGTACTCAATAAGGACCGAATCCCACCACCCCCACCAAGGGTGAGACTGGTCTTCACCT
Source organism: Mormyrops boulengeri (assembly GCA_026781065.1). Lineage (NCBI taxonomy): Eukaryota > Metazoa > Chordata > Actinopteri > Osteoglossiformes > Mormyridae > Mormyrops > Mormyrops boulengeri. The sequence continues at coordinate 2,263,873 of JAODLD010000052.1, read as the reverse complement.
ACACGAGAAAAGTATTATCCAGGAGCCTCTGTCGGAGCCACACAAACTCACGGTATCTTCGTCTCACACATGAGATCTTCCTCCTGAAGCACATGCTGTTGGTCTGGAGATAAAGAATTCTTATTTAGCCATTTGACATTCATCTTAGTGGTTAAGAGACGTCTCAAATCCCCTTGTGGGCCTAGTACGGGGCTATCCGAATCCCGGTCCTCAAGGTCCGAACCCTACTGATCTTCCAGCCTTCCTTTACCTAGGAACCGGGTGTGAAGCCTCTGGCCAATCAGAATCAGTGATTATTAAACTAAGTACATGGGAGAACCGAAAACAAGGCCTGGATTTGGAATCGAGGTCTAGATTTGAAGAGCCCAGGCCCAGTGTTTTAATTTTGAGTGGGGACATCATTATTACAATGTGCATCGGGTATCATTTTGGACTACCATACTCACATGTAGACAGACTTCATAATCCAGGTGCGTATGCCAGTGATCATCCTTCTGTATCCTAGGATCTCTGACCCAAACACTCACAAACTCCTGGAAAAGCAGAAGAACCTGGCTGTCTTGCACAAATTCGACACTCAAACAGAACCCATTTGTAGAGCCAGTCAGCAAGGTTATTCAGCTAAGGATACTTGTTACTTCCAGTGCGAGTCAAATAAGCAGCAGCATGACAAATGTTCTATTCAAGAACACGCCTGAGAGACACTTCTCAGTTGGTGTGGCTTTAGCACACTGAAGAATAATGAGGACTCGATTTGTGAGGCAATCTGTGGATGGAACGCCAACCTTACTACACACCCAGACCACTCCCCTGGGTTTTAGCTAATGAGTAAACTGGAATGACTTAATTAGCCTTTCCGTCAGCTACTGCTATAGTAGCCTAGATATCAAGTTCCACTGTTGAAATCCAATGAATGACGCGCTCCTTCTCAGAAGACAAAGACTATATGGTGTTTGTGAGATTTACGATATTTATTATAAGGAGACTCTGGATATGGCTGCAGAAGACATACCTCTTTTGTCGTTAGACCGTCGTCCATCTAATCAATTCCGACCTGTAAAAACAAACACTGGGGTCAGGTTGTATGCTGTACATGAACTTAAGCAAAATATGCAATGAAACTGAAACTCAATCGTAAGTTCAGGGTTACAATCAGTGTGCCATTTAACTTGCTACAATTTGAGTTGGTAGAAATTATAAACAAAATTAAGCCATCGTGATCTGGGTGTACGTCATGCAAGTCTTTGCCTTGTCTGTAATATTCAAAGTGTATCATTGACATCAAATGCCCAGTTTACCAGAAGTCCATTTAGTTAAAGCACAGTTTAAAATCTGACAGACATTACATAACAGCAGACTGGTTCAACGCAAAGTTTCGGTTCCTAATTTCAGAATTTGATACCCTTTGACTTTTGCTAGAAATCAATAGCTGCATTTCTGCAAAGCTTTTGATGAGTGTTTCACGATACCGCCAACATGGCAACTCCATCACTAAGATGTTACGGAAGACTCATTGTCTGACTCATTGAGGGAAAGGCCTTAAGTATACACTGCCATCTGTTACGGACCGCTCCTGGAACTTACACGTTTGAAAATACATTATGGTTTCTACAGAGATTCAAATGTACACAGCTGTAAGTAGGCATATTATTTCAGTGCTGTTTAAGTTATTAAAGACCACAGCAGTAGCTAAGGAAACAATCCACGCTAGTTACGGTATTGCTTGGGTGACAAAGGCTCTGTCAGATTAAGCGCAATATCAAGCACGTAGGAAGGAGAACCTCGTAAAAAAAAATAGATAATAAAAAAAAACTCGAAGTCAATGAAAAATGTCAATGCAAAAATCAATGGTAGGTATTGCTATTTTTAAACAAATTACTCATCCGCACCACAGAAAGTATTGACACACAATACCGAAGTTGTATTACACAAAGCATTCTTCAGAGAGATTTGAGGACCTCAACGGATTGGGATTTCCCTTGGCTACACGTTACAGAACTATTGTATTTCACGGTTCCATAGGACTTTCCTCCAGATTTCCTTTTCATCACTAAAAGATGAAAAGAATTACTAGTCCAAACGTGTTGTGCTCCTTTAAAGTCTAATGGTTTACTGTAAATTGGCATAACCCCAGGGAACTAAACGGTTTTAATTCCTGACACAGTGAAGCGCACACATACGACATGATGAATACACTTAAGTAGAACAAAATACTGAAATAGTATATTTATAGTATAAAATACTTTTACCAAAACTTAAAATACAATAATCGTTTTTTAATTAAACCTATGCGACAAACGACCAGCACACCGTTTTATCTGCGGCATGGTGCAGGTGAACCTACATTTGATCATCCTACGTTTGTCTGCAGCAAACGTGGCCCATCTTTTCTTTCCATTTCCTTTCGAGGCTACCAGCCTGCTGCCATTCGCAAAACTTAAACAGCAGAACTACCAACATTATGTTATATTACACCAATACAACTTACCTTACTTTATTGTGCGTTAAATTGTAATACAGTTAAATCGGCAACGCACTACAGGTGCTGAATAACGCTACTCCACGCAGGTGTTACTCACAGGTGAGACCTGCAGCCACACCATAGCGAGAAATTTGCCTGTTAAATGCTGCAGCACATCTGAAAATTTTTACATCACGGTTCGACGCGTGGCTATTCAATCTGGTATAAGTGGTCCATTAAAACAACAAAGTTAAAATACTAAACAGGTGAATTTGAGCAAACTTTTATTCAAACGTTTTAGTAAATTAGAAAATATTTCCTACTAGTGGATTAATATTGGTACGGTCTACCTGCAAGTCGTAAACGAGTAGCCGAGAAATGCCGGAAAATACTGCGTCTCCTATCTTAAAGTTACTCTTCGGATATAGACGTTAAGATCAACGAAAAAAATGTCCTTACTTTGTTCCTCAACGATCCACAAAGCTTAAAAGCTCAACAAAACAGTTTAAAGGAATCTGAGAAAACCTGGCATAAAATAATTTTTCAATGTGATAAATATCGCAAACTTTCCTAGACCATAATACAACCGAGCTATTTATCCATGCCAGTTTGTTGGAACGCCAACTTCCACGCTCCGCCCCTACACCTACCCTCTTTATTATCCCACTGATGGGCGTAGTTTAGTGAGGACCTAGCGTCTTATACTAATAATATGTCAGACATGAGTCCTGACTGTTTTCTGTAGTATATTGGGAGATCTATATGCTGATTTTGTAGTCAACTTGACTGGATCAACTCATTAGATCAACTTGAAACTGAAGTTATTAACGTACTTAGTTGGAATCATATCACACATTCACTGAAGAAAGATCACACACGCCAGTGATTAGTGTAATTCCTCATTTTGCAAAACTTACTTGCACAATCTCAGATTTTTTCTTTTGTGAAATTTCTTATACGCTTTGATCACCACATGACAGCAATGCCCGACTGCTTTGTGTCGAAGCTCTGTAAAATCCTGGTGGAGAGTAAGACAGAAAGAGGAAATTAAACGTGTTCCTGTTCATGATCATTTAAAACCGATGAGGTGTATGAACTTTGCGTTTGTAAAAAAGAGAATAAAACAAAATGCGTGGTAATTTCAGTCATGAAGTATTCTGCATCAAAAAAGTACTGCGTTTTCTAACTTACCTTCCCACCTATTTACCCTAATTTCTTGTTTTACACGTACAGCTTTTTGTGAAATATGATCTGATGGTGTGAGGTCTCTTGAGATCGTTTGTTGGAAAAATACAACACTCTCGCATATACACGGATGTAAAAACTGTGTGAGGACAACCGTGACAGAGTGGAGACTCTCTTTCAAACCTACCTCTGCCTTTGAAGCACTTAACCTGCAATGAACTGTGGCGGGTTTTTGCTGCAACAAGTTTAAATCACTACAGGTAAAAAATAAATACAAATAAATTTTAAAAACTGACCTAGGTAGGGACTCACAACTCGATTTGAACAAAGTTGATGACTTGTGACTTGCAAAAATGATGGAAAGGTTCGGACTTGACTTGGACTTGAGGGTACATGACTTGAGACTTGACTCAGATTTGCAATGTTTTGACTCGAGATTTGACTTGGACTCGCCAAGGTGTGACTTGTTCCCACCCCTGCCGTTTACCATCCTCTGTGAATATGCCTGTATTAACCACACTGTCAGTGGTGTCAGTGGTTGTCCTTATTTTGAGTGAAAATTTATTCCCCACTTTTCTATTTGTTCTCAAATACCACAGTTTTCAACCGTTTTTAATATTAATTAAACCAAGGTGGAGATATCAGTGCTTAATTCTTTCCTCAGACCTTGTCCTGTGTTAGGACTGCAGAACTGAGATCACCACATGGTTAATGATCAACAGAGCACAAGACATATAAGTGTTTATCTCGATAAAATGTGTCTGGTTTGTCCATTTTCTCTTTTTGATCATTGGTCTGGGTAATGTACACTTCCTGTGTTTGATACCTGTTACTTATGGGCATGCATAAATCCTACTTTGATGTCATACATCACCTTCTACAATGACTACAATGTACACACCCTACCATGGAAGTGGGCACTCCAAGAAGTACCGTAATGCTTATAAAGATTGACACAAGGGACTTAAATTTGCCTCTAGACTTAAAATGCTGGAGAAATGAGTTGGTCACATGCATGCACTATCACATAAGGAATGCCTAGCTATTGCTGTGTCCTGGAACAAAACAGACAACAAGCTTCAAGTCAAGTTAAAAAAATCTCATCTCCAGAATAACTGTTTGAACACAAAGTCCAGACTGGCCTAATCATATATCACATGATTAGCCTCCGCACTTCCCTGCTTGTGGTGTCTATAGTGTTACAACATTACATTCAAAAATCACAGCCGTATCGACAAACCATATTGTGTGTAGCCATGTTAATTTTACTTCATTTTTTCATTTTGATTGCATACAGTGAGAAAGAAGGGGCGGCATGTTGGCACTGTGGTTAGCACTGTTGTCTCACAAAACATACTGAGATTAACTGGATTTGCCAAATTGCCCAAATAGTGTGAATGTGCCCTGTGATGGGTGGATGTCCCATCCGAGTTTGTTTCCTGCCTCCTGCTTATAGGTTCCATACTCCCCACAACCCTAAATAGGACAGAAAATTGCAGAAAATTGATGAACGGATGGAGAGTGAGAAACACTATTTATATAAACAAGACTGGTCTGCTTTTAACCACAAGCAGAGTTATCCAAAATGTGACGATGGTGAACCAGATTGAAGACATCTGAAGCCCGAGGTCCATGCAGCCACATAAAATGCAGCATGCCAAGGATACACAAGGCTCATCCACCGCCAGCAGAGGGGCACACAATGCCCCGGACACTATTCCTGAGCCTGAACTGAAGAGGATACACCACAGCAAGGCAGCAGGAACAGATGGCAACTACCCCAGTTTAGAGGACTTGTACTCTCCAGTTTTCCCACTGCTTGTTGTAGCTTAGCCAGGCAGAGAACCATACTTGCATCCGGAATGTTGTTGGTTCAAATCCCGTGGCAAGTGGAGTAATCAATTCACTGTTGAGTCCACTTTCAGAAATTTTGGTCCAAACACAGACTGATGAGGAGTTCCACATAGGCTTGGGTAGTATCTTATTACTCAATCTAAACACAACCCCAGGAAGGATCACTAGATCATTTCTACATAATTTTTATTATTATTATTATTATTTTTTTTAAATATGCGGGTTGCAAACCTCTGGTACTGCTACTTCAGATACACATACACTATGGTTGACAGTAATTTGACTTTTTCTTCCAAAAGCAATGCTATTCCAGTGTTATGAACTGAAGGGAGATTACCCATAGGCAAAATTTAAAAATAGCACAGTACACCTTACCATAATACTGCCCAAGCCTAGTGCACTAGCCACCCACTGCCATTAAGCTGTACAATATGCAGACTGAAATAACACTGCCATATTTCTATGGATCTTCCAGTGTAATGCAGAATCTATTTCATACACCCATGTATCTTTAATTTAGCATTACACAGGATTAATAAAGTACCTAACACTGTTCCACAAAAGCCTCAAACAGTGATAAACTGCCATACTGATGGAAAACTTACAAGCTTGCTTGCTTAAAAAAAAAAAAAAAACAAAACAAAAAAAATCACATCTATCAATTTCTGTGCTGGTAAGTCTGACAGAAAGCTGCATCTCAACGCTTGAGGTGTAAGGAAAGCAGTCTTGCCCAAGTCACATGTCCAGAAGTCTCATGTACATCTAGAACAGTACCAGATTCATAACACCAAGACATTAGATCAGCTTATGAAAAAAGTCAAAAGGGGCCGAATTATAAATGAAGCATATAAACCTTTATTGAACAGTTGAAAATATTTACAAAGTGAATATACAGTGTCACTGTTCAAATATGATTCAAGTATGCAACAAAGTTTCAAATGACACTTACTACAGATCTATGGGCGGTAAAACAACCTATGAACAGAGAGAGCGCATGTTGGATCAAAGACAAAAGCTTAAAATGGCATTAAGAACAGCAACCAGTACAAGTCACCTAGAATAATTAAAATGAATACACTAAGAAACTTTGGGGGGCAGTTTAAAATGCATCAATTGGTCTCTCCTTCAAATATTGAGGTATGTGTCACCTGGCAGATTGAAAGCCCCAAATTTCACAGCCCGGGAAAGCGTCTGGCAGCGGTACCAGGAACATCAAATTAAAAACTGACAAGTCGACCCTGTTTGCTCAAACTGAGTTTTTAATAAACAAGCCCCCCAGCCCCTACATAATCACCGCCCTTTTCATTCCATAAAGTTAGCCCCTAGGCATCCTACCTGTAAAATCCACACAAACAGCCAATCGCCACTCTGCACTGCGATTTAAACTAAATGTTACCTGGAAACAGTGGGGGGCAAGGGAGACTACCACAAGATTAAAAGAGCAAAAAGGGACAAGCAGGGAGGGGCAGCAGCCAGACACTACTGTTGTTCATCCTCAGGACACGAGTGCCAGGTGAGACGCTCTTCATAGAAAGCGATGACCACCTGCGGGCAGCGGACGTTTGCCTCTTTCGCTGGGACCAGGTCTGCCTCGTCAGAGTCTTTCCTGCCAGAAAGAATTTGGGCCACACTTTCAAATACTTTTTTGCTGATAAGTGAATCACGAGTGTTCCTTCTTGTATGACAGTTGAAGATCAGTGTCAAAGTACAGGTGTCCCTTGATAACATTCAAGTCAAAAACCTGTTGCAAATGAGTTAAGTTTAACACCCATTACCAATTTTCAAATCAAATTACATGTATGAGTAACAAGCCGAGCGTAGGGGAATTTCCATTTCCCATCAATAGCTACACCCAAATCACTAGCGGCACCACCGCCGCCGCAAATTCCTTTTTGCAGTTACTACTTCCACTCAAACGTTTCATGCTGCATTAGTTGTGCAACCTCATGATCATTAATATATACAAAATGTAAAAGGAATTCAAATGGAAATTATGCATCACTGAATTCCCAGGACACATTAGACCTTTCATAGGATTACACCTGTATTGATAATGGTGTCCCAAACACATGCTGAAGCCTGGTCGGTTTACCAGCCAGTACACGGACAGCTGTGATGCCTACCTACTAGTGCCAACTCACCATTTCATGAGAAACATCAGCTCTCCACTGCTATCTGTGGCTCCAATGATACGCTCAGGCTCAAGGTTACGGGCAAACCCACGAGGTTTTTCAACCTGCAAGACAAAAATCAACAGTCATGAGTGACAGTTAAGCCTGTTGACAGAGAACATGTGAGGGCTGACATGAGCAAATTAAAGGTTCATCCTTGCTAAATTTTAGTTGTTTTTTGCATGTTTGTTGAATTGCCTGTAATGCATATTACTTAATACCACACTTCCTTAACCAGCAACCTGTTCAGCAGCTTAGGGCATGAACTCAAAGGGAACTTTTCCACCGCACCAGGTATCGACTTTTTGGTAATTCCATCACGCACAAAAAGCACGGTACTTCAAAGTGTTGGTCTCCCACTGGCATAAAAACTGGTACCAGCGCTGAATGACATCAACACAAGGCAGGGTACTCTGCAATGAATTTGAAAAAAGGTTTATTACTTTCAGTTCTGTACAGACATGATAGCGCAGGGAGTTAAATTGCAGCAAAACATTTTTACTCTGGCCAATAAAATAGTAAAAAAAAAAAAATAAAAAAATAATCGCAGGTTTTGCAATTTTACGGTCTATTCCTTTTCAAGATTTTCTAGTATCTGTTTAAAAATCAGTTTAAAGTTTACCTCCACTGCTTTTGTAGTGTTGCATGCATTCTCGGAGACAATCGTTTAAATTGGTACTGTTTAAATCACTCCTAAGACAGATTTGTGAGAAATTTATACTGAACTGCTTTTTTGCTTTATAAATACCCCAATACTTATTACAACAAAATACCATGCTGTCCTAGTACATTATACAAAATACTTTATTTCTTGTAATGCCATCCTGATCATGTATCTTCCGGACGGATCATAATTTAAGCTTGGGTCTTTCATTTGCTCACACATACAATACTATTACTTTTCATTTTACTTAACTTGTTATTTTCTGATTTTGCAACTTTTTTCCAAGATGGCAGTCATATTGTGTTTCAGAGGCAGGCTATTTGCATAACACATTCAAGAATAAAATTAAAAATTAAACAAAATTAAGACAAACCCCAAAGTACTGAAGTACCAAAAAAAAACCCGGTTAGTTTGGCACTCTAAGTACAGGTACTCGACTAAAGTCAATGGAAAGTACAGAAAGTACCATACCAAAATAACAGTGCCTGGTGCGGTGGAAAAGCACCCAAAGCTTTTTAAATGGCACACGAGCACCACATCATCAATATTGCATGGATTCAAGTCTATTTATCAAATCATACTCAAACCAAACACTCACCACATCCTTCTTCTTCTTCGCTTTGCTCTCTTCTGAATCAGCCGCATCAGTGGAAGGTTTCCTCTTGTTCGAGTCTGACCGCTCAACGGCATTCTTCTGAGAGGCCAGAAATGCCTCTATCAGGTCTGGACAATCTAAATTCTCCTCAGGCTCCCAGGTGTTGTCTCCACTGAGGAGGCAGAGAGCACAGGTCGTTTCTTAGTCCCTCCCTCACATACGATAACTAATCAATGCGATGTTACAGCGCTTTAAAAACAAAGCATTTTGGCATGTGTCACTATAAAAAAGGAACATCACAACACACACCTGGAGCCCAAAGGATGTTATACTTACTCTGTGAAGCCTTTCCATTTCAGAAAGTATTCCACTTTCCCATTCACAATACGCTGGTCCATTACTTTCTCCACCACAAATTCTTCAGGCTGCTCTGCCTCCTTCTTCGACTTGCCATTTTGTTTCTTACCCATACTGACCTGAAAAAGAGATCAGCCACACCCTCATATGACATTCATGTACACAGGCAAACCTCAAAATACCAGTAGTGTGTCTAGATAAATCTAAGTTAAAAATAAATGTTTATTTCAAAACCGTGTAATAGTATAAACAGAAAATTACCATTTAACCGTTATTTTTTATTCAAAAATCGTGAGCCAAATATTACAGTTCCAGATACGGTTATGTATGTATATATATGTATTGAAGTCATCAGTTACTGAACAAGACTGCTGGCAAGTAGAACTTGTACTCGTTAGCCAAAAATATATTTTCCAGCTTACTAAAATTAATATGTTTAAGTTAGTTAAAATTGGTGCCCCATACATCCACCACATTCACCGGACCAAGTACAGATTCATTTCTATATCAACCAGCGCGGTCATTAGACGGCATGTGGCGTACAAAAGGCCTTTAGTCGTGGACTCCAACTCCCAAGAACACCCAACACAAAGAGTGGGCCTGCCTTAGCGGCGGCCTCCACGCCATGCGCTGCTCTCTCCGCCACATAAAAAACAGGCACCGTCGGCATTATTTTAGTGCAAGGCTTCAAAGTTTCCGTTTGGCAGAGTGCGAGCCCGGCGGCGCAACCACAGAACCACCAATACCGGGCTACTCCCCAAAACGCAGAGCCGAAACAGAAGAGCCGTCAGCCCCTTAGCTATTAAATAATTCACGCCCCTTTCCTGCAAGGACCTAAAAATGTCAACACGTAAATTAGCAAAATGGAAATACGACGATCCATAAGCACTGCTATTACACTACAATGCGGTGGCTGTATGTACAGTTACGTATAAAATAACGGAGGAATTAATAAAGGAAACTGCACGAATTAAAGAGCGCCGTTTATAACACCAGTCGCCGGTCAGGTTGTAGACACCATTTGGCTAATTTGCTAATGTTTTCCGAAAGAATTACGCCACCGACTTGGGAGGTGTTCGGCACCTCCGTTAAGGAGGGAGGAGGGAAGGTAAATTTGTTGGACTAACCAGATAAACCCCGTTATCTTTAAATGTGCTCCCGCAGGTAGATAGCGGTAAAGCCGTATAACAAGCGACAACACCGCTAACGGGTGAACGACAGCGGCTGGTCTCACCGATCCTAGAATCAGTCAATCCGCGATAACAACAGGAAAAAAACTGGTTCTCCGATACTTAGCAAGTCTGTCAGGAGACTCACCGTTTAAACCAACACGCAACAAAAGATAAAAAAAAAATGGTGTCGATCCGGTCGCCCCTTTAGCTAGCCGCTTTCCTCGTGGCTCGAGCCAGCGCGCGCCAAACCCACCTACTCCTTATTTACAGCCACCTTTGCGTAGGTTTGAACGAGCGGCTACGTAAAGTCCCCGCGTGAAGAAGAAAAAAAAAAAACATAAAACGTTGACACGCTGCCTACTTTCGCACGTCAAAACTGAGATATCGGCATACTGCTCTGATGCATTATATACGCTGTCTGCAGTATAACTTACCTATGTCGTTTGCGAAGCAGACTCCTATTCGTAAAAGGCGTTCCGTACGTAAAGACGGACGTAAATCACGCTCACGGGACGCGCACGCGCATGCGGCATATCGCTCACAGCGTCGCGTGCTCTTTTTCGGCGCGAGTTTGTCATGTGACTCCGCTGGCTGGCAGGTACCTAAAATGCTAAACTAATTGGAGTACTTTTTTGAAGGGGGATGGTGGACTTTCTTTGTCAAGTGGTTATGCAAAGAGCCTGTCTCTGAAACACAATTCGACTGCCGTCTTGAAAAAAGTTCCAAATTCAGAAAACGATTAGCTAAGTGAAAAACAATAACAGCAGTAATAATGGATGCATGGACAAATGAAATGACGTGACAAGAAATAAAGGTTTGTGTAATACATTATGGATGGTATTATTTTGTTGTAATAAATATTGTAGTATTTATAAAGCAAAAAGGGAGTTCAACATAAATTTCTCACAAATCAGTCTAGAAGTGATTTAATTAAACAGCAGTGATGAAATGATTACGACTGTCTCTGAGAACGCATGCAACCCTCATGCAAAAGCAGCGGAGGTAAACCTTTTTAAACTTAAAAATTGCAAAACTTGCTGTTTTTCTACTACCATAGAGTAACTGAAAGCAAGAAAAAGCCCGATCTTAATCCAGCTGACTATCGATGTAAGGATTGCATGTGCATAACAAGCGTATTAACATCGCACGTCGCGCACTTACTTTATCCATTTTCGTATTCAGTGCAAAATACCCCGCCTCGCCCTGTGACGTCATTAGGTGGGGTATCCGTACCAGCTTTACGACAGTGGAAAATACCAAAAATACAGACCCTCGTGTGCTGCTAATGCGCCCGTGTGGACAGTCTGTTGTCCTGTATCGGTTCCATCAGAGTCAAAAACTATTTCTTATACAGTTATGTAGGTGGGTGAGAAAGAAAGGACGCTCACGGTTTAAAAGAAACCCATAATTTAAAATTAACTACACTGACGAGACGGTGATAATGATTTTTATCATGTATATTGACAATGCCACAAATTGAATACCGTTTTCATTTAGTATTTTACACTGGGCGTGAAGTAACAGTCTTATTAAATATACTTATGGTCTTAAACATTGCCAGTTTCTTTTCTCTACTGTGGCAAGTGGTTACTAATTTGTACAATTGCAGATAATATATGACGTTTTTGTATAAGTACAGATAATTTAGGGTAAATTATATAATGTAAAAAATTACAATCTGCTATTGTCTGTAGGTACATTTACAGTGCTTACTGTCCTTGAGTTTGTTAAAGTGCAGATAATATAGAGTTTTTGTGATTCTGTCATGACTCGTGAGAGATGTACGGTTTAGCAGTGAAGGCGATCAAATGAAGGTAGCATCAGATAGATCTGGGTTGCTGAGAAGGCTATGTGTGATGCTTAGCAACAGCTTGTCGTCTAACAATGATAACAGTCATACTTTTTGCCAGCTAAGAAATACGTGTTGTATGAGACATACTGATACGCAGCGAAAGGCAACACTTGGGGTCAGGGAGCACACGTCAACCATTTTCCAAGCACCCCTGGAGACAAATTAACACTACACCAATTCTCCACAATGGAAACATTTCAAACTCAAGAAAATTAGAATTTATTAAATCTTGGGGGGAAAAAAAAATATCAGAGACATCCCAAATGAAAATAAACACATTCAACTTGATTCCCACCCTCCCTCAAACTATAAAGTACAGTGTTTAGTTCCACTTTATATATAAAAAAACAATACAAATCTAAATTGGTAAAAAAAAAAATGCTTGATAATTCATGGTCCAAAACAATTTAAATAAATTGTGATAAAAAAAAGCTTCTTTACTTGCCATTGGCATATTGTTGCAAGCACACAGACACACACACACGCGCGCGCACAAATGCCATTTATATATTTTTTCAGGTCCGCTTGGAAAAATGCTTTGATCTCAATGGCACTTATACAAAAAAGAAAAAAGGAAAGAACATATCATGAGATGCGCCAATGCAGAATCACCCCTGATATTTCAAGATGTTACATGTAACCTATTTGGTGTTTTTAGGTAAAGCGGAAAAACTGGGTGACCTTGACCTCAGAGGTAACAGTCAAACTAAAAACAGGAATAAAGAAACAATCAAAAAAACAAGCTGGGGAAAAAACAATAATTTACAGATAGAAAAATATATACACACACAAGAAGTACACATATAGACATGATTGTGTATTAAGATAAATTTTACAACACTTTAAATGATGGATCTCCTTTTGTTTGCAGCGAATATTTTTGTACAACAATTGAGCCTAAATGTTCGTGCGGCTACACAAATCCCCCACAAACACCACTGCTGATTCCCAGAGAATGTGGGTTTTTTTTCCTTTTTAAGAGTCGCTGTCTGTTAAAAAACAGACAAAGAGTAGACATGCTGCAGGGGCCAAGCTTCTGACGCACACCTGAACTTTGCTTCCACTTGTCTGAAGAAACTGGTCTAAAACATGACAAATATGTCAACAGGACTCATTTTCGAACTAATAGTGCTGGTCCAATACTATCCTCAAACAGCTGAATTTGAAAAGAATCCCAAACAGAGGAAACAAAGAGTACAAAAGCATCAATATCAGAGTAAATCGACTTGCAAAAGAAGCTGAAAAAATTAAACCCTACACCATTAACGGCTTGGCTTTTGGGTTCTACTAGAAAAACAAGAGTACTTCCATTGAAAATCAAAAATCCTTCTCCATTAGGGCAAATCATGTCCACACACAGACAAATAATTGCTGTGACATTTCTCAAATTGCAGAGTCAATCCAAAACACCCAGTTGCATCGGTAATTCCCATTTTCAGGATGACGACCAGAGAAAGTTTCCCTCGTGACAAACCATTCTGGTTAAACATTGTACTTTCATAACAACGATGGCTGCGTTTTCATTTCATAAATGATCCTATTTCCTCAGATGCTTAGCTGATATTTTTGAAACATGTCTTTACAAGCATCAAATCTTAAATTTAGTTGCCTTTAACCCATTTTCAAGATGGATATGTCAGAATAAGTAACCGGTACAGATTTACAACCAGCAGGCCAAATATATAACATCAGATTACGAAGGCATGTCCTCGACCACAGCGCCCCCTGTGTGATGGAAAGAACATTACAGCACAGGCTACAGCAATAAGGGACCGTCAGCCTTTACTCATGGTGTCAAAGTGCAACCGATGATCTTTGTGAGAGGACACCCCACACAGACCAGGCAGTTAGTATCAGTTTCAAGTATACTGTTAAAAACATGAAAACCTCTGTCAAATATGGATTTCATCCCTCAAAACTTACATTCTATTCACTTCTAACTTTAAATTTAAACAGAAAACCTCTTTTCAACACAAAAGTCCAGTGTTTTAGCTACATCCACTCATCCCACTTATTAGGGGGAAAAAAAACATATCTACAAAAACCAATGATTAATTTCTGCCCCCGATACCTTGTGCACTGTTCACAGCAGGGACAGTATGAGGAAAGCGGCACACTAGGGGCACAGGATTTGGGTCTTAGTGCTTTTTGTCATTTCTCCGTTTCTCAGTCTTGGGTTGTCCTGAGATGTGCCTGCGTGGCAGGACGAGGACCCGGCCGTCCGAACCACACTGCAGGGTGTAGCAGCTGGGGCTGATGGGCCGGCCCCGCTCATCCCTCAGCCTGGACAGCAGGTCCTGGGAAAGCTGTTCCAATTTCTGCTTCATGGCGCAGAGAGCCCTGCTGTGCTGTGTCCTCTCCCGGAGCAGGCGGTCGCGTTGGCGGCCCAGGCGCTCCACCTCACCCTCCAGGCCGCTGATCACGTCCAGCTTCCGCTTCCGGCAGTTCTGTGCCGCCAGCTTATTCTTGCCCCGTCGGCGGATGTCCCGCAGCAGCGCCACCTGGGCCTGGGTGAGGCCGCGGCGGGCCAGCAGCTCCAGGAAGTCCTCGACGGGCATGTTGACGATCTCACTCACCGAGAAAGGGATGCGGAGGGCGCGGGCGTGCCGCTCATCCCGGCTCAACTCCATCTCCTCCTCCTCCTCCTCTTCGTCTTCGCTCAGCACCTCCTTCTTGATGTCCTTGAGGTGCACCGCATGTCCTAGGTCCTCCTGGCAGCAGGTGGCGCTCCTCTGAAAAGAAGCATTGTACGTGTGGTTGTGCTGGATGCACTCAGCCAGCTCCGAGTTGGACCAGCGGGGAGATGCCGCCGCTCCAGAGTCGAGGAGCTCAGCCGCACTGATGCATCCCGCCGCCCCGCTGTCATCGCCATACAGTTCCCCTGATGATGCTTCGGAAGAGCTAGGTGAGCGAAGGCTCCGGAAACTGGAGCTCATCGAAAGGCCGGAATCAGAGTCGCGTTCCTCGAGCAGCTGGGTGTCCAGCCCCTCCAGGCCAAGCCCAAGCAGGTTGATCTGCTCAAACACGGCCTCATCCAGACACCCTGACAGCGAGCTGTGGAACGTCCCGTTACGGGTCCCGTTTTCCACCGGAAGAAGGAGGTGCATGGGCAGGTCCCTGGCCCCTAGGAGAGAGTCTGGGTGTGTGGAGTTGGTGGACTCCTGTCTGAGGGCTCTCCTGGCCTCGGTGCCACCACCTGTCACCAAGGCATCCTGCAGACTCACATCATGGCTCAGGGCCCTGGAGATGTCCACACCCAGGTCTGATGCACGCAGTGGACCTTCCAGCTCCAAATCCTACCACAACATTTAAATATTTCACAATGTGCCCTCCATATCCTTCAGTAAAGAGCATGCCATTACACTGTTTATCAAGTACCATTATATTTTTCATATTTTATAACTATACACTTAAAGCAACTTCAAAACAAACATGTTCTTGCAAAACAAGCATGTCTAACAGAACCTCCACTAAAAGTAGGTCTTAAAATATTCCCCAAATTGCGGCACATTGTGAAGTATGTGCTTATCAGGACCAAATGCACATGTGCTGTTCGCCATGTGTTTCACTGCACGGTGACTCACATCGAAACCAGATAGAGACAGGAAGTCTTGCCACTGGTGGTCAACCCTGGATGCAGCCTGGGGGTCGAGGCTTGATGAGAGCTGTGACGAGGGGATGTTACTGCTACTAAGAACACTCTGAAAGAGAGAGTTTGCGCAAAATGTTAGATGATCAAATAAGGAAGTTGAATGTAACACAACCTTAAAAGCGGTCAATCTGGCAACAAGGCCAACCCTAGGCTCCCTAGGTTTGCAATCCAATAATTTTTTTCCATTGTTTTACTACGCTCCAAAAACCATGGAAAATCAACTTTTTGGATACTGCGATAGGACGCATGTCAAGATAAAAATTATATTTTAGTAGAAAAAAAAAAACTTTAAAAAAGATCATATGTATGGGCAGACTCAATGGTCAAGGCCTCCCCAGCGGTGGAAGGTTGCTGGTTCAAATTCCATGTTCAGCAGAATCCTCACTTAAGTCACATAATCCTACCCTTCAAAAAAATGCACCGGACAAACAGCTGACCCTGAGCTCTCACCCCAAGATTCACTCTAAAACCGGCTGGATACTTCAGACGAAATCAAAGGAATCAATACTGTTTTGCCAATACAATGTTGTATGACGCGTTATTGTTGCAGTGATCACCATTTCGGCACACCGCCTGGCTGGGTCCCCAAGGCAAACTTTTTTCCATTTGTTCTGACCCCACCCACTGTCTGTGATTGGCTAAATATATGCCACACCACTGGGATGGTCAGCAGGATTAATTATGCAGTCACCAGCATGCTTTGCACTGTACCACACTTTAAATAGTGTGAATTAATACAGTAGTCCCCCTGTATCCGTGGGTGATATGTCATAAGACCTACCACGGACAGCCGAAACTGAAGATAATAGTGAACTATTAACAAACTACATAATGTGATTTCATGTACAGTGGTACCTCGGCTCAAGAACTTAATTTGTTCGAGTACTCAGTTTGCGACCCGAAAAGTTCACGACCTGAATCAATTTTTCCCCATTTAAAATAATGTAAATACAAATAATTAGTTCAAATAAGTTTACGGAAGGTGGACCAATACACAACTGAGCATACGCTTGTTGGCGGGCTGGTCGCTCGAAAGACGCCAAAACACAGAAAAGAACCACAAAACATCACCCCAAAAAAACTAAACAATTAACATTAAAAGACTGAGGAACAGTCAAAAACAATACAGTAATTTCGAAAATGTGATTTTTTTTTATACTGTACATTATTTTCATATACCTAAAATTTTTATGTACATTTCGTGATGCCACGCGCTGTATGGCGATGAACTTCTTTGTTTGTACTATAAACAAACAGTACGCAGTTGTCACTATGTGTGAATGGAGAATACAACATTCACATAGGAGTTACTTAATAATGTTATTAATGAAGTACTGTAATTTTATGTATAGATATGGGACTCTTAAAAACCATCACAAACATGTTTATCAATCACTGAAAGGTACCGCTTTTCTTTTTTCAGATATTTGACCTCTGAAGAGATATAGTAAAGACATATATCTACAACAAGTTTTTATACATTCCACATCCGTTCTTGGGCATAATGTACACTTCATTGTGTTTCAGGCGGTTCTTTGGGGCATTTTCAATGGACCCTTTTGGGGGATGTTTGTGTTCGCAACCTGAAACACGGTTCGTGAACCGGCACAAAATTTTTTCCGAACATCTGGTTCGTAACCCGATTCGTTCGTGAACAGGACTGTTCGTGGGTTGAGGTACCACTGTACTTACATATGGTAATTGATAAATTACGCACAGTAAAACATTACTAATATTAAATAAAATACAATATACAGTACTGTACCATACATTATACAGTACTGTACTCTCGAGTGAAATGGATTCTGACATTTTAGCCTAATTCTCAAGAGATGAGACAGCAATGAAAAAATATCGTGTGAAGGTATGACGAAACAATGAAAATCATGCTTTTTATACTTCTCAACGGACAAAGTAACATTGTGACACATTTTACAATTTTTTATTCAGACCACGGTAAACCGCGGACGGAAGGGGACTATTGTATGTGTATTCGTGTATTTCTGCTATCATGAGTGTCACGTAAATTGTTGGTTGCTAATAGTATTAAATCATAGCTGTTAATAAAGAGAGCGAGTTCTGTTTCAAAAAAAGGCATCCCCTTGTTTAAAATGACTCATTCACCGTAATACGTTTATTTGCGCTCTACATGTGGGTATGCTGCATCAAAAACATTCTGTGCCCTCTAGCCTTGTGGCGTGGCATAGGATGAAGAAGGTGCCATTGACTTTTTAAGTATGTGACGGATCCTCGCCAACAGATTTCGTTTAGGCTGGATGTTGTTTGAAGTAAAGGCCAACTTTCAAGGAGAGTAAGATGGGACATGTGAATGCAAAAGCCTTCCAGTGTATGAGCACATGTACAAATCCATCAAGGTCTTGATTAACTAGTGTTAAGTGAGTCAGTAGGGTTAGTTCCAAGCCCACGCCATAACAAGACAACAGAAAACGAGTTAAATGGGCAGGTCTGTACCTCTTCCAGGGAGTCACTGTGGGCGAGCTGCCTGAGCGCCAATTCCCCGTGTCCCGTCGATTCTGCAGCGTCGGCCACCTCGTCGACGGGGACTGCTGCATCCTGGGACAGACTCCACGGCACATTCCTCAAGGGCTGTGAATCCTGGAGAAACCGGAACAAAGGCGGTGATTGTAGCAACTCAGAGTTTGTTTTTATTACCGTAACCAGAGGGACAACGTGTGACTCAAACAGACATGTCTGAGCCTAATTAGCGAAAAGGGAGAGGCAATGAGGGAGATGAATGTCATGTCATTTTGTTTATTTCGACTATTAATTTTACATTCTCTGGAACTCACTCCTGTCTGATCAGGAAAGCAGAATTGAACTTCTAGTTGAAGACACAATGACTGAGATGTAAAGATGACAATGAACTATTAGCTAGAAAAATACTGGTTATGTTCTCGTCAAACAGGAAGCCTGAACTTAACAGAAAGTAAAATACAGGTAGACTTCAATTCTTACATTATGCATTTTATTAAAGCAGATTATCCCCGTATTTGCCTGGTGTGGATAGGCTACAAAAAAGGCTAGGAGCTTTTATAAATAAAGAGCATGATGATCGTGTTTTCTGTGTAAGACACAACAAAAACATCAGGAAACACTTTAAGATCCCTAAATACAGAACATATTGCACACAGACTGCCATGAGACAGTAATAGTGATTCCGTGGTCTGCAATACAGCAAAATTTGAAAAATGGATCTAATTTTCTTATAAATGCTGTATTTCAATAAAAAGGTCTTTCTGGGGAAACCATACAAAATATGGATCAGAGCTTTAAATTACAAATTAGCAAATAAGCTGTTTTTAAAAGGCTCTTTAAGGTGAGGGAGTAGGGTGCTACTTTTCAACAAAATAGGCTATGAAGTTTCCATGCTCCATTAAAGCAGGACCAAAGAGTCCAGATAAAATTAATATGTTGGCGCATGTATTCCATTAGAGTCACGGAGTATCAGTACAGATACATAACAAAAGCCAGACACCAGCACAAACTGCAGAACAGATCCTGAACTAGAAAAACAGGAACGCTGAATCAAAGACAGGATTCAGTCGGGCTGAGTCTATCTATACAGTGTCTTGCTGAATAACTGAACTTTCTAAAATATCAAAAACTTTTGTCTGCACTTTACGTACATTTCACCTGCTTACATACCATGTATATAAAATTTCATATATCTATATCTATTCATATATATGTATTTATTCATATGTCATGTATCTCACATATCTATACAAACTGATTAGTACTCATAACTGTTCACTCTCCCTTGAATATATCACTCCTGTAAATACTACTTGCAAATTCAAATTCTATATATTTATATTCTCATTTGTATGCTGCCTTATTGCACCTTACTGTCTTTTGCACCTTGCTCTACTATTTGCACTTTCTGCTTAGACTCTGGTTGAACTACATTTCATTGTACAGGTACAACAACAGTAAAGTTGAATCTAATCTATTTTCCCTTTAGAGGCTGATATCATAATATATCATCTTTCCAGAAGAATCACTTCCTCCTTTATTTGGGAAATCACGTGATGTGACACTGACGCTTGCAAGGACCACCATATGTCATTTATGTAGTGTACAGCACAAAGCCTGCGTAATGCAAGTGAACGTTGATCATGCCCACAATCCTACTTTTATGTGCCTAGATTAGGCGATATCTTGGAGTACCTTTACCCACCAGGTCATTCCACCATGTTGTGCTGAGAAGCGCTACTGGGAATCACCTGTGGTGCTCTCAGGCACCTCAGCGCCTCCTCCTGACGTGCCCCACCCCACCCCAGAAATAACATCAGGAATCACCCCATCTTTCTAGTAATAGAAGACCGATGCTGTCTGTTTTTAATTGCACATGTACCATCCACTAATTTATTTTTTCCTAAATATTCATTTAATCAATATTCCTTTATATTATGTTTTTCAGGTTTCAGACTGTGTACTTTTTGATTTGTTTGCACTACGTTCACTTATTTGTATTGCATGTACCGCCTTTGCATATACTTTGCTTTGCAGTAAGTGTATGCTAATCTCTGCTCTATGTACCATGCTGCCATATGCACAAGAATTCCCCACTTGCAATCAATTAAATGTATCTAATCTAATCGTTCATCATACAGTATGTGATTAGCTGCGTTGTGTAATATTAGGTTAGATAGCGGGTATCTAGATTTTGAAGTCTTCACTGTATTAAGGTATTAAAACTGTATAACTAACTTCAAGAATTTGTCAAATTCAAGTTTCGTGGGGGGAAAAAAACAAGTCCTAAGAGAATCCTTATTGCCATTTACAATGACTAAACTCAGCATATCAGGGTTTATAAGATCTCGGTCTCAGCATAGCCAGGCCATGTGATAATATCTGGGTAACGTTGCTCACAACAGGTGCACAAGTTTGGACAACTGTAACACCCTGCTTCAAGAACAGGAGTTTACACTCTGTATGTATGTCCTTATTTAAAACTTGTTTGGCTCAGAGAAATCACCTCCTCACTATTGTTCATTGATCATGCCGACGGCGCTTTCTGGAGCTAGTAATACGCCCTGCACCCATTCTATACCGATAGTTATTCCCAGTGTTGTCAGGCATCCACCTTTGTTTTGGAAGCACCGAACTCAAACAAAGCACAGGACAAAGAAATTACAGTATTCACCCATCATGGGTCAACAATGTCTCCGGCTCCGTCGACTGCTACAAAAAAGACCGAGAACAGAAACCGAAATAGGTTCGCAAAACTTATGTACACGCAATACTTCCTTAAAAGCTGTATCAAACTGTCTAAAGCACTACAAACAACTAATTATGATGCAGATATAAAATGACAGGAGTTTTACAAATCAGGTTACTTTAGGACACAATGCATAACGAGGCGATGTGGGAGCATGATTGTACCTCTTTGGAAAGCTCGCAGGCAGCCGGAGAGGGACAGGGCCTGGCGTCCCCCTCCTGCGCAGCACGCCGGCTCTCGTCCCTTCGGCTCGCGCTGGAGTCGGACACGCACGTGTCGCCCTCCTCGCCGACACCCCTGTTAACGTCCGCGGCGTCCGCGAGCGCCGGCGCGCCGCCGCGAGCTTCGCCGGACCCGGCGCTGTCAGAGCCCGAGGGGACCAGGTGCACCAGCCACGCGCTGAGCCGCGTGGGGAAGCGCGGCGAGCCCAGAGCGCGCACCTCGTCCAGCAGCCTCCGGCTCGCGAAATAAGAGTCCAGGTCAGGGCATTTCGGATGCAGGCTGTAGCCGTCCAGAGTGTCCCGCAGATTGTGGACCGGTGTCTGCACGTAAGCCGAACTTTGTCCGACATTCGTTTCCAGTAGCGGCGACAGATAGCCGGTCAAGTACGTATCTAGCGTGACATCAACGCGAACTCCTAATAAACTTAAAAGGATGGTAAACTGGATGAGTCCTTCCGAAAAGTACTTCTTTAAGTACTGCATGGTAAAAATCTGTTCGAAACCGAACGATAAATGAACACTACCTGTCAGCACCTCTTTCCCTGAACAAAGAGCAACACTAACAAAAGATCACGCTTCGTCAAGTCAAACAAAGAGATATCCCTAACCGGCAAAATCGTGTCTTAGCTTGGCACCGGCTTATGGGACACTATTAATTGCAACATTTTCAAAAACCCAGCAGTTTGCGGCCAGATTCTAAAATACATACGGGTGTCTGACGTCCCACCCGAACCGATAATTAAACTTTCTTTCTTGTAATAAAACATACAGATTTCATGAATCAACCCTCGCCGGCTACACCGAAGAGGAGGAGACTCAACGTGACATTTGCATAATCCCCAACCAGGACGCACGCTATGGGTGTAGTTTTGTTTCTGTAACGGAAATCCATCGCTGTATTTTCTGATTGGCATAGACGTTCCCATGTGATGTAAGGAAGCCAATCATGTGCCGAATGTATAAAACGTGGTTTCATACAAAATGTCACCCAACGTTACACAAGTTAGACCTTGTTTTAGGGTGTGATACTGTGAATATGTAGTTATATGCTTATGTTGTTGTGTAATATGATTGGTTTTGTCTGATTACCTTCCTACAGCTTTGGAGGTGTGACGTATATATTTGTATTTTGAATTTAACTATTTGAAACGTGTGGGCGATGACCTTGTTGATGTCCTGAATGACAAACATTACGTTTAATATTTTCCATCCATCCGTTTTACACAACCTCACACCTTCCACACAGTCCCATTTGTATGTTAGTGTAAAGTGTATGTTTATTGTATATGTGTACATCATTATCTTCACTATCCTGTTATTAGCTATTTATTGTTCTCTAACGTCGTAAGCTGTTCAAGTCTGCAGGGAGTTACACAAGCAAGTATTTCCTTTCACTTGGACAAATGACAAAAGGCTTTGGAGTCCTTGTACTTCTTACCCAGTGCGGGGTGTTGTTGAGCATGAAGTTCATCCCATAATGCAGAGGAGATATCCTGGAGTCCCAGTCCTTGTTAGGGCACACACTTAGAGCAATTTAGAGACAAAACTGCATCTGCATGTTTTTGGATTGTGGTGAAAACTTCACACACATATTTGGTCCAGGAACTGATCACCTCCATCTTGGAGGTATAACCCCGCCCCCACCACACACACACACACACACACACACACACACACACACACACACACACACAAGTCTGCTGTGTAACGAAATGGTCCCTGTCCCACAAAATAGTAAATATAATAATATAAACTTCATCAATGGACTGTACAGCAGTGATTTTTAAGAATTCAAAGGTCATACAACATTAACAAATATAACAAACCAGGGCTGGTGGACGAGACGTTAAGGCTGGATTTACAGTCAGCTTTACAACACAGAATCAGCTGATGCAGAAGTGAGCCTGGAATATCAACATATAATTTATCTATTGTTCACACCACTGTAGTGTTAAACAGATGATAACCTCTGAGTGCTAGATATGCACCTGATGTTTAATCCAAACACTCCATGGATGGATTCTTCTTTTTGCCAAGATGCTGCTTCTCTGGAGTGGGAAGGCAGTGGTAAGAATTAAGCCTTAATCACCAATAGACTCAATTACTCCATGGCACCTGGATGTTGCCCCCCCCCCCGACACATACAGAACTGAATTACCATAATCAGAGTCTTTATTACTCACCAAGTACCAGGTGTACAAGAAATTTCTCTTGATACGGGTGTCAACATAATATCAATCCAATAAAAAGCCACAGAAAAAGAAGATAAATAAAAACAACAGATAAAGACATAAACTATACATAAACAAACTGCAAATAAAAGGATGTGTAACGTGACAAGTTAAAGTGCAAATATGGCATATTTGCATATGTGCACTGACTGCAATAGTTGGAACTAGTCACAGCGATAGTTATTGTGCTCATGCTCATAAGCCTGAGCTCTACCTTCCAGGCAGAGAGGCTGTACTGGCAAATTGACTCTGCTTTGTCCATCTCTTGAATCTGATACTAATGTAGTTACTCTGCAGAGGGCAGCCAGTGGTCAGCAGGTCAGTTAAGAGCATTTTCCATCAGGCAGTGATCTTAATGGCATCATCAATAAGTCAATACTCCTTAATGAAGCTGCAAGGATCATTACGCTACTGATGAGTTGATAGCCAACAGCAACTGTCTTGTGATTATGAAGTAGTAAGCCTACACCTGGAGGAGAGATTACTTTGGGAAATTAATTTTCAGTTCTGTTTCTGTTTCCACGTTATAAGCAATCAGCTATTTGAAATTTTGACTGGAGACTGGAGCCAGGTAAGGTAAATGCCAAGAAAACACAGAATACTGCCCCAATAATTTTAAAAAGGCCAACTGAATTAATATTTATTACATTCCAGTTCCAATTTTTCTTTGATTATAAAATGACTACAGTCATCTATAACATGCAGCCTATTTTACTTTTTGGTTACAATGAAATTCTTAACCACTGCAGAGCCTACAGTGTTATGTGAAAGGAGTATGAAAGGAGTAAAGGGAGGTTTAGGACGAGTCAAGAATTCAAAAGCTTATTGTCATTTGTACAATTATAAGCTTGCATTCCACCCTATAGACCTAAACAAAATACAGGGATAATGAACAATACAGCAAATAACACAACAGTGAAACCAATAATGTACATACAATATACAATGTACAATACACATGCCACATACGATATACAAAAACAGGCCTAAAAAAAATTCAGAGCTTACAGTGGCAGTGGTTATTATATAACAGTGGTGACTGGGATTACATTATCTTATTGCTGTTGGTAAGAGGCTGCTTCTGAGTCTTGAAATATGGGTCCTGTTGGACCTGTGGCATCTTCTGGATGGACAAAACAGGCTGTGCATTGTGTGCATTGCGCTTTTCTGAGGCAGCTTGAGAAGTAAATGTTCTGAAATGTCCCGAAGGTCTGCTTTGTTTTCACTACTATGTGCAGTGTCTTGGGGTTCTCAGCTGTGTAGCTGCCATACCAGAATGGACTCCACAATGCACCAGTAGATGGTGGTTAGTATTGCAGCTGACATTAGGGCCTTCCTCAGACATCTGAGAAAGTCAAGGCTTTAGGCTTTATTCCTTACAGAAATTGCTGCTTCTTCAGTCAATTTGACATCATCAGAGAGGAGAGAATTAAAGATGCATACCTTCTCCACAGCAGCGCCTCCGATGTGGATTGGACTGTAGTTTGTTGCTTGCTTCCTGTAATCCACGACCAGCTCAGTGGTATTGCTGACATTCAGGGAGAGGTTACTGTCCTGATGGCACTTTGTCAGGATCTACTCCCTGTAGGCCATCTAATTGTTGTTGCTGATCACGCCTAAGATGTCGTCAGCAAACTTCACAATGGAGTTGGAGCTGTATCTGGTCACGCAGTCATAGGTATACAGGAAGTACAGCAATGGGCTCAGCACACTGCCCCAAGGAGTACCTCTGTTGAAGGTCAGGGTGTAAGAGGTCCTCTTGCCTGCATGCTGTGGCTTGCCAGTCAGGAAGTCCAGGATCCAGATGCAGATGGACCAGCTGAATTCTTGGTCTAAGAGCTTGGAGGTGAGTCTAGAAGAGATGACTGTGTTGAATGCCGAGCTGTAATCCACGAACAGCCTAACATAACGGTTTTTCTTGTCTAGATGAGTCAGGCTGTCGCGGTATACACGGTGATTAATAATACAAAATCTGTCTATTTCGCCGGTCACTACGACAACACTTAATACTGTTCTCCACAATAACTTTCCGATAATCGTTTAATTATAGAGTAACTGGGATGTTCTACCATAAGTACAGCGGTTAAGAGTAAGACACGCTGCCACCTTTTCTATAGGCGAACATCTGCCGTGACCTTCGACCCCGGCCTTCGTTGACCAATCAAATTGCGCCGTTCTCTAAAGCCAGAATTTCCACGTCGGCAAATCGCAACTGCAAAAATGATAAAGTTGAAGTGTTGCTGCGATTGTAAGTCGCGCAGGTAAAGCCGCTCAGCCTTCTACTTTAGCTGTTCCGATTTGAAATCGTTTTGTAGAAAACAATTCAGAAACTTGGTAAGGTTATAAAAGAATACAACGCGGGGAATCAAGCTGTGTGCCTTCGAGTACTGGTAGTAATTTGTACACTCTTAGGACCCATTTTGACCATTCTGACACTTCACATTTTACATTGATTGTGTGCATGCTTTGCGTTTTTATAAAAGTGTCGATGATTGTGTATTGTTTTTGCGACTACGTTTAAACTAGAGGAACAGTATTTTTTTTTTGCCTGCTACCATATGATCTAACATATGGTCAGTAGATGTAATGACGTGTCATTCTGTAACACCTGTGTTTCTGCTCTCGTATGAAAGTGCTTTTCTTTGCATAGTATTTTTCTATAACGCCGATTTTTGCAAGGTACGACTCAGCGCTGCGAAATAAACAAGGGACCATTTGTTTTTGAAAGTAAAGTTCTGTAACACGTGGACTCTGAATATAATAGAAGTCAGTGCACTACAGAACTTTGTTTTCAGAGATTGTTGTCCCTGATTCTCCAAGACTGGTGGTGGATTTCCTACGAACGCAGACTGATCATCAGTGGAGGTCGCATTCTTTACCCTTACTATTTTACAACAACTTAAGTAACATTCATTCATATGCAGTTATATGTTTGACTATTGTATTTATTCGTGATTTTTTTTCCAAAAGTAAATTTGATGAAAGTAGTCATCTCTGTAAAATATTATTGTTATCCATCTGTGTTGTGATTGTCAGAGTAGCTTTTCGGTGCTCATTCTGATTGTTACTTTCAAGATAACTGGAATGTTAAATCATTCCCCAGGACTTACAGATATTGTATCTAATTGTATCGTTTTTGTATACAATTTCAATGCAAATGTGAGCACAATTCATATATTTTAAGCAAGTGCTTTTTTAGATACGTTTGCATTATTAAGAAGTCACTGTATTTTACTATTTAAAAAACGGATTGGAAGAGTTGACCTCAAAAATTGTGAGTTGACGCCACCTGCTGACCTGAAGCCATATTACATGTGTACTGCAAATTTTTCACATCGGTCGGGGAGATGTGTTTCCTGGTATAACCTTGGTGCCACTTTAGCGTGTGCTTTATTGGTTTAGTTCACATTTCAACGTTTGCTCTACCGGTTCAGCCCACATAATTAAAATGTGACTTAAAACCTGTCCTTTGGCTTTATTCTCAATGTCTACCTTGTTTATTTGAAAGAATGGAAGAATAACGTGATTGAAAATGTGACAATAAAATGCACGTGTAACTGGAAGGTACGTCTTTATGCGCCACCCAGTGGTAGAGCGCGAAGGCCGGCAGAGCGCTCCTTGAAGGAGTATCGCCATATTTTTATTTCTCGTTATTAGTAGACAAAGAATGTTTATTTGGATTTCTCAACAATTGCGGGCCCTACAAAAACGTGCTTTTATAATAAACAGTTCATTATACCTTAGTTTACTGCACTTTAGCAAAGCAGAAAAAGGGAGCATTAATCTTATTATAATATTTGCAAGCTTGCGTTCTGTCCAGGGTGTACCCCAGCCTTGTGCCCTGTGCTGCGGAGAATAGACTCAGATGCCCTGTAATTTCGACTAAAATAAATGGGTAGAAGGTAGATGGATATCACTAGGATTCAAAGTCGTCAAAATGTGTTATTCCATTTTGCAGTAAAATTAATAACGCATAAATACATTATTACATGTTACCTGCAACAACCAGCCTCATCCTGTCACCCGTACTGGTCACCCATCACAATAATTCTCACGTCCCCTCAATATTCAGATGTGCTCACAATGTCCCCCCTCCAGTATATATTTTAATTACGGCCCTGGGTCTAGGCCTTCAGGGCTTCTAGCTGGTTGGATGAGATGTCTATACCATGTACTGAATACTATGACTATTTTTCCTTTATTGTGCTGCACCACACTCCAAAGTAAATTCCTCGTATGTTACAGTACCTGGCGATAAAACATTCTGATTGTGATATTCGGTTGCAAGCTTTTTGGTACTTACACCGTTTAAACATTTACTGTTAAATAAACATGGGAGTTTGTAAAACTGTTAGTTTATTAACGAGGCATTTAAAAACGCGTGCTCTTGCTCATTAACAAATTTAAATAAAGTATGAGCAATGTAGAGAGATTCAAATTCACACCTACCCCACAGCATGTGTTGCCTGCCATAGGCTCCAGGCGCCTTTAGTCCTGAATTGGGCTGGTGAAAAATTAATAGACTCTAGCTCCCCCTGCAGGTGAAGAAATAAATGGCATCTATTTATTACTTATTTTAAACTGGAAAAAATCAGTACATGGAAAAAAATCGTTTAATTAATAATTATCATTATTATTAGATTTTTTCTTTTTTTCTTAAATTCAGTGGCTCTCCCATTTATTGGTTCTGCTGATAGCTTGATTTATTTAGCTCTTAGAAACATCTACTTCTATAACTTAATAAATTTTAAAGGCAAGTTAGAAATTTTAAAGGTAAGTTTTCCTCGGCCTTTTTAGTATGTTTCACGACAGTCAAAGAACGCAGTTCTACTTTCCGTTTTTAAATATTATCCCCGCAGACATTTTTTGTATTTTAATATATAACCATGTGTTCCGAAGCAGCATTTATGGGCGCCACATAAGAAACTGGATTTTGGCTGACTGAACGGACAGGACGGGCGGAAAAATATACGGGCATAGCTTAAAATAATTAACAATTTCAGTAACGTATGAAATGGGATAGTAACTGAATATAACAACTGAACAAGCAGTTCAAACTGTACATCACGATTCTAAATGGAATCGGAGTGGAAATACATTTGCTGATGACGAAAAGCATTTTTTACAAAACGGGGTTGTTGCACATTATATATCTTCGGTTTGCTATATTTCGCGGTTACAGTAATAAGTGAAAACGATAGTTAAAAAGCAGTGAAACAGCTTTCGCAAACGCCGCATTGATAAAACCATAATTCTGAAAATCTGCTCATATCTAACGAAGCCTGCATTATCATAGGTTTATTTTTATGTTGTCACTATAAACCTGGATTGGCGAGGTTCATTCAATGGACATACAAGAACAAAAAACAATATACTTACATTTGTTAATTTTATTCTTGTTGAGTAATTATCTTTATGAAATTATAACATTGCGACAAAATCCTCATAATCCATTCCACATTCAGCATGTTCAAAAGGCTAGCCAGATTAAAAAAAAATAATTTGCGGTTCTTCTGACAATTAATTTACAATATTATTTGCATATTCTTTACATATTTGGTTCTTCTGTATGGATATTCAAATTATTCAATGTAACTGTCCTGTAAAATTAACCGAGCTGTTCTATTGGTTCGAAACTGAAACCACTTCCTACTTTTATCCCGAAAGCACCGCCCAACGGTAAATTTGCATGAAATTCTTTCGATTGGTAAGTAGTTAAAGCCTTGGGCGTGAACTTACCAAACATGGAGAATTACGTAATCCATACGTATGCCTTTAGATAACTTCCATTGGAATGCTATTGGTGAAGACTTC
Source organism: Mormyrops boulengeri (assembly GCA_026781065.1). Taxonomy (NCBI): domain Eukaryota; kingdom Metazoa; phylum Chordata; class Actinopteri; order Osteoglossiformes; family Mormyridae; genus Mormyrops; species Mormyrops boulengeri. Next base: position 2,234,399 of record JAODLD010000052.1, on the reverse strand, counting down.
ACGCAATGCATGGAAGGCGATTCGTCAGTGTGCATGTGCCTCAAAAGAGGGCGTGTAATAGTTTTATTTCCATTGGTTCCTCACCATGGAATTTACTGAGTAAAATCTATCGCTTCGCACGTTTTAACCATTTCGTTTCCATTACGTAAATGATTAAATCAATACTACTATTTAAAAAAAAAAATTCATTTAGCCATTCCAGCCGTGATTAAGTTTATGACAAAGACATAAAATTATATATTTTTAAAAGTGACGTTTAAAATGGTTGGTTACTTTAGAATTAAATAATGAAGAATCGAATTTAAATTAAAATAACAGTTTTAGCTATAGATTCATTGGATAAAAATTGATGCATGGATTAGATCATTTGAATATATGTCAACAGATATCTTTAACCTGGAGTTATATTCATGAAATTGTTGTAGTCATTAAATACCATAAATCGCTTAACAAAAAAAGTAACAATATTTAAATTATAATAAAATGAACAACTGTATATGATGTAATTAGCTGATTTCTATAACTTAATATTTTGATTAGCAGGCTTAACTGATATCAGTGTTTGATATTTGTGTTTACGGTGACTTCTGAATTTCAAAGTTTAAAACTATAGTTTATTATCTCATTTTATGTGCAATATATTACATTTATATATTAAGTTTCATTTAAATTCTGTCATACATTGACAAATTCGCTAAAATTAGAGCTTATAATTTTACTTTGAAAATGAAGCTGTTAGGTATCAAGTTATCAAAAATTATATCGTGTTTTAGCTCTTTCACATAACAATGTCTGATCTCACAGGAAGCAATTTTTCACAGTTACCACAGTAATGAAGAATGATGTCGTGCACGAGGGCAGGAGATATATTATACAGGCAGTGTTTTTTTTTAATTCGCGGACTTTGCGTTTAAGACATATAGAAATACATGTAAAAATCTCTCTCTCTCTATATATATATATATATATATATACACACACACACACACACGCCAGCATTTATTCAAATGTAACTTAAAACGGCAGTTTAAATTCTGAATTCTTGGTTATACTCTTTGACTCTCGGTCAGTCAGGCATGGACACGCACACACAGGAAAACGATTCTTTCCACATGAAAACAAATGGTTGCGTTGATTCCCCATGTTGTCGTCTCTGTCGCGTGGGTTAGAAAAAAAAAGTCATGGCAGTTTTACAAATGGACTCCCAAAAATAACAACAGTCTCGAGTGCTAACTGCACGATCAAGTTTAAAGTCCTCTAGTTGTCGTTATCCGGACAGCCTTTCAACATATGTAAAGAATAATCCTTGTAAGTAGATCTAAAGCCAGCAGCAGGGCATTTATTAATCCACGAGTATTTTCATAACGATACAAAGAGCATTTAAATCAAATTCATGACGCTCTGGACAGATTTATTATGATCTGGCCTTTAAATCATTAGAGAAGTCCTTCCCATATAATTAAAAAGTGATTGGTCAACGGCACCGTGACGTCCTTAAACAGGCAGATCATGAAGGAGCATGCGCGTGAACTTGGATAGTGCCGCAAAGAATAGTGGGATTTCATCCTGGCAAGTTGTTTGGAGGAAGTAGTATTCAGTCTTGCGCTCAAGTTTGCGCTGGACGGTAGGCTGCGCGTTATCACGTGTTTTGACAAACCATGAAAAATTGATTCAACTTTGGTGAAAATGTGCTGTATTTAACAACAGTTTACACAGCCTCAGTCCCATTACATGTATTTAAACTCATTCCATTTGGATCTCCATTTTAAATTTCATTTACATTACCTAATACAATTTTGTTTTTGCGATTCAATTATCTTACAATATATTGGAAATGCCCTGTAGGTATTCTTAATTAAGTTGTAATATGCCTACATAAAACGAGTGTCAATGGAATCTAACGTCTATAAATAACAATAAATATAGATTGATAAATTGCCTATAAATAATGCCTAAATGTGCATCTTCTGGAATTAATTGCAATTGAATTTGATTTAAATATACAATTAATTATGTTATTATGTATAAAATTGTGGAAGCCACAATCAATTTTCTGATTTTTAAATGTTACGTGTACAAAATGTTTTAAATGCTACTTGTTTTGTGAATATTATTTCATACTTGTTATTAAAATTTAGAAAGTTTTGTATAATGATATGAAATGTAATTTACAATTTTGAACATAATTATATTAGATGGTCAGATTTAGGCCCAGGCTCAAATTAAACCTCAGATATACGTATTTTACATTTTAAATGGGGTTTATGATGTATTAAGTGAAATATTAATTTTTGCAAATATTCACTTATCGCACAATAGTATATAAATGAAATGTAAAATTTATCTAATTGAAACAGTGAATTTTCAGTTGATTCAGATAAACATTTTATTATTAAAGCGAGAGATAATTTCTAGTGCACTTTGGGGTACGGAGATCTTCACTCCTGAGCTTCCAACGTCCAACTACCATACCTCCTTGCGAAAATCTCTACGGAGATTTGATTGACAGTTCAATTGTATCCAATGAAATTGTAGGTCGGAAAACCAGCGGTTTGGTTGGTAATTTCTTGTAACGTCACAGATAAATTTAGCCAATCGAGTCCGTGTATATAAATTACGAAAATTACGTACTTCTAATTTATTTTACTTCTTGGCGCCACGCAGCGGACACACGTGGCTATAATGTTAAGAGGAATTTCGTTTGTTACAATAATTAATTGTTTTCAATTATTTTTCTATGTTTTTCATTCAGTACAGTTTAGCAAACTACCTAAGTTGTGTGTTCCCCTTTTTCAAAGAAAGTCCTCTTTATAACTGATTTTTTTGTAAAATCGTGGATTTTTTTGTAAAGTCATTGATTTTTTTTCCCAAGACTCTTATCTTTATATATTTCTGTATTTGGGAGTATTTAGTGCAGTAAACATTGTTTGCAAATGGTTCAGTTAAAACGTTTCTGTTATAGAGAAAATAATTGAACCAAATGGTGTCTGCCTATACAAATGTTGTCCACTAGGCGGTACTGCCCACTAATGAGAGTGAAACGAGTCTTCGCAGATGTTATACACTTTTTCCAATCGGATTTAATACATATCGTCGTGTCTGGACTATCATAAAATGTATTATTTATTCAGTTAATGGTTTAAGAGTAGCTCTCTTGTTGATTTTGGGTTTATTACGACTGCTACAAATCTACGCTGATTTTTTTCACCTTTAAATTACAAAATTCTTTAAAATGTGAAATTCGTTTCACTTAGTTCAAAAGAAAACCTTTGTCCAGTTTCAATCAATAATCCTTAACGATTAGACATTTGATTTTAGTATCGATTGTAGTTAATTTTACATTACATTTTATATAATCTCCATACAACTTGTCTAAGTTATGGAGATTGGAGATATGGATATGTACTTTTTAATATAAATTATGGAATCTAATCTTTTCTCACTTATTTTCACTGCCCACAGGACAAAAGTCTGAGGAATATTTATGGATTACGTTCAGTTTCAGTTGAAAATATGGAAATATAACAACATAAAGCTCTTTGATATGCAGGGTATACATCAGTGAAATTATTGCCTCCTTATAACCGTTAAGTTTGTCGTTACAACAGACACAACTTCATAAAATGTTACAATTTTTACTTGGTCATCCTAACATACATCGATGGTTCGTATCTTAATGATGTTACAGTAATTTGACAATGGAAATGCTGCAATCAATTGACCCTGACTTTTTTTTGCTGTCTCTACACGGGGGATCTTAAAATAAAACTCGCTTGTATGAAAAATGCTTGATTTATATGTTGGTGTGGTCTAGTGCTGTTGCTTATGTCTGGAAAGACAGCCAGGTGCCTGTAAAATGAATGGAAACGAGTAAAGAGCTCAGTGAGAAAAAAAGGGGCTGTTAAATGTTCCATTAACAAGGAATTTCTTTCAGCAAAACTATACTTTGCACACGCTGAGGTGTAGAGGCATTGGCTAATAATGATTTCCTAGCTGTAAATGATTATTAATTATTAGGGCCCTGCTGGCGCCATTTATTTGGTTTTTAATCTGTAACTGAAACTGTAACACACTTGGAAATAATGAGTACTTTAAAAATGTGTGCATCCGCCCTATGGGAAAATGACTGCTATTTTTTATATATTTACAAGCTTTAATAAAGAAATCAAAATGTAATGAACAGTCTCTTAATTTTGAATTTAGAAGAGTAGTGTTTAAAGCTTTTCCATTTTAAGAGTTGCATGCAATTCAGCCGTAATCACATGTGATTTTCCAGAGTAATTGTAACTCTTGTCGTAGCGCTGAGCTTACAGACAGCACGCTGGGCCTGTAAATTGTGCTGGAGCTAAAGTGGTTGAACATGGCTCCCTGTGGAGGGCGCACACAGGTAAACTATAATGGTATATTCATCAGTCCCACTGCCTTTCCCAGAAGCGCCCCCCCCACCCCCCATCTGCCACCATACAACGAAAGTGACTGATTTGCGGTTTGAGGGCTTGCTCAATGTGAGATGAAATGCTGAGGATGGAAAAGGTTTGCTGGTCCAGTGTCGGGCTCCCACCCCCAGCCCCCTCTCCTGCCGTGTGGGTTTTGGCTGAGCTGTTCCCCGGTGGCAGGGAGAGGCAGAGCAGGCCGGGCAGCGAGGGGGTCAGCTCTCTGAGGTGCTGACAGAATGTCGCTCTGCCGAAACGGAGGCCACGGATTTCATGTCGGACTCCGAGATGGCCGGCTTGATAAACATGTCTGCTCTCAGCGGCTGGCAGCGATTCTTTGTGGAAAAGAAAACAAAAATGGCTACACAAACAAAGAAAATGGCACGAATAGTGCAGGGTAACCCGACCTGCGATGATGACCCGAATCCTGTGGAATGATTTTAATTGTACACACCCACTCCCAGAAATAGCGCAGCCTGGTGTGGAAGTGCAGAAAATGCACGGTATGGTCAGAAAAGGGCGCCCCAGCCCTTGGTCACGTGTTCACACCCTGAGCTGCCATCCTTCTATGTAACTGGGAAACCTGAATAAGATGGGTCACATTGCTATGATGTCATCCTTCCTGACAGATTGGCGTTAAAGCGTATGAAAGGTTTCACACGATTTCCGCAGCGTGCGCCCATATCCAAAATCAACGCGTCAAGTGATGAAAACACGTTCAGCTTTAGCGTTGTTTATGAACTAGCTCTTAAATCACGCAATATGGACAATGTTGCTCTTTCAATATATGGATCATGCGTCTCTGGGCATTTTGTAATTCGATTTCTCCTGTAGGTTCCAGCCACTCCTTACTGATGAGACAGCTGCAGTACTCGATTAGGATGCAAAATAGGTAACCGGTTTAAGCAATCAGGTGAATAAATAAGCAGTATCATGGAAGCAAGGCGCTGTGGGCAAGCTTTTAACGCAAAGACCGGCACATGAGGCATTGGCTGTGATTGGAAGGTCGCCGGTTCAAATCCGAGGTTCAGCAGAGTGATTTCACCACTGGGCCCTTGAAAAAAGCCCTTAACCCCCAGTCACTCCACGGACAGGCTGACCCAATGTTCTCAAAAAATGGGTGTCACTTCGGGTAAAAGTGTCTGCTGAATAAATAAAATGTAAAGTATATGAAGGGGAGCCTCAGGCTGCTGATGTTTGGACCTCAAGCGTGACACTCAGAGCTTTCATAGCAGCTGGAGGGGGAGTGGACAGTGAAGCCTGTCCGCAGTGTGGCACCAGGAATCCCATGACCACCCAGAGGACAAGCAGGACTGGGGCTGGGAATGTGACTGGGACAGGAGCCAGCTGTGGCTCCATGGTGGCAAGACTGTGAGCCTGTCGCTGTTACCGAGGTCACAATGGCGATGACGTGCGAGCAGCAGGTTCCACCGCACGGCGGCAGAGGCCAGCGGAAGCGTCTGCTCGACATGAACATGGAGAATATCCAGCCAAATGAATGGGCAAGGACCAGACGATGCATTCCGGTGGGTCGTTCTGGTTAAAGTGCAGGCTAATGCGCTAAACGGTTTAGTTTTAGTGACAGCAGAGGCCCGCAGATACATTATTCATATTCACAAGTACAGCGATTATCTGGAGAGCCGGTTCAAAGGTTTGTGTTATGTATATGTCAGCAAGCATGCGTATGCTGCGGGAAACCGAAGAATATTAGTATTATGCTGTTTATCACTGATTATCCCCCCTGTCTCTGATCATCATCTACCCAACAGCATGAAGGGAAGCAGGAGTTACTGACCGGTAGAGGATTACTAGAAGCTCTCCTTTGATTAAAGTGGAATCCCTCATTATAGCTGGTTCTGGGTGTTTTCAACTGGCTCAGAGCTGTGAGACGGGATGTTTATGCTATCCTTGACCAAGCAGACATAAAACGAGTTCTTGCGAAAGTTTGGTCTGAGTGTGTACACTCAATCCCCACCGGAGTCTTGCCAGGTGTTCCCTTGACCCTGATCACCATGGTTACCATACTCCCACACATTTTATGGAATAGCCTGAAGATGCTGACTCAGAACATAGTATCTGTATATATGCATATTGTGTCTTTGTTTACGTGTATGCATGGAATGTTAATCTGACTATTGTTTTGTTATTCATTTACTGCAGATAATTTATGGGCTGTTTCTTCCATGTCCACGGTTCACCATATATGGCCCTTTAAATGTACCCTCTAACCTAAGCGGTGTAGTTCTAAGTGTGGAATTAAAAGATTTGTGGCCCCCAAACTGCCTGTGATCACATGACTTCCGTGCCCGTGATTGCAAAATAGGTGAACTATGATCTTTTTTGGCGTTAGAAATGAGGATAATAATCAACACCGGCCCTTAAAGAAGTCACTGACAGAGATGTATGAATACATCTGAGTTTTTTTTTTAGGGTGAGCGCAGTTCAGGTCAAGGTTCAAAAAGAATTTCTTCAGCCAACGACCTGATCCCTAATGGCTGACAGATGTTTATGTAATCTCAGTGGTCCTCTGTTAGAAGCGAAAACGCAGACTTTCTCGCAATACTTCTGTAAGGTTTTGTTGGGGTGGAGTGGGGGTGGGGGGGTGCGTTCCCTGCCCCATCCAAGTGAATGCATTCTTCACAGAGAGAGGCGCACACCCTCGTCGGCTGCCAAGCGCGTCCAGATGGCCGGCCGGCCGGACCGTGTCGACGTGAACTGGGGCTGACTGGGATCTATTGACGGCGGTAGATTCCTCCGTAGACCCACCGATTCTCGGGTTACAAAAAGACATTCCCCGGTCGTGTCCACTGTGTTATTTTTGTCATACCATGAGCAGTCAGCCAAAATTTGCTTTAGAGCTTTTAATGAGCACTTTTACGTGTTGAGATGTTCATCACGGGTCAGGGTAAATTTTACAATATGGCTTTACTGAGCAATATTCTGCTTTTAATAAGATACACTCAAAGGGAGTTTTAATTCCTTTCAGCCTTTCTGCACTATATATATATATATATATATATATATATATATATATATATACACACCAGCTTATATAGTATATATTCCAGCTTTATATATATAGGCTTATATATAGAATTAAAACAGGAACTGGAACGTGTGTGATAATTATTATTATTATTATTATTATTATTATTATTAGTAGTAGTACAATTATTGTTATTATGATTACTATTAATAATATTACAAAGAAGAAGAAGAAAGACAACTGCTGAATTATTAACTTAGGTCCGTCATAAATGTTCGACTGGGCACAACGATCTAGAAACACATTTTCCCTTTTGGGTAATTTTCCACGTTATTTTGTAAGAGGGTGACAGCAAGTCTAGTTATGCCCAGTTACTGTAGCCCTGAAGTGGAACAGAATTTAGCAAATGTGCATATTAATAGTGAAAACCAGTGAGTTGCCATGCTTGACTGAGTAAGAACAGTTTTACCAGTCTGTGAAATGCCCAGTTAAACAGTCACTTCGTGTTAGTTTTCCAGAATGAGTATTTTTTATTCCACACTGAGACCATACAGAAATCTTAAAATTTCTAATTGCAAAACAAAATAAATAAACAAAAAGGCTTGAAAACGGGATCTTGTGTCTGTGTGTGTGTTAGTTACTGTACATTAACAGTGGTTGTTTATATGCGTCACAAAAAAGATGATGTCATCTCGCCGAAAACCACCATGAAGACATAAGCACTAATACTGCTACGTGTCACAGGCTCGGGTTTTAATTAGAATAGTTTTTATAGATAGCTGGTGATTTTGAAGGGCCTTTACTCTGTAGATACCTAATAAGTAGAGAATTCTGTTTAACTCCTCTGGCAGATTAGAACTTGCGTCATAAGGAATATGGATTTTACATAGAGACAGATTATAAAACAAAACTATTCGTGGGTCACACTCAAATTGCAACAATTAACTGGTTTAATATTTTAACATGGTTTGATACATGTAAAAAACAAGGTATGTTAGAATCTATTTAGAAAATTGTTTACAGATTTGTAATATTTGTAATATTTATTATTCTGCTTCATACATATAGCCTATAGATTACATTTAGTATTGACAAACTACAATGAAAGCAATTAAAAAATGTTATGGAAAATTAATAAAGGAAAAACAGAGTGAGATAATGGCAGATAGCTCTGCATGTAGATGTCTTTATTATGCTTCACAAAGCAATGGCTTTTATAAAGGATAAAAACAGCAAAAAAAGTTTTTAAATGTAAGCACATTTTAGAGACTAAAGTGAGATTAAACTACTGACTGCAAATACAGCAATCATAGTATTTTTGTTTAGGCTTGTTTGAAAGTATACAATCAGAAATAAGAAAAATAAAGACAATAAACAGAGATCATATAATTCATGGCTGCCATCTGTCTATTTTTTATGTTTTCCATGTAAAAGGAAATAATTTTTACAAGGTGTGTTTTCAGCAACAAAAATGGGCGACATGCAGTACAGTGTCTTTTAGCGAAAGTAAAAATTCTTTTTTCGCTTCACTTGGCTCCTTCTGATTCACATCTTATGCTGTGACGGTCATATCTTTTACCTCCAAAATTCAGCGTTAATGATCAGTTCCTCCTTTGGTTTAAGTTTTTTAGTGACCTGGTCACTCCTACTAATATCCGTGGCAGGCAGATACCGGTGCTTGTGTTATGGGGGGGGGCAGAACCGTCTACCTCACGCACACATGAAAGATATCGTCCGGACAGATGGGGCCAACGTGGAGCAGGGCTTGGGGTTCGTGCCGTTTTCACAACTCCTGGCACGCTTACGAAAACTTTTTTTTCCCCACTGGAAGCTTGAACGTTCTAGCGAAACACGATCTGAAAGAGTCGGTGCGACACCCTAACATGCGAACGCTACACTCACGCACACACACGCATAGGCACGCGCGCCACTGTCTCCGATGACCTGGGACTCCCAAGTCGACAATGAGGCCCCGGTCACTTTTTCAACAACATATCATTCACTCCTTGCTGTTGAAATGCTGGGATCATATTGGGATTTGCAGGTTGTTAAATGGCACATTAAAATGCCCTTGACTTAGTTGTAACTATAAAAAATTATTTTACTGCTGTGTTCATTTTAAGTGTGTTTGCCTAGAGGTTGATGGGTGTGTTGTTTGGACCTGGTTTCAGTGATGCATTGATGGTGGCTGTTGCCTTAGAAGACTTTCCATTATGGAATGGCCAGGAAGGCTTATGCATGGTAAAAATCAAGGGACTCATTGAGTAAATAAAAGTAATTTCCAAAGCAGAACAGGTACTGAGGCACTCTGGGACACAAGCATGTACGAGGAAAATCCTTCCTCTCAAGGCCTAGATGTGCAAAAAAAGCCTCCCGCGATTATGTTAATGGCTCCACAAATGAAATTCCTGCTGATGTAATACACTAAGCTGTCATGTTCGGTATACCGATTTTCATTATCTCGCGCTGTAATCGATACGCCAAGTAACGGCGAGAGAGATGACATAATTAGAAACGGTTACATGGATATCGCACAGAGAATCGCCACAGGCAGGTCGCGCAGACCAAGCTGCTTTCCTTTTATGATGCTGATCTAATAATAACAATAAACAAGTGCCACTTTTCGCTATGAGGTAAGTGGTAGCTATAGCTACAGCGCATGGCGGCCTCGCGTTCAGCCAGCCGTGTATTCTGATTCGCTGACCTCGCTGCGGTCTGGGGCACGGTTTTGCTCCTACTATTCCAAGCTCACAGATATCCGGTCGAGTCATCTTGCTGAATATAAAACTTTTTCCATCTCAAAGATTCAAGATTCTTTATTTGTCACATGCACGACAAGTACAATGTGTAGTGGAATGTACCCTGATTCAATCCTGAGGCTGTGCAATAAGGTTTTGCAAATTAACGATAAATATAAAAAGGGCAAGTGGGGAAGTGATGAAAATACATAGAAAAAATATATCCGAATAACAATTATAGGCGATATCTGTACAATGTGCAATATAATAGAACAGACTACATATACTTGTGTTGTGAGGGGCAGTGTGCTAGCTGCTGTTGTAAATGGACGTTATGAACAGTTAAAAGGCTGTGGTGGCATGTCCCGCTTTGGGAGTCTGATGGCCTGAGGTTCGAAGCTCTTCCTGAACCTCCCTGTTTTTGCCATAATCCTCCTGAAGCATTTGCCTGACTTCAACAGGGCAAACAAGTTACTGGGGTGAGACGGGTCTTTGATGATCCTGGTTGCTCTGGTCCTGCATCTCCTGGTGTAAACGTCGTGCAGAGACGGTAGATCTGATCTGGTGCAGTGTTCTGCCACCCGGATCACTCTCTGTGGACCTTTAATGTCCTGGACACAGCTGTTGCCAAACCAGGAGGTGATGTCACTTTCCACAGCACCAGAGTAAAGTCCTTAGAATCAGTGGAGACACATGAAGCTTCCTCAGCTGTCTCAGGTGGTAGAGATGCTGCCTTTCCCTTTTTGACAGGGCCTGTGTATGTTTAGTCTATGTTAGATCCTTGGAGATGTGAACGCACAGATATTTGAAGCTGCTCAGCCTCTCCAGTACAGTCCCATTGATGTTGAGGGTCTCCTTCTGAAGTCCACCACTAGCTCCTTGGTTTTGCTGACATTCAGTTGGAAGCAGTTCTCCTGACGCCGCAATGTCAGGTTCTCCGCCTCCTCTCTGTCTGCTGTGGAACTAGAGATGTTTACAGAAGTTTGTGAAAAGTTGTGAAATTGGCACAAACAGGTCCGGCAGTTTTCATTTAGTTTAGACGGCTTAGTAGTTTAGTCAGGTCACTTTTAATTCACATTTTTCTAAGAGTTTGAGAGTAAGCAAGCAAGAATTCATTCCCCAAAAGCTGTAATGAACAGCATTAAACAAACTTTGAACGGTTTTGTAATCTCCCATAAATATTACATTGATTTGGCTTCGGTAAGTGCTTATCGGAACAGGATCATGGTGATCTGCACCCAGACCTGGGAAGAATGGATCATCGGACTGGACAGCCGACAAAGGAGAAAACAGTCCATCACACCGGACTTACAGACATGCATAGACACACAATGGAAATCTAACCAGAAATCTAACCTGATCTGTGGACTGCAGAAGAACAGTATGAAAAACCCTCCCAGACCAACCACTGACAATCAATTAAAGTTTTTTTCTATTCATCAGATCTCTTTTATTAAGAATCATGGCCCATCTGTTTTTATGACATATTTGCATCATCCAGTGCAATGTTTTTGCTTCTAATTGACCAAACCGTCTGCGTCACTGAAATGTGGGTTAAAGATTAACAAGCACTACATCAAAGGGGTGGGGGGTGTTTTGATGTTATTGATTGGCCATGACAACACTCTCTGTCGGAAAAAAAACCACATCAATTTTTCAAGGGTTTTGTCTTGCATTGCTTTTCCTGATTGCTGTTCCCAGAATGCCCTGGCTTCCTGTGGGCCTGTCAGTTAGCCTCCCTTCCATTGCCTCATCTTAAATGTCTGCTCTCACCTGATCCTTCTCCTGAGCCCAGTCTCATCCAATTGGTTTGCACTCCAACTTCTTTCCACATTTTTCCAGTAGATTGTAGTCCTCAAGTTAGCCTTTTACTGGGGTTCAGCCAGGATCTTTGGCCGTATTTCATCAGACTTTCTCACTAAGAGTGAATCACTCACTTCTGGTCCTCTGTTTCTCTCTGTCAGATGGACGTCACTGCTTCTGGTTTCCACGACTTGAGGGTTCCGAAGCCGCTGACTGGAACCACAACGCAGCAGGGTTCTGATGCTCCCCAGCATCCATCTCCCATGGTTAAGTCTGCCAGTGGGTTTTTGACTTTGTTTTGTGTGTCGGATGTGGATCAGACTTTGACTTTGACTCAGCAAATATGACAGGAAAGGATATTTTTTGAGGTTGGGAAGGGTGTGCTTCGGATGGGCCAGGCCATCCGTCACAATAGCTGACTGGAAGCGACGGATCAATGGTTCTTGCTCGCCTGCTGAAAGCTTGAGTTCCTGTTATTGTTCTTAATGTGGGAAGAACACCGGCAGTCTCAGGGCAGCCGGTACTCTGCAGTGACTTGATGAGTGGCCAAAGTCTCACTGTATTTGATGGCAGTAGATTGCAGGAGGGCGAGAAAATCAACGTTCCAAAATGCGTAATTTCTAATATTGCACATAGTGCAAGTCTGGTGGTTTTTCCTCTCAAATGAACTGATTAGACATGAATTCACATGAATTTGCCTAGACATAGGAAGTGGCGTACCGTGAAACAAGCAAAGAAGCCAAAAACAGGTAGTTGATTCTTTTCCAAAGTGACTCGAAGGATTTGTGACTCGAAGGAGTTCAGAATCCCAGTATGTTTACAGGTGTTTTTGTGTGTGTATGGACTGCTGAGTTTTGGTTTGCGATGCTTGGGGTCTTTGCGTCGAGGTGGGGGGGGGGGGGCGGTGTTTTCTCACTGTGAGCAGAGGTGGAAAGTTCAGATCCAGAAAGTAAAAATCCAGACCTAGGTTTTGTTTCAACCAACCAGTTGAGTACTCTATGGCTCTTT
>JAODLD010000052.1:2184325-2196255 GCA_026781065.1 Mormyrops boulengeri | reverse complement strand
CCCCACCCCAAGGGCCCGGTGTAATACGGTCAGAGGTGCGAGAGACCGGCGTGTTCTGGTCTGAGCACAATATCCTTTTGTTTCCCGGAGATTCAGGCCACGTTCCCGCCCTGAGTCACTCTCTGGTGTGGCGGCTACGTGGCAGGCAAGCCTGGCGTGAAGCTCGGACAGCAGGAATGATGAACGCCCCCCCCCCCCAGAGATTGACGGTCTGTCCTGTATCATCTGTACCTAGGGGCAGATCCTAGCCAGGTAAGATGGGCAATTGCCCAGGGTGACACCTTTAGAGGGGGCACCAACTAGCACCAATTAAACTCACCCCCCCGACCCTGGTCAAAAACGTTTACCATCACCAGCCCCCTGCACACTCAAGGGCTTGGGGGGGGGCTATACCTTGCAGCATGGAGCAAAGAACACAACATGACATGCACCAACTGAGCATCCAGATGTAGACAAGTTACAGTAAGTACAAAAAAGGCAATAAAATATATACAAAACAGTATATAATTACAGTACAATTTCAATGAAGAAGACGATATGAAAAGTATCATTTCTGGCTATTTTGTTTACTACTTATCTTTCAGAAAGTAAACAGCAGAATGAATCGGCATGGAAACTGTGGCAGACTACCTCCGATGTTTCATTTCATCTTACTTTTTCAGAGAATCTCCATTACTTTGTCAATGTTTCGTTTAATCAGTTAGAATCTATTTTGGCAGCTGTTTCTCTCAAGACGAGATTCAGTGTTTTTGTTACTCCGTACATCTCGGACCGGTTTGGTTTGGATCGGTTCAGCTTGCTTTGACTGGGTTTCAGTTTGCGGATCGGCCGGGGCCGGATGGAGCGGCGACCGGCTCCGTCTATCGATCTTCGCGATAAACGCGGCACATATTCGTTTGTGGGTCACGATGCCAAAGCTACAGCAAACATCAGCCTTGGTAAACTCGTTCCATTGAAGCTATCGAGCTCTCAGTTACAGCATCCTTCTGGGAAGGAGATATAAGTACATTCATTGACCCAAATATTGACCATTCGCTCACTGGAAACATTCATGACTTTGGAAAAAAAAAGAAAAATGCATAAAAAAATCTACCCAGAGATTGACTGTTGTGATAGGGAGAGGGTGGGGAGGTCACTGGGGGTGAGGGGTGGTCGAAAAAGCACACTACCCTCCTCCGTCTCCTTGGGTATGAAATGCATTCACTCCCCTGTCTGTCGGAGCTCACAATAACCCCAGGCCACAGGGGCAGCTGGGACCGACTGCGCTTATCTGATGGAGGCCGGGGCTGTTTGGAAGTGCAACACGAGAGGCCCGGTCTCACATGGTATGAGTTTGAGGCAGAGGATGACGTTGAAGCTCAGTGTGCCAAACTCTACAGCACTGAACTTTTACCAGCAGCAGGAGTGGGGGGAGAAAAAGAAAATAAGGGGGGAGAGAGGTAGGGGCTTTGGAAAGAGATGGAGAGAGGGTGGAGGGTTATCCGCGAGACTGTACTGGATATTCTCCGTTGGATGTGAAAACCCGACGGTCCGAGTGTTATTACTACACAAATACAGTTTCTGTTGGTCGTTCTCTCCATGTTTGACCCGTCACGCGATTTTCAAATTCTAAGCGGGACATGTCTGCTGAGACAGAGCATGATCTAAAACAGAGGCACAAACACGGGCGCAGTGAAGCGTCAGGGAATGTTCCGGTTCGGTCAACCTTGTCCTGATTCTGATGCAATCAGCACACCTGCTTGGCTGCTCTCTGTAGGTCAGATATGGACAACATCTAATAACTTCGTATCGTGTAGTATTCTACGTAAATTTATTATCCACTCAAGGGTTTGCCAGTTATGAACTTCCAATTTGAAGAGCAAATTTCCGAAACTCACTCAGTCCACAGGCCACATTTGTGAGAACATTTGCGAGAACTTTAAATTCCATGGACTGGAAGTTCTTCATTGTATTACATGAGGAGTGAGTGAACTTTAGTTCTCGATACTGTAACATGCAATGAGGAAGCCTGACATTTGGTCACTGGCCGTCTTGTCTCAAAATCGACAAAAATGGAGGGAGTTTTGGAAATTTGTTCTTCATTTCAAATCCTCTGATAATGAATCACTGCATGTTGAGTAGGTGGTAACGTAGTGGGGTGGGAACGTCAGCGGATGGCAATGACAGGATTAAGAGGGATTCCTGGGAAGCACTTCTTCATGCCGGGCTTGTTGTTCCGACAACGGGCCTCGGGGAAGGTCCAAGTAGCTGAGGAGTGACGGACAGCGAAGTTCGAGTTCTGCCCCACAGTTTGATGAGGTGGGAGGTTTCACGGTAATGATGAGTGGACTGGAAAAAAGCTAAGGGGTGTGGGGAACTTTGTCGACAGATTGTGGAAGGAGGTGATTGAGAAAGGAGGAGCAGAAAAGAACAGGTACAGAGCTGCGGTGACAGAGGTAGAGAGGAGAGATTGTGTAAAGGGGAAATTAGGAGAGTAATTGAGGAGTAGCTGAAGGAAGCATCTGAACAAGGGGGGGCCCTGGGGGGAGGAGCTATAGAGTTAGATCCGCTTGTCTGTTTGCTATGGAAAACCCCGCTATGACCTTCTGCCTCTTACTTTTTTCTAAAATGTCGCAGCCTGTTCACTTCACAATGCACATTTTTTTTAACCACGCAATGCATTGCGAGATTTGGCTGATGCTGCCAATGACATAACAACAACTATACAGAAAACACAGCTGATTGGTTGGTACAACATCACAGCATTCAGTGAGTAACCAGTATTGTTTGCCTTAGCTAAAGGAGTCTTATATGATTGGTTGCTCTTAAGTAAAGATCACATTTTTGTTTAAACAAATAAAAACACAGATATAATTCAGGCTTTAAAAGTTCTATTGGTTTGCATTAAATTAGGTAACACTTTACATGAGGGGGCGCAAATAATGTAACTTGCTTACTTATGCATTAATTAACCAGTGAGTAAGTGTAACCAGTTATTAAGGAGGTATTGATCCCATGTCAATCATGACAATTCGTGTATTTCATGCGGCAACTGTATTAGTTCATCATTAGTCCTTGAGTAGTAACTGAGTAACTAAGTGTTACCAACTTATTTGTGGGGATTTTTTTCATGATTGTTCATCGCTGCATTCTTAATGATGTTCCAAAAATGAAACCCCCCACCCCCTCCTCAGGCCCATGGAAAGAGGTGATATGTGTGCTGGGTAAGGTTGGAGATGTTCATGGACTGGTGATGTGCAGGCTGTGAAGGTGAGAGCAGCAGACATGTGGGAGGTGTCATTGCGGAGTGAGCGGGGGGACACGCTGAGGCTGAAAAGTAGCCGGGGGGGGTTGACAGGTGTGCAGGGAGGCGTCCGTGTGAACGGCAGCACCATAGGGACGCCCAGGGGTGTTCTGGGAAAAGTGCCGCTGATGACAGATGGTGTGGAACAAC
Organism: Mormyrops boulengeri; assembly: GCA_026781065.1. Classification (NCBI taxonomy): domain Eukaryota; kingdom Metazoa; phylum Chordata; class Actinopteri; order Osteoglossiformes; family Mormyridae; genus Mormyrops; species Mormyrops boulengeri. Next base: position 2,192,822 of record JAODLD010000052.1, on the reverse strand, counting down.
AGAAAGGCCTGCAGCAGAGTTAAGAGGGGCGTGGATATGGGGGCAGGGGGGCGTCATATATTGAGCTGTAAATCTGCACTGCCGGTTTACTTGCCCTGCTCTTGGGAGGGGGGGGGGGTAGGTCAGTGTGCATGCCGATCAGCAGCCGATCAGTTTGAATTGCAGCCCAACACTCACAGTGGGAGGGACAGGCTGGCGACCCGGTGGTGTCCCCCCCCGCCCCACCCGGCCCGCGGCACACGGAGAGCATCTGCACCGGCCGCTGACCTCGTCGCCCGGCGAGCGCCGCCAAGAGGAGCGGTTGGGGGGCCGAGGGGACAGGGTTGGGGAGCCCCCGTCCCCAGCGCGCTCCTTCAGGGAGAGCCGGCCCGGTGCTGTCACTCTCACTGATAGGCCTAGCCCTGTCCCTCTGGTCGATGGGGCTGCCAGCTTCCCACCCGCGTGCTTCTGGGCTCTGCTCTTCTGTGTCTAATTGGGATCCTCGTGTCTGCACCAGTGCATCCGGCACAGAGGTTTTGGTGCATTTTCACAAGCAAAAAAATTTTTTAAATCTTCCTTGCCGCATGGATAGAGCATGTTAGCATGTTAGCATGTTAGCACATCAGCAAGCGTCTCTGGCCAAGCCTGACGAATGTGCACAGATCTCCAGTCACGTCGAAGAAGCCTCCCTTCACGCTCAACGGTGGTTCTTTTCAGCAAAGATCTGTACTCCTCCTCTCCCCCCCCCCCCAACCCGACTCGTCCCTTGGTCTCCCACCGCGTTCTTTCTTCTCCATCACTGATGTGGACATAATGGGAGCGCTTAATGGGAGAGTCCGTCACTAGCCACCGTGCAGACCGGCACAAAAAAGCACTTTTCTCTCCTTTTAATGGGTATCTGTGACGAACCAGACTTTTCAGCTTCTTAGACCCTTTTATTTTCAGCACATCACTGTTTTTTTTTTTCAGTTTTGTTGCCGTTTGGCAACCGCCTGTATTGTTGAAATGTGACTTAAAGAAGCAGGAGACTTTTTGGGAGGGGTAGACATTGTTATTTTAATGTTACCAGCTGCCTTTTTAACTGACAGTGTGGAAAAATGTTGCATTACGTAACATTGGCGATGTGCTCGTTTTAAGAACCACAACATGTTTACTCCCTAACTGCGTAAATGAGATAAATAAAAATCATGGTTGATTTTTTTTTTTCTTCTGGCGGGTAAAACCGTTTTGGAAGGACTCAGCTCTTAATTGGGATCACCAAGGCTAACATGATTCGATGTCAGATTAATAAAATTAGTTAATAAAATTAGTTAATAAAACTAGCATGTAGATGCCAGAGCCGTTAGCGTTAGCCCGTCTGGGATTTTCCACGTAAACAGAAAACGGCGGCTTAGGTTTAATGGGCATCTGATGCCTGTCTGGCGATGCTCTGTTGGAACATGACGGAGGCGTTTGCAGTTTGCCTCTTGACAGACGGCGGAGAGGAACAGGAGAAAACAGGAACAGACGAGGGGAAATGAAGGAACGGCATGCACAGACCGGACCAACTGTCCGATGCACAGCTGCCAGGCTCGTGCGAGGTGGCCGGTAACTCCCGTCCTGAGGGAGAGACTCCTGCACATGCTGTCTAGCACTTATCCGCTGTATCTAGCCCACCTAGCAATATCTGCCCACCCTGCCCCAGTCATCTGGGTATCGCTCCTCTATCCGTTTTTTTTTTTTTGCAGAATGATGAGCAGACAGTCCGGTGTCAATGGGAGCGCTACAACCAACAGTGTTTCCTGGGTGAACCCTTGATGATAATTGATCTAGTGTTTTTTTTTTTGGGCAGGGCAGACAGGAAGTCCCACTGAGCGTTGTCAGGACATGTCGGGGGAGGGGGACAGTGGCAGCCATTGACAGCCCCTGGGCGACCAGATGGAGAATGACACAAAAAGCCATAACAGGTCATGAACGGATCTGGCTTCCTTCAGGCTTCGTCAGACGTTTGTCTTTTTACTACTGCTACTCTGACAAGGAAGGATCCCACCCCGCAAAAAAATCACCGTGTGACACATTCCTTTCATAAATAGCTGGTGGTATAAACAGGGTGGTGTGACAGAGCGAAATCATGTATGATTTAGTGAGTTATGGCCTTGGCCGTGAATTTAAACGCACACGGATGGAATGTAAGGACTTTACTTGAAACCCCACAGGATTCTCAGGCATTGAGAGTCACACAGATTGGTTCTTACAGCTTGCGGGTGTCCTGGGGCAGAAAATATTTGAATAATGTGGAATATAGGACATTTGTGCAGTATTTTTGTAGATATTTAATAACAATAATTGTATGTGGGAAGAACCGCAGCCTCACACCTCCTGGGGTTGGGGGCACACTGTGTGTGTTTACACAGTACCGGTCAAAGCCCATAAGGCTCCTTAAGCAGGCTTCAGCGGCCGTGAACCCCGTCCAAGACAAAATCACAATGGCTTGCTAAGCTGGGGATGCTCCAGAAGATGGCGCCCTAGGCGGCGGTCGATGACGCCTGATGAGATGACCAGCACTGCCTTTGCAAGTTGGCAGTGGTTTACACCGTGTTGCTCTGTTTTCCTTCTGCACCAGTTAGGCTAACTGGTGATTCAAGATTTCCCTTAGTGTGTGTGAGTGCATGTGCCCTGTGATGCGCTGGCATCCCTTTCAAGCGTGGCCCCCCCTGCCTTGTGCCCTTTGCTGTCTGGGATAGGCTCCATTGTCCCACCCCCCTCCCTCCCCGGCAACTCTGTTCAGGATAAGAGGTTGAAAAGACGTATTATACGTCATTTGTTATGCCACTGGTTTTAGCTGCAGCTTGCACTGCTTTGAGAGGCCTCCCACCGGCATCTGCACTCACACTCTGGCTGCCCGGCACCAGGAAAACCCCAGGCCCGCTGGCTCGCTGCAGGCCCAGCTGGGGCTGCCAGCCTGCAGGAGGGGAAACCACCGCTCCATTAACTCCCAGCGAGTCCCAGCTCGCTGCCACCGCCGCTGCGAGCGCCAGCTCCGCCGGCGGGAAGACATCATCTGTCATCTTCTTATTTCATTACCTTTCAAAAGTTCTGTGATCTGAGTCGTTTGAATATCATTTAAAGTCAATTTAAGGCCATCAAGTTTATTTGTTTTCTGTCTCTGTATTACATCTATGTTATTATCTAGAAATCACAGACTATATATATAAAGCTTTTACCCAACATAAACAGGCCTGTTCAAAATAGCCTAAACACTCTCAAGTAAATTTACTCCATGTAGTCCTAAGAAACTTAATTCTGAGGGCCTTCTTCCTTTTTAGTTATTGTGATGTTTTTTAGCATAAAACTTTCCTGTCAGACGTTAATTGAATTTAAGAATATTCCCCTTAACTGGGCGACTCATGCTGGAATGTTTCCTCACCGTTTAAATCCCAGTGAATGGGGTCAGGGGTTGAAAGGCAGAGGTCCGGGTCGTGGGGGGGGGTCCGTGCCTCGCTCGAGGCGGTCCGCAGCCGTGAGAGGTGAAATACTCGCCCATCCAGTGAACTGACAAGCCTGACAGCTATTCTTCAAGAACCAGAAGGCCTCTGACAGACAATCAAAGACTTTCTACTGGAGGAATCCTGGTTCACGACTCAGGGCTGTTCCCCCCTGTCAGTCCCAGCGATTCACTGTCTGCACAGAAGAGTGTTTATTGTTGGGTTAAAAAAACAGCCTCTTCTGCTCTCTGCAGAGCTGCTCGTGCTCATACACGCCTGGGATATGCGTGCATTTCAGCTAATGCAACAGTCTGCACTTTTTTATTCTAACAGAACAAATACACACAAATCTTTGATCTTTGATCCGCTAAATGCAGTAAATGTAAAAAATCTTTGATCTGAGGTTTAAACAGACTCATACACAACTAGAAATGTATTGCAGTTGCTTTGAAATCAAATCAAAGTGACCCTGAATTGTTTTATAATAAAGGTGATATTTTATAGATGACATCCCATGCAGGAGGTACCCCAGCCTTGTGCCCTATGCTGCCAGAGTAGGGCTCCAGCACCCCCCCGCCCCCCGCAAACCCTGCACAGGATAAACAGCAAGAAAATGGATAGATGAGTTTTATGTGGCAGGTCAATCTCATACAGGGCATAACTCTGTTTTAGAAGGACACATACGCAAAAGCAAAATGGTTCACTGAAACTTGTTTTCATTTTTACCATAATTTAGGAAGAAGAAGAAATTAAATAATGAAACGTTTGAGAATAGTTCAGTGCCACTCTACCTTTCAATTCCTTCTGTAGTAAACAATTAATTCCACAAGAGGGCACTATGTACCAGATCATTTTAGCTGGATAATTGCAAGGTCTCACCACTTGAGGGCACAACAACAACAGCTGAAATGTTGACTTAATGAAAAGGAGAAACGGAGGGAAGTGTTGTGTTCAGAAGCATCTAATGAGCAGTGGTTCACATCATATTAACATTTTATTTATCTGTGCGATTTTTCGAAACACACATGATAATCGAAGCTAAAAGCACCCATCCACATTAGAGTACAGCATCAGGGCTATAATCTGGAGCTGACTCCAAGATCACTAAGGACTAATCTCACGAAAAGATCATTCTGCAGTCTTATTGCATTCATATATGCTGGCACACTCTCATGTTCATATTCAGACATCAGGAAAAAACGATTATTCAGGTGACTTTGAAGTGTCTCCCTGATTCTTGGCGAATGTGTGATTTGCCTGTAGAAAGTGTTCAGCCAATTACTGCACTACGCATCCGCCAACAAGACCACTGGTCCAGATTCCATATCTATGTGTATTTGAAAAAAGTTAACATGAGAACACTGTTCAGGGTAATCTCTTTTTAATCATAACCTAAGCTTTATATTTTTTTACTGATTTTCAAAACCATTCCAGATGTTTATTGGGGGGTTTTCACTTTCGTGTGGACAAATGTGGTGGCAGAGTGGGATAAAGACGCCAGGACAGGAAGAGGACATAATGAAACAGAGAAAAGCAGAAGGTAGAGCGACTGTTTTTCCTCTCATACACTAAGTCTGCAGTTTATACAGAAACCAGGCAGGTGGGAGACAAGACGTAAGACGAGAGGGAAATGAACACAGGATCGGGAGCCACTCGACTTCCCGGCAGCCATGTGCTACATCCAGGTGTGTCTGGAATCCATTATTGTGTTTATATATGGGGTGAACAAAATAAGGGAAGCAGCACTTTAAAAAGGACCACAGCGTTGATATATCCACAGTTACAAACATAGCCACAAAGATGGATCATATCGATAGGCAGACAGACAGGCAAACAGACAGACAGGCAAACAGACAGACAGGCAAACAGACAGACAGATAGACAAGATTCTTTACAAATCCTATATGGAACATTTTGGCTAAAGATAACCATATGTATTTGTGTGATTGAAAGAACAACACAAACAGCACAAAAACAGACTTCAATACATAAGTATATACATATATGAGTGAGTAGGAGCGCTGATTATTGCATGCATGGTTGCCTAGCCAGACCATTGATGACTGATGCACCGTTACGGCTGCTGGGACAATGGAGACCCTGTAGTGCTTCTTGACACGTTGTGGTGGGAAGGACCGACAGCTAAACATACAGTGTCATTGGTTGCGACAACTGCCGCCATCCTCCAATCAGCAATAACCTCCAAGGTGCCCAGTACGAGTCCTTCTGACCAATTTGTTTGGTCGCCTAGCATCCCCCCTCACCACGCTGATTCTCAAGTGCTCCGCAGCGTAGGAAATTAGCTACTAAGGACTAGTAGACCACAATGAGTAGCTTAGCTGCATACACTGAAAGACCTTAGTTTCCTCAAAAAGAACAGTCGGCTCTGGCCTTTCTGGTAGACCAGTTGTATTGTTCACAGAATCCATGGCCAAACAGGCAATTCCATTACTGCAAGTACATGGGTCACAAAAATAAACTAATTAATGTATCTTAGAAACCATGATATCATGTGCTCGTCGCGTTGCTAGGTTCTTAAAACATCTGCTTAGCTCAGAAACCTAATCTGTCTGAGGTTCCTCATATTGAATTCTCTGTGTCTAAAGTTACTATGATTATAGCACTACAAAGGTTTTGAGAAACACTGCTCTGGACTAGGACTGTTGTGATATATGGAATTCTCAAACTGAAAGCAATGCTTCTTAAAATATCTGAGCTAAACACATGATTTGGGGTTGACCTGGAATCTTTCGGGGATTCAGTCTTTTATGCACCAGGACCGTGACGCGTCTGTCTCGTGCCAATCATCGACAAACTGCATCACTACAGATGAACAGCGCGTGGATGTCGAAGCTCACTGGATATTTTTTGTTTCTGTGAGTCTGTCGATCTGGACAGGACACTGTTGCTGTGCCGTTAAAACAGAGCTTGACTTCATTTATCATCATTAAAACTGTTGTTGCCTTTAACACCTTTAGCATTAATAATTATACAATTTTTTATACCACCTGTAATAAATGCACAAAGCACTGACATATGCATTTGTACGTAAACGTGTACTTACATGGTAAAACTGACTAAATGAACTGATCACAGAGGTGATCAATTTTATTGGTGTTCAGATTCAGACACGATTAAGTTATTGTGCTTATGGCTTATGGTATAGCGCATTCTCATTTACATATAAGCAAAAGTAAAACGAGGCAGCACCAGGCGAGTGGGAGGAATAGAGCAGGATGATGAACATAAGAAAAACTGCCATTTCCGACATTCCTCTGCGGTGTTCCGTTCAGCATCGCACAGTCCCTGCGCTCTCGGGTTACCCCGCCGTCGGAGCGTAACGCAAACAGCGCAGTTGTTGTGATACTTCAAAGAGGGCTCCTACCTTTCCCCGACAGCGAGACTCGACTCGTGGTTCAGATCCTGCCATTTGTCTTGCTTGTTTGACAGTTCGAGCATTGACCGCTATTTGAAGCTCATCTCGCGATGTCACGTTCATGCGGGAGGGCATTGTGGTTTGCTTAGCTGTTTATACAAAAGCATTGAGAGCCTCCGATATAACGCGAAGCGCAGACCGAGACAATAAAAGACATTCTGACAGCTTTGCTTCTCAAGTATACCGCTATAGTGTGTGCAGGTTTCTGGCTTTTTTGCACATTGCCACACATTTAAGAGAGATTTTTCTTTATGTGCTCTGCTGCCCCGTTTGCTACCCCGTCTTTCTTTTGTTTCGGAAAATCCGATTTTACTTAATGTGTCAAATTGCAGCCTTCAACCAAAAGTTGAGGGTGATTGCAGGAAAAGCCACAAAACACAACATTGTAAAGATGAAAGATACCGAATTACCCAATAGAGATAGAAGAAGGACAGATAAGGAAGGACTTTTTGTCGTTTTTTTCTCCTTAGCTATGAGTTAGGGCATTACCCATGATATTTGACACTGTTGTACGAGGGTGTAGATTTGGGCATGGACCGTAATGACATGTTCCTACCAATATTTTGGAGTCCCTTGTGCATTCAGGGGGTCGGGGCTGATGTCATCCCCGCTAAATTTGAAGACAAACCTACGATCTTGCTGTTATAGCAGAATATTACAGCTCAGTTATGATACACAGCAATATTTGGAGAATCCAGTGCAACACATGGCTGACCTGCGTGCATCCGTCATGGGACTGCGGGTTCAAATCCCATCGCCAAGTATTCATATCTCTGTTGGTCCTTTGAGCAAGGCCCTTAACCCCAAGTGCTCTAGGGGTGCTGGATGCTGGGTGACCCTGCCCTCCGACTGCAGGCTGTCCACGCTTGCACATCTCTTTGGACAAAAGTGTCCACTAAACACGTAAATGTAAAGTTTGCCACCTGTCTTTCAGCGAGATGGCTTTCCCCGGGGGGCAGGGAGTGCCCCCCCCGTCCCTGCCTCCACTGAAGAAATAGCAAGGCTTTGTTAACCGTTTCTGGAGCTTGCGGTGTCGACGGACACTTTCAACACCCTTTGATAGCAGTCTGCGGTTTTTACTCGCTGACCACGGAGCGTCGCCAAGACAAGACGGGAAATACCGCACAAAGGAGATCGTCCATGCACACCGGTGTTTGTTTGAGTCTCTTTGCTGAGGGTGCTTGCCTTGTGATGTGGGCTTTGTGTGCACAGGGCTGGTATCTGCTGATGAATCTTTTAGCGGGCGATGACGGGGCACGCCCTGCTGTGCTAATTGCACATGATTACAAGGAAAACAGTTTATCCAGAAGCGCTGGGCGCCATCAAGAGATTATGAGCCCTGAACAAACATGCAGTGAATGATGGACCAGTCGCCTGCCAGGTTTGTTTTGAGGTTGGAAATAAAGTATGATCATGTGATTGTTTGCAGTAAGCTGGAGGGAGCAGTACTGTGCCGGTACCTCTGTAAATGGTAAAGCATTTCATTTAGTTTCATTTCATTCCATTTCATTTCATTTCAGTAGCATCCCCTAAAAAAACAGCCATTAAACAACGTGAAATTTTGAAGGTCTCTGTCTTGACATCACACCAGCGCTGGAGGTGTGAACCATAGCCTGGT
>JAODLD010000052.1:2146682-2180292 GCA_026781065.1 Mormyrops boulengeri | reverse complement strand
CCCCCCCCGACCCGGTCTATAGTCAGTGTGTCGATGTCAGGCGTCACGATCGCGACAAAGGGACCTCCAGCCATCCTCGTACTCGGAACGCGCCCACAATGCGACGGGGAGGGTTTAACCTCCTGAGAGTGCGCTCATGCGCTGCGAGTAACAGCTAACAAAATGTAGCTAAAGCACTTCTGGCTCCAACTATTTTTTTAGTTATATTTATTTGTTTAGTATAGCTGAAGATCATTTGTTTCTTTCAGGTTTTTGTAAGAAAATTAAATTCATCCATGAAAAGCTCATTCCATCAAATGAGTAACAGCTATTGAGTATTATTTTGCAAACAAGAAACAAATATTTGACATTCAGATAATACTACAGTAACAATACATCTTCATCCTCGTCATCCTGTTCCTCCAGTATCTTCTTCCTGTAGTATCTCATTCTCTCTGCTGCCCTGCACGCCCTTTGTCTGCCCTGCTAGCATCTCATGCACTTTCCATTCTTCCTGAGGTCCCAGCATCCCATCTGCCATCTCCTTCGGAGATGTGGGGGGTGGGGGGTGTTGGTGTATCTGTCGCACGCTGATGCAGCTGTGCCAATTGCTCGAATTAATCTCGCCATGCCGTATTCCTCGCAAAGCGCAACCGGTATAAACATGGTCAGCTTGCAGCGCCGGGTTCTGTCAAAACGACACAGGTCAGCTGACAGACATGAGTCAGGGCTCAAATTTTTAAGCGAAGTTACTCTAGTGCTTTACAATGATTCTGATCTATTTCTGTTCCATTTTCTAAATATAATAATACAAACAAAGGCTTCTTAGCAATTGTGACATTATTATAATTATTACTCATACTCATTTACTATCGACATTCATCTTAAGAATGGCTTTTTGATAGTCGTGCATTCAGTGCCTGGTCTTGCGCTGCAAGCAATAAACTCTCTGTCTCTCCTTTGAGGCCTGAGCTTCGAAGCCATACCGATGACTCTTCTTTATCTACATACTGCTGGTCAATTAGTTTAAAGAATCGTACATGCGATAGTTTCGCTTTTAGCTTCTCCTCTATGCTCTTCAACATGTTTTGAGAAAGGAGCTTGTTGAGTCACGGCCACCATTTTGTCTCCGGATGTATAGTCGCTCTACATCTGCCTTTGGGCGGTGGATACCGTGCATGGTGAGAAGCTTCTTGACTTCCTGTCTCTTCTGGTCTATGATGCCAAAGCTGTACATCGGTACTGGTGCTGCGAGATTATTGATCGCAGCGATCTTATTTCGGGAATTCAGCTCTGATTTGAGGATTAGGCGTATTCGAGGATAGTATTCTTTTGCAACGGTGTGCAGTGGTGGCTTAATGGTTCGGGACGTGCACTTGTAATTGAAGGATTGTAGGTTTGAATCCCCAACCAGCAAGGCACCACTGAGGTACCCTGAGCAAGGTACCGCCCCCAAGCACTGCACCCCGGGTGCTGAATTAGCTGCCCCCTGCTATGTTACATTGTCACATATGGGTTAAATGCAGAGCATGCATCTTGTTGTCGTGGTGTGTCAACAATGACAATTAATCACTAAAATTGTACAAAAAAAAAAATTCTAATAGCTTATTTCATGCTGATATACTGGATCCCATCCATCTCATCAATACCAAGGTATGTGTATACTTCATCCTGGTCCAGGTTTCTCATAGTTATATTATTCTAATGATTCTATTATTATTATTTTTATTATTATTATTTTATCTCTTACAAGGGGTGGCACCAGGGGACCAGGAACCCAGTGTCTGCCATGGCTCCATGTGTGTGGAGTTCTCCCAGTGTCATCGTAGGGTTTCCTCCAGGTACTCCGGTTTCCCCCCACAGCCGAACAACATGCTGAGCTTGCACCCATAGCCTCCAGACCCCCTTGACCCTGAACAGGATAAGCGGTTACAGAAAATGGATGGATGGATGGATGGATGGATGGATGGATATCTATTATGATATGTCCATTAACCTTTTCAGTTCAGGCAGCTAAGAGATGTCTCACTTCGCTTTAATTCAGCATTACAATCAAACTCATGTTAGGGGCCCCAACTGCAGGAACCCTGGTGCTCATGAGCACTCAGTGCCGCTCGCCATTGCTGGATGCGGGGCCTGACGTGACCAAAGTGCTGTTCGCAGACACGGTGAGGTCATTGGCCTGCAGCTCTCCTTCCAACTCAGCAAGTCGGCAATAGGACACAACAATTCAGGCCAAAAAACAACAACCACCTGCAGGCACGCACCCCTTCATCCAAGGAAACGTCGACGCCCTCAACTGGAGTGATTGAGTAGGACACGTGCATAACGTTGGATGGTGCAAAAAACAAAAAAATCAGCATAATCACAAGTCTGGTGGTCTGGAGATGTTACTCAATCACGCACATTGGGAGTCTAAACAAAAAGCCATAAAAGGGACTGACCTGGATGAGGAGGCATTGTATAATGGAGATGGCTCACGGCACTACTGCTCACCATAGAGACGGGACCACTTGGGATAAAATTAACAGCTAAACATGCCCTAGAACCGAATGAATGCCACAGGGAATGAGAATAGGGTCATAAAATCAAATCATAAAGCACGAGACCGTGTTCGGAGATGGTGGATCTCATTAATGCAATACAAACCATGCCTTAATTAAGGACGTTTAGATAACTACTCTCAGCTGCCTATCCAGAGCAAGCATCTGAGCCACATCAAGTGAAGGCCAGCGAATGTCTCGTAACTCTATATCTGCGATTCCAAGAGCGTCCGGCCAAATCAGCCCTGAGAATTTCAACACGCGGTCATGAAGATGGGCATGCGAGTCCCAGGATGTGAGAGAAACTTCAGATATGATGCATGCGGTGGAGGGGGGGGTGGTGATGTCATGACCGGCCAGCTGTCAGGACCATTCCGGTCTCGGTGCACAGGAGCTGGTTGTGATTAGCGCCTGCGGGCCGCCGTGCCTCAGTGTAGACTGAGGCAGTGAAGAGAGGGTGTACGGAGCATCTCGGGAACGGAAGTTCATCCTCCCGTCCTCTAGGGGTCCATGTTAAGCATGAGTGCCCTCATTTGCAGTATTAATCGGATGAAAGTATATTGAAAACAAAAGAGCTATTGAAACATTTTATTCTTATTCGCTTTTTAATTATTACCATCGGTGTTACATGACCAAATGAAGGCTTTGGCTGGGAGAAATAAAGAATAGGATTCAAAAATAAATTAAATTAATGTTCAATACAATTCAAAAATAAATTGTGCACATATTACCATTACAGGACTGTTATTTAAACTCCTTCTTCAAAGGAGTCCAGAAATCATTTTTTTGTTTGTTAAATATTGGCAGATCAGGTGATCTGAATGCCTCAGAACAATTTAAAGGTTTTTATTATGAATAGCTTGTGGAAATTAGCTACCCAAAACGTTCACTAAGTAAACTGCAGCAGTACCAAGCAGGTTTATCAATGCAGAGAGTGTGAACCACAAATCCCTGTCTCATCTGGGCAGAAGACAAACCAACACTGGTGACCACCCATCGTGAAGGAAAGAACTCTGTGACAGATCTGGGTTTTTTGATGTGTCATCTGATGTGATTAAATGTGATTTATGTGTATAAATTACTCCACACATACAAAATGGGTGGAATAGCAAACACTGGTATAAATATGAATGTGGAAAAGGTAGTTGACTCAAGTTACTTGAGTGAAAATGTCCCTGGGTAAAATTTCCAGGTGAAATTATTATAATTTTACTCTAGAGGCTTCTTCCTATCTTGCTGTTTTGCGAAACAAGAACTTGTCATCCTGTTAACAAATGTGCTTAAAAATGACTATTTTCTGAAAGAAAAGCTTTATCCGTCTCATTATCTACCATATGCTTTCAGATGCTGCGGATTAGTGAGCTTTTGAAGGGCTTAGCAGAGATATGGGTAAAGAACAGGAATGAGAGATTACTGGGAGACTCAAAGCTGTGGTTTAACTGGGATAATCAATGTTTGTTTCATTCTAAAATGCTTTGATAGTCTGTTGTGAGTATAAAGCACTAGGAGAAGTATCTCAAAGTGGAGCCACCCACAGATCGTAGGCTTATCAGGAGATGTTCAAACTGGTGTTTATCTCCAAACCACATGTGACTGTTTACTGTGAACATAACAAATAAACTCTTGAGTCTTGAATCTTGAAGATGAGGGAGCATGAATCTGTGAAAATTAACTTCGGTGGCACTATATCAACAGCCATGTTAATGTCATTTGGTGTTGCCTTAAATTGCATCCAGTCATGATCTGAGAAATTTTTTAACCCATTCAACATCCTTATCCGTGGGGCTAGTCTTTGTCCCCCACTCGTTTGCCCTGCTCGGGGGCCAGGTTGACCTCCTGGGGTGACCTCGTTGTTTCATTTCCTGTTCTGAGTAGCGAGAGGGGCCGCGACCTGGCCGAGGTGAACATTCGTTTCAAGGGCTCAGCGTTTTAAGTCCTTCTTCACCCTGAGGCTCTGCCGGAGGTCACCGGGGGGGGGTTCAGCTCTTATGGGCCTTTAATATTTCACAGAAAAAACACTGAGATGATGACTGGGACGTGTCTTATGAGTAAACCCACATAATTGTGTTGCATAGATCCACTTCTTGCCAGGTTTGGTGCTCCTCAACGTAGGCTGGTACCGCAGTGGCGAGGAGCCCAACGTGATTGATGGAATCGGCGCTGCGTCTTGTGCAACTGACGCCGCAAATCTATTTTGCTGCAGCATCCCTTGCAGTGGATGCTCTTTCACTGCAGCTGCTTTGAGAGGACGACCATAGTTCATCCTTGAGGAGGAGAAGGGGTCGCTCCACATCCCACGCAAGGTCTGCCTCCCCCAGGGGTGGGCCACTCTTTGACCCCACTGGCCTATTGACCAGAAGCCTCGAGAAGAGTTCCTGAGGCACCCAACAGGGGCAAGCATGCACCCAGAGATCAAAGGTCAGCGGTTAGAGTCTGGAGTAGCCTATTGGTGCTTTTGTGCTCCTACCGTGGGTAACTCAGCAACCCCCCCCACCTCCACCCACTCCCTGTGGGTGGACAGTTCTAGAAGCCCGTGGGTGGCAGTTGATCCTTGCAGGGTCTGAGCTAGAGAGTCCGCAAGCCTCGCAGAGCCCCAAGCCCCAGGCGGTCGCGGCCCTACAGCCCCACCCCGTCGCTGCCAGTGATCCCAGCATGCCACGCAGTGGCCGGGGTGCCAGCCAGGGAAATATTTTGAGATGCCTCTTCTGTCTGCAGTGTAACATAACACGTTTTATTTCATCAATGGGCGATACTCTAAAAATCAGCCCTGGCATAGAGAACTGACACAAAATAACCAAAATATTTGACAGCTTGTTACGCCTCTATGTTCTTCCCTAAAACCCATTTGCCCAGGCGGACATCGAACCCCTCATACAAGTTTTCAATAACAATTAGGACGTAATATGCTCTAAATGGCGCTGTAAATTAAACAGCATTTTCAACATTTTCTGCCCCAGATAAGTACATTTAGAGATTAACGATATATTTATAGATTTCAAGGAATCTGAACAAAAATAATCATACTCAAAAACAATTATACAGATGAAGTAAAATCAAGGCCGTAGGTTTGGTCTCAGTGTTTGCAGGGATCAAATCAGCCCCCCAAAACAGACGAGGTACTCCCACAATATGGGTAGAGACGTGTCCCTACCTTCCACACCCAAGCCTAAAATGATCCCTATCAAATGGATCCAAATGGAGCCGCTGGATGTAACAACCTTATTTTACAGATATATTGCCGATATGTTATTCCACACACTAAAGGAGCTGTATGGCCCTAAATCTGCTTTATGTTTATTATTATTAGGGGAAAAAAATCATCTGTCTCTTTGGATTCCTTCGCTTTCTCCTTTGACTCTTATAATAAGTAATGGGTCACAGGAGGGCAGTAAATTTTCTGGGAGCCCTCGACCAAAAATATTTCTGATAATATCTGACCCACCGGCACATACCTTATATCCAACGATAATTAGCATTAAGGTCTATCCTGTTTGTTTTTATATAGTGCAACCCATATAAGATAGAAATATAACATAGATTCCCCAAATAGATATCCCCAGATAGATATCCCATAGATAAGTCCATAAGTGGATATTTGGCAGTTGTGATATTACCTCTGGTCAGAAGAGATTAACTATATTTCTATATGTCTACGGCCTGTAGAGACTGTATTTTCTTGATTTTTGTTCTGAGGGTTACCACATCATTACCCGAAGAATAATGCTCTAAATGCTGCAGAAAACTTCTCCAGCGAAAAAGCCAGCTGTAAAAAGCCTTGAAAGACCTGAATCCAACTAGGATCTAATCCGTGTGTAACTTCAAATGTGCGTAAGGTATTAGATGCATGGCAGGTAACTTTGCCGTGACATAAAAGACTTGGAAAGTTATTGCCTGTGTCCAAGAACCATGAATGCTACAGGAATAACCGTGTCTCCGGCCCACACCGCAGTTCTCAAATAAAATGACTCTTTCGCCTGAAGACCTGTGCTTTCCACAATAAAACAGTGTGTGCTAGGGGCATTGAGGTGGTGTTTATTTAGTGTTGCATTTTTCAAAGCAAACCCAGTCAATGACCTTGTTTTTCTTAATTACTGTTTTATGAAATTATATTTACATAGCTGTGTTTTATATTATCTAGAAGCACTTATTTTCAACTGTATCAGGTTGGAGAACATCGATCCTTGGAGGCCCATACTTTGGAGAAGTCAGAAGTATAATTTTTCAGAAATGGGAGAGCTGAGACTGGCACGACCGAGTGGCCGTGAGTGACGGCAGACTCAGTTGCGACTTGTGTGTTATTTTGGCGAGAAATCCCAGAATACCTTCGGAATTTGTTCCCAATACTTACTGTCAGCTTCTATACAGTCACAGAGAAGATAGAGAAGATACTTATAAAACTTGTGATAAAACAAGGTTTAGCATCTACTACTGGCCCCAAGACTGCAGCGCCACACGGGACCAAAGACACAAATCCCACAATGCTTCACTGCACGTTTCTGAATGTTACCTAAAAGAGCAAAGTGATGATCAGCAAGGGGACATTTGTCCCGTTTGAGCAACAAATTTTAAATATTATATTTTGAGCCCAGTTCCAAAAATACAGGCTAATTTCTTTAATAATTATTTATATACCAACCATACAACTTTATCCAAAGAAACTAAAATGCTGTATATTACAATTTAGTAGGTATTTATACAGCTGGAAAAGCAGTGAGACAGTTCTGGTTCATTAAGCTATTTGAGCGGTTTGCCTTCTAAAACTTAGTAGTAAGTTTCCTAATCAGTAAATCGACTATTATTTTACCGAACCTGCCTTTAAGGGAAAATGGCTTCAGAGAAGCTCTAGTATTACTTTGGCAAGTGTTTGCGCTTCTTTCCGCGGGCCAAAGTCACTGTGTACTTTAAGGTCAGGAAGTGTGCTGTGTTTGGTTTCACAAAGGAAATCTGTCCTCAGGGAGAAAGGAAAGGCTATCGTGTTGTGACAGGTCGTGGAAAAATGCAGTAAATCTACTGTAAATCAGCATCCCACTTTCGGGGTGTAAATAAGGCTGGGGTGGGCAGGGCAACACGAGCACTCGGCCGGACTGGCCTCCTCTTAGGGAAGCATTAGCCTGACTCCCGGGAAACTGAGGAAGGCTGACAGAGTGGGGGGGGGGGGGGACTGACATTGTGATTTAGCTTGGAGGGCCAGTCAGGATCAGCGTGAAGACTCCTGGCGCCGGACTTATCAAGACCATCGGTCAGACGGAGGCAAGAGACACCCCACACCGACTCGGGGGAGTGTAAATCTAGAACGTGCCCCTTGGAGAACCACGTCACAATATGAGGAACCTGGCCCGGAGGTAGGCCAGGGCTGAGCTCACAGGGCAAGCGGAAGACCTGGCTAGACCATGGGGAAAGGGAGCGCGGTCTACCAGAAGCTCCATCGTATTTGATCTCACTACCCTGACATTGAGGTGTTTCACAGATACTTTTACCCTAAGAGGCTTTACTCAGTTATGCAAGGGCATATTTTACATGAGTGAATAGGTACAGCACCTTTGTTCAAAGGAGATACTGCAGAACGTTATGAGGTATTAGCATTCGTGCTAAATCAAACACAGCTTAGTCTTGAGTGTGGTGGGGGACACGTCTAACATAAAGGTGCGTGTTGGGTGTAGACCTGTTGTCTGTCCTACCAGGATGCGTAAGACTGAAAACCAGTTGGGGGTGATCTTGGGAAGTGGATAATTACGATCTAAATGATGCCTGTGAGTTTATGTACCTTCCAGGATATTTAGGCAGGCTGATGTCTATGAGTTTTTGTACCTTCTAGGACATTCGGGAAGGCTTGGGTCTAATAATGTGTTTTGCATCATATGTTTCTGGTGGTCCTATTTTAATGTTATGTTGATGTATGTTACATTTCTGCAACAGGAACATATCAACAGAAAGAAGATGTTTACAGACAACACGAGAGCGCTGGAGAGATTTCCTGTCTATGACGAGACTGACTAGTTTGTTTGCTGCCACATGTTGGCCAGTCGGTCTACAGAATCTGCTGACATCCAGTGTGGATACAGATTTTGCGGGTAATGAAGAGGGGGTGTTACTTTCTTCTGGATATACATAATTACAGCTAAATTCTTGCCGTGTGACACACATGGGCAAAATTACGCGCCATGATGGCAGTGACTCACTCATCATAAAGAACCACTCACATGATTCGGGAGCAGTTTGCCAAGTAATTTTCACAGCATACAAAGCAATTTTTTCAGCTGGATGAACGACTAGTTACTTGCACTAGTGCAATCCTTACACAAGCCAAGACAAACAAATCCTGAGGGCTAAGCTCTCATTCAGGCTATGCTGAAGTTGTTTACTGAAGTCACATTGCATATTCTAATAAAGTTAACTAATAAAGTTTATCTATCTATCCATCTGTCTATCTATTCCATTACCATTGAACTAGCCTGACTAGCTGACCATCTCACTTTGCCGTTTAAAGTCCAAAGTGCTTCATTCGCATAACAAAAATAACATCAGTGTAACCAAGATTATATGGAAAACATTCAGATGGCATGAGGGAGGAATGGCAACAAGCGTGTCATTAATTATTTCGAGCATAAATAATGAATAAATTGCGTCTGTGAGAGAAGTCTTTGGGGTATCCCAGAGGGCACTTTTTTGACACTGTTGTGTTTGGCTGCATGGTCACTATTTAATCACCATTCCTCCTTCATTCTTATAGGTCATCTACGGTCATCACATGGAAAAGTAACCATTTTGGCTGTCTGCTGGACATATGAAGCATTCATATATCAAGCGTGTCAGTCCTGTTTACTTTTGCGCTCCGGCCAGACGCTTCCCCCTACATTTTCTTCCCATTTACTTGTTTATTCTCTCTCCAGAGACCTTTGAACTTATCGCAGCCTTCAGCTGAGTAAGCAGAATGGTAATTGTAATTATTGACAGCAGAACAAGCCATGATCTGAAAACAGGCGATACTGAACTTTGACCTTAAAGGAGCTCAGGACCTGGAGACAGAGTGAATGTGCACAGTAACTAGATCTCATCGAGTTATACTGCCTGATACTCACTGGTGCCAAGCTCAGTCCTGTGAGACCTGTGTCTACACTTATTTCAGTTTTAACCAATTTGTTGGTTCCTATCAGTGCAGAACATATTTCCCTAAATACAGGAGGATGTACTTTCTTTAGAAAACAACATGTGGACCACAGTCAAGGTACTCTCATGGGCAGGTACATCTGTCTATGAGTAATGTTTTTCATGTGTGATCCAACATTATAAGAATGTTAAACACACTAATCCCATACCATGGTCAGGGTGATCAAAGAAGGGTTGGTGAAAAAACACACACACGCATTTAAAGTCTTCCTGGACTGAACACTGGTGATGTGTGTCCATGTCCTGCAGCCTTTTCCATTCTTTTGTACAAATTACTGAGAAATTGACTCATTCGTTGCTGCTTTTCTTCCTGTGGGAATTTTCAACTTCAGTACCCACCCCCGCTTTTATTTGGAGCAGATCACAGCTGGTTAATACACACAATTCAACTAACTCCAGACGACTTTTATGTAATGATAATTAATTAACTGGTTTATTAATTAAGTGCCATTTCAAGTCCAACCTTAAGGGGGCTGCACGGAAGTATGCTTGGAATTCCAACCAGGAAGAATTGGTCAGCGGGTCGTGCGTGCGCGGCTTTGTGTTGGTCCGCCTTTCATTGTGCTCTCAGACAGGGAGGACAGGCTGCAGGGGCCTGTTAGGATTGTCCACGGCAGCCTGATGAGGTTCGCTTCGTGTGCGTCCGTGCGCATGTGTGTGTGTGTGCGTAACGGAGGGCACGTAGGAGTGAGACACGCATTTCCACATGCGCTTCGCATTTTCCTGATGTTGCATCGGTTTCAGCCGCGAGCTGTTTGATCTTTTGTTCGGTCCAAGTGCCTTTTGAGGAAAAATGTTGAGCTCGATGCATGACATGTTTTTTGAAATATCTCCTTAATGGTACCGCGATTCGCCCTATTTAAGGCTAGCTTACTCGGGTTAACCTAAGACACACTTTCAGTACGCTATGTAGCTACTCAGCACCCCACTGAATAGATTAATGTCATTAGTCCTCACTTAATCCGCTACACATACAGAACACGTCAGCTAACTCGACAGCAGTCCGTCAATTCCAATGGCTTCCACCTGTCACCCCTTTAAGAATGTGCTGAACAGTGAGTGTAGCCTGCCACGGCATGGCCTAACAAGGCGTGGAAAGAAAGCAGTGACACTGCACCGTGAGCATGCCACCCCCAAGTGAGGTGTCACTCTGCCCCCTGGTGGACAGAATTAATAGTACTCTTTCCTGTTGTATCCTAAACAAAAATACTGCTTCATACACCAATGTCAGCATCTCGTTTGTTAGTTTTGAAGGAATAGTTTTGAAGGTTAGTTAGGAGTGCTGTCTTTCTCTAAATTTACTTCTAATAGTATTGTAACTCTGTAGCACAGTTTTCAGTTAAACACCTGTCCATATCTTTAACTATCTCTCCTACCTGTAGGCCCTTCTGATTGTTTAGCTATCAGTTTTGGCTGCGTAATTCTTAATGAGATAATCAGCTCTTGTTGTTTCCATACAAAAAGATGCCTTGCAGAATTTTTCCTCCACATCCATGTCTACAGAATAAGATGTATGGCTCAGGCAACGCAGCAATAAGCCAGTCATTTCAGTATTTGGAAACAGTGCTCAAGTCGATGTATGCGTATTTACATCGGGGTTGCAAATTTAGACTTGCTTTTGCATAACAGCCCTGCACAAAACAAGTAATTATTTGCAAATCTCAAGCCTTCTTTAATAAGCAGCTACCCAGAATCCCTTGTTTTGGGTGAATGTAAACAGGCTGCCTTAGCAGGGCTGCTGCCTTGCGATTAACCTCAGCTCTGGCTGGAGAAATTAAAAGCCTCCCCCTCCGTATGGCTTCATTTCTGACACGCGGCGGGTCGGCATTTTGAGCTCTGACTCATGGGCATTGGGACGGAATTAACCTCTGGATGCGTTTGAGGTAATTAAAGCGGGTGTGCGGCATCGTGGAGTGGAATGCGGTAGGGATGACAGCCTAGTTACAGACGGGCTCACTTGGACGAAGAAAGGAACAGACGTTTTGGGAAATATATGTGCAGTTTGAGACACTAATCAAGAAGGGGCTTTATCTGGCTGGTGTGTGATAAAAGACAGTGTGGTGTAGTGGTGGGGGGGGTGTGTTTGAGGTCCCATTCATCATGCTACAAAAAGCTAACCGCACCTCCCATCCCTTTCACCTGTGAGTCGCAGAGCTACTGTTCCACGTAGACAATGAACATGATATGAGTAGCCAGCTCGCGCCATTGGGTTGAGGCGACATGAACATTTGAGGGGGGGGGGGGGTGAGCGTGACCTCAGTCAGGTACCACTACTGGCAGCCAATGGAAACGCCAGCTCATTTAAGAAGGAGAATCAGTCTTTGATGACCACTCACCGCATAACCTAAACCGGAAGCAGCACAGACATGAAAGACAACAGCCAACACCATACTCACATTCATGGTTACACGTGAATGAAACACATGTATTCCAGGGCAAACATTACACAGCATTTATTATTCCACATCACAGGGGTTAGGGCCACAGGCCCCTTGCGATCTGGAAATACCACGTAAAATTGTTTTGGTCCCCTTGGCGAGCGAAGGGAACATGCAAGCGGAGCACAGAAACACGACACCATAAACACACTTGATGTCCTCAAAACTGCACTCTGCATATATTTTATATATCTATAAGTAAACAAAGTTTTTGTGCGTTGTCTGCAGCTTTCTCAAAATTCCCCAAAGCTCACAAAAAAATTGGCCTTTATTTTCTTATGCTGACCCTACGATATATCAAAACTGCGATGGGGAAAGGTTGACTGTATAAGATAAATACACTAGCATACATATTAATTTACACAATTCATAGATACCCGTAATTCAGTACAAAGTAGAGCTGTAATCCGGCTTTAAAAGCTAGGCCCGACAAGGCCTGAGCCCGACAGAATTCGGCCAAAGCCGTCGGGTCCCGTCGGGTTCGGGCAAAGATCTTCAGCTCTAGTACAAAGCATGGCAGGAAGTGCATAATGAGTCCCGATAAACCATGCAGTGTCACAATATATTACAAACCACAAGTACTAGGAAAAGCCTTAGTGAGTGTGTGTATATATGTATATATAATACATACTCACACAAGGAGGGGGGAAATGTAAATATTACCAGGAACACACACCCTGGAAAGCCTTAAGCCTGTCTTGCATAGTATTTGCCTTTCAGCACCCTGACAGACAAAGCAGGGTAAGTGGCTGTGTTCAGTAGGTGACCCATCTGAAAGAAGGAATTCAAGATGACGCCCAAGACAACCTGCATCAGGATACGACTCCACATTATAAATAAGGTGAAATCTGAGCTCGACTCGATGGGAAGAGTTTCCCATTTGGAGAACATTGCCGAGGTCGCCTGCCAAACCGCAGGGGTCATCGCGGTTTGTGTCCCCCCGCAACCTCCTATTGGGGAAGCTGTTCTGTCTCAGAGACAGGAAGGAGAGCGACAAGTCGGAACAATACGAGAATTATTTGGCAGATGTGGCCAAACATCCCCTATTATATCAAGCGCCGACATCCGACGAGTTAAGTAGTCGCACCAAAGATGGCCTCTTTGCACTCGTTTGCAGGAAATAAAGCATTCAGGTCTGCTAGAACAACCTACCATTCACCCCTCGTTTAGCCTGCATGTTTCCTGTTGCTAGGGCCTCTACGATCTCTTAATTATCTCTCGATTAGTAATTAGTGTCAGCAATTAGTAAATAATTCAGAAATGGTGTGCCACATCCTACGAGCATCTCCCACGTCATAACATACTTGAAATTTCAGCTAAAAGCATATTTTCCCCGGTTGAATGGACCAGTGACAACTATCATAGTAGTGAGGTAATGAGAGTCACAAAGAAAAGGTTTTTTTTTTTTTGTCCGAGGAAGCTTTAAGTAAGGCAGGCCAGCCCGTGCACCGCGCTATGGGATGCGAACCCTTGCTCTGGAGAGACATGACACGCCACGTTGCCGGCCCACAGCTGATGCTAGGCATTCTGGGATGTCTTGCGCTTGGAGGTGTTACTGGCATAGAGCTATTCTACAAACCATCCATTCTCGATCCCCGACCCACTGCCCGACAGGGTCCATATCCAGAGGTAAGAGGAGGGAAAAAAGCTATATGAAACCTCCTTTTTGATTGGTTAACGGGATTTTTTAAAAAGCATAGTGGTAGACTGGAAGGGTTGTTGAAAACGTATATCATTTAGGAACTTTGTATTTGTGGATGTTGTATAAATGCTTTAAAAAATGATTTCATGACATTTCACACAGTTTAAATCTCTTTTTTTTCTAGAGCAGCAATGAAAACCTGAGAAGCCTTGAAGCAAGTGATTATATGCTGAGTGTGGCCCCCGCCAGCAGGAAGGGCAGCGTTCCCACCATACTCAGGCTGTACCCCACGACGGGCAAGGTGACCCCACTCCACGCCAACCTGCCCTTGCGCTTTGGCCGGCGCTCGGCACCGGAGGCCGTGCGGACGCCAAAGTCCTTCCTCAACCTGCCTCAACGATTCGGCCGGGCTCAGGCGACTGACGTGTCCGTCGTCATCCCCTGTCACCAGTGTCCCAGATCCACAGTGCTGACCTCGCCTTCCGCGACCCTTCCCCAGAGATTTGGCCGGAGAGCTGAATACAGGAGAGCCCTCGACGCCATGGCAATCCTCCTGCGTGGATCCAGCTCAGCCGCAGTAGACAGCAGGTAAGACGACTGGGGGGGGGGGATTCCCGACCAGGAGACGTTCCTCTCTTTAGCATCTGTTCCTCACTGCTGCTGTTCTCTGCCCCTGTTCATTATGTCATTCATTGACTTCCTCTTCAGAGAGCAAGACTACAGATATGGTACTGACTTACTGGAAGACATCCCAGAATACTCACCTGAAGAACTCCTAGGATACGGATCTTCTCTACATTAACTTTTACTTGACCCAAAAGTGGAAAACCCAAACTTTATCATTTCAGTATTTGTTGTGTGGTTTCCTCACTTATTTTATATGGATACTGTACGTTGACGTGTTGTGTCAAAAATATTTATCAGTGTAAAACAGAAATAAAAATACTGTTTATTTGAGTATATTCTTCAAACTGCTTTAGTGACATATACAACAATCTTTCCGCAATATATTCGAGTCTAACATTTCTAATCTTCACTTTGGAAAATTCGCCATAATTTTAATTAAAAAATTGATTTATTTTTATTTCTATTTTTTTTCAAAATATTTTCCCAAAGGCTTAACATCCCTGTTTCACTCAATATACTCCCTAAACGTTGGACTGACTTTGCTTGTAAAGGAAATTAATATAAGACCTAAAAAATGTATAGTGCTGTGTCTAGGAAACATTACTCATTTGGAAACTATTACAAACGAGGGTTAAAGCCTTTAAGACTGGTTCTTGCTCAGATCAAGAACCAAATATTTCATAAGTAGCCATTTATTTACGAAATATTTATGTGCAATCTAACTGAAATATTTGAAAATAAATAAAAACAGGTGATACAAGACTAAAAATTAACCAGCAGAAGAAGAATTGCGCAGGTTAATGAATATCTAACTGACGATCCGGGAGATTAAGGTACATTTTGGGTGTCCTGTGAACAGGCGGAACGTTTGCTAACGAAAACCGTATTTTGCCATGAATTAGGGGGTGTAATCATTATATTTGACGATAGGTGGCAGCAGAAATAATACAATCATGTTTGATGTTTGCCCAATTTCCTTACTGAGATACTACAACTGATAATATATAACGCGTTTTTTCCTCACTAAAACGCACCCCATGAACGATTTAATTGGCTTCTCCACTTACCACCGCATCCAGTGATATCGGAATCGGAATTGATTTTTTTTTTATTTACCATTTCGTAGCATACATTTATATATTATATTTAGTGCAACATACTGTAAAGCATTAATTCTTATTTTATAATAACAGTACATTAGTTTCAACAGACAATGAAAACAACATGGAATATTCCTAACTTTAGGCAACATAGCAAAATCTACTTCACAACGAAATTCAAAATTATTGTCTTTGGTAAAAGGCGACATAGGCGGTCGCCTAGGTCAGGGGTGTAATGCTCTGTCGCAGGAAGGGCCTTATTAAAAACCACCGATGAATTTCCAGGCCAACGAGGCTTATTGATTTAGTCAACAACAGTATGCCACTAACTTTGCATTCTTTAATATATGTAAATAATATTTATAAATGTGAACTTTGTAGTGAACATTATTCCTAAAAATTCTCTTTTTAAATTAAACCGAACAATGATACACGAAAACCTTTCTGAAGATATAGAATTAAATCAAACATACCACTGGAGTAATGGACTATTATTTATCTGCTTTCATCTGACCGTATCCAGTGGATCCTTCGTTTAATTGAGAAATCAGCTGAGTTTAGTTCCAAGAAATAAAAATCAAATGAGTCTGTGTATTTTATGTCATTTTTTAATTGTGCAAATAAGTGTCCCTTCGGTTTTGTTATTCAGACACGTTGCCTTTGATTTGAGTCAGAGGCTGGGATAGATGAGCAATCAGTGCATTCCACAGTGACGCTCCAACACAGGGAGCCCTGCCACCCACAGAAGACAAGTTAAATCTAGGTACCATGGGGAACCTGCAACCAGTGGCTCTAAATGGATGACGTAGGCGGCCGGAGGGGGAGACGTAAGCAGGTGGGAACAAAATACACAGGAAGGGGCGGCAACATAGGAAGGCAGGGGCAGGTCACATAGGTGGGCGGGGGGTGGCATAGGTGGACAGGGTGGCAACACAGGCAGGTGGGGGGGGGGACATGTACGTAATGAAATATAATTGTAATAATATTTTTGTGTACAGTTCTGAATAATTAAGTAGGTCTAAATCAATTATTTACAACTAACTTGTTATTCTTGTATTTTTATGCGTAATTTTACCATGTTTTGGAATTCCAAGTTCAACAAAATCCCTGGACTTATAACTGGGGCAATTCCAGGATTTCACCCTTGGGGGGGGCTTTTTTTCAGAAGAAATATGGGGGCCCACGACGATGACATTTGGTGAGATGAGGTGGTTTCCCACAAATTAATATTTGTCAAGTGGGGGTCCTGTACATGTGATTGTAAAATTATGCACAAAAAATTGCACAAAATGTGTATCAAAATATGGTTCAAATGCTAAATGGATTTTGAAAAACAAAAATTTCAAGGGGCTGAGACAAAAAATAGGATCATACCCCCTACATAGGGTCTACAACTGCTTATGTTCAGAGCAGTGCCAGTCCAACCATTACACGACATAGCGGCGGACTGGGGCGCCATCTTCTGAGGGGGTGTCGACCCAGCAGTCACCAGTGCCAGCGCCCACCCCTCCCCCAGCAACTTCATCTTTGGAGAGTGTGAAGACTTAAACCCCACCCCCCCCGTACAAAAATACTGGCATGTGTTTAGGCGAGAAGCATTCAGGACACAAGCAGATTATTTCATAGTATATATACGCTACAGCATTTTTGAAACAATGAGGCCTGGAAACAACATCAACAATGACTAATTCCCAATTTTCCCCAGCGAATAATTAGCAGAGACATTGGCAAGCAAGCTAGAGCGAAACGAAATTGAAAAAATTACCTTGATTTAATGCAGCGCAGATATGTCCTAATGTAGGCTTTGAAGAAAGTTTTGGATTTCCAGATGAATAGCATGGATTGGCTGTGTACCAACTGTGCTCTGAATGATGCATGATAATTTATTAAAATGGTGTAGGAAAAAAATATATGAAATGAGTACAAAAATATAGGATAAATTGCTAAACAGATTTCGAAAACTAAATTTTCAGGGGCTGAGACAAAAAGGCTGGCTAAAACAAACTTGCAATTTAGGTGCAATGTTTCCATTTTAGTTTATCAAGTCAGCCTTCCCTCTTTATATCAATCACCAGATAGTCTTTGGTCGCCCAGTTACCCATCGTCATAGTAACCATACTGACCGTTGGGAATTCTTCACAAATGCGCTACACTGCGTCTTACAGAAAATGGTCTGGCTTTTGTGTTCGGTCCAAGTCATTACTGAGCGGGAATATATTCTGGCACCAAACCAAGGCAGTGGACCACAGAGTTCAGAATGCAAATGCAATGCAAATCTGGAGACAAAGGCATCAAGGTGTTCCAACGCGATGAGGGACACACAGGAAGCAGCCATAAACCAGGGGGGAACCTGCACGCCCAAGCAAGAGCTACAGGACCTAGAGAGGAAGTTTGGAAACAGTGAATATCAACCAATAAAAATTCCTTAGTGCCTCACCCTGTCGGAAAAAGGGTGCAGCTCCTGAAAGTACAAACAGCATTAATGTTCCCCCAATGGTAGAAAAATGTTCCCCAGAGTCTATTTCTGTACAATATAATGTACCAAGTGTGGAATGTGCCTGTTCCCCAGTATCGTGTCTGTTCCCCAGTGCCTGTTCCCCAGTATCGTGCCTGTTCCCCAGTATCGTGCCTGTTCCCCAGTGCCTGTTTCCCAGTATCGTGCCTATTCCCCAGCATCGTGTCTGTTCCCCAGTATCGTGACTGTTCTCCAGTGCCTGTTCCCCAGTATCGTGCCTGTTCACCAGAGTTTCCTACAGGTACTCCGGTCCCTGCCAGTCCAAACAAAAAAACAGACATGCTGAGGTTAATTGGAGTTACCAAATTGCCCACAGGTGAGTGTGTGTGTGTGTGTGTGTGTGTGTGTGTGTGTGTGTGTGCTATGCGATGGGTTGACGCCTCATCCTGGGTTGTTCGGAGTAGGCCTGGACCCCCCCATGACCTTGAATGGGATAAGCAGTTACAGAAAATGGATGAATGGATGGATGGATGGATGGATGGATGGATGAATGGATGGATGGATGGATGGATGATGGATGGATGGATGGGTGGATGGATTCCTTTCAGGCTGGTAAATTTGTTAATGAATAGCTCATTTAAATACAAACAGACTATTTATGTGCTCATCACTCGCATATTATTATATTTATTATTATTTCCTTAATAAACCTTTTAAAGATTACATCTAAGACTTGCAAGCTATGTGCTGAAATAAGGGAATTACCGTAATGACATATTTCAGTTTTGCAGACAGTGTTACACATAAGGCATTCCTGGATGCCAAACAGAGGGTCAGCACTCATTTTCTTGAAAGCTGAGAGTTTATGGTCTGTCCTAAAGTGACACTGACGATTTCCCGGTGACGTATGTGTGAAAATATGCCATGCTGAATTTTCTCTGTAGTAAGTACGTTTTTGGCCACTAGATGGTAGTATGCTTATATAATTCATCTGTAACATCAATTTCCATTGAGACTGTACTGCTTATAGTCACTTAGCTATGTTATTGTATTACATTTTAAATTCATTAGGTTTTTGTTCAAGTTATTATGTTTGTAGGCTCGGTAGGTAGCACTGTGACCTCACACCTGATGTGGAGATTTGTGTTTTTCCGGGCTTACTCAGTGACTAAAGGCACATTATTTGCATCTGCAATTTGCTGCAATGCCTGCTAATACATGTCTAGGGCGTGTGTCCTCCCCTGGGTGTCCTGATTTCATACCCATGTGTCTAATTCAGGGTCACAGGGGTCTACGGAACAACCCAGGATGGGGCGCCAACCCATCACAGGGCACGCTCACACCATTCACTCTCACATGAACAATTTAGCAACTCCACTTAACCTCAGAGGAAACCCTACAACAAGACACAGAGAACATGCAAACTCCACACACACACGTGATGTGAACCCTGGTCCCACAGGCATGAGGCAGCAGTACTACAGCGTCACCACCCAGACCCGCGTATTTATATATAAAGAAAAAGTACATGGTTTAGTGGTCAATGAACTTTTTTATGTGATTAACTTTTCATTCGATTTTTACATTTAAATTTACAGATCTGTGAATAATCAAAAGGATCCACACATTAATAAATCAAAGCTCATTAAATATAAATCGAACACAAACAACGACCCACAATAAATCAGTAACTCAATTATATTGTTTTTGTCCAAATGGGGGGGGGGGATTGTGGGGGGCACTCCATCTCTTTCCTTTTTCACAAGATAGTGCTTAGGGTGGTTATCTTGTTGAAAGACAAAGGATAAGTAGGTGTGTCCAGACTTTCGACTGGTATTGTACTGTACATCTCTTTCTAGCTGACCAAATCCTCAAAAAAATTATCTGATTTTTGGTTTAAATCATATGTTGGTCAATGACCTTTTAGTGAACAAGCTTTACCATTCAGCTGACAATGAAACTGCAGTGAAACTGTAAGCTAATTCATGACAATTCAAGCAGGCTGATTAAATTTTCCAAGGACTATATGTTGGTAAGATACAGAATATCTTTCATTCTATATCTTACTGCAAAATGTGAATGTGTTCCGTTGTCAGACCACCAAAGTGAGTCGAAGAGTCTGGAGAAAGTACAACACTTAATCTGCCTGAATCCGAAGACGACCGGCAATCACATCACCTCCACTAGCACCAGAATCTCTTGGTTTTACTTTGGTCTGCACCTGGAACCGCAATGTTCACAGACATGTGTATTCCTGTCTATTTCTCGTGGCAACACATTCTGTTTATTGTTTTGGTGTTCTGCTGTTGTTTTAATTGCCAAAGGGGAAATTCATTTAGACTATACACATAAATGAATATAAGGACTGGGTTGGGAAACACTGGCTAATCCACAGCCTCCACAGCTTCGTGCCATGTTCCCACCCAATGGATGGGTCATACTCTGCAGTGAGAGGGAGGGAGGGAACATGCCCACCATGCATCTCGGGGCCAGTCCCAGTCACATACCGTACATTCTTCGGTACAAGGAGGGCGGGACGCTTATAACAAGGTGTCTTTTCATTGGAATGTTTTGGAGCACACTTGCCAAGCAACAACAGAGCAATCTCCAGTGTATCCATTGGCCTCCTGTACATGCAACGATGGTGTCTACCGCCACTGAACCCCCACCCCGCGCGCCTCTTGGCTACAAATAGCCGCAAAATTTGGGCAGGCTGAAGTCGCCTTTTCCAGTTCCCCAAGTCTGGAGACCTTCCAGTCTCACTTAGCTGATCTTTAGCTTGCCTCTACATGGCCGACATAAACAAACCACTATGCACTGGGCGCTTATCTCCTGATTAGCCCTAACTGATCTAAGCATCAGCGGCTGGCTTCTCTTTTATTTACTTTAAATTTAACTAATGCTTCAGATTAAAGTGGCTCTCATTTTTTCTGTATTTATACGGCTGGGTGCTGTACTTCAGCAATTCAGATTGCTCCTAGGATCCACAGCAGGACGCCTAGTAGATTTTTGTGTCCTTGACCGAAGACTTATTTCATCTTCAGCCATTCACTACTCTGATTGTATATTTACCGACGTGCTGGGTTGTTTGTGATGAATTGTTAAGGGGGGCATTGACTGTAAATCACCTAGCAGTATCTGGCAAAGATGGACAGTGACATTTTAACATTTCCATATTAAAAAAAATAATAATGTAAAGCGTCCTGGCAGCCAGGTCGTATTATAAAAGGTGCGCATATATCTTGAAGTTTTAAATGCGCCGAATGAAAATATTATTATATGGCTTCACACTCTGGAAGATGTTCTCATTAAAGCGAACAGAATGCCGTCACTCCTACCTGTGCTTACCTGCCCCGTGTTCGGCAAACTCTGATACGCGTCACTACCAAGTCCGAGTCCCGCCCCAATGAGTGACGTACACAGTGGTATTCCGTGTTTATTGGACGAAGGGACTGTCACTCACGTATTTTCTCTGCCGTTCGCGTCCCGCCCAGAACAGATCGCTTCGGTCAAGTTGGCTTGAAAACGGCCATCAAGGTGGTAGAGAAGCAGAAAGATACCTGGGGAGGTGTTTCCAGGACAGGCGAGGGCTTATGCATGAGCGTCTTATCATTATGATAAACGAAATGACAGTGGCGATGTGGCCGATCCGTTCAAAACACGTTTTTACGGTGTTGTAAGGAAATGTACAGTTTTTGCTGCTCATTCATCGAGGTAACGACACATGAGAATACTGTCACTGGGAGAGGAGAAGTGTGACCAGTGGGCTTGATCCAAGTGTTTCTGTGGAAACTTCAAAATAGGTAACGTAAGTGTCCTTGCTTACATGTTGAGATTCTTAAAATATGGCGAGTTCTGCTATGACTACTTTTTGCCTTTCTTCGTTGCCATGCGTTAGGTGTCACGTCAGCGGTACAACTTAACTGTCATTCCCTCTTATGATTACATGGACGGCGGCTGTCTGTCAGAGTCACCAACAGCGGTAACTTTTCTTTCTTGTACATTACTGTTGTGCCGTGAATGGCACACGTTAAGACTAATGCCTTGTACTAGCCGCGAGTTGCGGAAATGTGCGGTATCCAGCTCGACCCGTACGGTTAACCATTAATGACCAGGAGTCCGATCAAGTGCCGGGATTTATGCAGAAACTGGCCCGAAGCAGGGTCAGCTTCGTTAAGGTCTTTGAGTCCAGTAAGCTTCAAAAATCATATTTGCAACGGCATTAAGTAATAGATTAAATGAAATAACGGTGAGTATCATGTTATATTACAGGTTTTCATTGCGCTCAGTAATAGATAGATAGATAGATAGATAGATAGATAGATAGATAGATAGGCAGGTAAGGGCGTTGGAACCGGGTTCGGGGGGCGTGTAAGTTGTGCCCCCCCCCCCCAATATTAAACTCTCTGCCACTGATGATCGCAGGTCATTGGATATCTTTCATTACTAATGCCTTTTGTGTTAAGGACTGTCAATATAGCCCTGGATGTTATCTTCTTGTTCTGTGTATTGGCCTATATTTGCTTTGTGATTCCGGGCTTGATTTGTTTGAAAAATACGGTCTCCGTGGCAACTGATAATTTTTTTTTGGGGGGTCGGGGTGGATTTTTATTTATTCATTGAATGAGGTCATCTGTAATTGCAGTTTGAGTCGGGTGGGGTCATTCCGTTAGCAAGCTACTGTAGTGTATCTTTGCTCTGCCTGTCCCATGAAAATGGCAAAGTTTCAGATGCCGAGCTGAGGTGTATAGTCCTGTCACTATGGCCTGGCCTGTGACTGGTGTGTGGGTGTTTGTTGCTACAGACTTCGCTGGGCTGCTCTGTGACCCCTTGCATAAGGGCGGCGGCCGTACGCAGGAAGCTGTCATTTCGGGGAAAGTGGGGGCTGCTTCTCCACACATGCAGTACATTTTATCGAGGGTGATAACCTCCGTAAATCTGCACTCACGACTCTGTAGATCCAGTGCTGGGGCATCACGGCCAGTTTTGTCTCCGTGGCAATGACTGGATGCTGCTGATGTGCTTGATTTAAAGCCAAACCTCTCTTAATGTCTTTCCTCTTCATCACCAGCAGCAGGGTTGGGATGAATCCCATCGCAGTGCTCCAGAGCACCACCATGCCCCCTCATGCGGCACCGCAGTCGGTTTAGTGAAACATCCATCTGTAAGAATCGTGCACACTGCATAATTGATTTTTTTTAAAGGGGATGTCAGCTAAGCGGTTAACTGTAGTGTGATTAGGGCTGTCACTGGGAGGAATCTGATAATTGAGCACTTTTTGATATGGTTGATATGTCTATTTTTAAACAATAAGACATTTAGTGTTTTCTGTGAAGTGTAAAATGTTATGTGTGTGGTGCAATTTTGAAAAAGAGGACAGTATGATAATTGTCAGCGTTACCTGCGATGGATTACAAACCCGTCCAGTGTGTCCTGGATAGGCTCCAGGCCTCCCCACCATAACCCTCCACTGGATAGGTCGATGGATAGCATAGGATAGGATAGGATTTGATATTCTAACTATTTATCTAGGTCAGGGTCACAATGGATATTGTTATATAAACGAATATAAAAAGACCTAAAGCAATTAGGAAAAGTATTGTGGTAGTGAGAGTAATACCTAAGATAGATATGAACGGCATAAAGATGAATTGTTTACCTAGTCGGTCAAAAGGAAAAGGGTAATTTCCCTGAAACCAGGATGTTCTAGTCAAATTGCAATTTCTCTGGGTAGCTAGTGTGAGGGGAAGAAACAGCGGTTGTGAAAATGTCCCCTTGAACTGTCACCCTGCCTTTTAATTTCAGCTGTGCCAAACGGCGGCTGTCCGTGGCAGGATACACCTCGAACGGTCGGTTTCTTCACACATGCCGGCTCTTGGCTTCCACTGTTGCTTCTGCTAGCTGACTCACAGTCAAACCCACCTGTTTTGTGGCGGCCCTCTCAACGGCATTTTCTCACCGCCTGTCCATATTTCCATCATCTCTCGCTAAAGAGGCATGTGCTTTGCTTACGACTCTGTCACTGCAGAAACAGAGATGAGGAAAAAGTTACACCGGGGCTCTGTTTTTAATGTCACGGGGCATGCAGAGCGTTTTGTGGCTTCTGTGAGCCGACCCTGCGTTGTTGATGCGTAATGGAGCCTGTTTCCGGGTAACCCTACTCAAGCTGATCTTGTGGTCTCTTTGAGTGATTGAAATACAGCCATGCGGCCATTGTCAGTTCACTATGCTTCAGTTCACTACGCTCTATGCTGTCCAGCACCAACAAGCAGGTTCAAACCCCAAGAAGGACATCCTTTGTATTCTCGAGCAAGGTCCTTAACCCAAATAGCTTGCAAATGTGTCTTTTCACTGCCGTTTTCTCCGATCTTTAGTCTTAATTCCCGTTGTCCCATGTGGATCACCTTCCATCACTGTATCCATGTGTGGTGCAGACAGTGTGGAGGCTGGGATCTTCCCAAGTCAGGTTG
This sequence comes from Mormyrops boulengeri, assembly GCA_026781065.1. NCBI lineage: Eukaryota > Metazoa > Chordata > Actinopteri > Osteoglossiformes > Mormyridae > Mormyrops > Mormyrops boulengeri. Next base: position 2,155,871 of record JAODLD010000052.1, on the reverse strand, counting down.
CTTAGCAGTAAGCGGTTGGGGGTGGGGTCATGCTCTGTATCCTCGACATGTTTGTGCTGATCTGTCTGACACGATAGAGAGATGGCACCTGTAAGACAAACCACTTCCTTTCCTCATGGTATCATGTTAATCTTTAATGTCCTGCCTGCTTAGTCCTTCTTCAGGTTGTCCCAGATTGGTACAGTGCTGAGTTGTATCATGTACCTGCCGCTATAAAATTACTTTCAATTCATGCCCTGCATGACAGTTTGAGGAAAGATATTCTGTGTCCTGCTGCTCAGACAAAGCTTTAGTTGTAATTTATATTTCTATGTATGTATATATATGTATGTATATTTGTTTTCCTCCCATACCAAAGACATGCAGAAAGTCTATCCATGATTGTAACCTTCCAGTCTGACTGGATGGGTTTGAAGTGATCTAATTCTAGCTCTCAACATGCACAGAAACCAGTCAAAAGTCTGGACACACCTGCTTTTAATGCATTTGTCCCTGTTTTAGCTAAGTTATTCATCTTATAGTAAAAGGCCTTGAGGCAATGAAGTAATACATATCAAATATTGCAACATTGCAAAATGTTATCAAATTTCAAACTCTTCAAAATAGCCCTCTTTGGCTTAGATGATAGCATTGCAAATTCTTGGCATTCTTTCAACCAGCTTCCAGATGTAGCCACCTGGAATACTTCTCCAACAGTCCTGAAGGAGTTTCCACAAGTTCTAGGTACAAGTTCTTACACTTCCATCTAACTCATCCCACAGCAGCTGTATAGGGTTTAGGTTGGGGGGTTGTGGGGGCCAGGTCATCTGTCACAGCACTGCATCGCTTTCCTTCTTTACAGGATAGTGTTTAGGGTGGTTATCTTGTTGTAAAACAAAGGATAAGTAGGTGTGTCCAGACTTTTGACTGGTATTGCACATCTCATTCTAGCAAGCAGAAGTTGGATCTGCCTGTGCTTTCAAAACAATAATTTATCTGGTTAAATCACCCAAACAAATGGTAGTCAGGGAAACTGATATGGTAGCAGCACAACATGGTACAACCCAACGGTTCTTGTTGGAAATGATTTTCTGTGCCAGTGGTGAGTCTGTGTGTGTGTACAAGAGACAGACAGAGAGAAAGAGAGAGAGAGTGAGAATTTAGAATTAGCTTTCAGTGACTCATTTTTCCACAGGGGTCGTAGTTTAAACAGAAAAGCATTTCCGTTCTGTGGAGGCAAACGACAGAAACGGACCTACTCTGCTGTCTATAAACACACTCAAGGCTGGATTAGCAGTGTCTCCCCGCCACCCAGCAGCCATTAAACTGTTCTGTGTCCTTTGAGAATCACATTTCAATGCTCTGGTGTCAGTCAGTCAGCTGTGGAGGGAGATGTGGTCCAATAATTAACCCGTGAACACCAGCTGTGGTCAGGGTTAGTTAGGAGTGGGATTCCGTATTTACACACCCATACTGTCCAGCAGTCTGTGACTGCTTTCATATCCATATCTTCAGTGATTCTTACAGTCTGAAGGGTTAACAAAACAATCCTCATTTCAGGATTTCCCTATACACTGAATATTTCAGCAACTGCTAATTCAGCACCAGACTGGAATTAAACTATTTAGTTAGGAAGTGTTGTTGACATAGTTACATAAGAGCCCCCTTCTTTGCATTTTATGTTAATTTAGGAAGATACTTTGAAGTATTAAAGCTAGGTGGGTAGAATCCTCCAGGCTGGTCCAGGAATTGTATATAACAGATAAATCAGTACAAATATCTCTCATTATTTCTGTAGATTTACAAAGTGCTAGTTTGGTCGAGTTTGAAAGATGTGTGTTGTGTGGGCGGGAACTTTGTACACGGTCTGGGGCAGTTCTGCTTCTATTGTTGTCATGCAGTGGTGCGAATGCATCGCTGCATACCACACATAAATATTTAAGTATGCAGTGTGCTCTCAAGGGAGAGCAGTGATCTTCGTCACACTAGAGCGACATCACCCTGGAGCGTCTCGTTTCGCCATGAGAGATCACAGGAGCTTCTCAGAAGAAATGCTAATTCTAACTGCTTGTAATAGACAGTTTTGTTCCTTTAAACTCTCTGCCTTGTTTTGAGTATTTTCATAAAGAGGATGCTGCCACACCGGTCTGGGACTCCCCTGTAGCACCCTGTCCTGAAGGTCATTGCCAGAGGAGTGTCCTTGAACCAACAGTTAACAATCCCCTGGGTTGTGGCTTGTGGGTGGGGCCATGATGAGTTGTTGGTTTCTGTGTGATTCTATTAAAGGTCGCATTGTCTGTTTATGGTGGAGCTGTTTTGTCATGCGATATTTGTCAGGCGCTGTAATTTTGCCCGTGCTGAATGAAACTCCATGCGGGTGAACTACACTGACGTTGTTAAGTCCGTAACCCCAAATCTTGGGAGGCACAGTTGGAGGTGGAGAGAGGGATTGATTTAGAAGAGGGCAAGGATATGATTAATCTTAGGTGACTAAGCCACTAGGCAAAGGCACAGAGACACAAGTGTGATGGGGAAGAAAACCATGGACAGTCTTGTAGCGACCCCGTGTAACAAAGACCCCAGACACTCAGTGGAAAGGTTGTCAGAGTGATGTTATGTTTTTTAGACAGTTGCAGTCTTAAACTAATGAAGATCTTTGCTGAGTCCTTTTTGGCTCAAAATAACGAAATGTGGTAATACAGGTAATACATGGATGCCCTCTGCTACTGACTGGGTATGATGCTGTAAATATAGGGGCCTGTAGCTGTTATTTGATTTTGTGTAAAAGTTTAGAATGTATCTTTCATATAATTTGTATTATATGGTTTATATGGCTAAAACAATCAGTCTTTTGCCCTTACAGTTACTCCTGCAATAAATTTGGTGTAAAACAGGATAATCCACAACCCTGGACTCTTGGATGGATGGAAAACAATGACAGTCATGAATTGTAATTCGTGTAATTGTAACATTTTGTTGCTTAACCAAAGATGTTCAGCACCTGAACTCTTAACCAACCTCATATCCTCACCAGCTGCCCCTCTTCTCGATTCTCCACTTCTGATGTCTGGTCGGTTATCTCATTGCAAGACAGCAGCAGTCACAGTTAGCAGAGCTCACAACTGACCACAGATCAGCCCGTTGTTTCGTCACATCCTGGGAGTGGCCTTAATGTTACCACAGATGCCATGCATTGCTGCTGGAGGATCTTAAGACATACGCAGGTTGCGTCAGCATTCCTGTCACTGGGGCCTGTGACTTTGGAAATTGGGTAGGTCCCCAGTTGATGACATCACATGGGATGATGGTCTCCAGCACTGAGTAAAATTAACAAGTCTTGACAGGAAATAACACCTTCAAGGCTAAACAAGTAGAAACTGCTCTTGCATCTTTGACTAGGATTTTATAGGGAGGTAAGGATGGGACTGTGTGATGCTTTCATTACTAGCTATTCACACCTCAAGCATGCAGTAATGACTCTTCAGGTCCAGTCCAGCCCATTTCCACCCCACGTACCTTCATGCTGGGAAAACCAGTTTCTCTCAGCCTTGACAGGATAGGGAGTGTGGTGTGCCGAACCACATCCTGTTGGGGTGTATTGTACCTTTGAAGGATGTCTATACCATGTTTTGTTTTTAATCAGAGAAAAAAATCAGTATCAACAGGTAGTGCTGGAGGGTGTTGTGCGTCTCTGTGAACTTTGCAGCCGCCCGATTTGAGATGTTGTTGTTTACATCATGAATTTGTTTCTCTAAATGGGAGAATGTACAGGCAAAAAGACACAAAAGCAGCTTTATTATTTCACCAAATCTATAAAAAGACTGTTGTTTCTCAATTCTCGCCCCCGGCTCTCGCCTGCATGCATTTGCGGTGGATTTATTGCACGCTACGCAAACAGGATGTCCTCCGCAGCTCAATGACTTCCCACTATTCAACTGGAGTGCAACATGTGATTTTTAAAAAATTATTTCTGAACAGGAAGTGGTGCCATGGAGGCTCTCTGGGCAGCCCTGCTGAGTCACACCTCCGGGCCCGGCGGTTTAAATCCCCTCTGGGTGCTCCTGTCATGCGGGTTTCCCCCTGCAGTCGAAACACATACTGTTAGGCTAATTGGCGTCTCTAAATTTCCTGTAGCGTGTGTCTCTGTGCATGTGCCCTGTGGTGGGTGGGCGTCTCGTCCAGGGTGTACCCCTAACCTGTGCTCTGTGCTGCCTGGGATAGGCTCTACCCCCCTCCCACAGCGATGTCTCCCAAAAATAAGTGGACATAACACCTCTGCACTCATCCAGAGCCAGGATAGAGTCAGACTCCATTCCCAGTCTCCTCACTGTCATAAAATGAAATAAACTAATGAATGCAACACTGAAAAGAACTTGGAAACATAATAACCACGGTATCACCTTCATGCACCTAGTGCAGAAAATATATGAATTGTAAATAAAATAGGTAGTCTTTCCTAAGAAACATCAACTTGACTTGTAGCTGATGGAAATAGGATTCATCGGTGCAGTGTGAGAGGTCGGAAGTTTGACATTAGGTTATGGAAATGTCACCTAAAACTGGAAGCACCATGCTAATAAAATATGTTTGCTAGATGATCTAAACATACAGGCAGATACTTTGAGCATGGGAGTGCACGTTACGTCGGTTACATAATGCAGTGTGAGATGTTTATCTTTTTGGGTCTGCAGTTACATTTGATACAGCACACATAGGGTATTCCTCAAAATGTTCTGGTTCTTCCGTGTTTCCTTATACAGATGCCTCTCGCGTTATGATGGTTTGATTAACGAAATTTTGACGTCACTATTGTGTGACAGCGATGTACATTCAGAAGTCTACTTGATCTGTTGCCGGACTATGGTTATGCTGTGTGATATTTTCTACTGATGCTGGTCATTGGTAGCATCTGCACAGCCACGCTTCAAGTCTCTGTAGAGATGGGTTGCGTAAGCATCTCGTACAATGTTTATCGGCGTATCTTACAGTGTTTTCTTATGTGTTTAACCAAATAAACTTCATTTATTTTCTTTTCAATTACTGGTATATACTTAGTTGCAGAAATTATTTATTTACTTACCTAGTGACAGTATTTGTGTTTTTTTTACTTATTTATCATACCATATTCATATTCGACTTCTGATATTTTCCATTTACGATGAGTTCATTGGATCGTAACCCCATCGTAAGTCGAAGAGCGCATGCGGCCTTCTAGCTATTTATTATTTCTTTGGGTTCTAAGGATAAAATCACCATATGTTTGTGAGACCAGGAAGGGTCAGTTGATTTCTATGCATTTAAATAGATTAGAAATGACAGGCAGGACTGTCGCCAGAACTGACACTTTGTGTTGAATCACTTTCATTTCACACAGTAACCTTTTGATATAGCAGATTACACTGTAAAATCAGGGCGTCGCACATCGGCAAGTTGCTTCGGATGCTGAGTCACAATCACGCGCGTTACTTATATTAGGAAGCGGAAATCAAAATAAATTGTTTCGATTGCGTTGTGCCATTAGTTACAAATGTTAGACAAGGACTAATGGACGCAGAGGTCGGGGAGCAGAACGATATCTCTTAATTCCTGCACTCACAGTGAATGGAAGCAGGGAGCAATTTCAGGACGGGAATCATATAAAAATCCAGGCTGATCTGGAATTAAATTTGGAACCTGGATGGAAGAGTCAGACATTCAGTTTTCCTTTCTAAGTGTAGCAGAGTATCTAATAATCAATGTCTTAGCAGCTGTTTTTTAGCTATAGCAGCTTATACCTTCCTTTCTATTTTTTTGAAAACTTCCCACAATTATATCCATAAATAGTAATTTGCACACTGGCCTTGAAACTGGCTGTAAACGCTTAAGAACATTAAATGATAGGTCTCTCCTGGTATAGCCTGACTGGAAGGTATTACCAGCTCGAGTTGCCCGAAGGCCTTTCTTTATCTAATTGGAAACTTTACCTGAATCTACATGTTGAACTGGAAATAGGTAACCATATGTTGATGTAATTATTACATTTGCTTATTTAAGAGATGCTTTTATCCAAAGTAATTTACATCTCAGGAAACAGGGTCAGACGGTCCCTGGAGCAATTGGGGGTTAATGATCTTGCTTAAGGTTCCAACAGTGTAATCACTCTTGTGATTAGAGGATTTGAACCAGCAACCATCTGGTCACTGGCACGGCATCCTAACCTGCTGGGCCACATATCTTCCCTATTTGTGCTTAATAGTCATCATATACCTTTAATGGTTTTTTTCTGGCTGGTGCCCTGTTGAGATTTGCCACTGTGTAAATAATAACGGTGAAGCTTCTCGTTTTTCTAGGTTTCCTGTTTTTCTAGAACATTCAGTTATTTTTGTGCACATAGCCGTGGTAGTATCTGTATGCAAGTTGTGTGTGTTGATCAGTGAGTAGCATTTTTCTCCTTTCACAATCCCGTCATTTTTTCCTGTGTGAGTAAGGCATGTTTCCGGCACATCTCAATGGAATCAATGGACGCTAACATCAAACGCCTTCAATCACAGCCACTGGCAGCACTTCAATCGCACCAAACCCCTCATGTATTACTGACCTGGTGGGCCCCACCCCCACGCCCACCCCCCAGATGCTCTATCCAGTTAGGAGCATCACTGATTGTGTTAAATCAGAACCAGGTTTATTGGCCAAGTTTGTATACACACACACACACATGCACACACACACACACATGTTTGTAAAAATCTTTGTGGGGTCTCTCCATTCATTTCTATCTGGAAAACTCTAATCCCAACATGACCCTAACCCCAACCCAGCTCTAACCTTAACCATAAGTAACCAAACAAAATATGAGACTTTCGGCACTTTTAGTTTTTTTATTACATTCACAGAACTTTGTGGGGACCTAAAAAATTGTACCCATAACATAAAAATAACAGGTTTTTATTACATTGTGGGGAACATTTGGCAGACAGATACCAACAGGATTCATGGGGTTCATGTGTTTCTTTTAATGACAGCAGTCGATATAACAACTGGACTAAACATCTTTTTATGACAATTATCCGCAGTGTGCAGCTTCTGTCACTGCAGTGTATCTTTCTGGGCTTCTGGAAGAACATTTCTAGAGGGTCTTGATATGGGAAGTCAGAAACATCTGGCCCATTTATTGAGATCCACATGCAGGCTGCAAGATGGTCTCCTTGCAGCCTATTGACCTTCAAATACATTAACTGCTGGGCTTTAAAAGTGATTGCTGATAGCTTAAAATAGAGATAGTTTAAAGCAGAAAACCCCATTGTGAAACATATTTATTACCCTGTTCATGGTTGAGAAGTCCCTCTCAAGTTTACACTGCTAACCATTTAAAAAACACAGATATTTTTGTCTGCTTTTCAGGTGGTGACGCGACATATTTTCCGACGGGCGCTCTCAGTCCGCTGGTGGGAGTGTGCTCACCTGTGTGTGCGTGCACGTGTCTGTGCTCGCGATACAGAGAGCAGAGGACAATTGTAAACGTGCGACCATGTAGAGACAAAAATGACAAGCTGTTGTGTAAATAACATAAATAACATAAGGCTATTTAGTTTGTTTAATAAAAGGACAATGTATAGACCTGTTTTGTAGGAAAGGTAACCTTAAATGACTTCTGTTGTGATCTGGCACTATATAGAAAATAAAATTAAATAAAATGAACTTGACCTTCAAGGGGGGGCTGGAGGTGCTTTTTTTGGGGGGGGGGGGCGCCCCACTAATATAATGGTAGGGAAAACACTGCACATAATCACATAATTTGTCTCCAGTTGTCAGTGGATCTCACGCACACAGTAGGGGGCAGTGTGTAGCTCAGTGGCCTAAGCCTCTGTGCCTGTGATGGGAAAATTGCCGGTTCGATCCCGGCCTTGGAAAAATAACCACATCTGTGGGCCCTTGAGCGTGGCCCTTAACCCCCAGCTCCATGGGCGCTGCCACCGGTGGCTGCCCTTCCCTGCCAAGCTGGCTCTGACATACATGTGTATCAGAGCTGGAATGGAAGATGGAATAAGCAAAAAGAGAATTTTCCCACAGGGATCAATAAAGTGCTATCATTTCATACATAGTTAGGACAATACAATGGTCACATACCATCCGGTTGATATAGACAATGTGCATGTGCTTGGTAAGTGTATGGAAGGAGTGTCGTGCAAGGAATGTTGAATTACATGTATGTATGATATGTACAATACAATAAATTCAGTGAGTTATTTGCAATAATGAGGTAATGCGTGGTAATGGGTGAACGGTGGGTGACAGTGCACTTCCTCTGTGACTCTCACCATACAACTACAGGTGACATATTTATCATCGAGCCAGAAGAAGGCTAAATTTAGTGGCGGCAAGATTTTTATGTCTATCTCTTTTTCCTTCCTCCTCGCTTTTGCAGAAAAAGAGCAATGTGGTCAGTGTCTGGGAGAGATCTGTGAGGCTAGTTCTCGCCCACGCCCCCCGCGGAGTGCCACCGAGATGAGCAGCGGCGCGGGCCAAAAGATGCCTTCACTGGCGCGGAGTGACGCCAGCTCTCTGTCCAAACACGGCTCGCGGCAGGTAACCCGCGGCATTCCCGTACATCTGACTCATCACTCTGAAATCACCCCCCAAGACACACACCACATTATCACGTATCTCCAATTCAGCACCAACTTGTACTAATCTAATAAAATACAAGACTGCCCTTACATGCGTGTGATATGAGCCTGCAATCCCATAATCCTTAGCGTCACTCTCTATTGTTCATCTTGGGCTTGTCTGGGCGTCTGTCTGCCTCACTCCCATCTGCCTGCTCTGCAGTACTGACTGAGATACTCTTGACACAGAGCTGTCTTGGGTCTCCAGTTAGGGCCGAGTTTTGTAGTTACATGCAGCATCCAGGCAACAGCTCCCGTTAAGGCTGCACTGGGCAATTTCTCCTCTGCTCTGTCAGATGCACTCAGAATAAAGTCAATCCCACGGATTCGCCGCCCCCGCAAGCTGTGTCACATGTCCTGGAAGGCAGATTGTCTCTATACCATTTCCTGTAATTATATGGTACCAGTCAAAAGTCTGGACACATGATCTGAAATCATTTGTTATTCAACAAGATAAGGTTATGTAGTGAGTATTATCCTGTGAAGAAGGAAAGAGATGCAGTGCTGTGACAGATGACCTGGGGGGGGGGGGGGGGGGGGGGGGGGGGGGGGGGGGGGGGGGGGG